>CM064507.1:29633017-30318017 GCA_032716605.1 Paralithodes platypus | reverse complement strand
GCCCCAACCAAAAAGGCCAAGCTTCTGTACAGAAAAAATGCCACACCATTACCCTTATGGTGACCCTATCAAATAATCAAAACAACCACACTTCTTAACCCAATTCCCGTGGGGCCCCTCATATGACGGAGACGATTTTCCGACTATTTTGTAGCCTGTGAGCCAGGCCAGCTTTTGCAAGCAGCACGGATGGACGTCAGCCGGAGCCTACAGACCCGCCACGACACTGAGGTTTGTGTGAGAGAGAGCTCACTTATGTGCAGCGTCACACAGCGAAAACAGAAAATAATTGGTAATTTTTAGCGATTTCGCCTATCGGATTTGGTAATTTTTAGCAATTTTGCCCTTCGTTTCCAAGATCCTTACAAGAAAACCAGACGTCGTACAGGGATGATTCAGGAGTAATTTGAAAGCTATTACCGTACTTTCACGAATACATAATTGTATTACGCTCTGGCTTTTGCTTATGCATGAAAATGAGCAGGGAATGAAGGCAATTTCGGGCAATTATGCTACTCGTACAGGAGTCCTTGGAGCGGCTTCGGTCGCGCTGGGAATTTCCACACCTCTCACACCACACACACATATCACACAGTTTTTCTTACACCGAGAAATGACTCTCCGGCTGTCATTTCTCGAAGACTTCTTCTAGCCGGAGACATTGAGAGCAACCCAGGACCCACCTACACATACATATGTCCAACTTGCTCAAAACCCCTCACTTTGAGTCGCCACACTAAGGGTTCAGTTCTCTGCAATTCATGCAGGAACTGGACCCACTTCACCTGCACAACACTTGCCTCCAAGAAACACTACACGAACACCTGGACCTGTTCCTCATGCCCCTCCCTCTCCCAGTCAAATCCCTCGCCTAAAACCCGTCCACCTCTCCTCCCCAACCCACCTAACCTTCCCATATCATCCACTCCCCCCCCTAAAACCCATCCACCTCTCCTCCCTAACCCACCTAACCTTCCCATACCATCCACATCCTCAACTCAACACACCACACCCCCTCCTAATCCATTCCAACCCCCATCTCCTGCTCCCCAATCCCAACCCCCAGCTCCCAACCCCCAGCCCCCACCCCCACCCCCTCCCTCACCCCCACCCCATCCTCGTGCAGCAGCACCCAACATACATCGCGCACATAACATTAACATTCTCCAATTGAACATAGATGGCATCAACACAAAGAAACACGAACTCTCACACTTCATCAAACAACACAACATACATATTGCCATCTTACAAGAAACAAAACTCCGCACAACACAAAAAACACCCACATTTCATGATTTCACCACCACAAGACCGGGCTGTCGGCGGAGGCGGTGGACTCATCACCCTGGTACACAAAGAAATATCATACATAGTTACCAGTGTACAAACCAAATCCCTCCTCCCCCCAAATGATAACACAACAGAAATTCAATCAATTAAAATACGCACCGGCAACAACTCCAACATAACCATCATAAACACATACATCCCTCCCCAAACATCCCCTACAGTACCAAATGAATACAGACCACACTTACAACACATCACAAACACCCCACACATCATCCTGGGTGGTGACTTCAACGCCAAGACGTCGGCCTGGTTTGTCGACAACCCCGACACAGACAGAGGGGTGGTACTACAAAACCAAACTGATAACCTCATCATCCTTAACGACATCCATCAACATACCCATATTCCTCACCAAGCCCTCTATAACCCATCATCTCCAGACATCACCTTTTGCTCCCCAGAACTCGCCCCCACAACATCCTGGAGGGTGGTCAGAACCTTAGGCTCTGATCATTATCACCACCAAAACCAGACTCACCCCAGCTAGCCACAAACACACATACACCAATTATAAAAGAGCTAACTGGGAAGCATTCACAAATGAGACAGAACAACACTTCACAACTCTAAACAGTACACCCATCATTAACATCAACAATGCTGTACACATACTCAATAAAACTATCCAAAATGCTGACAAGAAACACATTCCAAGAGGTAACAGAAAAAGACACAACCCCAACTTTACACCAGAAATTCAAAACCTCATCAGACAACGCGACATACTGAAACACTCCCCAGCAACCCACACACAAGACATCACACAACAAATCCAAGCACTCAACACCCAAACTAACAACAAAATACAAGAACAACAAAAACTAAATTGGAATAACTTCCTACAAACACTTGATCACAAAACAAACCCCAAAAAAACTCTACAAAACACTAAACAGCATCACACTTTCCAACAGCAACACAACACAATCACATGCTGCAATCACAACAACAGACTCTATTCCTTCATGTAAACAACAAGCAAACACTCTCATCAATCACTTCTCACATGTCAGCCACCTAAACCCTCACAAAGACGACCGATGTGTCATCCGACGTAAGAGACAATTCCCCACAGACCTTGACTATACACCCTTCACCAATCACCAGACAAAGCATATCATCAACAATCTCAAGCACTCACCCGCTTGTGGCCTAGACAACATAAGCAACATACACCTCAGACACCTGGGACCACAAGGCATGCAAGCACTCACTAACATATCAAACTACAGTTATTCACACAACAAAATACCACACATTTGGAAGCATGGTATCATCACCACATTCCCCAAACCCAACAAAGATCCCACGCTATCCTCCTCGCACCGCCCCATCACACTCCTTTGCTCCCCCTCCAAAGTCATGGAACGCCTAGTATTACAACTAATTACACCCGACCTACCCCTATCTCCAACACAACATGGCTTTAGGCCACTGCACTCCACAAACACTCTTCTCACAGACCTTACACAAAGAGCTTTTGACGGCATCAACTCAGCTAGACCACCACACAGATCACTATTAGCCACACTCGACATTAGTAAAGCCTTCGATGCCATCCCCCGCCACAACCTAACAAACAAAATCTACAACACAAACATGCACAACAACAAAAAGGTGGCTGGCCAACTTCCTAGCAGGCAGATGTGCACACGTATCTTTTGCCGGTCAGTCATCTAAATTCAGAAACTTTCCAAACGGAGTCCCACAAGGAACCGTCCTATCGCCCGCACTCTTCAATCTGTACATGCACGATATAACTACACCCAATACGCCCCAAATAAACTTAGCCTCGAATGCAGATGACATAACACTCACATGCACACACCATGACCCAAAAAGAGCAACAGATCTCCTTCAACCCTATCTCAACACACTACATGGCTGGTGCACTACAAACAGACTTAATCTAGCCCCAGCCAAATCCACCGCAACCCTGCTCACAAGCTGGACAGGAGAACACGAATACATCCCTCAACTCACCATAAACAACACACCCCTAACACATACACACACACCCAAAATCCTAGGAGTAACATATGATACTCATATGACATTCAAACAGCACACCACAAACATTAAAAAGAAACTGACACCCAGACTTAACACACTCAGGTCAATTGCTCACACAAAATTTGGACACAACAAAGAAACTACCACCACAGTATATAAACAATACATAAGATCAGTGATGGAATACGCAAGCCCAGCCTGGGCTTCTAACCTAGCTGAAACACATCATAAGACCTTACAGACTATTCAAAACAAAGCCCTGAAGATCATTACAGGCTGCACAGCTACTGCACCCACAGATCACCTACATCAAGAAACCAAAATCCTCAAAGTCAAAGACCATCTGGACATGAGAGGCACGCAATTCCTGGCAGCAGCCTCCACGAACCAAGACCACCCACTAAACTACATGGCAACACACCCACATACACCAAGAAATATCAAAACAACACCCAGCACACGGTATCACACACAATTACTGTCCTCTCTCCCTCCCTGCCCACCCCGAACCAACTTCTAGGAGCACATCCATACTCATATCTCTCGCCGATCCATCCACTCACTCACAGACAACACGCAGCTGCAAGCACGACCTCCCAAAATCCATCCTTCCAAATCCATCCTTCCGAATCCTCCCTTCCTCGCGAGGACAGAGTCCACCTGGCCAGGCTGAGATGCGGACACCATCCAGCTCTCCTGAGCTATCAGAAGAGACTGGATGACTCCGTTGTCGCCGCCTGCCCGGGATGTAACACAGCACCCCATACCATTAAACACATCATAGAAGACTGCATTTCACACAACCACTTACGCCAACAACACAATCTACACTCAATGAGAGCTCTGTGGGAAAGCCCGATCGTGCCCATGGCCTTCCTCAGGGACTCGGTGCTGTTTGGCCAGGCAGCTTAGGGAACAACACTAACAACAACAACAACTCGTACAGGATTAATAGCTTTAACCAAAATGGTCACACTCCTTAACCCTTAACCAACGGCGCACAACATCTGTCGAGTTAAATAAATTTGGACTATGTGGCAGTGCATGACAGCTGTCGAGTGCCATTCTCAGCACGTAATGTTGCTGAGAGAGAGAGCTGAGCTGTGGGACGAGCGTAGTAACTTATGACCGCTCCCCACGACCACCGTGGACGTACTGAACTGTATTCCACCCCTCTCCCCCATCTCTCACTCGCTACACAGGGAATTATGTACGGAAATTACCTTATTTTAGGTTTTTTGCACTCGTGTTGCACGATCGTTGCAAGAGAACCAGTGGTCGTACAAGGATGGTTCGGGTGTCATTGGAAAGCTCTATTTACGCCCTTTTAGGGATAGATACTTGTTTTACGCTCTGGGTCTTGTTTATGCATGAAAATGAGCACGGAACAACCCTATTTAGGGTAAAAAAAACCCGTTGGGCGGCACAGTGTAAAATACCCTACCACCCGCTCTTTGTGTGTTAATGGTCTAAGTGGCCATAGCCAAAATGGCTACACTATATTCCTTCTGTACTTTCTCCATGCCCGATAAGATACATGATATTTTGATATATGTGGCACAGCCCTTGTAATCTCGCCTAGAGTTCTACAATCTCGCCTAGAGTTCTAAAGGAAGCTAAGGATGAGCTCTCCAAACCACTGACATTACTATTCAATAAATCCTTGCAGTCTGGATCTATGCCTGATCAGTGGAAGCTAGCCAACGTAACACCGATATTAAAAAAAGGCAGCAAATCCCTACCCAGTAACTATCGTCCAATTAGCTTAACCTCAGTTGTATGTAAAATGCTAGAAACGGTCATACGAGACAGACTCGTAAATCACTTAGAGGAAAATAACATACTTAAAGATACTCAACACGGCTTTCGTAAAAAACGTTCCTGTTTAACAAACCTCTTAGACTTCTTCCACGATATCCTCAACCTCTATGATGAGAGTAAAGCTGTAGATATTATATACCTTGATTTTCAAAAGGCCTTTGACAAAGTTCCCCACAAACGTTTACTGCTAAAACTAAAAGCGCATGGAATACAAGACGGTGTGTTGAAAGGGATAGAAAATTGGCTCAGCAACAGAAAGCAAAGGGTAGTCATAAACGGTAAGGCATCTAAATGGATCAATGTAAGTAGCGGGGTACCCCAGGGATCGGTACTAGGACCAATTCTCTTTCTAATTTACATCAACGACATAGATGAGGGTCTCACCTGCACAATCTCAAAATTTGCTGACGATACAAAAATTGCAAATAGCGTACTCTCAAAAGAACAAGTTGACGATATGCAACACAATCTAGATAAATTGTCATGTTGGGCCCAAATTTGGCAAATGAGTTTCAATGCGGATAAATGTAAAGTACTACATGTCGGATACCTAAATGAGAAAGCAAACTATTCGATGAATGGCACTCAGCTTAAGAATGTAAACAGAGAAACTGATCTGGGAGTAACAATATCGAGTAACCTAAAACCGAGTCAACAATGTTCAGAAGTTGTTAAGAAGGCAAACAAAATAATTGGCTTTATAGGCAGGTCATTTGAGCATTAATCCAAAGAAGTTATCCTAACCCTTTACAATTCCTTAGTCCGCCCTCTTCTGGAATACTGCGTTCAATCCTGGTGCCCTTATTACCAAAAAGATATAAACAAGCTAGAACGAGTTCAACGTAGAGTTACCAAAATGATACCTAGCCTAAAGAACAAACCATACGAAGAGCGTCTTAGAGAATTAAATCTATTTCCTTTAACCCAGCGCAGATTAAGAGGCGACTTAATTCAAGTGTTCAAAATCATCAAAGGCATCGACAATATGAACTGTAGTAAGTACTTCACTATCGACCAATCTAATTACACGCGGGGAAACGGTTGCAAAATTATTGGTAAATCTTTTAACTCGCACGAATCTAAGAATTTCTTCTTCAATCGAGTTGTCAACTTGTGGAATGGGCTTCCCCGAGACGTTATAGACTGCAGCACCGTTGATTCATTTAAATTCCGCCTAGACAAATATCTCGCATCAAACCCGCGACTGACTGCGTTTGTAAATGAATAACTTTATCCTCCCCTCAGTTACTAACCCATATGTCCCCTACTAACTTCCTAGTCCTGCCACGTTAGTGGCAGGGCAGTAGTTCCCTTTCCAATGTTCCCTTACCCACTCTAAACCACTGTTTGGACACTTGATCCTCAGTGTTTTGGAGGACAAGCAACCTAGAAGGGTCACTAGACCTGTTGTTGCTTGATTTCCTTTGTACTCCTTTGTACTCCTTTGTACTCCTTTGTACCTTGATTTTCAAAAGGCCTTTGACAAAGTTCCCCACAAACGTTTACTGCTAAAACTAAAAGCGCATGGAATACAAGACGGTGTGTTGAAATGGATAGAAAATTGGCTCAGCAACAGAAAGCAAAGGGTAGTCATAAACGGTAAGGCATCTAAATGGACCAATGTAAGTAGCGGGGTACCCCAGGGATCGGTACTAGGACCAATTCTCTTTCTAATTTACATCAACGACATAGATGAGGGTCTCACCTGTACAATCTCAAAATTTGCTGACGATACAAAAATTGCAAATAGCGTACTCTCAAAAGAACAAGTTGACGATATGCAACACAATCTAGATAAATTGTCATGTTGGGCCCAAATTTGGCAAATGAGTTTCAATGCGGACAAATGTAAAGTACTACATGTCGGATACCTAAATGAGAAAGCAAACTATTCGATGAATGGCACTCAGCTTAAGAATGTAACCAGAGAAACCGATTTGGGAGTAACAATATCGAGTAACCTAAAACCGAGTCAACAATGTTCAGAAGTTGTTAAGAAGGCAAACAAAATAATTGGCTTTATAGGCAGGTCATTTGAGCATAAATCCAAAGAAGTTATCCTAACCCTTTACAATTCCTTAGTCCGCCCTCTTCTGGAATACTGCGTTCAATCCTGGTGCCCTTATTACCAAAAAGATATAAACAAGCTAGAACGAGTTCAACGTAGAGTTACCAAAATGATACCTAGCCTAAAGAACAAACCATACGAAGAGCGTCTTAGAGAATTAAATCTATTTCCTTTAACCCAGCGCAGATTAACCCATGGAGCCCCGGCTAGTTTTGTATTGTTTGTTCACTAGAACCTGGCCGGTTTTCAATTTTTTGTTTATTCCAGAAACAATAGCGAATGGGTTAGAAATGAAGGAAAAACCACGAAAAACCGCTCAAAAAGCTTAAAGAATGGTCCTACAGAGCCCCTGAAAACGTATTTTACAAGAGTAAAAAATTGAAGGCAATTACCCCAAAAAACTAGGTTATTGCGCGCTCACGCGCACGTACGTGGACTTTGAGAGTTTTCAACCATCGGCACGGTTGCGTGGGATACGTACACAGTTCCCATAGAAATCTGAGCCTTCTCGAGTGGCTACACCTGAGGTTACGGTCGGAGCAATTAGGGTGACTCGTCAGACGCGTCGCTGGGGCTGTGCGTTACATACATCGCCGACGCATCAGACGCGTCGCTGGGGCTGTACGGGTTAAGAGGTAACTTAATTCAAGTGTTCAAAATCATCAAAGGCATCGACAATATGAACTGTAGTAAGTACTTCACTATCGACCAATCTAATTACACGCGGGGAAACGGTTGCAAAATTATTGGTAAATCTTTTAACTCGCACGAATCTAAGAATTTCTTCTTCAATCGAGTTGTCAACTTGTAGAATGGGCTTCCCCGAAACGTTATAGACTGCATCACCGTTGATTCATTTAAACTCCGCATAGACAAATATCTCTCATCAAACCCGCGACTGACTGCGTTTGTAAATGAATAACTTTATTTTATCCCCCCCTCAGTTACTAACCAATCTGTCCTCTACTAAAGTCCTAATCCTTCCACGGACATTAGTTCCAGGGCAGTAATTCCCTTTCCAATGTTCCCTTACCCACTCTAAACCACTGTTTGGACACTTGATCCTCAGTGTTTTGGAGGACAAGCAACCTAGAAGGGTCACTAGATCTGTTGTTGCTTGATTTCCTTTGTACTCCTTTGTACTCCTTTGTATCCAACACAATACCCTGTGTGCAACCCCGCTCGAACCCCGCACAACGTTGCTTGCAACTTTAATTATTATTATTATTATTATGATAATAATAATAATAAGATAAAGTAGAATTAATATTGCAAGCAACGTTGTCCGGAGTTCAAGCGGTTTTGCACGCAGTGTATTGTGTGTTAGATAAAAGGCTGTGTCATATTCAATATATCAAAAGATCATTTTACTTTTTTCGCGCATGGAGAAACTGCAGAGGGAACAGATTGTGGGGGTTTGGGCCGTGGCCATTTAGGAGTGCAGCTCTTTTGGTTGTGGTCGTTTAAGAGTGTGGCTGTTTTTGGTTGTGGCCGTATATGAGTTTGGCCATTTAATTTGTGTATGTTTTATATCCATAAATGAGCAAATAAATGAGCCCATTTTAAGGAAACCATAAAAATGGTGATCTGAAAGTAGATTATGGGAAGATACATGCTTAAGAAATTTTGAATTAAGAATAGTTTCAAAAACTTTAAAGGCGGGAGAAATTGGAGCAATTGGACAATAGTTGGAGGGTTGGGAGCAGTCACCCTTCTTTGAGACAGGTTAAATGAGAGCAAATTTCCATCAAGAAGGAAATATACTGGAGGAAAGATAGAGACAAATGAGTTTGCCTAGGCTACGAGTCAGCAAGGGAGAACAGTTTTAGAGTACAACAGGAGGATCACCATCTGGTCCGTACACCTTCATAGTATTAACTCGTAAAGTGCTAAGCCCCTGTAGAATACACCATACCCCAGTGCGAAGGTATTCTGAGTCATTCCTCACTAAAATTGTTAATTTACCATATATATAATTAATACTTATCCATATGCGCCTATTTTACTTTTAATATGAACGTATGAACATGGGAAAGCAATAAAACAAGTGATAACATAATTGATCTGTTAAAATTTTATATTTTAGCCCCGCAGTCGTAATCTGGCCCAGACCTGATAGACAGGCACACCCTCCCTCTCTCGTCGTCTCTCGCATGGCAATGAGAGGACTGGGGTGGACTCAGACTGGCTTGGAGGGTAGGAGTTACACTCCACCACCCTCCTCCCTCTCTCCCACTTGTCCTCCCACGAAAATACTCGATAAATATTGGGAATAATAAAGAAAATACCTGATAATTATTGAGGAGGGGGGAAAAAAGGGGGGGGGGGAGGAAGGGGAAAGGGGAGGGGATACATGTGTTGGAGTGGTAGCGTAGCAAGTAATGGAGGGAAATTATCTCACCTAAACAAAATTTGTTTTTTTTAAAGTGCCACTGGGGTGTTTTAAATGTTTTTTTTAGGCCTAGGATCTTAAGTCTTCCCGCAACCGCCCAGTAGGACCTCTTAAGAGTCTTCCTGTGGCTGCCAGGTTAAGCCCAGACAGGGCAGAAAGTACATTCTTAGAAGATATTATGATTTTGAGCATAAGTAAGTGAAAAGGGGGTGGAAAGGGAGAAGTAGCACCAGAACAATCCAAAGTAGAATTTTTAGCTAAAGTTGAGCGAAGAGTTCATCTTTGTCAGAGGAAGAGGTGACAGTGGTACCATCATAGTGGAAAGAGGGGGAAAGACGAGGAAGTGAATTTATTTGGAGAGGTTTTTGGCTAGATGCCTGAAAGCTTGGGAGGTGCTAGAATTGGAAAGTTCAGAACATTTGTTATTGATGAAAGCGTTTTTGGCAAGTCGAAGAACAGATTTGGTTTGATTCCGAGCAGAAACATATAAAGAACAAGATTCCTGAGTTTGAGGGCGACAGTACCGTTTGAATGCTTCCTCCTAATTGCGGACAGCAGTAGAACAAGCGTGAGTAAACTAAGATATTTCTGAGTTCCATGCTCGAAAGGATTCCGGCGTTCGGCACTCTCTGAGGGTCTCCGGCCAAGGAAGCAAAAATCATTCCATGGGAAATCAATAAAGTACTGCTGAAGAACCACCCAGTCAGTAGCGCTAAAATGCTGACACCCTTCCTTCCATCCAGTATCACTTTCACGCATATACTTCTTAACTCCATCCTTCCACCTCTCTCTCAGTTTATCTCTCCCTCTCTGTCCTTCCACCTCACTCTCGTACACTCCACAAGGCCGAACCATCTCAAGGTGTTGCTTTTCATGCTTTGCAGCATATTTCCATCTACACCACACCACTCTCGTACTTCCTCATTCATCTGTCTATCCCTCCATGTAATTCCGCAACACTTCTCAAATAACTCATTTCCACCCCTCTCACTCTTGGTTTGTGTCTCTCCAATAACGTCCATGCTTTACTCCCGTATTTTATTGTCAGGATTACCACACTGTCATATAAGGGTTTCTTTACTTCCATGCTGACCACCCTATTTCTTGTCACTGCTTTCAGCATTCCTACAACCCTCTTCCCCTATTGCACGCTCTCCCGCACTTCTTCATCCATACTCCCATCTTTACTCAACACACTACCCAAAATACTTAAATGAGCTGACATTCTCCAATGCCTGACCCTTTAACCTCACCTCACACTCTGTGGCTGCACCCCTTTGAAAGACCATAACTTTACTCTTCCCCGCATTTACCTTCAGATTCCGTTTTTTCACACACTATTCCTAATATATTTACCAGACCCTGCAACTCCCATTCACTATCGCTCATCAGAACTCTATCGTCGGCAAACAGCAGTACAGTCAACTTTCACTCGTTTCTTCCCTTATCAGCGGTACTACAACATGTATATACTGCTCTTCTTTGTATTTTTTATGACTCCATCAATATTGAACAACCATATCTCTCTCTCTCTCTCTCTCTCTCTCTATATATATATATATATATATATATATATATATATATATATATATATATATATATATATATATATTTTTTTTTTTATATAAACGGTTATTGCTGGGGTTAATTGGATTGAACACCTTAAGAGCGGCCTATGCGGTTTATTTATATGTACCGCCCAGCGGGGTGTTTTTAGCCAAAATAGGGCTGTTTACGTGATCATTTTCATGCCTAAATAAGACCCAGAACGTAAAACAAGTATCTATCCCTGAAAGGGCATAAACAGAGCTTTCGAATGACACCATAACGATCCTTTTATGATGGCTAGTTTTCTTGCAATAACCATGCAACGCGAGTGCAAAAAGCATGTAATTAGGCACTTTCCCCATACAATTCCTTATATAGCGAGTGAGAGAGGTAGGAGGGAGGTGAGATTCGTGTCAGTAGGTTCGCCGCGGTGGTCTGGAGCAGTCATACGCTCGCTACTCTCCTGCCACCACTTGTCTCTCTCTCTCAGCAACATTACGTGCTGAAATTGCCACTCGAGTTATGTCGAGCGCCGCCACATAGTCCAGCTTTATTTAATTCGACTTATGTGGTGAGCCGCTAATTAAGAGTTAAGTAGGTTCTTGCTTGACTGGAGAAGTTGAATCCACATAAACACATGCACAGAGGTAATAGAAGGTAAATATAACACAGCGTACATTCATATATTATATTATTTAAGGCACATGGATATTATTCAGTAAAGGTATGGGCAAATATAAATATAGTTCATAGTGCACAAACGAGGATCCACAATTACTCTCTCACGATGACACTGCCTGTTAATATTACCTTCGTACTTCCTTTGATAGGGTACGTCACTAGTATTTCTTTGAGGTTACAGTCCGAATTTATATATTAACCCATTGGCTGCAGGAGACTTCTTGAACGCCATGGCAATTTAGAGCAGTTTACAGCCTTTTAAAGCCTCTTAACCTGGCGAGCGTGCGCAGGGTGTAGTGAACACCACAGTTCTGGGCGGCAATATTAAGCTCCATTCCTGCCTATAATCGTCATTTTACGATAAATATCGTTATTACTTATTCATATGCGCCTATTTACGTGTAATATGAAGATAGTAACCTGTAACAACAATAAAACAAGTGGGAATATAATTTGGATGGTCAAAATCACGAATTATAGTTGGCCCTTCCATTCATGAATTGTAAGCCAGCAGCGACATACACCCTCTCTCTCTGGAGCCTACAGCCACACTGAACCTCCCGTCCCTTATTTTCTCTCATCTATACGCTCGGTAGCAACAACACCACACCCTGGAACCGGGTTGCAGATAATGGCATCATAAAAACACCAATAAATATGGTAATAAGAGGAAAAATAGGTGATAATTGAAGGAGGGAAGGAGGGGATATTGACGCATGTGGATAAGTGATATGAGGTGTGGAGAGTAAAAAAAAAAAAAAAAAAGTGCTACTGGGGCCTTTTATTTTTTATTTTTTTTTAGACATAAGCTCTTAACCCTCTCGCTGTGGGTGACGTTCTGGAATATCCTGGCAATTTACAGCAATTTCCAGGCTTTAAAAGCCTGTAAATACCGTAGAAATCGAGTGTCAGTGGGCGGGAGTGTGAGGGGCCCACCTCCGACCATCAGAGCAGCGAGCGGCTCACTGAGGTAGACTGTGTCTCGCGCGGGTCTCTCAGTGCCTCTCACAACAGTGTTGCCGAGCGAGCGAGTGCTAACAAATAGCGGGTTTCCCGCGTTTCAATGGAACCAGGCCACCTACGAGGCCCGTTCTGGTCTCATTTTGAAGCTATTTTCGCCGAGTTTTCGGCAGGATACAGTTCATTCAATGTAGATGCTTGATTTATCATTCAGGAGTGCCTCAATATGCCCTAAATAGCCCAAAACACCCAACAGAGAAAGGGTTAAGAGTGTTCTCGCCGTTGCCAGTAAATCCTCTTAAGAGTGTTCTTGCCGTTCTCGGGTTAAAGCCTGTAAAATCTAGTGCGAGGGAGCGAGAGCGCGACAGGCCACCCGTCCTTCTCTCAGGCAGCCGCCTGGTACATTGAAAGTCTCGCTAGATATACAGTGCTGCCAAAGGAAAAAATAGCGCGACATTAGTGAGAATTGCTCATTATAGCGAATGTCTAGGTCTGCGGGTGAACCCCGCGAGCTACGAAGCTTGTTCTGGCGTCATTTTGAAGTTTATTCTTCTAGTTTTCGTCTGAATACATATAATTTCATGCAGACGCTTGCTTAATCAATCAGGAGTGCCTGAATGAGCCCTAATATGGCGGAAATAGGCGAAAATATCCCCGCACCATAAGTGTTAAGATATCACACTTAAGTACTACCCTTTGATAAGGCACCTCACTAGTACTGCTTTAAGGTTACAATGCAAATTTATATATTAAGTTATTACACTTAAGTACTTCCCTTTGAGAAGGTACGTCACTAGTACTTCTTTGAGGTTACACTGTGTATTTGTATATTAATATATTACTTAAGTACTTCCTTCGATAAGGTATGTCAGTAGTACATCTTTGAGGTCACACTGGGTATTTATATAATGAGGCACTACTTTAGTTTTCTGATGAAGATCTTGGCCGTGGTGGTGGTCCTAACGTGGATGTTGGACAGCGGATAGAACTCAATGAAGAACTCTTGGGTGTTGGGTCTTAAATGTTTTGTTCCAATATACCAGTGTATACGTATACATATCATCGAGCGAACGTAGAGAGAAGCTATACCAATGTTATACTGTCTCTCTAACTACTCTGACCGTTATAAGAGTTTTGATGCAGAACCTTCCAGCACTCTTGGGTGTTGGGTCTTAAATGTTATGTTCCATTATACCAGTGTATACATAACATATCATCGGACTAACGCAAGAGGGTTGATTTGACACAATGTCTCTTAACTGTCCTGACCGTTATAAGAGTTTTTCAGGGACTGGTAGATGAGTTGATTTTGGGCCTTTTACGAATACGTATCTTAGAGCAAGTACCTGAGATCATGTTCCGTAAGGACTCTATATGCAAAGTGCCGTTATGCTTACAAGCTACGGTATCTCGCAGAGCCCTACCCTTCAAAAGCCAATTGCCAGTGCGTGAACTTTTGAAAAGTTTCAGAGGTCGGTTTACTACCAATAAAGATTATGTCAAAACAGCATTCTTTATTGACAGTAAATCCTGGTAATCGAGACAGAGGAACTGATATTAGGTTGCCCCAGTGGGATCTAATAAGAAATTCCTTTGATGAGCCAATATCTAAAGAATTCTAAAGAAACCTTTATAACCAGTGCTACAAGTACTTATTTAGTATAAAACCAAATCTTCCAGCTGTTATTTATCTTCCATTGAAGGATAATTAATAGCTTTCCAACTGTATAGATCTTAACTTTGCCTGTCATAGACTTACCTCTTTTGGTGTTTCTCCTGGTGTCCCTTCATTGAGTAAGAAGGACAGCTGTGCGGGGAGGAGGCTTGGGGTGGTTGGGGTAGCCCGTCTTGACTTCCCTCTCATGGTGGTGATGCGGCTTGGATGAAGAAGGGCATGTGGAAGTTTGGTGTTTATGCGAACGTCCATTGGTCTTGCTTTCCTTTCTGCCTTTCTCTTTCCTATTGGCATCAGGGTTTTGTATAGTTGCCTGGATATCCTTGCCGTGTGTCGGAGGGAGTGCGGGAGTTATGGAGGCGACTCTGGCGTATCTTGGTGGTGTGGTGGTTATGGCCTCTTTCCTCGGGGGTGTGGTGGTATGCGCGGGAAAACTGCTTTGTGGTAGTAGCGTGGTGCTTACTTTCTCCATTATCTTATATATAAAATTATATATATATATATATATATATATATATATATATATATAAGCTGGTTTCACCAAATTGTAAGTTCACTATTGGTCACCAGATTAAGCCTCTACACATGATTGGGGAAAAGCGTGTTACCAATGGGGTAGAAAGAGGGTGTAACCTACTTGGCACAGACGGTGAAGGTGGCGGTGTGGTCGATGGCCAGGATATAAGGTGGGGTCTGGATGGTCACCTGGTACCGGGGCAACACAAACTCCTCCACCTTGAAGTAAAACGATTGCCGGTTTCCCTCGGCTGCCTTCACGTTGATTTTGTACATGCCCTGCACAGAAAAGAAACAATAGAGACCAATACAATTATAGCACAAATTTTAGCAAACGAAAATGTGCTGAATATATATATATATATATATATATATATATATATATATATATATATATATTCATTTATATTTATATACAAACATCATCTAAGCGTAATTACGTGAGGAGCAAATTGACTACTACTTGACAGTTAGTGGAACCGGATTAAACGACAACATTAATGGGAGAGTATGGAAAGATAAGAGCGAAGAACCTTATATATGTAACATCATGTGACAATAGGTAAAACACAAATTCAGTCTCTGTGTGGTTAGAATCATATTAGAATACTCAAACTAAAGCTCCTTACTGTATATATTTGCATTGTTTGTCATTTAGGCTAACGGCAAACTACAGAATCCGATTGTATTCTCGAGATCATAATTAAAGCTACTCCCATTCGAATCTTTGAACTTTTAATGGCAGATTCTGAAGAATCTGGGCTATAATTAAGAATTGTATTGTCTCTGTCTAGACTGTGTTATTTGAACTAGCTTCACTGGCGTATTATCTATATTTTCAGTAGAAAGGCTCTGGCTTAGTCCTTGACTGTACAGTACATCGGTAGGGATATTTACACGGTGGTAATTAGGGCTTAGACTATTTGAATAGGCGGCTCTCACCTCCTGTGGTTCATCAGGTAGTTGGTAGTGGAGGTGAATGATTCCTGCAGAGTTGTCGACGTTTTTCCACTGAGCGATCCTGATGCGTGAGGGAGCTGTCAGCCAAATTTCAGGGTACTGTATGGATAATAAGTAAAAGTAAAGTTGATGGCTTACTCTTAACTGTGCTTGGCCTAGGCGCACATCTCCTAAATAATGCCATTTGGAGCCTCTGCTGGTTAGCTCGGTTGAGTTATCCAGCCTGGTACATGGGGGCTACTGCATAACTATAATCCATGATACCATGGTGATGGAACATCACAAATGTCCACTAACTCCATGTTCCTATTTACTTATAGGTGAACATAAATGCATAAGGTGCTAATGCTGTTAATGCCTTGATAACAATGGTGCTAGCAAATTGTAGATTCAAATATACATACATATACTGTATATTACAACTACTATTCTAATTATTATTATTGATACAAATAATAACTTTATTTTGTACATGTAGATGCTATAAATAACTCCATGGACACGATGGCGTCATTTGAATATTTTGGTTATTAATATTTCACTTTATTATCATTAAGAAGGATGTGTGGGAGTGAAAGGTTAACTAATAATGGTTTTATCGACTTGATGTCCTTACTGTAGGTCCTTCTCAGGCTGAATACAATCGTTTGATGTTATCCAAAGTATAGGCTACTGAATTGGACTCTACCTTACTGCATAGGCTACCAAGTGATATAGTGGGATCAAGAACGATAGGGAGCTTTAAGAAAAAATTGGATAAGCATATGGACGAGAAGGGTTGGGTGTGAAGGGGGATCAGCCGGGTTGGGCCAATCAGCGCTCTGCAGACCCCCGTAATCCTGCGTTAATCTCTAACCGGTTTGGTAAGATGATCCTCAGGGTATTAGAGTGTTGAGCCTATAATTGGGCTTTGTAATTGGGGTTGTGTGGGACAGGAATCTGCCTTGCTTAGGCCAATCGGCTTTCTGCAGACTCCCATTTTCTTTTCTTATGTTCTTATAAGAGTAGTGGTAGTTGAATGAGGATACTATATATACTGTACACAGCCAACTGGTTATTGTTTAGTAAATAGCATAATGTTTTTTGTTTTAGTAGTATATTAGTATAATTTACTGCTTCATAATAGGAATAGATAAGCATTATTTAAAGTGATATGATGTTTGTTTTCGCATATATTCTCACACACACATAACTACTTAAGAGTACAATTTGTAAAGACGAATTAAAAGAGAACACGACGTGACATTAAAAAATTAGTTTTAATTTGTTGGTCTATATATTTATCTATTAATCTATTTTTTTAAGTATCCACGCTATACCTCCATCAAGCTTAAAAGTACACCCTCTAGACCCCCTTCCAAGATAACTTTGGATATCCTTCTAAAATTACAGGCTCGTTACCACTCGCCAGGAAAGAATCGATTATCGACACCTAAATGGCACAACAGTTTATATATTGACATAGAAATGGGGCGAAAGGTCTCAAAATCGTCAAACTAACGGGCAGAATGTCTTAACAACTCAAAACGAATATGCTACACATAAGGGAGAAGGGGGTCCAGAAAAAGCAACTACCTCCCCCTTATCCCAGGGACTGCGGCCAGACTCTTAAGAGGTTTTACAGGGCGAATGCGGCCAGACTCTTAAGATCCAAAGCCTAAAAAACACCCCAGTGGCACTCAAAACAAAGCAATTTGTGATTAAGTGAGATAATTCCCCTCCATTACTTTCTACCACTCCTACACATGTGTCTCCCCCCCCCCCTCCTCAATTATTCGGTATTTTCCCTATTATTCCCGATATCTATCGAGTATTTTCGTGCAAGGACGGGTGGTAAAAAGGGAGGAGTGTATCTCCGACTCTCTAAGCCAGTCTGAGATGTATCCTTGTCTCTCAGTACCATGCCAGACACAAGAGAGGGAGGGTGTTTCTCTCTCGCCTGTCAAGGTCAGATTATGACCGTGGGGCTAAAATAAAAGATTTTCACCAGCCAATTGGTGTTACCACTTGTTTTATTGCTTTCCAATGTTTATATGTTCATATTAAAGGTAAAATAGGCGCATATGGATAAGTATTAATTATAAATATGGTAAATTGACAATTTAAGTAAGGAATGTACCAAATACCTTCGCATGGCGGGCACTTTCAAATACCATAGCTGCGCAGCTTATGAGTTAAAATTCACGTATGAACTACACTCCATACATACACACCATTAGGTGCATGGATCTTAATTTGTGTGTGTTGTCTATGTTTTGCCTCCATTCCTTTACACACATCACAAACACTGTCTTCTGCCACCTTGGAGACCTGTAGCTTTTAGACAAGGTGTCAAACCGGAGCAATTTTGTCTAAAAACTTAAATGAATATGATGAAGGATACAAGATCATGAACATGACATAACGCTGTTTTTGGTAATTTTATCACTTCTAAAGGTATAATTTAAACTTTAAGCCACAATTGTATCCTTGCATATACAATAAAACAAATAAGAAGAATGGACTCAGCTTTGGTTTGACACCCTGCTTGGAGACTGTCATACACACATGAACACACACTCATTTCTGCAACATCTAACCTGTAGCGTGGAGACTTTCAATTCCAGGCCAGCAACAGTGAGCGCCCTAAACTGCACCTTTTGTCCCGGTTTGTACACATACTTGTCCGTCTGTAGGAAGGTGTGGGAGGTGTGGGACTTTATGTTGAGGCTGAGGGACTTGTTCACCTGGGAGCCACCCACACTCCCCCACACTGACAGTTGTCCAGAGTATTTGTCCGTGGCCGGGATCAACAGTTCGTGGCAATTGTCACTCCTACCTGTTCACCAGATCAACACTTTCATTTGCATGGCACCAATTTTATTTCATTACCGCTATATATGTTGGGGTATGTATGAGTTAGTGGGTTCATTGAAATTTGATCCTTTGAGTTTACAGATCTATCAGAACTTGAATAAAATCAGCTGGTGATATAAACAATATATGATATAATATATTAATATATACCACATTATATTATAATGTGGTCATTTGAATGAAGGAGTTAAGGCTATTTTTGGAATCAGTTATTTTCATGTTTGGTCATACAAAATCATTCTGAAACCCTTTATTCTACTATATTACTGCATTATATGCCATTCATACAAAGGTAACTGCCTTGTATTTTGAGAATAATACATTTAGTTATGTAGTAAACATAAGAATACCTTTGCCTTCATATTCGTGTTTTTTTTTGTTTTTTTCTTACACAAATATTAACTTAAGATATTTATATTAAGCTTTGAAAAAAATCAGCAACTGCAATAGGTTATGCTGAAATACTTTGTATCACATTGATTCTTAGAGGTGCTTCATGAACTGATTAAAGATGTCTAGTGTTATCCAGAATACAATTAAAATGGTGCCACCGTTTAGAATTGGCTAAACATTGACAAATTGTTCGCGTAAATTTAAGATCATATATAAATAGCTGTCCATTGGTTCCATGTAATCAGAATAATTTGAACTGTCCTAATATAGCAATAGTGATATAACAACATATACTGGAGCTATACGAAAGAACGTAGTATATTATTTGAATGGATGAAGTATAAACGAACATATATAAATCAATCTACAGGTATATACAGTATCCTACATATTACTGCACCTTAAGTCAAGAAAATTGCAACCAATTAATTGGTAGCGTATCCATGGTTTTGACTTGACGCAAACATGTAATGCATATTTTCAATCATTATCAAGGGCCCATATTATAATAGAATGTTAATAGCAAAACTAATACTAATGTTGAGGACGCACTCTGAGCTTGTTGCAGCGTTCATCTCTCTTAGGAACCTGTGTTGAGTGAATTTCCCAACCTGTAAGACAAGTTTTACTTCATAGATGGACATTAACACGTTCGACTTGCTCCAGGTGTATATTTACTGCTAGGTGAACAAAGGTGTAGGGTGTGATGATGATACGTCTTTCTCTGGTCGTGAATAAAAGTCACGATATTTCCATTATAACTTAAACACTGAAACTGTGATATAGGTATCTTTCTCTGGGCGGGAATCGAACCCACACAATTTTGGTTGTAGCATGATAGCCATTGTGATATACATGTAGGTCTGAATAGAATCCAAGGCCCTAGTACATCCCTAAATATAATACGTTACCATCAGTATAAATCTCACTTTCAAATAGATCAGCATGTCCAAGTACCCAATCGATGATATTTAGATGTTTCTAAACACAATCTACAATGTAGATTTCACAATCTTACCATTAGAATAATTATGACATAAATGGAATAAGGGGTGCAAAGAGACATCTATACGCAATGTGAGGTAGGGGATGATCATCCTCCCTGCTGATGGAAAAAGGCCACTAAGGATTCACTCTGAGTTTCACCTGAAACAATATTTATCCTTGGAGCACAAGTCTTTCTTATAATAATATTGTACTATGCTATTAAAAATAAAAGAACACAATGTAACATTGCAGCAAGGCAGTTCCTTAAGCTATTCTTACAACCCTTGACTATAAAATGTCTTGCCAAGAAAAAATCTAAATTATCCACTGATATTTATATAGTAGCAGACGCCGTAGTCTCCAAGGGGTGTCCAAACAGCTCTGTCCTCTCCAGTCCATCTCATTCTCTCTAATTAACTCTTTACTTGATCTAGCCACCTCATCCTCAAGCTACCCCTCTCATTCATTAATTGTCCTTAACATTTGTACATTCGCTAATGGTAATCAGATTTCAATTACATTAATTCCACAGAATTGAAGGAGGTTAGCCTCACCTGCTGGGATATTAATGATGGAACTAAAGAAAGTTTCGTTCCCGAGATCATTGTTGTCCTGTGTTGTAAGTTTGATGTTGAGAATGCCTGCCGCAGCTGTGTTCTCCTGCACCACCACACACACCAGCGCTGAGCCCCCCTCGGATATCCATTGGGAAGGTGTGCTGATTAGGTAGCCCCTGCAGGAAAAAATTCCACTTTATAGCTAGAGTCACAACACAGCATTAGCGGTGGATTACATCGGAGTCTTATTTCTAGAACATGTCTTCATATTATTATGAAGATTATTGTTTATTGGAGTATATTTTGTGACTATTGAAGATGATGAGGTACAAGACGTTTAATGTTGAGTAGGTAGCCACACAGGAGAAATGTAACAATTTGTTAACTCTTGTGTGTTATTGTAACTTTATAAGCTGGACTGTGATTATATTTCTAATACGTCGTGCTTATAAGTAAACCCTGCACGATTTGTTCATACAGCTACGCACACATATTGGTATTATTTGTATTCAATAATGAAATAATATATTTTTATTCATTTCACTCCAGCACCAAACACCTCCCATGAAATTAATGAAAGCATGTGATCCACCAGGATTTGAACCTGGGTTACCACACATGGATTTCTAAAAGCTCTAATCATTACACCATCAAGACAGTTAAAAGGTTTATGCACAAACCTACGACTTAGTATCCATTCTTGAATACTGGATATTAATCTAATCTTGTATATATTCCCAACTGCGCTATGGTAGCCTAATGGTTAAGTGAGGGGAAAGAATATTCATGGGGCACAGATCATATAGACCGACCTCGCTACGAAATATCCCTGAACCAAATGTTTTTTTATTTGTATTAATTTCAACAAGATTTATGCACCTAATGATGTCCTTTACTCACAATATTTTGGTATCAACTAGTGTTGAATGGTAGTGGATTAAAAACCAGTGGAAATGTACTGTGAGGATGTGAACTTCAGAGAAAGGTGACATGGGGTATAAAGAAATTTTGAGAAATAAAAGTTCTACATTCTAAATGAGTAGGACATATACTATATAAAGGGCACTTTCTGTGAGTCTGTCTGTGTGTCTGTTTGTTTTCAAGATACAGAGCCGATTCTTGGCATGCATACTAAGGGGGTGCAAAAATAGGTTTTAAGCAAGGGGGGGCGGGGGGGACGAGCCCCCCTTGACAACTCCCTCAGTTTTTAAGATTGAGAGCCCATGCATGGCATGCATACTGAGGAGGTGCCAGATTAGGTTTTAATAATTTTATGTTTGCCCCCTCACCACCTGGGGAGAGGGGGATGGAACCCCTCCTCCCCGCCCCCCACCATAGACAGCCCATACTTCAATCTTCCCATGGGCAGCGCCGGGTACCTCGGCTAGTAAGCAATAATGACGCTCTTGTACACAGAGGAAAACACGAAGAGTAGCACAGTAAATGTACAATTATATACACATTAATAAACGGTATGACGGAAATTCCATATTGACCAGATTCATGCCACATTTTATTTGAATGATCTATTATATATGAGAATAAAAACAATCTCTTTCGTCACTTAGTAACACACAAATAACTAAATCATTCAGATAGTGCTACTAACAGTCCTGATACCATTGCCAGAAGCTTCATTAACAGCAGTATATTCACTGTTGTTATTTAGGACATCGAGTGTATTCCTACAGCAATGTTTGCAAACAATATATTATAAGTTTCGCTCTTGCTAAAACGTAAGCATAAGCATTTACACCTACTGTTCCCTCTCAAGCTGTAATTGCACTACTACGAGACAATAGACGTATGATATCGCTCTGTTTTAACTCCTAATTATCACCTCTACATGTAATGTATTATGCATTCAAAGATAGAGCATGATTCATGATAAAATAATTCTGGAATATAAATCCCATACGATCAAATTATCACATTGAAAATCCAAATATAAGAAATATTTAATTGTGTTTCATAGTGTATACGGTCATAATATCGTTATATGCTAAGCAATAACATAATATAATATATATATATATATATATATATATATATATATATATATATATATATATATATATATATATATATATATAGTATATACTGTATATATATATATATATATATATATATATATATATATATATATATATATATATATAGTATACTGTATATATGACTGTCTGTAATATGTTGTATGCAGATGACACAGTGTTATGTGCCGAAAGCGAGAATGACTTGTGCCAGATGGTGGAGATATTTGTGGATGTATGTAACAGACGAGGTCTGATAGTAAATGATGATAAAAACAAAGTAATATTAGTAGAAAGATAAGAAGACACAGTGTGTAATGTAAGGATTAATGGAGAACAGCTTGAACTATTAGAAGAATTTATGTATCTGGGAGAGATGATTGAGAAAAGGGTAAACTGTGCAAGAGAAATAGAAAACAGAGAGACACAAGGAAGAAAGGTAGCTGGAGCATGAAAGCCTTGTTTAGGAACAGACACTTGAGTATGGAAGCTGTGCGAGGATTGCATGAAGGTGTGTTGGTGCCGACATTGATGTGTGGATGTGAAACTCTGGTATGGCATAGTAATGAAAAGACACGAGTAAGAGCAGTTGAAATGGATTTTCTAAGAAATGCATGTGGAGTTTGAAGAATAGACAAAGTAAGAAGTGTGAAGATGGAGTTAAGAAGTTCGTAGAGTAAAAGGTGAAGAAAATGTTCTCAGATGGTATGGTCACATAACAAGAATGCCTGAAGAAACAATAGTTAAAAGGATTTATGTCGGTGAAGTGGAAGGAACAAGAAGGCGTGGAAAGCCGAGAACAAGATGGTATGATATGGTGTCAGAATGTGTTTCAAAGCGTGAAAAGGGCATGGTTGAAGCAAAGGAATTAGCAAATAACAGGAATGAATGGAGGAAGTTGGTTAGAGACAGTCCATGAAAGTCTCTGGACCCTTTACAATTACAAACCTGGAAGGTCTTCACCCCAGATATTGATGTGAAGAGACTTGTCCGGATATATATAACATCTTATATGAAGCCATTGATTTCGGGGGCTGATAAGTGGTTGGTGCTTTTGAATGCTTGAGTGCTTGCTTTTTGTAGGCGAACGTTATGTGTTCTTCTCCTGTCACCTATTTTATAACTCATCGAGTGTCTTGCTAATTTTCCCTACCCCTTATGGGACTGACTGACTAATTAACCATATACATATATATATATATATATATATATATATATATATATATATATATATATACAGGGTATATATATATATATATATATATATACAGGGTGTATTACAAAAATGCTTAGACTTCAAATGATAATTACCGATTAGTAAAACAAGTTTACTTATTGCTTTAATTTATATACAAAATAATTAAACATTAATGATTTAAAAGACATAAAGTATAACATTCAGTGTCGTCTAAGCATGTGCTATTATACTAACACTGGCATTGGTCTCCCCCTTCATACCCTCCCCCTCCCCCATTCCCCTAGTATATGCCCAGGAATGTTGAATTATAAACATAATTCGGTTTCGGGGTGAAATAATGTAAGTAATATTCCCTTTACAAACCGTTTACAACTGAGATTATTTTCTGTTAATATCAAACATTGTTGTGTCTTTCTTTCACCATAGGAAAGACTGAAGGCATCTTGGATGAAACAAATTACTATCCTCAAGGGGTCTGCAGGTATTACTGTCATTACTGTCATAAATAAAAGCAATGTCGAATGATAAGTAAAACCAAACAATGTGGGCATTACAAAGTTACTACTTAAAGTTAGTCAATTTATTGTAAAGTCGTGAACATTATTTCAGATACAAACTTATGTGAAGGGTCTCGGGTTGAATTGAATCTCCTTACTAATTTTGACTGAGTATTTGCATTTCAGATTTTCGTTTAATCAGTTTGAGACTTCAAAATCGATCAGAATTTATTACCACTACTGTACATTCTCATTACAGTGCAATACGAGGAGGTTAATTGAAAGAATGCTTATTCCCACCAACTGATGTAATACAGTTTTGAGAAATTAATCATACCCAATATTTTTAATCTTTGAATCTTTATACTGAGATATAAAATATTTCCGTGAATTTCATTAAACACATGAACGATCAGCCCCAATATAACAATTATTCTTCATAAACGATTGAATGACTTTTTACTGCGTTCGGATACCCGGCCCAGACTTGGGCATCAGCATTAAACCTTGTGAGCAGATTTACAAATGTTACATATTTTGTTAAGCTAATCTGTTTCTAATAATAAGTATTTTTCTGCTAACCACAAAATATCATTACCATATTCTAAGATACTTTGATTTGGTAATTACTAATGTGTGAATAGGTAAACCTATACTTTTCCTTTTAGTTAAGTCCATAGTAAACATTATTATCATGTATCAATTATTTAGTGCTTTACTCGTAACCCTGTTTTACTGCATTTCTAAAATAAGCATTTATTTTATTAATATCACATTTCTGGGAAAATAATATATATTCAATATATATTAATTTTCCATTTTATAATGTGTTCGTCATAATCTGTATTAGTTTTTTAATACAACTTATATATATATATATATATATATATATATATATATATATATATATATATATATATATATTAGTTGGGAGGGAGACCCAGGGAAAAGCTTGAATTCTTTATTTATCTTACGTTTCGTGCTACGCAGAACTCATCTTCAGTCAAAACATGCAGCAAATATAGCTTTAATGACACAACGGGGGTGCGGTAAGCTACAGGGTTACGAGTAAAGCACTAAATAATTGATACATGATAATAATGTTTACTATGGACTTAACTAAAAGGAAAAGTATAGGTTTACCTATTCACACATTAGTAATTACCAAATCAAAGTATCTTAGAATATGGTAATGATATTTTGTGGTTAGCAGAAAAATACTTATTATTAGAAACAGATTAGGTTAAACAAATATGTAACATTTGTAAAACTGCTCACAAGGTTTAATGCTGATGCCCAAGTCTGGGCCGGGTATCCGAACCCAGTAAAAAGTCATTCAATCGTTTATGAAGAATTGTTATATTGGGGGCTGATCGTTCCTATGTTTAATGAAATTCACGGAAATGTTTTATATCTCGGTATTTAGATTCAAAGATTAAAAATATTGGGTATGATTAATTACACAACCCTGTTTCAACCAAACATTCAGGTCAAAGAACTCGCTCTGCTCATTCTCCACACGCACTGCCGTCTTTGCACCCTCATACAGTACATGCTCTTCACTCCTTTCAGCAACTTGCCATCTACTCCGTATATTCGAAGTGGTCATACAGACATGATTAAGGTGTCATTGGAAAGGGCTTTTCCTCTCCTTTAAGGGATATATCAATGAAATACGTTCTAGCTCTTGTTTATACATAACAATGTGCAGGGAATGAAGGTCACTTTTAGTCCAAAACCCCCGTATGGTACAGTGGTGACCAAGCATTTGTCATATGACAAGTGCCGCAGTAATTGTGTTAAAGTAGCTTATAATTATTCCAAATATATCTAATGAACTTACAACACGAACCAAGAAGGGGAAGAATAGAGAAAAGGCTTTTGGAAACAGGCCTGAAAAGAATGAACGCAACATAAACTATCCACCAATAATATATAAATTAATATCTAACAAAGAAAGAAATTTGACAAAGTGGTATAACAGCTGACCATCTTTAACATTTGTCACTCTTCATATATAGCTTCTAATCTTGCACTAATCACCCTAATCTGTCCACTAGTGGGGCCTTACCCCACATCTTCGTTTCGTTTCGTTTACATATTCAGCCTATCTGAATATGGGTTCTGCGTAACCCGAAACGATAGACAATTATATAATTCAAGCCTGTGTTACCCTTCCACCATATCGCCCTTCTCCCCTCTCTCTCTCTTATATATATATATATATATATATATATATATATATACAGTATATATACTGTATATATATATATATATATACAGTATATACTGTATATATATATATACAGTTTATATAGTATATATATATATATATATACATATATATATACATATTATATATTATAATGAACTAACCCTTGAGCCGGAGCGAGTGTAAGAGCCAGTACAGTTAGTAATCTATGGAACTGGTGGAGCCACATGCTGACGAACCGTGTTGGTTGGCGGACCACGGACGAGTGAACACTGGCTTATCTAGTTCATGATTTTATTGGGAGATATTATCAGTAGGTCTTAAGATGCGTACGCTCACGAAACATAATATGTATACACCCTTAGTAATATGGAACCTTTGCATGTCGGATATAAAAAGGTATAGTTTTACATCATTTTAGCTCCATACAGATTCAAAGGAAGTAGTACTTTATATGACTTACGAGTGATATTCTCCGCTGACGTGTGTGTATATACAGAATGATTGAAAACTACACCATCAAAATTACAGGACGTAATATACAGGGAACAAGAAGTAAAAACTTCTAAATATCTTATGTCCCATTATGTACAGTCTACACAAAACTGCTGTCATGGCCTGAGGCAATGTATTAGTTCACTTATCTTTTAATAGGTGGCCCTTTAATCGTTTCTAATAGAAGGGGGCGGGGTTAATATAGAGGTTGGAAGGAGGAGGAGTCAAACGTGTGTACTCACCTAATGAGTACACATTAGGTGAGTGTGAGTGTGTGTGTGTTCTAGAACAGCACGCAGAATAAGTTTATTTTAACATAACACACAGGCTATATTATTAGATTAGCCCATGCCGGATCACAAACAAGTAACACACATCAGGTGTTGCGTTATTTATGTAATTTAATATACAGACAATCAAGTTTATATCCTTCGCACTTCCCATTCCCCCTCCTCCCCCTCTCCCTTTCACCCCAACTCTCCTTCTTCACCCGCTTTGTCTCCCCTCCCGCCCACACCTCTCTCTCTCAAGGATGTAATTGATACCGTCTAAAATACGCAGATTACTACTATGCGATTGTTTCGAATTTACATATACATAATAAATGTTAGGGATGACTAAAATAACAAAATATATTGATTAGGAATAGGATAACTAGCGAGGCAGCGAACATCACCTATTGCTCGCTGCCTCGCTAGTTATCCTATTCCTACTTAAGCTACGATTCCCGAAGAACACGTCTATATTTGTTTGCATATAATTATATTAAGTGTAACAATAACACTTAGGATTCAAATTATTTGTGTTGGCTTAAGGAATAAGTTGAATAATACATATACTTATGACCTCCACAATGTGTAATGTTTGGGGAGACGGCGCTTCAACCTCTCTCCTTTGTCCATCACATGCAAGCACCAATCCACCCACACCAACACTAACACAGGATACAAAACACACACACACACTCACACCCGATAACTTAAAACGCACATCACACACATGATCACATACAACGTAATGGGCACAAATCACTCACACATGATAACATAAAGCGCACACACACACACACACACTGGTCTAGGCAAACTAGAAAAGGTATTAAATAACATTATTGAGGAAATACTGCTGTCTTCAGTGCGTGCCATGGCCATCCTGAGCCATACGACGTATACAGACTAATAACACACATAACAAAGCCACTACAACAGCTTCGTCTCTCTCCAACACCCCTTCTTCCCTCTCTACACTCTTCAGAAAATAGGAAAAGTAGAAAGTAGCTACGAGGTGCCGTTGTAAAGGTTTATCCTTGAATACCTTCACCATACCTGACCCCATCCTGGGTTTAGCTGGTCCACAAGGGTGTGTGACATGAATCCAATAGAAAATTTGTGGGCCATCATGTCATGGAGTGGAATGTGGTCCAGGTTAGGATTGGAAAGGGCGGGAGGAGTGGGATCGGGGGGCATGGGGGGGGGGGGAATCCGTCGCCGCCCTAATATAAGGTTGGATTTTTATTAAATCAGCTCCAACGAGAATACAGGAGGTAGTTGATACAGCTTGTGGGTGAAGATCATATTGATTGAATAAATATATATTGTAAATGTTTATATTTAAGGACCCTTTATATATATATTTTTTTTTATTTATTTCACCACCACACCAAACACCTCCAATGAAATTAATGAAAGCATATAATTATGTGATCCACCAGGATATATTATATAACGTGTATGTGTTTCCAATGTTCACCGTAACATAATGATGGTGAAATAATACATATTAAATTAAATTCAAGGTAACATACACAGAGCTATAGTATACTTTTAATTATGTTTGGAGGATAATTTAAACAATTCGAAGTAAAACATTTAAAGCCTAAACAATTTATATCAACTTTAAAACAACATAACCAGATTGCTTGGATTATCGTTAATTGTTCAATTCGATGACTTACTTTATAGTAAATCATTACAATGGGTAGCGCCGAACTGTTTAATGATAATGGAAAGCCACAGTAATTAAGCTATTAATTAAGAATACACTGAGAAAAGTATAATGCAATAATCATAGCGTGTCATATTATAAGTTAAGGTAGATTATGAATTGGTCAACCACAGTGCTGTGAATAGTGGTATGGACGATTTTTTGTTTTACTCTAATATCAAAATTTGTTTTTATTACAAAGAAACACGTTTCGGCTCATCTAAAGTGTTTTCTCTAACTGAGCCGATATTATCTTGTCTTTATGATATTATATATTTGGTTATAATTTGGTCCAAGCTAGATTACAATGTGATCCAACTTGGCTTGATGCGTGGATAGTATCATCCCGTTTCAATTACTTATATATTTATACGATTGTTCACACTAACCAGGACGCCAAGGTTGGCAACTTTGAGTGTTTTGCAAGGGAGCATATCTATTTATTTTCTATAACACATTGTATAAGGTGAAGAATAGAATACGCGTTAATAACTGAGAATCAGAAAAGGTAAAAAGAACAGCATTATTCAAACACCAAAGTAATATTTATGGACAGCTTTGAACACGATGATGAGGAAAATTATATATTCGGTTAGGAGAGAGAAGGGGGAGAGAAAAAGAGAGAAGGGGAGAGATAGGGGAAGGCAGCAGAGAGAAGGGGAGGAGGGGGGAATGGGAAGTTCGAAGGATAGAAACTTGATTGTCTGTATATTAAATTCCATAAATAACGCAACACCTGATGTGTGTTACTTATTTGTGATCCGGCATGTGCTAATCTAATAATATAGCCTGTGTGTTATGTAAACATAAAATTATTCTGCGTGCTGTTCTAGAACACACACACACTCACACGCACACTTTTGACTCCTCCTCCTTCCAACCTCTATATTAACCCCGCTCCCTTTTATTAGAAGCGATTAACCCGGGAACTGCGGGAAGACTCTTAAGAGTTCCCCCGGCGGACTGCGGGAAGACTCTTAAGAGCGAGGCTTTTGAACGCGTACCAAAACCGCGCGTTTATAGGCAGGCGGCTAAAAATTGGTGTGGGTATAGTACTACATGTCAACTCTCGATACCACCCCGCCACTCGATCGTCCCGCACTCGTGCAAGCACCACCGCGCCAGTAACCAAGCACTAGTCATGGAGCCCACACGTCCCTCACGCTCGCTCCCTGATGACACAACCAGCCCTCCTTTTGGTGATGTCAGCCGCCGTGGAAGGCAGAGAGTGGCTGCTAAAGACCCTAGCTACCAGTACGACATGCCCTACAGCTCGGAGGACGAAGCACCAGCACCCAAAGCACGAAAAACACGTGCAAGCAAGGCAATGGCACAGAGGTCATTGGTCTTTTGGGACACTGCCACCATGACCCAGGCCACTGCAACAACCACTACCACCACCACTGCCACCCCTGCCACCCCTGCCACCAGTACCAGCGACGCAGGAGGCCGTCCTAGGGCTGCAGAACCTGCGGGGGCAGGCAAACTCAAAGGCACGGGCGTAGGGAAGAGAACCCGTATGCCTGCCACAGTGACCCTGCCACCACCACCACCACCAGCCGCCCCTGGCCCGGCTGCCCCTGCCGCCCCTGCTGCCCCTGCCGCCCCTGCTGCCCCTGCCGCCCCTGCTGCCCCTGCCCAAGGAAAAGGGAAGGGGAAGGGGAAGGGGAAAGGGAGAGGGAAAGCGACTGCTGGCCCTGCCGGCCCTGCTGTCCCTGCCGGCCCTGCTGCCCCTGCCGCCCCTGCCCAAGGAACAGGGAAAGAGAAAGGGAAAGGGGCGACAGGCACCACCATCATCTTGCCTGCCTCCAGGCCCACTGCACCACGCACCACTGCCGACGCCGCCCCTGCCGGCCCTTCTGCCCCTGTCCATAAGACGCCCGTACGTGCTAGAGTGACCAGAAAAACTCTGACACCATCCAAGTACGCCGCCCTGCTGTTTGATGGTGATTCGCAGGGCATTGGCAGCCCTGGTTTCGACGACGATTCCCTAGCACGGGACCAAGGGTGGGGGGATTTGGGAGTGGACGGTGGAAGTGAGTTAGACGTCGGTGACGAGAATGAAGAAGGGCGTCTGTCTAGTGAAGAGGAGGGTGATGATGATGCTGTGTTGTATCGCGAACATGACAGCGATATTTCAGACGCAGAAGCAGACGGAGACGACATTCCGATCCCTGGCGTGCCTTCGTTTGAGTGGTCTGACGGGGTCAATTTTGTGCCTGACGTGCCCCAGTTCAATCCTGGGACGTCAGGTACAACTAATGACTGGCCCTGTGATGAACACGCAAACGAAAGCGACTTCTTCCTCGCTTTTTTCGATTTTGAGGTAATGACTTACATCGTTGCCCAAACAAACGCCTACTACAGGTGGGTGTTTGGCAGATTGGACATCATTTCTCCAAAAGCGAGAATACGAGGCTGGGTGGATACGACTGTGGAAGAATTCATGACGTTTTTTGCCTTGTTGTTCCTCATGCCTCTTTGCAAGAAGCATGTGTTGCAACACTACTGGAAGCACGACCCTCTCATCGCCACCCCAACTTTTAATAAGTTCATGACTCGTGACAGATTTTTGTTACTGCTAAGATTTATGCACTTTGCAGACAACGAAAATCCTAACAGGATTGACAGGATATGGAAAGTTCGGGATGTGTTCACCATGTTGTTGGAGAGGTATAGGAAATACTTTTACCCCTTCCTCAATTTGGTGATTGATGAGTCGCTCGTGCTCTTCAAAGGACATCTTGTTTTCAAGCAGTATATCCCCTTGAAAAGGCATAGGTTCGGAATCAAGCTCTTCGTTTTGTGTGACTGTGAAACTGGAATAGTGCTTGACATAATCGTGTATACAGGCACTGACATTGACATACCGAAAGCCGCTGCCGGTGACCCCATGGGCATGTCAGGTGCCATCGTCAGGAAAATGTTGGCACCTTACCTGGGCAAAGGCCACATCATCTACACTGACAACTGGTATACTTCTCCTGCTCTCTGCCAGTTTCTTCATGACAACCAAACGGGGTCATGTGGGACTGTCAGAAAGACAAGAAAGTTTATGCCTAAGTTCACAGGTAATGTCATTCCTCTTACAGATGCCTCCTCCAGTGGCACACCTTCTGAAGACGAACTGGCCCAGGAACACCGCGAGAGGCATGTCCGAAGAAGGCGACGAAAGGGGCAGAAGTACAAGCAGCTTGAAAAGTCCGGGAAAGTGGTAGCCCTGAAGTGGAAGGACAAAAGAGACGTCCACCTGCTTTCCACAGTCCACACAGGTGCCCAGATGGACTCTGGTAAAAATCCACTACAGAACCAGGAAGACCATCTATAAGCCCGACATGGTAGTGGACTACACTAAGAACATGCGCCTGGTGGACAAGTCTGGCTGTCAACTGTCAGGCGTTGAGTGTCTGAGGAAGACTGTGAAGTGGTATCACAAGCTCTTCCTCCACCTAGTTGACATCAGGATGCTTAACGCCTACAACTTGTGGTTGGTGAAGAGAGAGATGTCCCCAAACCAGAAGCTAAAATTCCGGGATTTTGTGTATAACGTGGCATATCAACTCCTGAAGAAGTATGGCACCACCACTCACAGACGTACGGCATGGCGTGGGGATCACGTTCCTGACCGCATCCAGCTGGGTGTCGAAAGACACTACCCAACCAACACCGAGCTGATTGGCACTCGTCACAGGCAGGTGCAGTGCCACGTCTGCAGCTCCAGTGTCAGAAAACTCCACGTCACCAAAAGAGTCACCTCAATGTGCGCGGAGTGCAAAGTTGCACTCTGCTTGGGTGACTGCTTCAGGGACTACCACACATTAAAAAACTACTGAGTGCCACCCCCTGCCCTGCCCTGCCCTGCCCTGCCCTGGACTCGCCCCCCTGCCCTGCCCTGCCCTGGACTCGCCCCCTGCCCTGCCCTGCCCTGGACTCGCACCCTACCTTACTTGACCTGACCTAATTGATCACGCTACCTCATAATGTAACATATATATTATATAATGTATAAGTTCCAAAGATGTCCCTGTGATATAGCTTTTACATTATATAATTGTATGTTTCATTATTTAGTTTATAAGTTTCAAAGATTTACATGTAATATGCCTTCTTTTTTTAGTATATCAATATATATGTTTGTTATAGCCTAAGTAATGTGTATATATTTTCGTAACCTCAAATGAATTGTACAAAAATAAATATGTTTCAATAAATCCTGTCAAACTTACTAAGATAATAAAATAAAACAATAAAAAAAAATACAAGGTCATGTCATTGTATTCTTACAATATGATATATTCTATGAATATTTTATATTGTTTGAATACAGTGGCATGATCTTGTAAAAAAAATAAAAAATTATCAAAATTTATCTAAACAGTATAAAACCTTCCCCTTGGATTCGATCCCACTACCCTACCACACTTTGAGTTTTCCAGTCCGCGACCTTACCAACCATGCCACAGGAGCTCATACCAAATGTCACTCAAAACTTTGTGTCTACAATCGAAATAACAATATACAAAAAAAATGAATTATCCCACCAATTTAAGTTTGTAAATTGATGGGATTATCAATTATATCATGCAAAGGTTTATAAAAGTTTGTCTCTGTCAAGAATTAGTAATTATATAACTTTATTCTGTAAAAAATTGCCCAAACACTCAGCAAAATTGCCCCTCTCAGTGTGACTCCAGTCATTATCACACGGTCAAGCGGTCACTGGGTGACCCTTGCTGCTCCCTCCAGCCACAGCAGCTCTTTCTGGGAACAACATTAATTGTATAAATACAATAATGCATAAAATACTCTTCACAAATACATTTGTATTGTATAATATTGTAAATAATAGTGAATAATAACTGTGTGGGTGTCGAAAATTGCTCAACCATCTTTCTTATGTCTCGCCTACGCCCTTAAGCGCGTATATTGGATTATACATAGTCATGACTGTCATACAAATACTTGCAGTAGGTCTCGAATATACATTTAGATTGCATATTACTTGGAAATAAATAAATATAAGTTTTCTGGTGGCAATCTACCATTTCGCAAGTGTAAGGCGACACCAGTCTATATTTAGCTCTCTATCAAAGAAGGTTAAGCCGATGTTTACTGACCACCCTCGTTCCTGGTCTATAATATAGTACTTTATTTACAGTCAATGGCCTACATATTTCTGTGGTACTTCACATGTGTCTAAAATGCAATGTCTGCTTGCATAAAAATGCATTTCTGAAGTCCATTTATACGTACGACATACGCATGTCTCACTTTCTCTCTCTCTCCATTCCTGACTCATGTTATTGTAGACCTCTTGGTGGCAACGAACCCCAGACACCTGCTAGACATAAGGTTCAAAATCCCAAGACATCCATACGCATGGGGCGCCTCCACAATTATCCCACAGCTGCATATGTTTCCTGCTAGATCTCCCTGCCTTCACTCTCTCCACGACTCACTCCCTGCCTTCCTCCCACCCACCCACACCCACCCACCCTTTTAGGCTTCCGTCTGCTAGAAACTCATTGATAATGTGCATAAATATCGCATGAATTGGTCTATATGCGGTATATATATTGATATATGGCACGTCTACATACGTACAAGTCTGTATTATAGCATGACAGTGCTCTAAGTACGAGATATAAGTGATATTTATGGCGTAACACACCCTCTCCCCCTTTCATTCCCAGCACAACTCAATCACACCTTGGTTCACGCATAGAAACTCATTGATAATGTGCGTAAATATCGCATGAATTGGTCTATATGCGGTATATATATTGATATATGGCACGTCTACATACGTACAAGTCTGTATTATAGCATGACAGTGCTCTAAGTACGAGATATATGTAATATTATAGCGCAAACCACACTCTCATCTCATAAATTGCCGCCAAACCTCCAACCCATCTTCATTCCCGCCTAAAAATTCTTTGATAATTCCCTTATATATTGCAATTTTTGGTCACTATGAGGCATATTCATTGTTATATGGGTGGCCTACACATGTATACGTACTCTACATAGCATAAAAGGGATCAAAAAAGGAGATATACGTGATAATATGCGGTAACCCACCCCCTCCTCCCTCTGGTTCTATCCCCTGGGTGCGTGAAAATTCGGCCGGGAAATCTCGCCGCTCGATGACAATCTAGCCGCGCGGTGCCATTCGCTCCACATTTTTCAACTACGGACCGTTCCCCCACGCCCCCCAGACATTTTTTGGGGGGTCAAATATATATGGGCCGATGCACGCAAACATTCCCTACACGCTGATGTACTTTTTATCGAAATTGGCAATGGGTCCCAAAATCATCATACATGCGCACAGTATGACCCTGTAAAAAAAAAACTGTGCGCCGCGGAGAGGTTAAAGGACCATCTATTAAAAGATAAGTGAACTAACTCATTGCCTCCGGCCATGACAACAAGTTCTGTCGTAGACTGTACCATTACTGATTACGTATGTATGTATATACTCAGGCACATACCCATAGCCGGGGTTAGCTGTCTCAAGACATAGCTCGAACAGAAGCAACAAAATCAAACAAAAATAATAATTCACACACATCTAGATCGTCCAGGAGAAGACGTAGAGACTAAGACATATTTGAGGTCCCCAGCATAAGACTCCCAGGTCCCAGACATCCCGGAGAGTTTCCTGTCTCAGCATGCAGACATGACCGCCCACATCACTTCCAGGGATGGCCCTTCATATATACTCCGGTTCCCACGACCGGGCGCCGACGGACAATTATCTAGTCCAACTGGCCGACCTCCCACTCCATAAGACCGCGTTATCACTCATCTATTCACAATCATTCTCCATTAATTCATATTCATCACCAATTCTCTTGCTGTTCGTCAGGCATCTCTCTAACTTCCAACACCTATTTCACACCAGATCTCTCCATCTCCTCCAAGGTCTTCCTCTCAATCTATTTGCCCTTGTTTCTGACTCATATATTCTCTTTCAAATACTTTGATCTCCCATTCGTTCAACATGTCCATACCAGCATAGCACTGTTCTTTCTGCTTGGACCAATAGGGGTTCCCGTTGTCCCACCCTCCTACGTACTGTACAGTACAGTTGGCCAACTTTGAAGATGTTTACAATTTATATTAATACTTAACTATACATAGATATTAATATGCTAATAGACATGGTAGGAATGTGAGTGGTGGTGGCAGGAGGGTGGGGATTCGAATCAGTTTAAGCAAGACTGTGCGGAGGGTCTACATAACTAAAACGTGAATGGTTGTTTTCTCAATGCCTGTATAGTGATCATAATTATTAGGCTTAAAACGTCTATGTAAAGTAGAATGTTTACTAATATTATCTTCTACGAAAATATTAACAATAGTATTGAGGTATGAACTTTCGTTTGTATGAATAGTATGAATTCATAGTTCCCGATTTATCTTCATTACCGTCTTACGCTTTCCTTTAGAAAGTTTGCAAGTAACCTATGCGAATAATAAGCTCCCTGGTAAAGGCTGAATTTGTCCTCAGTATATGAGAGGTCGTTCTTAACTCACTCAGTACCGGTGACATCCTTTGAACTTTATTTTGACTACTTTTGGACGATTTGTATACAGTTTAAAATGGGCCTTCAGCAATTAACAGGCTTCGAACTATATCACTTAACCCTTTTATTACTACCACGGATTTTCTTAAACTGTACAAAATATATTTAATAGCTAGAATATAATTTAAAATACGTCGCCGGTACAAAAGGGGTTAACATTTTCAATTGAATAACGCCAAGATCTCTTTTATCCGAGCAATTACCAGATGTTATTAAATACCTAATGAATTGCCACACTAACTAATTCAATATTTTGTTTTCTTTCTTATGTTGTGCACTTCAGAAGTTACAGTCTTTTCTAAGCTCCCCGCCATGGAGTGGCTTCGGTCACCCAGGCTTTATTGTGGTCGGCAGGGAGGGTTCTGTGGGGGCGCTCGGTTATGGCCTTGGCCGTGCTCGGGGCCTTTGGGCTGTTCGGCCAGGCAGCTTGGGGAAGAACAACAACAACAACAACAACTGCCCTTAAATTACTAAATGAATCCTGCTCGTCCTTCTACACACACAAAATTGTGGAAATAGAGGTAGTGTTAGTGGTACGGGTGGGTGTGATAAACGGGGATAAACGAGTACCGTATTTTGTTGAGTGACTGGTTGACAGTTTTACATAATTGGAACCATACCAATACATAATATTGTAAATATTTTATTGTGTATATAATATCAGGGATTTACAGTTTACTGTATATATTCTTATGACTAAACAGGAAGTTTAGTGCATACCGGTACTCATTTGGTGATATAGAGCAGAACAAGCTTCGATCAAACACTTAAACAACAACATTAATTCAACCAGACTCCCAGTGGACAATTCTCAGACAACAGTGTGATTGGCTTTTGGGCAACAAAGAAAAGATGATCATAACATAGCATGGTGCGACGTAAGTTCAGATGACAAAGGGGAATACAAAAACACTGTGCCGCTATGAGATCAACAAATATCGTCACCTGTTCTTAGCCGTATAACCATATTTAGTATAACAATCTTACGTCTGTCCTAGAAGACCTTTAAATTTACTACCAATTTCCTAACATACGGTAGAAATAGACATTCAACTCATACATTATCTATTATATAATGTTAATAGACAAATATGAATAATTTTTATTTTCACTTGAACTCTGAATATTAGAGGCCCTTCCTAAGCTGCATAAAATACAGTAAAGCAACTGGAACTATAAATAAGTGATTTATTGTATTGAAGAGTATTATTGAGTATTAAACTATTTTACTTACGAGAGATCCTTCTGAAACTAAATGTCATATGCTTGTGATAACTGGAAACACATAAATGTAGACATACAGTAGTTTGCAAGAGGATAAGATCGTAATAAAAATGATCGATAATAAGGAAATGTGTAGTACTTGAGGGGTTACCCTAATAAAGCATTTATATATTTTGAAGACACAAATCAGCTGATGATACTGGTACACATTTATATAATTAGTGCCATGTTGTTCATCATATATAGATAGATAGAGATAAATAGATGTAATAGACATACAATTATCCCGATATTTTACGTTAAGTGGCTGGCCAGTCCTAATACTAATTGCGAGACTGATTAATAATTTAAGAGACCCCGAATTTAATATTATATTCAATTTGTTTGTCTTCTTCGATATAGTGTTGTTTTATGCCAAGGGCCGTCGGAAATTAGTATTTACCCATTATCCAGCAATCTAGAAACACGTCCTCCACTAATAGGGAGGAGTATGAAGATCAGGGAAAATGTGGGGTTAAGTAAAGAATTTACAATGAAAACAAAAATGAAATTAGAAAAGTGCCCTTTATAGCGAATTAATGAAAAGGCACTGTAACATTACCTTCTATTGGGAGAATGATGGAAAAAAGTACTGTGAAAATTTATTTCTCTATAGCGAGAATTTGGGAAAATTGGTACTGTAAAAAATCATACTCAATAGCTGGCTCTGGGATACAATATGAGTTGAGGGTAGGCTGAAATCCGCATCTACAATACAATCATGGCGGACCAGGGAATCAACCATTTCCTACACCAAACACGCGTTTTTAATGACTACTAATATTTCCGAAGTATTCCGGAAATTAAAATGAACAAAAGTGGATTATAGGAGTAGCTAAAAGTATTGCTTATATGTTCAGTACGCCAGTGTGCATATGTTGTTGACACATCCCCTGGTTCAGCATTTACCGCCGTAACTCGATATGTTGCCATTAAGGGGGCCTAGTTAGGGTTGCCATGCGATACAAAATGGATTGAGGAAGATCTCTTACCCCCGTGACTTAATTATGGACGCTGTGGGATACACTATTAATAATAACCTTATTTAGATCAAGGAAGGTGAACTGAGATGGTCTCTCCCTATTGAGGGCAATTGTCCAAAAAAGGTTACAGTATCAAAAAATCTTCCTTTAGAGGGCCCTCTTCCATTGTTTACAGTTTTCTTCATAATATTATACTCTCCCTAGGGCACTTTTCCAATTGCATTACCTTTTTTCATTGTACATTCTTTACTCTCACCTGAACTTCACAGCCCTTCCCAGTTTCCATTTGGGGGAGGGGGGGGGGGGGGAGGCATGTTTTCAGATTGTTGAATAATGGGTAAATACTAATTCCCGACGTTCCTTGGAATAAAACAACTCGGTATATCAAAGAATAACTAATATTTTCAATGCGGAGACATCATCTTAAAAAAAGTGTTCCTTGACCATGGAATGCAAGACAAAACCACATACTATACACAATGCCATTGTATAGGCTTATACCTCAATACCTTCACCTGACCTATGCCCAGAAATTATATACTACACTAGGAGATGGGAAACCTGCTATCTAATGTACAAATAAAATCGTGCTCCTAAAGGTTGCCATATGCCACCACAAAATAACGCCATGTGTTGTTGCTAACCAGAACTAATAGTGAAAACAATCTACGGGATCGCACTTTTCTTGCATTAGTGCACTCTACAGTATTGTATAGTAATTACAAATGTTACGTAATGGCAAGACCTACATTATGTAACCTCTAATCTATCCTGTTACAACATCTATGTAGCCTACATAAGTAATGTTCTCTGACATGAACGAACTATATATATATATTACTGTAAAAGAACATAGTAATATATAAATAAAACCATTGTTTGAGCTCACGTCACCAACTAAAATAAATTAAATAGATGCATTAACACCTTAAGAGCGGCCTATGCGGTTTATTTATATGTACCGCCCAGCGGGGTGTTTTTAGCCAAAATAGGGCTGTTTACGTGATCATTTTCATGCCTAAATAAGACCCAGAACGTAAAACAAGTACCTATCCCTGAAAGGGCATAAACAGAGCTTTCGAATGACACCATAACGATCCTTTTATGATGGCTAGTTTTCTTGCAATAACCGTGCAACGCGAGTGCAAAAAGCATGTAATTCGGTACTTTCCCCATATAATTCAGTATGTAGCGAGTGAGAGAGGGAGGAGGGAGCTGAGATTCGTGTCAGTAGGTTCGCCGCGGTGGTCTGGAGCAGTCATACGCTCGCTAGTCTCCTGCCACCACTTGTCTCTCTCTCTCAGCAACATTACGTGCTGAAATTGCCACTCGACCTATATCGAGCGCCGCCACATAGTCCAGCTTTATTAAATACGACTTATGTGGTGAGCCTCTTTTTAAGGGTTAATAGCTATTTAAATTAAAAGGAAGTAGCCTAGCCTACAGTTTGTAGGAAGGCTATTCCAACATGCATTCCAGAACTTAGGCTAGCCTAGGCCTAGGCTATATGAAAATTTGTGGGTGGTCTGCCAAAAAAGAATCACTAGGCCTATTAGGCTATGGGTAGGCTAGTATGGGGTGCATTTTGCAAATCTTCTGAACTCTTAGGCCTAGGCTAGGCTAAATTAAAACTCACCAAATCTGAGTAAAACCAGCACTAGAATTTTGTCTTGTCTTGTCTTGGGGGTTAAGGGCAACCTCAGGCGAATACTCGCCCGCTCCGGCCCTACCGTAGTCGCGGAGATCCTATGTCACAATTAAATTAGTTTATAGTTAAGGTTAAAATTCACCACCGTGTCACTTTCACTCTAGGTCATTCGTAGAACCGAACCGTAACACTGTAAAGGCAACAACCCAATAGCAGGTCATCAGGTGGCGAACCAGAGACCTACAAACCGCGGTACTAGGGCCAGAGCAATGTCTTGAAGCGAGGTGCCATTATCATCCAACCCCAGACATTCCAGTAGGAGCTGTCGGAAGGAATCCATCTTTGAAGAAAGAAAGGGACGCCCATCCACATGCTCAGTGACGGGACGAGGCGAGGCTTAGGAGGCATATGTAGGACGACCAGATGTAGGATGTGGAGGGGAAGAGGTAGCGTACGACGATACATGGGATGCGGAGACTGCGGAGGGAAGAGCTCGTCAAAGTCATACGGTTCCTCAGGACCTCAACAATAACCGGGGGACGGCTGGTGCGGGCAATGGTCGATCGCCGTAGTTAATTTATTTTGACGGCGAATTTTGTTGTAGTTAGGCTAGGCCTAGGCAAGTTGCCCCCTGCTGGCAATATATATGATGATGACAATATGTCATGGGGGGTGATTGACCCCCTCAACATATTATTATATCCAACGATCTCTAACCTCTCTATCTCAAAAAGGGCTAGAGCAAATTGGCTGTAAATTTCCACATCTAGGCTATTCCTTAACAGATTTGCTTCCTCCAATTAATATTTATTAGCATAAATTCAGCCTAGTTTAGCCTATAAAACAAAAACTAACATTTGTTTAGCCTAGCCCTACATATAAAAAGAAAAAACCCACTCGTACTGCAAATACAAGCTTAAATATGAGTATCTAAGTTACAAAGCAAATGTTTTTGTATAGCCTAAAATAAACCATAAAATTGTCATCTTTCAACTGTTGAGGTCATAAATATAAAAAAATCTAATACATTAGGAAAAAATGCATTAAGAGTTGTGTTAGCGGGTCTATCGTCCCCTTTATTTACGTAGTCGCACGCTCGCAGTTACATTCGCGTCTAATTTGACTGTGGTTATTTGCCCCTGCTGGTGATATATATGATGATGACAATAAGTCATAGGGGGATAAAGCCCCTTCAACCTATTATTGTATCCCACGGCCAGGCGTTGGGTAAATTGTTTTGTTAACGGCCGGCGGATTGAGGGTGGCTTTACCAAGTTTACCCCAGCAGTTAAATTAGAAGCGAATGTAGGCTTAACTGCGAGCGTGCGACTAGGCTATATAAACAAAGCTTTTGGTATGCCCACAACTATAACTCTTACCAAAACTGCAATTAGCCTATTTGTGTTTGTTTTTTCAGTCTAGGCTAAATTGTGGAGGCTAGGCTAAATTATTTAGCTGCAATTAGCCTAACCTATTTTTGTTTGTTCTTTCAGTCTAGGCTAAATTGTGGTAGGCTAGGCTAAATTCTTTAACATGTGTACTATTGTGTAGGCCTGTGCTTTCCAATAGAAGTAAAAATATGTAGCCTAGCCTAATGCAATTTTACTAAAACCCAAGCCTACCTGAATATAGCCCTATGCAGAGCTCAACAGCAAAAACAAAACAAAATATGTTGAGCAGTGAAATAAAATTAAGCTAGGCCTAGGCCTGTTTTCTCATAGGCCTAATAACCTAATGAAGTATACTATAGCCTAACCTAATTTAAGTTATTTCACAAAATACTAATAGGCCTACCCAGCCCTCCTCATGCATTATTTTACATTGTTAAATAAGTTTGTGCTTAACTGCAGTAATGAAAGGTAGCCTATAAATAGGCTAGCCTATGTTGGCTGTGCAATTGTCTCGATTTGACTATTTTTACCTAATTAGGCCTAAAGCAGCCTGAGCCTATTCCCAACAATCAAAATTCGAACTGCTAAATTCGTACCTACCGGTAGCGCTGCCTAGGCTAGGCCTATATTTTTCGTGAATAGATATAGAAAATGGTTTAAAGGAAAGACCATCCTATATTATGTTCAAATTAGATGTATTAGCACTGTGTATGGTTGTATTAAATTTAAATAGTGATAAATGTGTATATTAATGGGATAAATACTCCGAAGTTCGCATACGTTCAGAAAATTATAGTGCAACACTGTTGTCAGATACTAATCAATGCCATTATCATTATATCATAATGCATTTTACTCATTTGCATAATTTCAAATACCTAGGACATTAATATAATATTTTCCTATCTTTTTTGTAGTGATATTTGTATGATTTAGTGGTATATTGGTGTCTGTCTAGGGTTATAATGCATTGTGAAAGTTACCTCTGAATCTCTGACTTGGTAACAGTTCGGTATGGGCCGGCTTAAGTAACCCTGCTTTCTTTGAGTACTACACGGCAAGAGAAGCTTTCGGTTCTGTTCAAGGTAAACAGCAACTGCTAAATTCGACATCATGTTCAAATAATATGTAATATCACTGTCTATGGTTGTATTAGACAAAAATCGTGATAGGTTTCTATTTTATGTGGATAAATAGTATTAAGCTGAATAAACTAAATACCGAAAGTTCACTAGAGTGGTTGTTGATACATTTGCTAGACATCATCATCATCATCATAGATATGAGGGAGGAGGGAAGTAGGAAGGAAGGGCAGGGTAAGTCACACAGGCAATTGCCAAAACTTTAAAGGTCCATATCATTGTTATTAAACAAAGCATTTGGCAAAGGGAGGAATTGTTAAAAACCTTAGCCAATACTCTGTCATTCACCAAAAATAAATTTGAATTATCATTATTATTTGGTAGGGTAGGTATGTATAGGTAGGTTGGCTAAATAATTGCTGGAATTCGTAGGGACTCGAACTGTTTTGAGAGAGTTAAATACAAACAAAATAATAGATCTGAATAATAGAGAGATTATGTTATTAAGCAAAACTGGGGGATGCGTGGAAGCCTATAGACTGTAGACGGTAAACTTTGTGTGGGTAGCGAATGCGGTTTTAAAGTCATTTAAGAATAGACAGTTTTCAATGCTGCGGCCTAACTATTCCACCCATTTACATTCTTTTGTTATCAAAACGTTCGGAATCGCGAGCCTCACCCAACTACGCAAGCATGGCTTTGATCATCGGCGTAGTTTTCAAGATGTGAAATTTAAAGTGGAATTCGAGGTTTTTTCAAGATTGCCGGAAAAAAACCCACGTGCAAAAGCAAAACCTTCTCTATAACATTTGCAGTGCATTAGTAGGGGAGTCCGTATGCCAAAGCCCAGTCGTTTCCTATGAGTTGGAGAGACGGTATTTAGGCGTCAAGTTTTTCGGGAAATCGGCTGCCACAGACCTGTTTGGCCGCCATGCCGGATGTTTAGTATATCAAAAGTTGCCCAATACAAAAACGCACCTCTTGTGAAACTTTGATCCTAATCCAAAAAGCGGTTCTGGAGTTATTGCGTCGAAACCGGCGCGTAAGAAGAATTTGGATGAAAAACCGGGTTTAATGATTACAATAGGGATTCCCCGTAGGGGACGAACCCCTAATAATAATAATAATAACAATAATCATCATCATCAGCAGCAGCATTATTATCATCAGAAGGTAGCTAATAATAACGTGCACATTACGTAACTGGATGAACTCCTTCAATATGTTACTGCCATTTTTAATGTTCTGGTAAATAACGGACGATCTTAGTTTAAGAAGAATGAGAATTCAAAAGCAAACTTTTTCAACTTGCTTACTCCCTATAGTCCTTTCTATATAACATCATGTATTAATAGCCAGAGTAACAAGAGGAAACTGGGATTATACTGAAAGGATTACAAATACATGAAATATATGAACTGACCTCGAGTGAGAGAGCTAAGAGGTCCCCCACGGCCGTAACCCAGCCCCGTGCTGACCCCTCCACCAGTGTCTCCGGCAAGGACAACTCCCACGTCTCTAGCGAGTCATCTCCACTCTCCAAATCTTTCAAACAGAGAAAATAATAAAGAAATACATTAATTTCTTCTCAAGATATTATGCGACCAGAGACACACACACACACATACAGAGAGACAAACAGACACACAACACAGGGGTGGGTACAAAACCTTGGGACGATGCGCGGGGATAAATACTTCTAACATGACAAATATTAAAGTCGCCTGTTCAATCAAGTCTCCATCACTCGTTATTATTGTTAAGTTTATCTCTAAAGGCGACACTATTCAAATTATTTAAATGAGGTTACACATCTCTAGTATTATCAGGAGGTATGGTGATGGCCTTAATGCATTGGTAACTTTAGAGTTGGTATCATTAGATATTATATACCTAGTGTTCAAGGCATGAGATTCATGATTAGCATATTTCAGTATATTTTATTGTTATTACTTTAACTATTTATATGGATTAGAACATCGAAAAGTATGCATAAAACCCTACCTTGAGCACACATATATTTGGTCCACGTGTTTTCTCTAAGAAAACCTTCAGCTTCCACTTTGATTGGCTTGATAAGAGCATCGCTGGAAGAGATACAGCTTATTAAGACATTAGAGTTAGGGAGTGATCCATCCGTTACTCATCCATTAGGTGAAATTTATTAACCCATACAAGAATATTACAGGGGTTGTATTTGTTGAAAGAGATGCCAGACACGGACATGATTAGGATTATTAATCAAACAATCATACTCCATGGCAGTGGTTATGAATTCATAATCAAGTCATAACCAATTTCTTGGAACTTAAATAATCATAAACATATTATCACAACTTAAATATTAGGAATAATGATAATCAAATCATAATCATATTATTTTCTAGTATTAATCAATTAATATAATACGATAATTGCTTTGATAATTTTCAGGTAGCCATGGTATACTGTATATGATATACAGTAATATCCCCTTGATATGGTCTCCGTCTACAATCAGCGGTAATGTTATTTCGAGGATTTGATGATGTCAGGTTCAGGTTAGTCTCAAACATGTTCCAGCATGCTTGGCTATACCAAACCACATGCATGGTATAGGCGTGGTCAGAAATACTTTAACACCTCATAATGATAAAAACAAGACAGTGCTTGTAAACTATTGGATCCCAGTAATATGATCATTGTTGCACAAGCAATTTATCGAAATAATTCGTCAGTGTATCATAATTGTGTTTCCATATAATCAGTATTGTCCAGACATTTCTGACCACTAATGGTCTTCCCAGTCTTTCTGGTATAATGGTTTAGATGCTTATGTTCTGGGTGTGGTATCCTGAGTTTGAATCCCGGGAGGATCATGTGCTTTCATTAGTTTATTCTAGTGCATTGGGGTTTGTAATGGAAGATTGATGTTAAGAATGGGGTGTACCTTAATTTACCCAAAAACATCTCAATTTTATTTCCTCATCATTCCGTCCACTTTTCCTCTCCAACTGCACCACACTCACTTCTTCCTTTGACAAAGCTGAACTCTTTGCTCAAACTTTTGTTAAAAACACTATCTTGTGAATATAAATCCAAAAAACTTTATGAGCACTGTATATATTATTAATTTGTTCGTCCGCATTTGCAACATTGTGTTCAGTTTTGGTCGTCATACTATAACTAGAGAAAGTACAACGGAGAGTAATTCAAATTATTCCCTGACTAAGGCATAAACGATATGAGGAACGACTAAAAGAGTTAAACCTATTTACCTTGACAAACTGCAGAATAAGAGGGGACTAAATCCAAGACAACATGGATGCAAGTAAGTACTTCACAATAGATAACTCAAATTTCACAAAAACTATTGGTTACAAAAATTGCCGAAAAGGCGTTTCATTCACATGAAGCGAAGCACTTCTTTTTCAACAGAGTGGTCAACTTATGGAATAAATTGCCTAGAAGTGTTGTAGAGTGCCTTAGAGTCTAATCATTCAAATATTACATTGATAAATATCTTGCCACGAATCCATAACTGACTGCAATTGCGCTTGAGTAATATGACCGTTTCAGTAATGTACACAGTACTATAATTTTTTTTTCTGACCTCGGCCTTTCCTTAGCCGAAGCCCTTCGTTGGCTGTGGCCATCTTGTTTTTGTTACAAGCAGCCTTGTAAAGACCATTAGGTCTGTTGTTCCTTGTATTCCTTTGTATTCCTATCTTGCACGATTGTGGTACTATTCCTCCCTCTCTCTTACTTAAGGTTAATGTCTTAACCCAAGTGGATTTTGCGGTACAGCGAAACGATACACGTATGTTATCACTCTGTTTTAACCTACAATTATTACCTCACTTTGCAATGTATTATTCGTCCAAAGATAGAGCAACACCCATGGTATTATGAAACCAGACACAAAATCCCATAAGATAAAATTATCACATTGAAAATGAATATAATAAATATATAACCATTTTTCAAAGTTTACACAACCATAATTTTGTTATAAGCTGAGCAACACTTTTATCTATGAAATTAAAAGCATTCTTCACGCTCATTCCTCATGTGGCATCCGAATATATTTATCATCAATATCTGCCTTTAGGCCTATATGATTTTTTTTTAAATCCGTATTTGGCGAGTAAATAGTATTCATGCGTAACCAAAATACTTATTATTCATCGATTTTGACCAACAAGAAATATGTTTATTACAATCTATTATATGTCTATAGAAAAATGAAAGGCCGATCTTCAATATTAATGTACCTAAAACCACAAAACATAAATCCTTTCCCGCACTGCAGGACGCGATCGCATCCTTAAGGAATAATTTAAACCTTTGTGACCATCAGGGATGTTTAGAAAACTTTAGTTTAATTACTTCAACCTCTACAGTTGACTTTGAGAGAGTTGTGGGCAGAAATCTAATTTTGGAGAGGTTAATATGAGAATAAGAAAATTCTACTTTGAATACTAAACGGCAACCCCCTGACCTGAAAGGGTTAAATGATCATCGATAAAACCGATGTGGACTAAAAAAAAAATATGTTTTTCCAACAATATCCAAATTTCCATCGCTATATGTCAAAGTTTTGAGCAACAACAGCAGATGTTTATATATGAATTGACAAGCATTGTTAATGCACTTTCCAAAAATCCAATCAGAATTTGTCTATCATCAATAGTATTTAGTATATGATTATAATTGCACAAAAGTATACCCCTCAGTTCTAGCCCTCACAATACATATTAATCACCAAATATTTAAAATCTACCACCATTTATATCATAAGATAATCATAATAATTAAAGTACAATCAAAATGAAATCATAATAATATCATAATAATATCATAATGAGAAAAAAACACCCACTTTTAGATCAGTTTTGAAAGCTTATTTACCAAGATGTATTATTCTCATTTCATGGAATATAGTGTTTTATTGTTGTGTATCATTCTGTGAATGTAGGATTTATATTGGCTTACCCATACCTCCAAGAATCTTTAGATGCTTCCCCCCGATAGTGGGGAGGGTTATGAAGATCTGGGAAAATGTGGGTTAAATGATAAAATATTAGCTCAAGAAACAGTTTTAAATAACAATGGAAAAAAAAACACGAAAATACGAAATAAAGATTATGGAGACATAAGTTGGCTCAGAGTAAGCGATTGGATAAAGGTTGCCATTGGATAGAGGATAGGCTGGGCTCTAAAATCCATTAATCTACATCAAATCATAATCACAAAGCAATTCAGGCCAATAACTACAATCAAATCTTAATCAAATTAGATAATCATGCAAATGTCTGATAAATGCTAAACGAAAGATGTCTAGATTTGTTCTACAACTGTATACTGCAGTATGAAGATGTGAACTAATTTAGTATTTTAACCCATTGCCTGCGGGAGACGTTAACGAACACCATGGAAATTTACAGGTTTTAAAGCATCTTAAATCCTGTAGAATCGAGTGCGAGGGAGCGGGAGTGTGACAGGCCACACGTCCTTTCCCCAGCCAGCCAGCCGCGGCACTGAGGGCTCTGAGTCAGAATCTCGCGAAATATACAGTGCTGCCAAAGGCAAATGTAGCGGGACATTAGCGATAATTGCTCATTTTAGCAAATGTCTATGGTAGCGCTGCGGATGAAGCCCGCGGGCTACAAAGCTCGTTTTGGTGTCATTTTGAAGCTATTTTCTTGTTGCTTTTGAATGAATACTTTTAATTTCATTAAGACACTTGCCTAATCAATCAGGAGTGCCCCAATGAACTCTAATATGGCGGAAATATTCCAGCAACAAAAGTGTTAAGCTTAAGAGAAGAGAACAGTAAGAAGAAAATTATTTTGTAAACATTTAGATACCTCCTCTCAGGTGCTATCAACCCAACTCCACAATTGATTGTGTTCTGTTGATCTACGACAGCTACCACCGTAATGTTGACATCAACAATCTCCATGGGTTTGATCTTGATTATGATGACCGTATTGTCCTGTGGCGGGATACAGGTAATCCTCCTGCCCCTCTCCCCCTCCACACCTTCTTCCTCCAGGATCTCGTATTCAGGACTGTCTGCCAGTGTCAGACTTACCTGCATCATAAAGTGTATCATATACTACAGATAATAAAGTAAAGTAATCATATAATAAAACAATGGGACTCGAGAAAAGTTGTAAATGATCCACCAGGAATTGAACCCTTGACCAAGTGACCAACAGGCAAACCTGTTTGAATAACACTAACCGGCCATAAAAGAGTTGTTGCAGCCTGACAGACAACTGCTGTTCGGCTGTCATCTACATCGACGTACTGAAGGCACAGCTGATAATATTTATAATCTAACCCCTACCAGTGATGTGTAAAGGCAGCACTCATTAAGGGGGTAGTGCTTGTTTTTTGGTCTATACATATATTTATTTGTATATTTGTGCATTTATTAGTTCCCTGCTACATCTCCATCAAGCTTACAAATACACACCCTAGACCCCGTTTCAAGAAAAATGTGTCCATTTTGCAGTAAAAAAAATCCCGTTCGAAGGGCATTTCCTTTTAAAATTACAGGCTCGCTATCGCTCGCCAGTAAAAAATCGACACCTAAATGGCACGATAGGTCTTAATATTGACAAAGAAATGAGGTGAAAGGTATCAAAATCGCCAAACTAACGGAACGAACGCCTTAAAATATCAAAACTAATATGCTAAACATAAAGGAGAAGGGGGTCCAGAAAATGCGACTATCGCCCCCTTAAACAGGTTAAGAGAAATGTAAACAAATAGACCTATTGTATATCTCCTTGACTATTAGAATAGTTAAGTTGGATGTATTTTGTTGGTATACTTTATCAAAGAAGAACATAAACAGACACTTATGTTAACTTATGTTAAGTTTAACTAAGTTGCAATAATTTATATGAATTAACTTTATTTTGAGACCTTCTACTTTAATATACTTAACTGATGACCTGGAAACACAACTAATTAGGTTAACAATGAATATTCAATTGAATATACATTGTGTATATATATATATATATATATATATATATATTTATATATATATATATATATATATATATATATAATATATATATAGTATTATATAGTTATATATATATACATATATATTTATATATATATATATATATATATATATATATATATATATATATATATATATATATATATACTGTATACTGTATATGTTTTCTAAGAAGAGTGAAAAGATGTCTATGTTAGCTGAAGTCCATCGAATACGTCGGTCAATTTTGGTGAATATTCATGTAAATGGTAAAGTGTTTTAAAAGGTGACATACAGACAACCTTGGCTGGACTCTCATACTGGTAGCACTATCACTAGGCGGGGGGCATGGGGTGGGGTCTACCCTCCCCCCTGCTTGAACAAAGCATATAATTATGTCTTTTTACCTGTATTCCGAGTGAGTTTATCGAATGTTAAAGTGTATTATGTGAGCAGACGATAGGTTACTGATAGATAATAGCCTATGGTTATCAACAATTTAACAGGGCAATAAACATGAATTGGTACCCCTTAGTTTACCTTGAATACTTAAGGATTTGATTTAAACATATTTCATTTATTGTATATACAAATGCGACTGCCTCTGTGTTGCTAATATCAGACTGATATGATATTCCCACTATAATTATGGTATATATTTTAGTCGCAGGACAAGAAAAGTGTATTATCCAGCCTGAACCTATCATACACATAATAATAATTTTTTGCATTCTTGAATGCTTCGGAACGTGGTTTTTGTTGCATACTTATGATTAGATAGTGTGAATTAAGAAGTGGTTTTCTTGTGTCCTCCACCTTTTAAAACTTGTCAGCAAGTACATAAATGTTATAGCAATGTGGCTGTCGTAACGTGCTTTCAATGTGGCAATGACAATACTAGTGTAGAGGGAATTAATTGCAGATGGGTTTGTTATTTTTTGTGTTATTTGAATATGTTATTGGTTTCAGTAACTAAAATAACCAAATTAACCAAGACCCCCACCACGAACAAAAGAAAAACAACTCAAGAACGGTAAACGGACAACAAACTAGTTCGACAACAAAGTCAACAAAGAAAACGAACGAAGAGAGAAGAGGAAGGAGAAACTAAAAAGGAACCAATAACACCGAAGGCGGGAACAGAACAGACCAGTACAATGCCCCGCATACCAAAGTTGCCTACATCACCCACGGAAGAAACAAGAACAAGAAGACAGAACCAGAGCTAAAGTCGTCACTACTCCGACGAAACCTGAACAAGGCAAGCAAATTTGGGGCTTCATAACACTGGCATACTAGTGGTGTAGTCCTAAAATTAAGTTCCCATTCCAATGGTGATTGAAAGCATGCCAAATATCTCTATAGGTCTGAGGAGTTCACTCTCCTATTGAGGAATTATTGTTATCACATACCATGGTATAGGACTAACATTAAGATCCCCAATAGGTTGTACTTTTAGTATTAGAAGTATAAACTCATGGACATGTCCCCACCTTACTTCTCTTACTAAATCTGCACTCTAAAAATAGCGAGAGATACTTGTCATGGCAACGTCATTCGACTAGTTTAGGGCTTTGCGAGACACCGTTAACACCGACACTCTGCATATAGAAGTCCTAAGTTTATCTGTCCAACACCATGGTAGCGGACACTTGCAATTAAAAGGTTTAAACACCACCCCTGAGTTCTTTGAACCTCTTTTAACTGTCAGTGGCAGATCGAAGAAATTAGTAATGGTACAAAGTACAAAGGAGTACAAAGGAAATCAAGCAACAACAGATCTAGTGACCCTTCTAGGTTGCTTGTCCTCCAAAACGAGGATCAAGTGTCCAAACAGTGGTTTAGAGTGGGTAAGGGAACATTGGAGAGGGAACTACTGCCCTGGAACTAATGTCCGTGGCAGGATTAGGAAGTTAGTAGGGGACAGATGGGTTAGTAACTGAGGGGGGGATAAAATAAAGTTATTCATTTACAAACGCAGTCAGTCGCGGGTTTGAAGCAAGATATTTGTCTAGGCGGAGTTTAAATGAATCAACGGTGATGCAGTCTATAACGTTTCGGGGAAGCCCAGTCCACAAGTTGACAACTCGATTGAAGAAGAAATTCTTAGATTCGTGTGAGTTAAAAGATTTACCAATAATTTTGCAACCGTTTCCCCGCATGTAATTAGATTGGTCGATAGTGAAGTACTTACTACAGTTCATATTGTCGATGCCTTTGATGATTTTGAACACTTGAATTAAGTCACCTCTTAATCTGCGCTGGGTTAAAGGAAATAGATTTAATTCTCTAAGACGCTCTTCGTATGGTTTGTTCTTTAGGCTAGGTATCATTTTGGTAACTCTACGTTGAACTCATTCTAGCTTGTTTATATCTTTTTGGTAATAAGGGCACCAGGATTGAATGCAGTATTCCAGAAGAGGGCGGACTAAGGAATTGTAAAGGGTTAGGATAACTTCTTTGGATTTATGCTCAAATGACCTGCCTATAAAGCCAATTATTTTGTTTGCCTTCTTAACAACTTCTGAACATTGTTGACTCGGTTTTAGGTTACTCGATATTGTTACTCCCAGATCGGTTTCTCTGTTTACATTCTTAAGCTGAGTGCCATTCATCGAATAGTTTGCTTTCTCATTTAGGTATCCGATATGTAGTACTTTACATTTATCCGCATTGAAACTCATTTGCCAAATTTGGGCCCAACATGACAATTTATCTAGATTGTGTTGCATATCGTCAACTTGTTCTTTTGAGAGTACGCTATTTGCAATTTTTGTATCGTCAGCAAATTTTGAGATTGTACAAGTGAGGCCCTCATCTATGTCGTTGATGTAAATTAGAAAGAGAATTGGTCCTAGTACCGATCCCTGGGGTACCCCGCTACTTACATTGGTCCATTTAGATGCCTTACCGTTTATGACTACTCTTTGCTTTCTGTCGCTGAGCCAATTTTCTATCCATTTCAACACACCGTCTTGTATTCCATGCGCTTTTAGTTTTAGCAGTAAACGTTTGTGGGGAACTTTGTCAAAGGCCTTTTGAAAATCAAGGTATAATATCTACAGCTTTACTCTCATCGTAGAGGTTGAGGATATCGTGGAAGAAGTCTAAGAGGTTTGTTAAACAGGAACGTTTTTTACGAAAGCCGTGTTGAGTATCTTTAAGTATGTTATTTTCCTCTAAGTGATTTACGAGTCTGTCTCGTATGACCGTTTCTAGCATTTTACATACAACTGAGGTTAAGCTAATTGGACGATAGTTACTGGGTAGGGATTTGCTGCCTTTTTTTAATATCGGTGTTACGTTGGCTAGCTTCCACTGATCAGGCATAGTTCCAGACTGCAAGGATTTATTGAATAGTAATGTCAGTGGTTTGGAGAGCTCATCCTTAGCTTCCTTTAGAACTCTAGGTGAGATTGTATCAGGTCCAGGCGTTTTATTTACCTTGAGTTTATCTAAACAATTCAATACTTCTCTCTCTGTAACGGTGATATTGCTTAGAACATCTGAATTATCAATCTGAATCGGCGATGGTGTAGGGATATCACTGAGGTCTTCTGTTGTAAAAACTGATGCAAAGAAGGTATTGAGGGCATTACTCATTTGTACTTCGTCTTTGGTGTATTCTCCATTTTCATCGACTAACGGTCCAACAGTTGAAGTAACTACTTTTTTCTTTCTGATATAACTATAGAATTCTTTCGGGTTGTTTTACTTTGATTCGCAATATGTAACTCTAAGGTCTTTTTACTTTGCTTAATTAACTTTTTGGCTTTGCGTCGTAGCTCTACAAATTTCACCCGTTCTTCGTCATTTTGTGAGGATTTTAATCTATCATTAGCAAATTTTTTAGCAAGCAGGCAGTTTGAAATATCTTTATTCCACCATTTGGGCTTATTATTATGGCCTGGACCTTACTATCTCCTCGCGTTAGCCTGATACGTTGTTCCTGTGTCATGACATTAGATACATCACATTAAAGACCCCAAGTCAAGAGCACCAAAACAGAACTTCACCAACGATTAGCATAACGATCAGGATGGTCGAGAAACATTAGTTCGGTACATGTCCAACTAAAAACTTCTCGCGTTAGTCCGATGAAAGTGCCCGGTGTCATGACATTAAGGAACTTCCATTTAAAATCCAAAACCAGCTAATCCATCTGTAACCCCCAACAACTTTTGCACACGACAGGCCAACGTGGACGGCCCAACGGAAAGAAGAATCAGAAGACCCCCTTGTTGATGTTACCTCAACTCCTCACCACTTCGACTTCAAGTGCAAGTGTAGGAGTAAAAGTTGAAAACTCACAATACCAGTCATACCCACAAATAACGTTTAAATAAGTTAGAGCCCAAATATATTGACTCTGCCTAAATTCTCACCTGTGCGAAGGTACCTAACTAAGTAGGGTCCCCACATATTGACTCTGCCTAAATTCTCACCTGTGTGAAGGTACCTAACTAAGTAGGGTCCCCACATATTGACTCTGCCTAAATTCTCACCTGTGCTAAGGTATCTAAATAAGTTAGAGTTCACAATCATATATTGACTCTGTCTAAATTCTCACCTGTGCGAAGGTACCTAACTAAGTAGGGTCCCCACACATTGACTCTGCCTAAATTCTCAGCTGTGCGAAGGTACCTAACTAAGTTAGAGTCCACATATATTGACTCTGCCTAAAATCCTGACCTGTGTGAAGGTATATAAATAAAGCAGACATGCCGTTTTGCCCAAAAACCAAACGGCATACCCAATTCTGCGATGGGTTACCATCATCACTACTAATAATTATCATCATCAATCACAATCACCATCATCACTACAACTGCCACAATCATCACAACTACTGTCATCATCACCATTACTATAATCATCACTACTACAATTACAATTATCACTACTACTCTCACCAACGGACTTGACAATTTTCTTGACCCCTTAACTTCTCATAACTCAAAATTAATGAAAGCAATCGAGCGGACATTTCTATCATTAGGGAAGAGCCAACCAGGAAATAAGTGTGGATATTTACAGCCAGTTTGCTCTATAGTGAGGGCAATCGGTACTAAATAGGACAAGAATTGCTCACAAGGTGATACAAGCATAAAACTTTCCACAATAGTTCACAAAGACCTATTTTACAATTTCAGGGTAGGAGCCACCGAGATTTCAGTGTTGCATAGCAACGGTTGCTAGGCAAATCATTTTCCTTAGCAACCGGCAGCAACAATGCAGTTTCTGGAAAACTGTGAGGTGCTATGGTTTTTTCTCAACTCCTTGTTCTAAAAAACATGTAGCATTATTTGGAGATCATATACAAGAATTATGTGGCATAAAATCCAATTTAGGGCAAGTCAGGCTATAAAAATGCCACTCCTAAAGCTTCAGACACTGTTGTCACAGTCACTTTTGCATTTGCAGTAGGCTGTGCATTTTAGATGCGCATCAACACATTTGCAGTCTGTGCATCCTCCTCGGCAAGAACACTTCAGTAGTTCTGGGCAGGTTGCACTGGCTTCGGGCAAGTTAGACCACAGAGGCCTCCACATTTCTGGGCAAGTCCATCCCCACTCACTTGGAGAGGGCAACTGTCGTTCTGGCACCGTGGTGCAGCCCCAGTGGTGCCCACCTTGTAGTACTGCCCTCTTCATGTGTTGCTGTAGAGCAGCCTTGGTTGGAGGTAGACATGATATCTGACGTCCTTTGTGGATGAACAGATTCTTTCTGACTTCATTGATGGAATGAGAAGTTGCTGTCCTGTCATAGAGTCGAATGGTGAAGTACTCCAGAGAAGCCTCAGTCGCTTCACCAATTTGTTCAGGTGCATTGTGCAGCTCATAGAATGTTGCAGTAAATTTATCATGTGCCTCCCACACTTTCCATGCAGTCTTCTTTCCCACCTGGACCAGATGGGACACGGTATCACAACCTGTATAAGCATGGAACACAGGCAGTGCCAAGGATCTTTCTGTGCCAAGTGAAGCACATATTTCATGAGCTGGGATGTACCTAAAGTCCTTTCCACAACCAAAGGCAATCCAGAGTTCTATCTGCTGTCTCTGAGCCAGCTGCTGTACGACTGCCACTGCCAATACTACCACGTCAGTGTCCACAGTTCGAACAAGGATCTTGTGGAAGCCCTGCATAACAGCATCACTGACATGCACCATGATCCTCGAGTCTGCCTCCTCATGGTTGCAGGGAGCAATGTTGCTGGTGTCTCGTGTAGGTAAGCATAGCACATTGGCACCAACAGTAACAATGAGAGTCTGGTCTCCTGATGCATTTTCCAGCAGTTCCTTGTTCAGGAATGTAAACAGGTCTGTCTTGTTGTTGGCCAAGCGAAGGAACTGCTGCCAGTTCTTTGGTGGGGCTAGACGCCCCAACTCGTCTGCGCTGAATAGGACCAGTGACACGTTGTTCTCTTGTCTGTGACTTGAGGCTGTTATCGAAGTACTGGTCCCAGACAACATCCACTCTCAGAGCCTGACTTTGAGCATTGTTTATGTATGGAAGAAAGACCTTGGCAGCATAGTCTCCAAATGTCTTGCAGCCCTCAGGTCTAAGAAAGTGAACAAGTGCCGCACCATCCATGATTCGCACTTCAGTCTCTGGTGTCACATCATTTGATGACCCTACTTTCTTTTCAAGACATTCTATGAGATCAGACTTCTTCCCTGGACGTAGCTGCCCATAGGCAGACAGAGATGGAGGAAATGGGAGGTTTTCATGATTGAAGAAATTGTTCAAGTCACCTTTCCTTGTCTGACATGCAACATACAGACTTGCAAACAGAGAAGATTCACTTTTGAGGAGACTGACATTGTCCCCTGATTTGTTTGATCATTTGCCTTGGACATTGAACAGTACCACCTTGTTCCTGGTAATTGTTGCTGTGATTGGCTTAGTATTTGTTCTGAGCCGCTCTTCCACAAATGTTGCATACTGCTCCTGACCCTTTGATGCGAGAGTGGTAAGACACTCGACTGACTGCTCATCCATGATGTCCTTTGTATGGAGTCTGAGAAGGTCCTGCCCTTCCTCCTCAAATGGGCTCCCCATGTCCTCCATTACACTAACTACCGCCTGAACCTGTCAGGGTTGACCGGGTTTGTTCATGATGGTTTCTTGGCCCAGAACTTTGTTGTTTCCCTACCATGGTCGCTTCAAACTCAGAAATTACTCTGACAAGTTCTGGTCCTGCCACTGCCCTTCTCAAGAGGGAGTTTGCATCCTGGGTAAGCCCGATGATTCCGCCTTCATCCTTCATTACTCCATTGTTTTGTTCATGGCAGTGATCGACAGCAATGAGGGAGAATTTTCTCTGGGATTTTGCCACAACAAACTTGCCTTGCTTAAATTCTTTGGCAACATCTGGATGAGTGTGAGATAGACTGCTCATGTCACGCACATGTATGGACATCCAACGTGCGTAGTGGGTGTGGTTGAGACTGAAGAACCAAGGTGTCAATTTCTTCAATGTATCCACATACAAATCAAAGTCACCAGTACATAGTGATCGCACAAATGTGAACAAGAGAAGTTCCAGCTCTAGACTCGTATGCCAGTACATGAACTGAGGACTTTCAGCTTTTCGCCGTTCACACCATGTGCTGAAAGTGTCTGTGGATTCTTCGGAATTGTTTGCAACATATCCATCATAAGCCTTCTTGAGAAGGATGTACAAAGGAGTACAAAGGAAATCAAGCAACAACAGATCTAGTGACCCTTCTAGGCTGCTTGTCCTCCAAAACACTGAGGATCAAGTGTCCAAACAGTGGTTTAGAGTGGGTAAGGGAACATTGGAGAGGGAACTACTGCCCTGCCACTAACGTGGCAGGACTAGGAAGTTAGTAGGGGACATATGGGTTAGTAACTGAGGGGAGGATAAAATAAAGTTATTCATTTACAAACGCAGTCAGTCGCGGGTTGATGCGAGATATTTGTCTAGGCGGAATTTAAATGAATCAACGGTGCTGCAGTCTCGGGGAAGCCCATTCCACAAGTTGACAACTCGATTGAAGAAGAAATTCTTAGATTCGTGTGAGTTAAAAGATTTACCAATAATTTTGCAACCGTTTCCCCGCGTGTAATTAGATTGGTCGATAGTGAAGTACTTACTACAGTTCATATTGTCGATGCCTTTGATGATTTTGAACACTTAAATTATGTCACCTCTTAATCTGCGCTGGGTTAAAGGAAATAGATTTAATTCTCTAAGACGCTCTTCGTATGGTTTGTTCTTTAGGCTAGGTATCATTTTGGTAACTCTACGACGGTGAACTCGTTCTAGCTTGTTTATGTCTTTTTGGTAATTAGGGCACCAGCATTGAACGCAGTATTCCAGAAGAGGGCGGACTAAGGAATTGTAAAGGGTTAGGATTACGTCTTTGGATTTATGCTCAAATGATCTGCCTATAAAGCCAATTATTTTGTTTGCCTTCTTAACAACTTCTGAACATTGTTGACTCGGTTTTAGGTTACTCGATATTGTCACTCCCAGATCGGTTTCTCTGTTTACATTCTTAAGCTGAGTGCCATTCATCGAATAGTTTGCTTTCTCATTTAGGTATCCGATATGTAGTAGTACTTTACATTTATCCGCATTGAAACTCATTTGCCAAATTTGGGCCCAATGTGACAATTTATCTAGATTGTGTTGCATATCGTCAACTTGATCTTTTGAGAGTACGCTATTTGCAATTTTTGTATCGTCAGCAAATTTTGAGATTGTACATTTGAGACCCTCATCTATGTCGTTGATGTAAATTAGAAAGATAATTGGTCCTAGTACCGATCCCTGGGGTACCCCGCTACTTACATTGGTCCATTTAGATGCCTTACCGTTTATGACTACTCTTTGCTTTCTGTCGCTGAGCCAATTTTCTATCCATTTCAACACACCGTCTTGTATTCCATGCGCTTTTAGTTTTAGCAGTAAACGTTTGTGGGGAACTTTGTCAAAGGCCTTTTGAAAATCAAGGTATATAATATCTACAGCTTTACTCTCATCGTAGAGGTTGAGGATATCGTGGAAGAAGTCTAAGGAGAGGAGAGGAGAGGAGAGAGAGGAGAGAGAGAGAGAGAGGAGAGAGAGAGAGAGAGAGAGAGAGAGAGAGAGAGTACAAAGGAGTACAAAGGAAATCAAGCAACAACAGGTCTAGTGACCCTTCTAGGTTGCTTGTCCTCCAAAACACTGAGGATCAAGTGTCCAAACAGTGGTTTAGAGTGGGTAAGGGAACATTGGAAAGGGAACTACTGCCCTGCCACTAACGTGGCAGGACTAGGAAGTTAGTAGGGGACATATGGGTTAGTAACTGAGGGGAGGATAAAGTTATTCATTTACAAACGCAGTCAGTCGCGGGTTTGATGCGAGATATTTGTCTAGGCGGAATTTAAATGAATCAACGGTGCTGCAGTCTATAACGTCTCGGGGAAGCCCATTCCACAAGTTGACAACTCGATTGAAGAAGAAATTCTTAGATTCGTGCGAGTTAAAAGATTTACCAATAATTTTGCAACCGTTTCCCCGCGTGTAATTAGATTGGTCGATAGTGAAGTACTTACTACAGTTCATATTGTCGATGCCTTTGATGATTTTGAACACTTGAATTAAGTCGCCTCTTAATCTGCGCTGGGTTAAAGGAAATAGATTTAATTCTCTAAGACGCTCTTCGTATGGTTTGTTCTTTAGGCTAGGTATCATTTTGGTAACTCTACGTTGAACTCGTTCTAGCTTGTTTATATCTTTTTAATATAAGATAGAGAGATAATATAGAGAGAGAGAGTACAAAGGAGTACTTTGCACAATGCAGTGACTTGGTGAGCATGACGGGTTCGAGTCACATGTGATGCCTTCAGGAAGGACTCAGCAATGCCTGGTGTGGCAACATCAGCTTCCTGGAGAACTTCCACCCAACCACTTCCATCAAGCCAATGACCCAAAGCTTTCAAGCCTGTCATTTCAGTGTGTAGACCCCCCATAAGCATTACAAACTTGTCCTCACCATACAGTTCGGACATATTCCATTGCAGCTTCTTCAGTGTAGCATACAGAGGTTGGTCCCCACTAATCACTGGAGTCTGGCCACGGTTGAGGTGATGAACTGCTGACTTCACCACTTCCATGCAATGCCGAAGCATAGATGGTGAGCTGGCTTCCTCAACAAAGAGAGGCATCATGGCATTCACAGATGGCAGAATGTCTGGGTCTGGCACTCTGCTGGCATGGTATGCTGCCCAAGACAAAGTCGCCTCTGCTGATATGTCATCTGCATGATGTTTCTCAACATGACTCAGCCAGTCATATTCCTTGTCCATGTCCTTGGTCAAAGGGGTGTTGGAAGAAGCCAAAGTCATAACACTTCATAGTATTTCAGAAACTGCATCGTTGCTGCCGGTTGCTAAGGAAAATGCTTTGCCTAGCAACCGTTGCTATGTAATACAGAAATCTCGGTGGCTCCTGCTCTGAAATTGTAAAGTAGGTCCTTGTGAACATTTCCGGGAAGTTTCATGCTTGTATCACCTTGTCAGCAATTCTTGTACCCATTTCCTTGAAAAAAAAATCAAGTTCATTGGCGTTACCTATACTCTGTCACCATTGTCACTACCATCTTAATCACTACTATCATCATTGATACTACAACTATCAAGCATCATTACTACTATCATCACCATCTTACAATCATGAATGCTACAGTTAACATCATCATTACTACTGTCACAAGTATTACCATCATGTATCCTACTATCACCATCATCACTACTACTGCCATCATCACCATTACTATGATCTTCATCATCACTATTGTCATCACTACAACTTTCACCATCATCACTATCATCACTAATACTCACACCATCATCACTACTGCCATCATTATCACCACAACTATCATCATTACTTGTCACCATCATCACTACTATTATGACCATCATCACTACTACTAGTACTATCACCATCATATCTACTACTGTCACCATCATATCTACTACTGTCATCATCATCAATACAACTATAACCATCATCACTACTATTATCACCATCATCACTACTATCACCATCAATCCCACTATTACTACCATCACTTCTAATGCCAACTAAACTAACTTAACCTAGCAAATGTGTAGCGAGATGTTTTCGCCCCAAGAACGCCATCATTGCTGGGGGGCGGGGGGGGGAACCATAATTTGGACCTAAAATCATAACTATTGCATAAATTCAAAAAATCTTTTTTGTCTGACGTTCGCATTCACGCAGCAAACGTTAGTTTGAAATTTGGTGAAAATCCGTCCAATGGTCTAGGAGGAGTTTCAGGACAGACGGACAACAACAACAACAACGACGACAGACATTTTTTTCCGGTGGTAACCACTATACGGGGTGGGAAGAGGGGGATACCAAACTCTGCTTACGCAGAGTTGATAATATCTGAGTCCAATAAGAGTCACTTTGCTAATTGATTATATATAGATGCTTGTGAGAGTTTTTCATTTATGACTTCTGAGTAAACCCAGTGGTGTAAATACAGCCATTCAATTCCTGATCTCGTTGCAGATCTTCGTCGTGCTAGGAAAGTTTATATATATTTTGTAAACCATATATCCATTCATTTATCGCTATTGTTCAAGCTTAAGAGTAATTAAAATAAAGTAGATGTGCGGTTTTGCCCCAAATCAAAGCTGCATACCCAACTCTGCGATGGGTTACCATCATCACTAATACCATCATCAATCAAAATCACCATCATCACTACTACTGCCATCATCACTATAACTGCCACAATCATTACGACTACTGTCATCATCACCATTACTATGATCATCATCACTACTACAATTACAATCATCACTACTACTCTCACCATCATCACTACTACTGTCACCATTGTTACTACCATCTTAATCACTACTATCATCATTGATACTACAACTATCAACCATCATTACTACTATCATCACCACCATTTTACAATCATCATCACTTCTGTTAACATCATCATTACTACTATAACCATCATCATTACTACTGTCACAAGTATTACCATCATTACTACTACTGCCATCATCACCATTACTATGATCTTGATCATCACAACTATTGCCATCTTCACTACAACTTTCACCATCATCACTACTACTCACCATCATCACTAATACTCACACCATTGTCACTACTGTCATCATTATCACTACAACTATCATCATTACTTGTCACCATCATAACTACTATTATGACCATCATCATTACTACTAGTACTGTCACCATCATATCTACTACAGTCACCATCATATCCACTACTGTCGTCATCATCACTACTGTCATCATCAATACAACTACAACCATCATCACTACTATTATCACCATCATCACTACTATCACCATCAATCCCACTATTACTACCATCACTTCTAATGCCAACTAAACCTACTTAACCTAGCAAATGCGTAGCGAGATGTTTTCGCCCCCAGAACGCCATCATTGCTGGGGGGGAGTCTGGGAGAGAGGGGAGGGGGGGGGGGAACCATATTTTGGACCTAAAATCATAAGTATTGTATACATTCAAAAACAAAAATTTTGACTGACGTTCACGCAACGCATTCATGCAACAAATGTTTGTGTGAAATTTGGTGAAAATCTGTCCAATGGTCTAGGAGGAGTTTCGGGACTGATGGACAACAACAACAACAACGACGACGACAGACATTTGTTTTCGTTGGTACCCACTATACGGGGGGGGGGGGGGGGGCAATACCAAACTCAGAGTTGATTACAATCATCACTACTACTCTCACCATCATCACTACTACTGTCACCATTGTCACTACCATCTTAATCACTACTATCATCATTGATACTACAACTATCAACCATCATTACTACTATCATCACCACCATCCTACAATCATCATTACTACTGTCACCATCACTACTACTGCCATCACCATTACTATGATCTTCATCATCACAACTATTGTCATCATCACTACAACTTTCACCATCATCACTACTACTCACCATCATCACTAATTCTCACACCATCGTCACTACCATCATCACTACTGTCATTATTATCACTACAACTGTCCTCATTACTTGTCACCATCATCACTACTATTATGACCATCATCACTACTACTAGTACTGTCACCATCATATCTACTACTGTCACCATCATATCTACTACTGTCATCATCATCACTACTGTCATCATCATCAATACAACTACAACCATCATTACTACTATTATCACCATCATCACTACTATCACCATCAATCCCACTATTACTACCATCACTTCTAATGCCAACTAAACTAACTTAACCTAGCAAATACGTAGCGGGATGTTTTCGCCCGCAGAACGCATGCGTTCTTAGTGTGTGAGCCCCTTTGGACCATAACTATTGCATAAATTCAAAACATCTTTTTTGACTGACGTTCGCATTCACGCAACAAATGTTTGTGTGAAATTTGGTGAAAAGCCGTCCAACGGTCTAGGAGGAGTTTCGGGACAGACGGACAACAACAACGACGACGACGACAGACATTTTTTTCCGGTGGTACCCACTATACGGGGGGCGATACCAAACTCTACTTACGCAGAGTTGATAAATACTGTTCATGAATATACTCGGTGTTATATGTATCCTCTCTTTCTTTTAGGCATGTGTTGTGATTTTGACTTCTCCAGTAAAAGTAGAACCTACCAACTCCAATCCTAAAACCTGGTATAAACCCTGGTATAACAGTAACATTTTATGGTTAATTAATATACTAAACATGACTAGTGATATTAACAGATGAAAAGGAGGCTTCGAAGCTATAGCAATTAACGAAAAGCAGAAAAGAGACCAGCTGATATACAGTAGTTTACCAAGGTTATTCTATTCCATCATGCACTTCTTTTCATTTTAATCATCATCTCCATTTATGTCTTCTATTTTGATCATCTCTCCCCCCCCCCCTGCATCTTAATGTATTCAGCATATAGGGTACTATAATTTTTTTTATATTCAATTAATGTAGGCCAAACATATATTTTTAATAACCTTTATAAAGAGCTAAGCACACCTTAACTATTGACTGTGGGAATATTATTGTCCCAGGGCTTTAACTCCTTCTGTATCGGCAACGTCTGTAACGCCTGTATAGGCCTAAATAAGGTTGCCTATGTCTGAACATGGCCATGTAACAGTTAGACTTATCCTATTCATTATCATCCCAGTTCTGAGGCATCCTTTATACAAGTTCTAAAGTTCTAAAAGTGTGTCTGTCTTTTTTTTCAGGTGAATGGGTCCATCCCCATTAAATGGCGACAACATATTATATCTACTGTATATTATATCTACATGTCTAATGGTTTAGTTCCTTTGTTTTATAGTCTATTAAGATATCAAATGCAATAACACATAACTGAAACCATTTTGTGCTAGACATACCGAAGGCCTTCGATAGAGTCTGGCACAAATCTCTTATTTCTAAACTACCCTCCTTCGGTTTCTATCCCTCCATCTGTGCCTTGGTCTCTAATTTCCATTCCGGCCTTCCATTGTGGACGGCCATCGTTCACTTCCTCATCCTATCAACTTTGGTGTTCCTCAGGGTTCTGTTCTATCTCCAATTCTCTTTCTAATTTTCATAAATGATCTTCTCAACTGTACCTCCAGTCCTATTCATTCATATGCAGACGACTCTACCTTACACCATTCAATTAGTTTTCCAGAACACGCCAGCAAGCAATCCCTCAAAAACAAACGTAATGAAGCCATACAACAATTATCTTCTGATCTAACTACCAGTTCCAATTGGGGCAGACAAAACCTTGTTGCCTTTTATGCGTCCAAAACTCAATTTATCCATCCATCTACCCGTCGTGAACTCCCAGAGGACTATCCTTTATAGTTCAACAATACAAATATCAACCCTTTATCTTCTTGCAGTATTATTGGTCTCTTTCTCTTCTGCTCTCTCTTGGAAGGACCATACTTCCAGTCTTGCTAAGGCCGCCTCAAGTTTTCATTTACCCCTGCACAGATTCTTGCTCTGTACATGGTCACAGTGCATCCTAGTATTGAGTATTGTTCACATGTGTGGGGAGGATCCTCTCACACAGCACTTATAGACAAAGTAGAAAGGAAAGCCTTTCTTATCATAAACTCCCATCCACTCACTGACTCTTTGCAATCTCTCTCTCTTCGTCGCAATGTTGCATTTCTCGTTATCCTATCGCTACAACAATAATCAGTGTTCCTCATCCCGGTGTATACCACCTCGTCTACGTAGGGTACGTAGTCTTGCAACACAATTCCACCCCTATGCTGTGCAACTATCCAACTCAAGAATGAAACGATACTCCCAATATTTCTTCTATTCAACAGCTGAGCTCTGGAACTCTCCCTGAACCCATCTTTCCCTTATACTATGACTTGAATTGCTTCAAACTACATGTGTCCAGGTATTTTGGCTCAACGGTTCCTTGAATTTGGCCTTGTCACTCTTTCAACTCTGAGGGAGGCACTCGTCAGAGGCAGTTTTGCCATTTGTCTCCCTCATCCACATAGAAAACAATTAAGTTTCTTAAGTCATTCAAAATTATTATCTCAAATAAGAAGAAATCATTTGAGACTCTTGCATTTTTTTCTTCCCTTTGAAGAGCTCCTTTTTATGCAATAAAGTGAAACAGAGCATGCATTTTCACATTTACAGCTAAGATTATTATACTCTCAAATTATTATTATTATTATTATTATTATTATTATTATATGAGATGCCGAAGTCTCCAACCTGGGTGCAGAAACACCAGCAAGATGAATCCACACAAAACACCCGGATGCACTGGAGAGAGACTACGGCAACTTAGGAAAAAAAAACAAAAAAAACAAAAAACATATATACTGTATACACAGTATACAAATAGCCTACTAAACACAGATAAAATGAATAATAAAATAATATGCAGTGGAGGATATCAAGTATAAATATAATACAATAAAATATAATAAAATAAGTTTAAACATTAGAAGTAATGCTGCAAAAAAGCATTAACTCTAGACTTAAAAATGGAGATATGAGCTGTATTGACTAGCTCATTTGGCAACTTATTCCACAAGTCAACCATGGCCGGCATAAAACACCGTGAAAACTGTGTAGTAGAAAAATATATAACATGGCTCATGGCAAGATCACTAAGATTGCTTGTAAATCTAGTTGCACGAGCCCGGACATAGGGCCCAGGCAGAACCCCATGTAAGGGATGCTGAGGGTTGTTAAAAACTTTAAATTATCGACTAAGGGCACCAACTTTACGTCGATGACACAGATCAAGAGACAAATGAGGTAGAATAAAACTGATAGAATTTAGTAACCTGTCAAGCAGCTTGAGATGGCAGTCAGCTGCTGACAACCAGACAGGTGAACAGTACTCGAATTGTGGCAAAATAAAGGCATAAACAGACTTAATAACTGTGGCGTCACATGCAAACGTTTTATAACACTTGCGAAGCAGACCAATTTTATTGGGAAATGGAAGAGGAGAAAGAACGAATATGCTTTTCAAAAGTAAGTTTGGGATCCAGAGTAACTCCTAACAAACGCAGGGTATCCACATTTCTCAATTGGCTCGCCAGAAACTTGTAGATAAGAATGGAGAGGATCCAAGGTACGAGATCTGCTGATGATAATGGAGTGTGTTTTACTAGAATTAAGTTTCATACCCCAAAGTTCACACCATGATGTAATTTTGACTAAATCCCTATTCAGAACAGTAGCAATTATGTGTCGATCAATTGGTGATGGAATTGACGCATATAAAGTTGTATCATCGGCATAGGAGATTAGTTTATTTTCAAGCTCGGAACACAGGTCAGCAGTACAAATAATAAAAAGTAAAGGCCCAAGGACACTGCCTTGTGGAACGCCAGAAACAACAGGAACAGAAGGGGAATGACACCCATCAATGACCACAGACTGAGATCTTTTCGTCAAATTTTTTCAAAGATCCTTAAAAAATTGCCACAAATACCAATGAGCTGTAACTTATACAGAAGTGCTTTATGGTTGACTAAGTCAAAAGCAGAACTAAAGTCAATAGCCACGACAGGAGACTCATGTCCCTGGTCCAATGAAGATTTCAAGTCATGGGTGAGTGTCAGAAGCACATCACATGTACCCAGTCCCTTACAAAAATCAAATTGCGAGTTTGGTATCAAATTATGACTATTACAATAAGAGGAAAGGCGTCTGGACAAAAGCCTCTCATAGAGCTTGGATAGGATAGGCGTAATGGAGATGGGGCGATAGTCAGTAGGAGATAATGAGGCAGCATTTCCCTTAGGGATACTAGCCTTACTCCAACAAAGAGGAAAACTACCTGATTTCAAAAGCAACTTAAACACCACGGCCAATTTAGGTGCCAAGACCACTGCAACCTTTTTAAAAAAGAGAGGGAAAAACCCATCCGGGTCTGTCCCACCATAGGTATCAAGATCCAGCAAGTACCTTTTCAGCTCGGCTGATTTGATTGCCATTGAATTGAGGTTGGGTCTAGGGAAACATGTAAATGTCAAAGACAATTCCTAATTACTCTGCTTATTAATGAAAATATTAAATAGAATATTGGCCTTCGATAATGGATCAAAAGAGATGGAGCCATCAGACTCACAAAGAGGAGGCATGGAGGAATCTATTCCAAATAAAGAGGATTACAAAGCGGACCACCATTTATGAGGCTGTGTAGCTCCTGCCAGAACATTCTAAAGATGGGATTTATAAACCCTCTCAGCACCATCATAAACTATCTGCGCAGCTGCCCTTTTAGAAAAATAATTTTCCCATTGTAAGGGGGTTTGATTACGCCTCCATAGACGATATGCAGCCTGTTTGTCATCAAATGCACGCTTGCAGTCATCATTAAACCATGCTTTATCCCTGATACGAGACTTAATTGTCTTTTATTCAACTCTTTTGAGAACGATACCAAGAAGGGAATTGTTGAGAGCTAAAACCGGGTCATGAGATCTTAGTATGTGATTCCACTCAATATTACAAACATCATGTTGTCCCAGCTAACCCGGGATTTAAGGTAGACTTTACCTAAGAGAGTAATATCAGGAACAGAAAAATCAAGATTAATTTTACACATGCTGGCATTGTGGTCGGAAGTGCCAACAGGTACAAGAACGGAGGTTTCTACAACGCCAGGAATATCTGTTAGTACTAATTCAAGACAATTTCCAGACATATGAGTAGGTCCTTGGATTAGCTGTTCACAACCAGATAAGTTTGCAAAATCCAAGGCAGCAAGACCATTTCTATTAGTTGGAGAGACCGAGTTGAGCCACTCTTGATGAAGTGCATTGACATCACCAACAAAAAAATAAAGGATGATTTGACATCTGAAGACTGTATTGAAGCCATGGCTGTTAAGAGGCAGTCATACTGTATATGTCATTGTTAACATCAGGATTTCTGTACAGGCTAAAAATGTAATGGTTATGATACTTGCTGTATACCCAGATCTAATATACAAGCTCATTCCACGAGCACAAGGAATAGAATCACGCCGAATAAGAACTGGTTTACCAAAGTTAGGTATAAGAAGTTCAGAATAATCTCTTCAACCAGAGACAAGGGTTTCAGAACAAAAGACAATATCATAATCAACAGATACCAATGCAAGATCCTTCATGTTCTTATAGAGACCACGAATATTGGAATAAAATACGCGACAACTTGTAACAGGTTGGCTGCGAGGACCAGGATTAACTTCTATATCACCGGACAAAAGTAGAAACAAAAACAGAAAAAGTTGAAAGCAATCCATACACAAATACATAAAGATGGATATAAACAGGTCGACCCAGACGGAGCCATCACATCTGGGTAAGGTATAAAAAAGCCCCAAAGACACCATATCCAGGGGGGATCAGTAGCGGTGGATTTTATTTGTTTAGAAAAGACGAGAAACAGAAAAAGAATGTCTAATCTCCTGAAAATCCACCAGACTCAAAAGTCTTCCTCATTGGCCTGCTAACCACCATGGGGAAAAAACCCAGGAGATTGCAGGTAAAGGAAGGAAAGTTGCTGTATAGCACCAAACAGCAGGAATGCGAGGAATATGTGTCCGAAACTCTGAGATACATTTTTGTTTTACTCTTCCCGAATTATCTTTTTGAGAACTTTTCCATACAATAAAGCGTAACTGATAGCATTAATTTGAAAATTTCTAGCCATGATTATCATACTCTCAAATTGAAAGAAAATGTATCCGAGACTCTCAGAAACAGTTATTGTTGTATTATTCCCTAATGATCTCTTTAATAGCTCTTTTTATCTTTCAGCCAAGATTATTGACTTGCTCTATTTTCAACATTTAACTATATTGAATATGATATAAATAGTCAAATATATCCCTCCATAGGTCTCAAAATGCCCCTAAAAGTTCTTAATTTAAAACAAAATGATCTACTACTCAAAATTCTGGATCCGTCCCTGATCACCATATTATCTTCTGACAAAGATTAACTCTTAGCTCAAACTTTCGCTAAAAACTCTACCTTGGATGATTCCGATGTTATTTCTCCGTTTACACCCCCCTTCTCTCTTACTTATGCCTATTATCTTGATATCTTATAAGGATGTACTTTCTGCTCTCTCTGGGCTAAAATTAAGATGGCGTACTAACCACAGGCAATTCTGCCTTTTGTCTCCCTCACTCACAAAAACACAATTAGAAAAAAAGATGATGCTCCTCCTGTAGTACTCAAAAACTATTCTTCTGTGCTGACTCTCTGCCTAAGCATATATTTCTGTCTCTGACTTTCCTCTAACATCTTCCCTTATTGCTGAAAGTTTGCTCCTACTCAGCCTGTCACGAAGAAGGGTGAACGCTCTCAACCCTCCAACTATAGCCCAATTGTTCTCATATGTTGCACTCTAAGATTTTATAAATCTCTTCTTAATTCAGAATTCCTTGCCGGTTTGTCTTCCCATTATTCAAGTTCAGACCGCTAGGATGGTTTCCTTAAGGAATGCCTACTGGTGATCTCCTTTCTTATCATACTCTTGGTCATTCTCCTTTCGCCAGTTTGGCCAGACCTTTTCTATTGCGCTAGACTGAGCCATGACATACCGAAAGCCTTTTGTAGTTTGGCATAAATCCCTTGATTTTAAACCACTATCCTTTGGGCTCTGTCCCTTTATCTATGACTTTAAATCCAATTTCGTTTCTGACCGGTCCATAGATGCCGTTATGGACGACCATCTTTCACTTCCTAAGCCTATCTATCAACTCTGGTGTTCCTCATGGTTCTGTCTTAACTCCAGTTCTATTTCTAATATTCATTAAAGATCTTCTCAACTGTACCTCTTGTCCTATCCCCTCTTATGCCGATGACTCTGCCTTATACAAATTCAAGTAGCTTTTCACAGCGACCCTCCATGCACTTACTTCAAAATTCACATGATGAGGCCATAGCACACCTTTCTTCTGATTTATCAACTATTTCTCATTTTGGCAGAAATAACCTTGTTTCTTTCAGTGCTTCAAAACCCCAATTTCTCCATCTATCTACCGGTAAACAAAATACTACACGCCTGTCCCTTGCTCTTCAACAACCACTCAAGTTTACCCTTTGTCTTCTCTCAATATTCTTGGTGCCTCTCTTTCCTCTGACCTTTCTTGGAAATGTCACCCTTGCTAAAAACAGCTTCCCAGAAGTCAGGTGTGCTCAACCGTCTCCTTGGGTTCTATACCGTCGCACAGCTTCTTGCTATGTAAAGGGGTACTATACCCCCACGTATGGAATACTGTTCACATGTGTGGGGAAGTTTCACCCATAGTGCACTTCTCAAAAAGGTAGAATCAAAATAATTTTGTATCATACACTCACCTCTAGTTTATAATTCTCTACAATTTCTCTCCACACGCAGTAACGTTGCATCTCTCTCATTCTTTTTCTACCGCTATTACAATAATCAGTGTTATTCAGAGCTATCTCAGTGTATACTTCCTCTCTTACAGAGAGTAGGTGGCACTGGCCTCTCAACATATTTCACCCCCCATTCTGCCCAACTCTTCAAATCAAGAGTAAACCGATTTTCCCAGTATGTCTTCTACTCATCAATTATAATCTGGAACTCTCTCCCTCATTCTATCTTTCTCTCATCCTGTGACTTAAACAACTTCAAGCTCTATGTGTCCAGACATTTCCACTACAACATCCCTTGAATTTGGCTCTCGGTCACTCTTTCAATTGTGAGGGGATATTTGCTACAGGTAGCTTTGCCGTGTGTGTCCTTCATACAAAGAAAATATATATAATTTGGAACAAAGCATTTACATTATATGTTCCTTTGTAATGAGACGGGAAATATCTTCTTGCTGTTATTAATGTTTAAGATGTTTCCCTGTCAACTCGTTTAACCCGTACTGTACCGTAGGACACAGTAATAAAAGTCCCCAGCAGTCCCAAGCAATGTGGCAAACATGGCAGGAGAGACCACCTATCCACCTCCAAAGATGAGGCAAGACTGGCTCTGTCACCCTTCAGTGGGTCTCATATAAGCTGAGAAATGTTGCCAACACGGGAGCAGTGCTCAAAAGGTCGTGGTAACTGGTACAGGGTTGTACAGGCAGCTACAAGGAAAGTACATTACTGACGGATATATACGTCGCTGGGACTGGGGAGTTCCTTAACTACTGACGTATATATACGGTGCTGGGATTGGATGGATTAAGGATAAATTATTCAATACCGTTATAATCTTGCCTAGTGTAATTTAATCTGAAGTATCTTGTTTTCAATTTTACCTAACCTAGTATAATATCAACCAACCTAACTTAATTAATAGGTTAAATTAATTAATATGAGGTTAAATTAATCGGAGATGTAAATCCTAACACCACAGTGACATACCAAACCTAGTCTGTGTTAGAGAGAACAGTTATTATACCAAATACCTATATTATAATATGTACGTAATATCAGGGAAGAGCACAGGAACATTTGTTTCTTAATATGATAACATTGTATAATATGAAACAATAAGAACACGAGGGGTACTGACCGGTAGTGCCTGATCAAGGTAATTGAAGACTGACATCTTGACTGGAAGGACCTCTCCTCGTTTGACGGTGGGTGGCAGGGTAAGGTCGACGAAGAAGGGGGTGAAAGTGATCAAAGGTTGTCTCTCAGAGAGACCAACACCTTTCTGAGGGTGAACACATACGGCCTTGCCCATCCATTGAGTGATGGTGTCTGGAACTGTCACTGTCTGTTCTCTCACACCAGATGCGCTGGAAGGAACACAAGTGGGGAAAGCTAAGTAATACTAATACATGCACAAAAACATAAGTCCTTTCCATAATATTGTAATGGTTCAGACGGAGTTACTTTTCGGCAGTTGGACTAGAGAACAATAAACTCCTGACATAGCACTGCCCCACTATGTCATCACTGTAGCTCATATTGGCATAGTGGCTAACAGTGTGTCAGTAATACTTGAAACATTCCCACTGTAGTACTCATCTACGCCACATCAGCCTCAGTTATACTACAACAAGACATAGTAACTACACGACACACACGCAGTAGGATACGTGGGTCATGTTCTCCACTAATGTGAATGTGAACACCTCCTTACCATCATGGGGGTAATATATAATATATTATATAACATATTATAGTATTTATGATATGTATTAAGATTATCAAAAATATATAGTCAGGCTTTGAATGACCTTAAGGGGTAGGTAGTTGTTTTTTCTCCCTCATGTTTAGTCCCATTACCTTTGAGATTTTAAGACGTTCGTTCCATTTGCTTGGTGATTTTAAGACCTTTCATCCCATTTTGTTGTCAATATAATGACTTTTTGTGCCATTTAGGAGTCAAATTTTTCCTGACGAGCGATAGCGAACCTGTAATTCTAGAAGGAATCGGCCTTTGGCCTAGACATTTTTCTACCGAAAAATGTAACCTACACATTTATCTTGAAGGGGGTTCTAGGGTGTATTTTTTTTAAAGCATGATAGATATCTAGCGATGCAACTATATAATAAGTAAAAACATGAATAAATAGACCAAAAAATAAGCACTACCCGCTTAACAAAAGGAAATGGATCCCAAAACGAAGTACAAATATCTAAATACCTATTGTTTATAAAATGTTTACACGTGTGAAGTAAGTTGACTGTTCTATTACTCTACTGCTCACAGTAGCGATGAACAGAAACAACAACATTTGTGTTCTTGCTTGGTATGGAGCAATCGGCTGTGGCTAATCTGACATGTATAAATCATTATGACGTTTGTATGATTAATATGCCCATTGACACAGGTATTGTACTGTAATATAAAGGCACTATAATTATGTGTTAATAGTTCATGCAATTAAATAGAACAAGTATAATACATTTGTATATGTATACTGTATATATCAATATTATATACATGGACCTTTTCTTGCGACATCAAAATATAATTGTTATGCCTTGTTTGGGTATGTGTTATTCAGTGTTTAAGGTGCCAAAGGTAAACATATACGGTTAGTATATACATATATATACAGTATATACATACATACATGCCGGCTTGAGATGAACCGACTATTATTAATATTATTATTATTATAATATGTATATAGTATACTGTACAATTAATCCATAAATCAAGTGACTTACGGTATAACAAGGAGATCCCAGAGCCAGGTCTCAGGGAAGTTAGTCCTGGTGTTCTCTAGTGACCCTTGAGGCCCACCTGCACCGTACATACCACCACCCCTTCTCAGAGGGGCGTCATACAAGGTCATATGCCACTCGTACTCTGACATTGCAAATAAGATTATAATTAATATTATTATTATTATTTGTTAATTATTGTTAAATCTTATGAATAACATCATTAATTTAATTAGATAAAATATATATATATATATATATATATATATATATATACAGTATATATATATATATATATATATATATATATATATATATATATATATATATATATATTTTCTTTTAAACAGATGAGGTTAAAGGCAATAGCAGTTTCAGCATTCAGGATTTTATTGTTACAACTTTCAATAGTTCTAACAATTTTCCTCTGGGGTTCAGAGATGAGGTACAACAGGTTAGCAAAATTCATGGTGGATCCAACGTTTCACAAGTAAACATCTTGCATCTTCAGGGAATGGAGAGGTAATGATTAGAATAAGGACAAAACAACATATTTATACAAAATTCGAGGATCAAGAATAGGTAGGTGGGCGGAGCTACTGGGTGTGGGGTGGCTGTTCATTGGTGGAAGGCAGTCTATTCGCGAGACAGGCACTAAATCTTATCGGTGGTTGGTTGTTGGCTGTGGGTGGCTGTGATTGGTTGGTGTTGTCAGTTGTGTGCTGAGCGCGGAAAGGTAAGGGAGGGGGGCACAGGGCGAGAGGAAGGGGGCAGTATGCCTGTAGCGCTTGCCTGAAGGAAGAATTTGAAGGTCTTGTGTTTGGTTGTTGATGCTGGGGTTGAGTGTTTGGATGTATAGAGCTTCTAAAATAGCTAGTCTTCTGGGGTCTGATTCTTTGTTGAGTATGGTAGTTTGTTTGTCTAGGTCGGCGCGAGTTAGGGCACGATGGTGGGGGGCTTGATAGTGATCTTTTATAGCGCCAGATTGAAGGTGGAGGGTTAGTCGACGGGAAAGGCGAGTCTGTGTCATTCCAACATAGGAAAGGGGTCAACAGTCCCCAGAGGTGCAAATATGCTGGTATATCACATGATCGTCTTTCGGTTGGTTGGTGGAAATGGGGCGGTTACGGAGGACAAGGTTGGAGGTCTTAGGAGATTTGTAGTAAATAATTAGTTTTATTTTATTGTCAGGGTTGGTGGGGAGGACGTTTTTGTGAATTATTTCTTTCATAATGGATTCGTCTGTTGTGTGGTCGGAAGACATGTAGTTTCTGTAGAAAAATGTAATGTCATTGGCCGGGTTGGTACTAGGGGGGTCTTGTTTGTACAATTTTTCTAGATGGTGGTTGATGGCATTGGTGACGTCAGTCTTGGAATACCCATTGTTGACTAGGACCTGGGTGAGCCTTTCCAATTCATTGTGTGTGTCATTCCAGGTGGTGCAATGGGTGAGGGCTCTCCTGACATAGGCGGTGTTACGACTGGGGTTCAAATATATCAGGGCTCTTATTCATTGGACTAGTAATGGCATAAATGCTACAACGGAAAGCGCTAGATCCAACCTCTGATGTATATTCCCAGTGAACAAAGAACACAAATACTCTACAGAGTTCTATATGCAATAATAGGCTATCAAACTCTCAATAAATGTGCGTCTACTCTAGGCTTAATGTTATGTGAAAACAACCTATTACTACCTATAACCGAAGGTGCTTGGTCATGGTATGCAAAGTAAGGTGGTAAGAGAAGTTACAGCTTACGTTACTTTAATCAATAAATGTCAGGCACTCCTGCATGAAAGAAAGTGCACTAAAGTCCTTCAACACTAACAAGGAATCTTCTTTAAATGTTAGATGCTATAAAGATGCTCGTATCGGAAATGGAACCCCAAAAGGCAGGCAGCGGAACAATGCTCGTGCAGGCTATGCACACAAAAAGGCAGAATATATAATGCCGTCGGAGCCAAGAATATCCTAAACACTACAACAATAATAATCGCCACGACAATGCAGTATTCCTATCAACAAAAAGAGCCTAAGTCGTTTGTGTCTCAATACATCAAACTAGGCTGCGAAATGCTTGTGTAATCATAAATGGGTATGCATAAAAAGAGTAATTAGGTTAATATACTTAATGTCTACTGTGACTGATAAAGTCTAGCTAGAGTCAATGATACGAGATACTGGTGCGCATGGCATGCCGCATAGCCTAGTGCAAATCTCAAGTCTGTGCGTCAAATATTACGTTATAGGGAAGGGTAGCTCTCTTGAGAAACCTTAATACCGAAGTATTAAGCATTCTCCTGGCGTACCTCAAAGACAAACAACGAGCTTAGAACAGTGCAGAATGGTATAGGCGAAAAGCCCTCACTCGTGCATGCTCTACTCTCAATGGCACACAGACTAGAATTTACTCAATCAACTCCAGTTCTCAGGTATGTCGTGCAGCTTTTTACTAAAGCCAGCACTCATAGGAAACAATACCTTATAATATCAGACCCCTAGTCTAGCATTATCTAATCCAGCAGAACACTAATAATTAAAGGAAGCGGCAATATGAAAGCCAACCAATGCTTCGTGATCCACTTATCTTAACAACTAACATACATGGGTTATATCAGACCTTAACGCACAATACAACTGGCCAGCATGAAGCTGATTTTGCAGAGTTAACCAGAGGGGGTATAATATTAATAAAAAGGTAGTGAAAGATATGAAAAAGAGAGAGGTAGGCAGAGGAAAAGATTCTCAGGTGCGGAGCGGAGGACAGATAGCAAGGGAAAAAAGATGGATGCGTTCTAGAAACCAGATCTGAGGGAGAGAGTGGCGAGGAACTGTATATATACTCGCACTAGCTCGAGGCGCGTGGGAAAAAAGCGGTTACAAGTCCTCTAGCCACTAGCAGCGGTTGGCTCCCTATCCTCTTCTCCCCTCTCCCCAAGCAGTGTTATGGGCTGTAGTTTATTGATTAAGTTCTAGTTTCTTCCTAGTGCATCATAGTGTCACAGGTAGTCCAGAAATACTTTTTATTTTCACCTGTGACAATGCATTGTATTTTATTCCAGCTGTCATAGATTTAATGTATTAGATGACTCGTGGAAGTTGGAGAGAGAGAGAGAGAGAGAGAGAGAGAGAGAGAGAGAAATCAGAGCTTGGTGGTATAGGCGGATTGATATCGTGCAACTTGGTTAGTTACGTCATCTCTCGGGCGCCTGATTCGTCGCCGGGCTCCTCCCTCCTGCTCCGTCACCGCTTTCCCGCCGCGTCGGGAATGGGTGTGCCTACACGCACGCACTCCCTTGTGACTTCCACGGGCAGATCTCCTCTTATTGCTGTAACGCTAACATCCCTTTGCAATCTATCAGCCCACCTCACCCCCCTATTGCGAACTTTCTCTACCACTGCTTACCTTCTTCTCTCTGTATATCCTACTATTAATTAACTGCCCTTCCCCTTGACGTGGATTTCATATATCCATCACTGTATTATACAGCGAGCTCTTAGAGATATTATATGTAATTAGTTAGGCATTTTGGATTAGAGGGTTATCCATTTTGGCTTGGGGAGGTTTGACATACTCATCGTGTTGCCCCTACCTTATTTTCTTGGGTGTCTGCCAGGTCAGTCGATTCTAGACTGGGGAGAGGCTATCAGGTTACAGTTTCCTATGAGCATAGACTTCGTTGAGCCTATGCAACTGTACCGGATACCTGCGGAGGCCTAGGTCATTTTCTTGTCTGTGTACCTTAGAGCCTAGCACTGTGTTGGCGTGAGGGCGTTTGCCTAGTCCACCCAGCACTGTGCTAGCTCGTTAGCTTTTGACTTAGGAGGGTCGCCAGGAGAGAACCAGGTACACGAGACCTGGATCTCTCAAGAGAGCACCCCGTCATTTAATGTAACAAGGCGCACAGACTTGAGAACGACACTAGGCTACCGAGCAGGTGGCTCGGCCTAGGTAGCCTAGCCTACGACTCCCGTGCTAGACTTCGTCCACCTGGCAGACCCCTGATTAGGGTTTATAATCTCATTGTGTATATGTGTGCAGCATTATTGTTCTTTATGTTTATAGTAAGTCGTGATTGTTGCTGAGAGACCTAACCAGAGCAGGCTTGTGCCTGGTGGGAGAAAGCACATCTTTTTGTGGTTAGAGTTTAGACTGCCAACTGTTTTATAATTACACCTGTGACAGATAACACCGTATGTCCCTACACTATATATGTTCCCACAGTAATAATACACAGTTCAGAATCCGAGACGTACTTCTTAGTTGCATCTGACTTTTGCAGAAGATTCCTGCATGATGCTTTAGGACTTTCTTTGTTTCACTTTCTTTCAGACAGGAGTGACAGTTTACTGATTATTTAACGTAATGTTAATTATCCTTCTTCTAGTTTGCTATTAAATCGTTGCTGCGATTTAATTACGCTATCTATCTTTTTCCTTGTATACCTTAATAAAGTAATCGTATGTTGTATGAGTATAGGCTGCTTCAGTGATCATCAGCCTATAGTGTGCACCTTTTACCGAGTCATAAGATACCTCGTTGTCCAGGCACGACTCAGGGCGGTATAGGTGTTTTGTTCTCCAGTGGTTAAGGCAGGGGTTGGAACTAGTGTTACCGTTGTTGCATTTAGCCTTATCTAGTCCAATGATGAAGAGCCCCGTGTCTTGCAGAACCTGGATCGTAACAAATGGCGACCTTGCTTAGGATTTTGTGAACTTAAGAAATACTGTGGGAGTATAGTGGTAATTTTTTTTATTGAGGAATACAGTGGAAACAGATTTTGTTTGGCAAGCAGTACAACACATAAAGAGGCTTCAGATAACTTTAAGTGAATAGGTGCTTGCATAAGAGATTATAGATACTTTTTTTTTGTGTATAAACTTGCACACTTCTCAGTATACACCATGTCTAGCAACAGCTCAGTTAACGGGGATAATCAGACAGCACAGCCTACGGGTGTTGAGCAGCAGCAGGAGTTTAATGATGGCATCAGAGTTATTAATTGTGAGGCTGATGCGAGGAAGTTTGTGGAGATACCAGTAACAGCGAGTCGGTTGGAGGGGATTGATTGCTATGGTCTGCGTTGTTTGGCCACGGTCCTGGGGCGTGTCGGCTTTGGCAACATGTCTGAGAGTGACCTGGTGGCTTGTGTGTTGGGTGGTGGCAGTGGTTTGCAGGGTGGAGCGGGGGCTTGGGAGCCTTTATCCTAGCCTCCCTTCCACTCTACTCCTATCGCTCCCCTTAGGTTACCAGACCTTGGCACGCTTCCGCAATCTGATAGTCGCTGGCAGCATGGTTTGCCCCTGGGTGAGCCACTGGGTGGGTCTCCTATAATTGCTCCTCCCCCTCAGGGTTTGACTGCTGATATGTTGTTGCAACTGGAGTTGGCTAAGATCCAGATCCAGCGTGAAGTTGAGTTGGCTAAGGTTCAGGCTAAGGAGAGGACAGCATGCCGTGAGGCAGAGTTGCAGGTTGAAGCAACTAGGTACTGTGCTGAGATGGATGTTGAGAAATCTAGGGTGGAGACAACAGGGCGGCATCTCGGTTCTGGGAATCGTGGGTCTGAGATTTTATCGCACTTGCTTAAATTAGTCCCTGTGTTCGATGAGTCTGGTGTGACTGAGTTTTTTGCACGGTTTGAGAAGAAGTGTCGGGAGCATGAGTGACCGGAGATTAAGTGGGCAGCCCTTGTATCATCAAAGCTTGTTGGGAAAGGTCTCAAGGCATATGACTCGCTGTCATTGGAGGACTGTACTAACTATGTGGTGTTGAAGAAGGCTGTGCTCCGGGCCTATGAGTTGCAACCAGAAACCTACAGGTTGAAATTTCGGGGCGTTGTAAAGAGCAAGGAGAGCTCTTTCCTTGAACATGCCCGGGAACTGACTGACACTATGGGGAACTGGCTCCGGTCTGAGAATGCGACAACAGTTGACCAGGTTAAGCAGTTATTTTTGTTGGAGCAGTTCTTCCGGTGCACAGGCAGCGACCTGACATTAAACCTGAAGGAAAAATGCCCTAAGACCGTAGAGGAGGCAGCTAAGCTTGCTGACCTCCGGCTTTCTTTGATTCGTGGGTGCGGGTCTGCTCATCGTAGTGAGACAGGTAACCATTGGCGTAACACTCCACCCCCCAAGTCAATGAAGCACAAAATAACACTGTAAATAGTAAGAGCAATGATACCCATTATAAATACAAACACAAAACCGTCCCGTTTTCAAAAGGGCAGGGCCCTTCCCCACCACCTCAAGGGGGGAAGTCTAGTGGTGAAGTTAAATGTTTTAAATGTCAGGAGGTGGGCCACTTTGCACGTACATGTCCGAGTAATATTCCTGCTAAGCCTGTGTCTTTGGTTCGCAACATGGGGGTGTCTCTGAGCTCTTCTGCATCTGCCCAAGGTAGGTCGTCAGTTGCGGGGACACAGCCTGTGAAGAAGGGTTTGGAGGGCTCGACACCTGTCCAAGACACTTTTTGCAGCCATCGAGGGCGCGGGCTTGTGAGCTGGGGGAATACTAAATATCAGGTCAAATTGTTGCGTGACACTGGGACATCACAGACACTTCTTAAAAATTTCACAGGCAAACCTATAAACGCGGCTCGGGTTGTTGTGGTACAGGGGATCAATGCTACCAGGTCATACCCGTTGATTAGGTTGGAGCTGGAGGTGGATGGTGTGTGTCGTGAACTTGATGTTGGGATCGTAGAGAGCTTGCCAGTTGAGGGCGTCGACCTCCTTCTGGGCAACGACTTTGCGGTGCTCACTTCGGAGGTTCCACCCTTAAGAAAGAAATTTCACTTCGCATATAAGTTCGATAAAACATCTACACTATTGGGAGCGTTTAAGAGCACTGAATCTGTACTCACTGGAACGTTGAAGAGAACGTTACCTAATAATATACACATGGAAAATCGCAGAGGGTTTAGTACCAAACCTACATACTCCGATAGTCATGAAATTCAGTGATAGGAGAGGCTGGGAATGCGAAATCCCCCGGATGAATAACAGGGGTGCTATGGGCTCTCTGCGAGAGGGCTGGTTATCACACAGAGGCCCACGTCTCTTCAACAAACTCCCACGGCGAGTAAGAGACATGAGGGACATCTCGTTAGACAACTTCAAGAGAGCCCTAGATGTCGAACTGCAAAAAGTGCCAGACGAGCCCATCCTCGCAAGGGAGCGAGCTGTTGCTTCAAACAGTCTACTGCACCAAATCACCACCCATAACGAGGGGCGTCGTGCTCCTTGGTGCCGCTAGAGGAGCGGCGAACACATCCAAAGGTATCCAAAGGTAAAGTTGTTGCCGAGAGGGCGGCCGACGTTAATAGGGAGAATCGGGAGTGGGTCGAGAGGTGTCCGCTTAAACAGATGGCCTGTGCAGTCACCCGTTCTCGCGCGTCAGTTCAGTCACAACCATTGTCTCAGTCTTCAGACCAGCGGAGGAACGGTCGGAAGGAGCAAGCTGAAGCTGGGAGTTTTGTGAGTTTTGCTCCAGCGGTTCTCCTTAGCGGCTTAGTAATTGACCCAGAGGTGAGCTCCGGAGTGGCCCTAGAACCTGTCACCCCTAGTGACATGGTTGGGCGTGATGGCACTCTGCGACTTAGTAGTTCCCAGTTGGAGGAGAGTTGTGGGAACGGGGCTATCAAACACGAGGACGGGGAAACATGTCATATGAACCTGTTGGAGGAGTTTGTGAGGCAACCACCTGAGCAGTCTACTGTCCCTGTGTTGGTCTGCAGCGGCCAAGGTGGAGAAGGAGAGGGGGGCAGTAGGGCACAGGTGGAGGAGAGTAGGGATTGTCATGTCTCGGCGGAGCAGTGGGCGAGGGACACAAGTCTGGTGGCTGTGAAAGTGCTAGAGCACCTGCCTGAGCAGCAGTGTGCAGCGCTCCAGCACCAGCTCGGTTCATACCCCACTGGTCGTGCCGAGCCCCTGAGCCTCACAACTCGGGTGGTGCAAGATGTTCCGCGGGCAGGTCACGTGAATGTTGAACGACCGTTAGCCTCGTTTCGGTGGTTCAAGGTGGGCGACGAGGCTTGGACATGGTTGTCAGGTCAGGGTCGACCCATGGCTGCCAAGGGTGGTGGTCAGAAGGAGGACTTTGAGCAGATTGGTGAGGTTGGCTGTGGAATAGAAGTGCCCGGTCGTCGCATAGCCTCCCAATGCTGCTCTAGTCGAATGCAACAGCCCTACCATAGACTGACTGTATCTGGCCATGTCGCTAAAAGCGGTGATGCTGCGCAGGCAGATATAGTCGTAAGGAATGCCGGGGTGCACATGTACGGTATCGGCGGGGAAGCCTTAGCAATCATGAACTATGGGGGTGACTGCACAGGTGGTACTGATTGTCCCTCTCATGACCTGGCTGTTCTAGGGACGAAGGTGGAGAAGGACGGAGACTACAGGTTAGAAGCTGCGGTCTCGGCTGGGTTGTGGGAGGGCACTAGGCATGTTGTTCTGTGAGATAAATTGTTTACTAGGCTGTGGCAGTGCATCCGCATGTTTGTTGCTTCTCCAGGCCTGATGTACGGGGTAGAATCCGACATGGAGGCTGGAGACAGTGCGAGGCTCAGTTTAATTCCCTACCGTATAAATCCTGCTAAAAAGCCTGTCGTGAAAACAGAGCTAGACGTCATGTGGAAAAAGGGTCTGAGGGATAAAGGATATTGTGAGTGGTCGTTGCCAGTGAGTTTGCAACCTGAGTTGAGTGGTAATATCAGTGTGTGTGCATTATCCCCGACAGACACCTATCCATTGCCCAAGGGTCTGAGGGATAAGGAATGTCGTGAGTGGTCGTTGCCTGTAACTTTGCAACCTGTGTTAAGTGGCAAGATCAGTGAGTGTGTTGATTGCGAGAGTATGTGTGCATTATCCCTGACAGACGCCTATACCTTATCGAGAGTTGACGACACCATAGACCGCATCGGGGCTGCATCGCCTATCACGAAGGTAGACCTAGTGAAAGGCTTTTGGCAGGTCCCGTTGCCGGAAAGAGCGAAGAGAAGTGCCAGTCTTGTGATTGTGACGTTAACCACTCCGTTAGAACCGCATGGCTTGTCCTACAGTGACTCGCTAGGATCGCCAGGACAGTGGATGTGGCTACAGTTTGTGTATTGTTGTGTGCTTTATTTCATATGAAAGCTCGTGTCATGGGCAGTCCAGAAAGGCTCTTTGTTTTCACCCATGTCAAGGCTTTATATATTTAATTGTAAAGTATATGTTTTATCCTTAACTAGTAATGATAGGATCAGAGAGAGAGAGAGAGTAGAACAGAGTGAGAGGGGGCGTGTAGTGTTTTGCTATACTCGATGACGTCATAGCTGGCTGGCCTCGTGGGGATTGGTTGAGGGAATTCTTTACCATGCTTGGTGACGTAATGTTTTGCTAGCTACTTTGGTAGTGGTTAGAGGACTTGTTACCGCTTTTTTCCCACGCGGCTCGAGCTAGTGCGAGTATATTTACAGTTCCCTCGCCATTCTCTCTCTCAGATCTGGTTTCTAGAATGCATCTCTCTTATCCCTTGACACGTCCCCCGCTCTGCACCTGAGAATCTTTTCCTCTGCCTATCCCTCTTATTTTCCATATCTTTCACCACCTTTTATTAATATTTATACCCCCTCTGGTTAACTCGGCAAATTCAGCTTCATGCTGGCCAGATGTATTGTGCGTTAAGGTCTGATATAACCTATGTATGTTTAGTTGTTAAGATAAGTTGATCACGAAGCATTGGTTGGCATTCATATTGTTTAGTACCGCTTCCTATAATTATTAGTGTTCTGCTGGATTAGATAATGCTAGACTAGGGGTCTGATATTATAAGGTATTGTTTCCTATGATTGCTGGCTTTAGTTAAAAGCTGCACGACATACCTGAGAACTGGAGTTGATTGAGTAAATTCTAGTCTGTGTGCCATTGAGAGTAGAGCATGCACGAATGAGGGCTTTTTCCTTATACCATTCTGCACTGTTCTAAGCTCGTTGTTTGTCTTTGAGGTACGCCAGGAGAACGCTTAATACTTCGGTATTAAGGTTTCTCAAGAGAGCTACCCTTCCCTATAACGTAATATTTGACGCACAGACTTGAGATTTGCACTAGGCTATGCGGCATGCCATGCGCACCTGTATCTCGTATCATTGACTCTAGCTAGACTTTATCAGTCACAGTAGACATTAAGTATATTAACCTAATTACTCTTATTATGCATACCCATTTATGATTACACAAGCATTTCGCAGCCTAGTTTGATGTATTGAGACACAAACGACTTAGGCTCTTTTTGTTGATAGGAATACTGCATTGTTGTGGCGATCATTATTATTGTTGTAGTGTTTACGATATTCTTGGCTCCAACGGCATTATATATTCTGCCTTTTTGTGTGCATAGCCTGCACGAGCATTGTTCCGCTGCCTGCCTTTTGGGGTTCCATTTCCGATACGAGCATCTTTATAGCATCTAACATTTAAAGAAGATTCCTTGTTAGTGTTGAAGGACTTTAGTGCACTTGTTTTCATGCAGGAGTGCCTGACATTTATTGATTAAAGTAACGTAAGCTGTAACTTCTCTTACCACCTTACTTTGCATACCTTAACCAAGCCCCTTCGGTTATAGGTAGTAATAGGCTGTTTTCACATAACATTAAGCCTAGAGTAGACGCACATTTATTGAGAGTTTGATAGCCTATTATTGCATATAGAACTCGGAGAGTATTTGTGTTCTTTGTTCACTGGGAATATACATCAGAGGTTGGATCTAGCGCTTTCCGTTGTAGCATTTATGCCATTACTAGTCCAATGAATAAGAGCCCTGATATATTTAAACCTCAGTCGTAACAAATGGCGACCTTACCTAGGATTTGGTGAACCTACATTTATTAGCAGGGAACATTTGTTGTTTTGGGGAATATTTTGCGGGGATCAGCAAGAATAATTTTTTTTTGCAACATAGTATAGCCCTTGAGTATTTCCGAGAATTTGTGTGTGTATATTGAGGTATAAGAGTTTGGGGTGCTTCTTTTCTGAATATTGAGGTGGGAAATTTTTGTGAGCATCATGTCTTATACCGGATCAGAGGAGAATGGAGACACAGTACGTCATGTCGAAACTGAGGAACAGCAGCATGATGAAATGGTTAATCAGGTGAACTGTGTGGAGGATGCTAGGATATTTTTGCAATGGCCTGTTACTGCCGAGCGGTTGGAGGGTATGGGTCGGTACGGTCTTCAATGCCTGGCCACAGCTATCGGTCATGCGGGTACTAGCAGCATGACCAGGGATAACTTGATAACGTGTGTACTGGGCAGGGTGGCTGGTAAGCGAGATGGGTTGAGTGCTCAGAGCCCTTCGGCCATGCTTCTCCTACACTCGACTCCCAGCCATCCCAGTAGTTTGCCGACCCCAAGTACGCTTCCACAGTTGGGTGGTGACTGGCAGGGTTGGTTGCCCCTGGGGGGACCACCGGTAATTTCAAACCGTAACCGTGCTCCTGATCAGTCTGTCTCGCACTTATGGAAAATGGTTCCGATGTTTGATGAGAGTGGGGTAACAGAATTTTTCGCACGCTTTGAGAAGAAGTGCCAGGAACACCAGTGGCCAGAGAATAAATGGGCAGCACTTGTATCCTCTAGATTAAGAGGCAAGGGTCTTAAAGCCTACGATGCGTTACCTTTGGAGTCATGTATTGTGTATGAGGATCTCAAGGAGGCTGTCCTGAGGGCTTACGAACTGCAACCAGAAACGTACCGTTTGAAGTTCCGGGGTGTAACTATGGGGTGTATGCTATGGGGAACTGGCTCCGATCTGAAAAGGTAACAACATTTGATGGACTTAAGCAGTTGATGATGTTGGAGCAGTTCTTTAAGAGCACGGGCGGTGATCTAACTTTGAACTTGAAGGAGAAAAACCCAAGAACTCTAGTCGAAGCAGCAGAAATGGCTGATCGACGGCTGTCGTTGATTCGGGGTTGCGGGTCCTCACAGAAGTACGATGTAAGTGCTAAGGACCATTATCCTCCCCCTCCCCGTAGCAATGACACATTTAAACAGAAGAGCCATGAAACTAAAACTGAATCCAAACCTTACACCACACCGTATGTGAAAAGTCAGGGGCCTTTTACATCACAGTATAAGCCGAAACCGAAATTTATGTGTTTTAGTTGCCACCAGGAGGGTCATAAGGCAAATGAGTGCCCTAGTCGACCTCCTCCGGCAGCCGTGTCTTTTGCTCACGGGATTGGAGTGTTCAAGAGGACATTGGAGTTTGTTAGAGGCATTTCTTCCGAGGTAAATACACTGCCAGTGCAGAAGGATCCGGAAGGCTTATTCCCTGTCCGTGATGCCTTTAGTGACCACAGGGGACTCGGTTGTGTGGAGTGGGGGTAGAAGACATGAGGTGAGAATTTTGCGTGACACTGGGGCATCGCAAACACTGTTGAGAAATTTCACTGGTAAACCTGTCAATACGGCGCGGGTGGTTGTGGTTCAGGGAGTTAATGCGACAAGGTCATACCCGCTTGTAAGAATGAAGATGGAAGTTGATGGTGTGACTCGTGACCTGGATGTAGGAATTGTGGAGAAGTTACCTGTTGGGGGCGTCGACCTCCTTCTCGGCAACGACTTTGCGGGGCCTACTTCTGAGGCTCCACCCTTAGTCGTTGCCGAGAAGCCGGCCGACGTGAGTAGGGAGGAGCAGGAGTGGGTTGAGGAGTGTCCGGTGCAGCCCGGTGCCCCACACTCTCCGCAAGGGAGGACGTTTACACTGAGAAAGTTATGAAGAACACTACTTATTGTAATACAGTAGCTGTAGAAGTGTGAGAGAGATGCAACATTATGATGTGTAGAGATAAATTGTAGGGAATTAGTAAGAGGAAGTGAGTTGGTGAGACAAAATGCTATTGACTTTACCCTTTCAAGAAATACGGTATGGGTTGGTCCTCCCCCGACATGCGGACAATACTCGATACATGGCAGCAATGTGCCCCTATGCAGAACAAGAAAGTGTGTGAGTGTGAAGAACCCACAGAGGCGGTTGAGCACACCAAATTTCTGGAAAGCTATTTTAGCAAGAGTGGTAATATGATATTTCCAAGAAAGGCCGTAAGAAAAAGAAACGCCAAGAATACTGAAAGAAGATAAAGGGTTGATTTGAGTATTGTTGAAGTATAAGGGGAAGATCTGTTGAAGTTTTTTTACTGCTATATAAGTCGAGAAATTGGGATTTGGAAGCATTAAACGTAACAAAATTATCTCTGCCTCAATTGGAAATAGTTAATAGATTACAAGATGGGTGTGCTATGGCTTTATCACAGGAGTTTTGGAGTGATTGCATGGTGGGTCATTGTGGAGACTAGTTGAATAGTGTAAGGTAGAGTCATCATCATATGAGTGGATAGGACTAGAGGTACAATTAAGATCATTAACCTGACAAGCGCGATATAGACCTAGGTGCTAGGGTAGTTATTTGTGCATTTCTAGCCCTGGATTCTGACAGAATTCGTTATATTTACAATATAAAGCATTATTTGTTTTCGGTATGCTTTTATTTTACATATATGATGTATATATGAACCTTCAAGAGTGCTAAAATAAGTGGGAAAAGCATTTGGGTGGTGAAAAACGAAGATATTGGCCACCCGGTCATAATCTCAGGCGAGAGAGAGCCACAGGCAGCCCTCCCCTCTCGCTGTCTGGGAGTCAACTGAGACGAGCGGGGCGGTGTGTTCCGGTGTCTGGGTGTTGCATAACGATCTTTTATGCAACCCACTTGTGCTACATTATCGCGGGAGAGAAAAATAACCGATAAATGATGATAATAAGAGGAAAAATAGGTGATAATTGAGGAGGGGGGAATAAGGTGGGGAAGGAGGGGAGGGGGAGGGGTGAGAAACACATGGATGAGTACTAGAGGGGAATTATCTCACGTAGAGACAAAATCCTTTGTTTTGATAGGCCCTTTTTTTTTTGGAAGGCTTTTTTTATGGTCTTGCTTCCGTGAGGCCTATCGCGTTCCCTATATGAAGCCTTCCGTGAGGCCTATCGCGCTTGCCGGGTTAATGAATATTAGAAAGAGAACTGGAGATAGAACAGAATCCTGAGGAACATCAGAGTTGATATAAGCGGTGGCAGTCCACAACCACAGCTATGGAACAGCCAGAAAGGAAATTAGAGACAAAGTCACAGATGGAGGGAAGTTTGGAAATAATAAATTTGTTCTACAGCCGTAGAACAAGCTTGAGTAATTTTTTTTTTTTTTTTTTTTTGCATTAGACAGAGAGAAATAAAATTGAATTTATGCCTCCATGTTCGAGAGGATTACCTTGGCAATGCGCTCGGCACACTCCGAAGGCCCCAGGCCCTGAAAGCAAAAAATCATGCCATGGAAAATCAAAGAAGTACTGCCAAAGAGCATCTCAGTCGTCAGGGCCAAAGTGGGAGGAACAGATGACTGTACTGGAGAGCTAGGACAGATAACAGAGATAAGGATGGGATTGGAGGAGCCCAACAGAGATGAATGGTTTACAGTGTAAGTACAAGGATTAGAAGTTACAAGTAATTCAAAAGTTTTGACTGATCTCCAAGGCATTCAGAAATGCGAGTCAGGTCATTTAGGATAGAACAGGTTTGTTCATCAGGTTGATCAGTGAAGTGAGAGGAGAGCCATTGGCAGTGGTGAACATTGAAATATCCTAAGATAGAGATTTCTGTGAAATATCCTAAGATAGAGATTTCTGCAAAAGGAGATATGGACAAAATGTGTTCCACTTTTGAAGTTAGGTTGTCAAAGAATTTTGGATAGCCTAGTCAGTATAACTTTGGGAGAGCTAAACAGCATATACATAGTTCGAGAGTGACAACAAAGCTTTAACTAGAAACTTGAGTATTCAGAAGAATCAAAGTTGGGAACACAAGCAAAAGCAATATTGTTACGCATATATATATATATATATATATATATATATATATATATACTTCACTCTCGAACTGTGTATATGCTGTTTAGCTCTCCCAAAGTTATACTGACTAGGCTATCCAAAATTCTTTATGACAACCTAACTTCAAAAGTGGAACACATTTTGTCCATCTCTCCTTTTGCAGAAATCTCTATCTTAGCATATTTCACAGAAATCTCTATCTTAGGATATTTCAATGTTCACCACTGCCAATGGCTTTCCTCTCACTTCAGTATATATACAGTATATATATATATATATATACATATATAGAGGTATATATATATATATATATATATATATATATATATATATATATATACACCGTATATATATATATATATATATATATATATATATAGTATACTGTATGTATATATAATCTTATGGAAGAGATATTGTAGTACGGAAGATGTTGTAATATAGTGCATAGAAAGAGAGAGAAGGTGTTTAAGAGGGCAAACTGAGGTTGCCTTCTGTTTTGGTGAGGCACGGAAAGGATCAGCAAAGGAGGCCAGGTAGGGAAACAGGAGTTTCAGTTTTTCTTAACACCCACCTGTAGCTCTCCATGGGAGTACCGCCCTGTTAGGCTGGTGCCTACAACCTCCTCCTCCTCCTATTGTATGAATCAATGTTCCTTACAACATTATTTTGTTAAACTTTTGAATCCCAAGCAAGCAACATACCTAACTTGTTGCTGCCAGTTTGCCTGTTCATAGTAGGTTATGATTTATAAGTTAATTACCTCACAGTGCTTCGAGACACAATATTCCTAGTGATAGGACTCTTGGTAATAAATATGATAACTTGCCTTATTACTAAATAACTATACGTCCATGCACACATACGTATAATGACACTATTGACTTTGTACATATGTTTTGCCACTCCATCTTCGTGGCTTTCAAGGCACATTGTCAAACAATTATGAACACTTTTAAATTCTGAATCTTTCTATTTTCGTCTACATGATGTGTTTAGGTTGCACACACACACACACACACACACACACACACATATATATATATATATATATATATATATATATATATATATTATATATATATATATATATATATATATATATACAGTAAATACTGTATTGAAACAAGACTTACCGACTTCAAGTGCTAAGTACAGATTAAAAAAAAAAAAATCACTTTATTCCATAATGAAATATAAAATAATTAAGCATTAATGATTTACAGGATACAGTAAAATAATCAGTGCCGTCCAAGCATGTGCTATAAGCCGAACACTGGCATTGGTCTCCCGCTTCATCCTCCTCCCCCCCCCCCCCACCCTTCCTCCCCCCAATATCCTAGTTTATACACAGGAATGTTGAATTATAAACATAATTAGTTTTCGGGTTGACATAATGTAATTTATGTTCCCTTTATAAACCGTTTACAACTCAAATTATGTTCTGTTAATATTAAACATTTATGTATCTTTCTTTCAACATAGGAAACACCGAAGGTATCTTGGATGAAACAAATTACGATCTTCAAGTGGTCTGCAGATATTACTGTCATATTAGTAATTATTACCAATGTTGAATGATAAATAGAACCACAAAATGTAGGCATTACAAAGTTATTGCCAATGTTATTTAATGTATTGTACAGTTGTGAACATTTTATTCATATACAAACATATTCAAAGCGGTCTCTGGTTGAATTTAATTTCCTAACTAATTTATACAGGGTATTTGAATTTCAGAGATTCTTTAAATCAGTTCGACACTTCTAAATCGATCAGAATTAATTACAACTGCTGTACAGTCAAGAGCATAAATGCTGTGATATCAACCAGATAACGTCAACTCCTTCATCACTAGGGGTTTATAGTAAGCTGAATAAAATCGTTTGACGGTAGCTAGAATGAAATACAGAAATAATTGTGAGTTTGAATACAGTCTTGCAATACCTTTGGAGACAAAGGGGCGACAATTATTTGGTTGGTGTCCCAGTATTTATGCTCGTGACTGTACATGGTCATTACAGTGTAATAAGAAGATTAATTGAAACAAATACTGTATAATTCCCACCAAGTGATGTAATACAGTTTTGAAAAATTATTCGAGGCGTTTTATGAAGCTTCGGATTCCACTCGAATCTGCTCAAATATCGAATTATCGGCGCGGATATGATATCATGCCTGTTTTCCAAATATCTAACCAAGTATTTGTACAGTACAACTGTTACACACCAATATTGTCAGTAATAGTCGATGACGTTATAATTGAGATAATGAGCAATGATTAAGGAAACTTCACTTCACACACACACACACACACACACACACACGTCTCCCTTTGTTACGCTTATTTTATTTACCTTACATAAACATGGAAATGAGAGGTTTATGTGTGTGTTTATGTATGTCTGTGTATGTCATTAATTTTCTTTAACCTTGCTCTTTTATAACATGAGTGTTAGGTCAGGTATGGGTGGTCACAATTGTACGGTATGTAACATTTGGCTCCTATAACTTTTCGAATTGCTCGATGACTCTTCATTCCTGAACATAACTGTACATGCAGTATAATATCTTCATTAAATACGTAACAATTGCGCGAGAACGATCAGCCCCCAATATAACTACGCTTCATAAACGATTGAATTGCCTTCTGCTTCGTTCGGATACCCGACCCAGACTTGGGCACCAGTATTATGTCCCATGACCAGAGTTACAAATGTTACATATTTTGTTTACGAAAATATTATGTTGCTAATAATTTGTATTTTTCTGCTAACCACATAATATCATCACCACATTCTAAGATACTTTTACTTCGTAATTACTAATGTGTGAATAGGTAAACCCATGCTTTCCCTTTAGCTAAGTCGATAATAAATAGGTTTATCATGTTTTAATAATATAGTGCTTTACTTGTAACCCTGTTTTGCTACATTTCTAAAAAGACATTTATCTCTAAAATAACACATTTATGGGAACAATGTGATACGACAATATATGTTTATTTTCCATTTTACAATGTGTTTGTCATAGTCTGTAACAATTGTTTCAATAGACCCGGTATATATATATATATATATATATATATATATATATATATACTGTATTTGTTTTTTTCTATGTGAATGAGGGACACAAAAGGCATAACTGCCTGCAACGAGTGCCTCCCCCAGATTTCAAAGAGTGACAGGGCCGAAATCAAGGGACGTTCGAGCTAAAATGCCTGGATACACAGAGTTTGAATATATATATATATATAATATATATATATGTATATACAGTATATCTATCTATATATATATATACCGGTATATATATATATATATATATATATATATATATACTGTATATATACTATATGTATATATATTTATATATATATATATATGTATATATACTGTATATATGCATATACTGTATATATACTGTATATACAGTATATATATATATATATATATATATATATATATATATATATATATATATATGTGTGTTAGAGATGGAACGAATATCAATTTTCACTATTTGCGAATACGAATACGAATACGAATTTTTGGTTGTAAAATTCGCGAATACGAATACGAATAGCGAATATTTCAATCCTTATTTCATCCTTCAAGAACTGGTAATTATGTTTATGTCACCAACAAACGCTAATTAAATTACTATGAAATTAATTACCAGAAGTTAATGACGATGTGAATGTGTAATTTCTTAATATCATAAATGAATTGTATGAATTAATGTTTAATATATTGTAAGAGTTCAGCCATAGAAAATTGAATAATTAAAATTAAATCCATTCAATTTTCTATGTTTCCAGTCCTCAGTCCCAATGTTGCCGCTTTTTTGGTACTAAAGTACCAGATTTGGTACATTTGACTCTCTCAAGTATATTTTATACATTTTCCAATAAAGTAGTCCATATCTGGTACTAAATACGAAATCAGTAAGAAAATATGGTGGAATATATTTTATTGACATGTTATTACATTGGTTATGTCTGAAATGGCAATATTGCGACGGTTCAAATGTCCAGGTCCAGCACACGTTCGTTTACCGGGCAGTGATTCCACTTCGAATAATTTGGTAAGCCTACTTCTCACTAGTTCGATCTGGTACTATTAAATACAGTTGAGTAGCAACACTGCTCAGTCCTCCTTCATTCCACTTTAGCGGCCCCAACGCACATCTACACTGTTATTTATTCGTTTGTGTTAACTTTAAAATTTAATATATAAAATGTTTGTATCTTTCTATTGGTTTCGTGAACATATTCGCATATTTGCAAATAGCTATGAATGGAAATGCGAATACGAATACGAATACGAATATTGAAAAACATAGCGAATATTCGGATATACGAATACGAAACGAATATTCGGTCCATCTCTAATATGTGTATTTATATACTATATACCGGTATATATATATTTATAGTTATATATATATATATATGTATATATACATTCAGTATATATTTTTATATATGCAGGTATATGTTTCTAATCTCTCAGTGGGGTTCGAACCGCCGAAAGTCAGGACGATAGCCGACGTTTTAATCAATTACACCACGGCAGTATATATATATATATATATATATTATATATATAATATATATATACATATACAATATATATATATACTATATATATATATATATATATTTATATATACCGGTATATATATATATGTTTCTAATCTCTCAGTGGGGTTCGAACCGCCGACCGTCAGGACGATAGCCGACGTGAATGCCCCTGCCGTTATCTTCTATCCTCCATCTCCGCCTATGTTAGGAGAGCCCTCACGCACTGCTCTACCTGGGCCGACACCCACCAGGAACTAGAAAGACTATCCCAAGTTTTAGTAAATAACGGATACTCCAACTCCGACATCTCCAGCACCATCAACCATCATCTTGAAAAATGGTACACCCAAAGCCCTCCCAACATTGACCCCCCCAATGAAATTAAGATCTTCTACCGCAATTACATGTCCTCTGAACACAGAAATGACGAGGCCGTCTTAAAAGAAATAATCTCCAAGCATGTTCACCCAACCAACCCGGAAAACAAAATCAAATTAATAATTTATTACAAATCCCCCAAGACCTCCAACCTCGTTCTCCGCAACAAACCAGCCTCCACCAAGATAAAGAGCCCGATGACCGACGATCACGTCATTTACCAACATACCTGTAATTATGAGGACTGTGGACCTCATTCCTATATTGGTATGACGCAGACTCGTCTTTCACGTCGGCTAACTCTTCACCTTCAGGCTGGAGCCATCAAAGACCACTATCTCACCCCTAACCACCCTCACCTCACACGCAACGAGTTAGAAACACACCACCATACTCGATAAAGAAAGTGACCCAAGGAGATCACCTATACTCGAAGCTTTATATACCCAAGCCTTACATCCCAACATCAACAACCAAACTCTGGACCTTCAGATCCTTCCTTCTGCCAAAAGGCACTTTCCTAAAGGACCTAACACCCCCCCTCGCCCCCCGGTGCCCTTGACGCAGCCCCCCGCGCTACCTCCTTCAGCTTCGTCTTCCGCAGGCGCCACACAACTTAGGCCACGCCCCTCGACACGCAGCCAATCAGCTTCGACCCCACCTACCGACCACCATCCCGCATCCAGTGCGCATGTGTGAAGCGGTTCCCCCCCTTCTCTTTCCCAAAATACCCCTCCACCAATAGTAGACTTTTGCCCCTTGCTTTTCGCCTCCTCTGATCCTCCACCCTCTATATATACCCTTCCTGTTTACCTTTTATATCATTCCATCCTTATTTGATAATGCTGGTTGTCCAGTGAAACGCGTCGTATATCCTGTATCATCATTTACATTTATGTAACCCTGTACCACCATGAATTTTGCTCATCTCCTTCATCTACTTCCTGCCACCCAGCGAAAACTCATCAGAGACCTGCAAACTTTGAATAATAAAATTTCCAACGCAGAAATTGCCATTTCTTTCAACCTCGTATGTATTAAAGAAAATGTATTACCTGGCTTTACTAACATATATATATATATATATATATATATCATATCATTTAGTTTTGCGAATGTTATTGTGGTATCATATCCTTGATAAAGACGCTTGTCAGAATACAATTTAATGATACTCCGTCAACAGTCAGGCAATTATCAACTTCACATTTAATAAACATGCAGGTAATATATCTACATAACTTTGTTCTCACAGAATTAAATCAATATTCGAGGTCACTTAATAAGTGTTCTTTGTTTTCAATTCAATAAATTATAATATCATGATATAAATGAACTCGAGCAAACATTCGTTAATCAATTGGGCCAACATCATTTTATTGCAGCGAGAGCAGACGATGTGATGTAACTTTACTAATTAAACCGGTATTAAAACACACTGTTCCTTCGTTACATATCAATTCATCTCCTGTACATGTTCCTTTTCGACCTTTAAAACTTTTATCTTAATCTTCATCATATTAAAATTGGATATCGTGTAATAACCTTTAACAATGACCTCTGGGCTTAGTCATATTTCTTATCAAAGGTTTAAGTGCTTTCACAAACTTAAGTCAATAGGATCTGAACTCTAAATTCTTATCTCCTTCAAGATTAGCTATCAAAATGACCTCTAAACAAAAGATTGTATTTCTGCTGTTGGTGTGTATCTTAGAGATGAAATGTCATTGTTACTGCACAACCAAGCAATATATATATATATATATATATATATATATATATATATATATATATATTCTGTATATATAGTATATATATATATATATTACATATATATATATATTACATATATAAACATTAATTAAAATTAATGTAAATAAATAAATATATACAATACATAAAAACAATATTGTTTACAGATATATGAATACAATAATGCCCTTAATGTCCGTAGAATTCATTGTAGAAATATCGTAACGTTACAATTATGCATTATATATGCGAGGAAATGATACACAAATCGATAATTGGATATTTGGCATAATGATTTAGGGAACCTTTCGCACTTGACAAAACATGAACCTGGATATATTTTGTTCAGGACATCACACACCCTTTCTTTAACCCAAAATTCAGATCAAAGAACTCGCTCTGTTCATTCTCAACACATACTGACACCTTTGCACCCTCATACATGCTTTTCACTGCTTTCAGCAACTTGCTATCTGCTCCGTATATTCCAAGTACTTTCTACATACCGGTACCTTCTCCATCAACTCTGTCATAGGCCTTCTCCAAGTCCAGGAAGGCAGCATACAACTTTTGTCCCTTCTCAAGATATTTCTCCACAACATATTTCAGGGCAAAGATCTGAGCTACACATCCTCTTCCCTTCCTATGATGAATACTGTATGTTAACCGTTTCCCCAGCAATACTGACTGAAAATGCCCAAATATATTGCATGTGCGCTTCTGATTTATCTAAAATATGTAAAATTATACCAAATACCAACTACATTAGCACAAAACTCAATCAATCACAGAAACAGGATAAAAACATAGAATAAATACCCCAAAAGATGAATACATTAACCCTTTACCCAGCAATACTTACTGAACATGCACAAATAAATTGCATGTGATCTTCAGATTTAGCTGAAATATGTAAAATTACACCAAATACTAACTACATTAGCACAAAAATCAATCAAGCACTTTAACAGGATAAATAAAATGGACCCCTCGTATGACGGGACCCCTCGTATGACGGAGACGATTTTCCGGCTATTTTGTAGCCTGTGAGACAGGCCAGCTTTTGCAAGCAGCACGGATGGACGTCAGCCGGAGCCTACAGGCCCCGCCACGACACTGAGGTTTGTGTGAGGGAGAGCTCACTTATGTGCAGCGTCACACAGCGAAAACAGAAAATAATTGGTAATATTTAGCGATTTCGCCTATCGGATTTGGTAATTTTTAGCAATTTTGCCCTTCGTTTCCAAGATCCTTACAAGAAAACCAGACGTCGTACAGGGATGATTCAGGAGTAATTTGAAAGCTATTACCGTAGTTTCACGAATACATAATTGTATTACGCTCTGGCTTTTACTTATGCATGAAAATGAGCAGGGAATGAAGGCAATTTCGGGCAATTATGCCTACTCGTACAGAGGAGTCCTTGGAGCGGCTTCGGTCGCGCCGGGAATTTCCACACCTCTCACACCACACACACATATCACACAGTTTTTCCTACACCGAGAAATGACTCTCCGGCTGTCATTTCTCGAAGACTTCTTCTAGCCGGAGACATTGAGAGCAACCCACAGGACCCACCTACACATACATATGTCCAACTTGCTCAAAACCCATCACTTCGAGTCACCACACTAAGGATTCAGTTCTCTGCAATTCATGCAGGAACTGGACCCACTTCACCTGCACAACACTTGCCTTCAAGAAACACTACACGAACACCTGGACCTGTACCTCATGCCCCTCCCTCTCCCAGTCAAATCCCTCGCCTAAAACCCGTCCACCTCTCCTCCCCAACCCACCTAACCTTCCCATATCATCCACTCCCCCCCTCCCCCCCCCTAAAACCCGTCCAGCTCTCCTACCTAACCCACCTAACCTTCCCATACCATCCACATCCTCAACTCAACACACCACACCCCATCCTAATCCATTCCAACCCCCATTTCCTGCTCCCCAATCCCAACCCCTAGCCCCTCCCTCACCTACACCCCCACCCCCTCCCTCACCCCCACCCCATCCTCGTGCAGCAGCACCCAACATCGTGCACATAACATTAACATTCTCCAATTGAACATAGATGGCATCAACACAAAGAAACACGAACTCTCACACTTCATCAAACAACACAACATACACATTGCCATCTTACAAGAAACAAAACTCCGTACAACACAAAAAAAAACCCACATTTCATGATTTCACCACCATCAGACAAGACCGGGCTGTCGGCGGAGACGGTGGACTCATCACCCTGGTACACAAAGAAATATCATACATAGTTACCAGTGTACAAACCAAATCTCTCCTCCCCCCAAATGATAACACAACAGAAATACAATCAATTAATATACGCACTGGCAACAACTCCAACATAACCATCATAAACACATACATCCCTCCCCAAACATCCCCTACAGTATCAAATGAATACAGACCACACTTACAACACATCACAAACACCCCACACATCATCCTGGGTGGTGACTTCAACGCCAAGACGTCGGCCTGGTTTGTCGACAACCCCGACACAGACAGAGGGCTGGTACTACAAAACCAAACTGATAACCTCATCATCCTTAACGACATCCATCAACATACCCATATTCCTCACCAAGCTCTCTATAACCCATCATCTCCAGACATCACCTTTTGCTCCCCAGAACTCGCCCCCACAACATCCTGGAGGGTGGTCAGAACCTTAGGCTCTGACCACCACCCGATCATTATCACCACCAAAACCAGACTCACCCCAGCTAGCCACAAACACACATACACCAATTATAAAAGAGCTAACTGGGAAGCATTCACAAATGAGACAGAACAACACTTCACAACTCTAAACAGTACACCCATCATTAACATCAACAATGCTGTACACATACTCAATAAAACTATCCAAAACGCTGACAAGAACACATTCCAAGAGGTAACAGAAAAAGACACAACCCCAACTTCACAACAGAAATTCAAAACTTCATCAGACAACGCGACATACTGAAACACTCCCCAGCACCCCACACACAAGACATCACACATCAAATCCAAGCACTCAACACCCAAACTAACAACAAAATACAAGAACAACAAAAACTAAATTGGACTAACTTCCTACAAACACGTGATCACAAAACAAACCCCAAAAAACTCTACAAAACACTAAACAGCATCACACTTTCCAACAGCAACACAACTCAATCACATGCTGCAATCACAACAACAGACTCTACTCCTTCATGTAAACAACAAGCAAACACTCTCATCAATCACTTCTCACATGTCAGCCACCTAAAACCTCACAAAGACGACCGACGTGTCATCCGACGTAAGAGACAATTCCCCACAGACCCTGACTATACACCCTTCACCAATCACCAGACAAAGCATATCATCAACAATCTCAAGCACTCACCCGCTTGTGGCCTAGACAACATAAGCAACATACACCTCAGGCACCTGGGACCACAAGGCATACAAGCACTCACTAACATATCAAACTACAGCTATTCACACAACACAATACCAGACATTTGGAAGCATGGTATCATCACCACATTCCCCAAACCCAACAAAGAACCCACGCTACCCTCCTCGCACCGCCCCATCACACTCCTTTGCTCCCCCTCTAAAGTCATGGAATGCCTAGTATTACGACTAATTACACCCGACCTACCCCTAGCTCCAATACAACATGGCTTTAGGCCACTGCACTCCACAAACACTCTTCTCACCTTACACAAAGAGCTTTTGACGGCATCAACTCAGCTAGACCACCACACAGATCACTATTAGCCACACTCGACATTAGTAAAGCCTTCGATGCCATCCCCCGCCACAACCTAACAAACAAAATCTACAACACAAACATGCACAACAACATAAAAAGGTGGCTGGCCAACTTCCTAGCAGGCAGATGTGCACACGTATCTTTTGCCGGTCAGTCATCTAAAATCAGAAACTTTCCAAACGGAGTCCCACAAGGATCCGTCCTATCGCCCGCACTCTTCAATCTGTACATGCACGATATAACTACACCCAATACGCCCCAAATAAACTGAGCCTCTTATGCAGATGACATAACACTCACATGCACACACCATGACCCAAAAAGAGCAACAGATCTCCTTCAACCCTATCTCGACACACTACATGGCTGGTGCACTACAAACAGACTTAATCTAGCCCCAGCCAAATCCACCGCAACCCTGCTCACAAGCTGGACAAGAGAACACGAATACATCCCTCAACTCACCATAAACAACACACCCCTAACACACACACACACATTTGTAGGGAGATTGTAGGCACCAATCGATCAGGGCTAGACCCAGGTGAGGTTATAGGCATGTGATAAAGAGTCACTGGAACTCCTGTTTCATTTGCTTGGCCTCTCTTACTGATTTTCTTTGTGCCTCATTTACACTGAGAGCAATCCAGCTAGCTCTCACAAACACCTCCTCCTCCTATCCACTTCACTACACTAAACATGCACACCACACTTCATTCCTCCACACCAAAATTTAAAAAAACTAAAATGATGAATTCTAGCCCAGCCTCGGAGTCCCCAGGGGGGGGGACCATAAATGCCCCCACACCCAACCGACCATCCCCCGACGACCCCACACAATTACCTGGACCTCGGCCTGTTACTCTTTCTATTAATTTCTGCAACATTCGCGGACTTTCCTCTAACTTGCACTCTGTTGAGCACCATCTCTCCTCCTACAAACCTGATCTTCTCTTCCTCACCGAAACTCAGGTGTCTGTAGCAACATCCAGCAGCCCCTTCTCTGTATCCTCCTACTTTCTCTATCCTAGTTTCAAAGCCAAAGGCAGATGTTGTGCATATGTGCACAACAAACTCACTTGCTCTCGTGTTCCCGATTTCGACTCCTCTGAATTCTCAACTTTATGGCTCAAACTTTCCTGTCATTCTCTTACTAAATATTTCTGTGCTGTCTATCTTTCCCCTAACTCTACCAACTTTCCCAAATTCTTTGACTATCTAAACTCTACAGTGGAACACATTCTATCCATTTCTCCTTTCTCAGAAATCTCCATCTTAGGAGATTTCAACGTTCACCACCGCCAATGGCTTTCCTCTCACACTACTGATCCACCTGGTGAACAAGCCTACTTCTTTTCTATCATAAATGACCTAGAGCAGTTAGTTCAGCAACCCACCCATATCCCGGATCGCATCGGAGATCGGCCCAACATTCTTGACTTGTTTCTAACTTCTAACCCTTCTTCTTATACTGTCGATCTTTTCTCTCCTCTGGGCTCCTCCTACCATAAACTTATCTCTGTCACCTGACCTATCTCTCCACTACGGCCACCCGATCCTCCTAGCCGGCGGCGCTTGTGGCACTTTGGCGCTGCCGACTCAGAGGCTCTCCGGCAGTACTTCTTTGACTTCCCATGGAATGATTTCTGCTTCCGTGGCCGGGAACCCTCGGAGAGTGCTGAACGCATTACCGAGGTAATCCTATCGGGCATGGAAGCATACATTCCATTCTCCTTCTCTCAGACTAATGCTAAAAAATCTTGGTTTACTCACGCCTGTTCTACTGCTGTCCGCAATAAGGAGGAAGCATTCAAACGGTACCGTCGCCTTAAGACTCAAGACTCTCATTCTTCCTATGTTTCTGCCCGGAATCAAGCCAAATCTGTTCTTCGACTTGCCAAACACTCTTTCATCAATAATAAATGCACTGAACTATCCAACTCTAGCTCTTCCCAAGCTTTCTGGCATCTAGCCAAAAACCTCTCCAACAATTTATCTTCCTCGTCTTTCCCTCCCCTTTCCCACTCTGATGGTACAACCATCACTTCTTCCTCTGACAAAGCTAAACTCTTCGCTCAAACTTTTGCTAGAAACTCCACCTTGGATGATTCCGGTGCTATTCCTCCCTCTCCGCCCTCCTCTCTCTTACTTATGCCTAATATCCTAATCTCTTCTAAAGATGTACTTTCTACCCTCTCTGGGCTTAACACTAATAAGGCGTACGGTCCGGACGGTGTTCCTCCTGTTGTTCTCAAAAACTGTGCTTCCTTGCTGACTCCCTGCCTAGGCAAACTCTTTCGTCTCTGTCTATCCTCTAACGTCTTCCCTTCATGCTGGAAGTTTGCTCACATTCAACTTGTCCCAAAGAAGGGTGACCGCTCTCAACCCTCCAACTATCGTCCAATTGCTCTCATCTCTTGTCTTTCTAAAGTTTTTGAAACTATTCTTGCTTCTAAATTTCTTGAGTATTTCTCTTCTCATAATCTGCTCTCAGATCGCCAGTATGGCTTCCTTAAGGGTCGCTCTACTGGTGATCTTCTTTCATTACTAACTCTTGGTCATCCTCCTTTCGGGACTTCGGTGAGACTTTTTCTATTGCACTAGACATATCGAAAGCCTTCGATAGAGTCTGGCATAAATCTTTAATTTGTAAACTACCCTCCTTCGGTTTCTATCCCTCCATCTGTGCCTTTGTCTCTAATTTCCTTTCCGGCCGTTCCATAGCCGCGGTTGTGGACGGCCATTGTTCACTTCCTCACCCTATAAACTCCGGTGTTCCTCAGGGCTCTGTCCTATCTCCTATTCTCTTTCTAATTTTTATAAATGATCTCCTTAACTGTGCCTTAATTCCCATCCATTCATACGCAGACGACTCAACCTTACACTACTCCATTAGTTTTTCAGAACGCCCCAGCCAGCAATTCCTCAACGACAAACGTAATGAAGCCATAGAACTTTTAAATTCTGATCTAAATACTATTTCCAATTGGGGCAGAGAAACCTTGTTAACTTTAATGCTTCCAAAACCCAATTTCTCCATCTATCTACCCGTCAGGATCTCCCAGCGGACTATCCCTTATTCTTCAACAATACAAAAATCAACCCTTCATCTTCTCTCAATATTCTTGGTGTCTCTTTTTCTTCTGCTCTCATTTGGAAGGACCATATTACCAGTCTTGCTAAGGCAGCCTCCCAGAAGCTCGGTATGCTCAACCGCCTTAGGGGGTTCTTTTCCCCTGCACAGCTTCTTGCTCTGTACAGGGGCATAGTGTGCCCTTGTATTGAGTATTGTTCACATGTGTGGGGAGGTTCCTCTCACACCGCTCTCCTAGACAAAGTTGAAAGGAAGGCCTTTCGTATCATTAACTCCCGTCCACTCACCAACTCTCTGCAGTCTCTCTCTCTCCGCCGCAATGTTGCATCTCTCTCGCTATTCTATCGCTACTATAATAATCAGTGTTCCTCAGAGCTATCCCAGTGCATACCACCTCCTTTACGTAGGGCACGTGGTACCCGTCTTGCAACTCAATCCCACCCCTACTCTGTGCAATTCTCCAACCCAAGAGTGAAACGTTACTCTCAAACTTTCTTCTACTCCACAGCTGAGCTCTGGAACTCTCTCCCAGAATCAGTCTTTCCCTCTTCCTATGACTTAAATTGCTTCAAACTCTGTGTGTTCAGGCATTTTGGCTCAAACATCCCTTGATTTTGGCCCTGTTACTCTTTCAACTATGGTGGAGGCACTTGCTATAGGCAGTAATGCCTTTTGCCTCCCTCAATCACATAGAAAAAAAAAAAAAAAAAAAAAACTCAAAATCCTAGGAGTAACATATGATACTCATATGACATTCAAACAGCACACCACAAACATTAAAAAGAAACTGACACCCAGACTTAACACCCTCAGGTCACTTGCTCACACAAAATTTGGACACAACAAAGAAACTACCACCACAGCATATAAACAATACATAAGATCAGTGATGGAATACGCAAGCCCAGCCTGGGCTTCTAACCTAGCTGAAACACATCATAAGACCTTACAGACTATTCAAAACAAAGCCCTGAAAATCATTACAGGCTGCACAGCTACTGTACCCACAGATCACCTACATCAAGAAACCAAAATCCTCAAAGTCAAAGACCATCTGGACAAGAGAGGCACTCAATTCCTGGCAGCAGCCTCCACGAACCAAGACCACCCACTAAACTACATGGCAACACACCCACAGACACCAAGAAATATCAAAACAACACCCAGCTCACGGTATCACACACAATTACTGTCCTCTCTCCCTCCCTGCCCACCCCGAACCAACTTCCAGAAGCACATCCATACTCATATATCTCGCCGATCCATCCACTCACTCACAGACAACACGCAGCTGCAAGCACGACCTCCCGAAATCCATCCTTCCGAATCCTCCCTTCCTCGCGAGGACAGAGTCCACCTGGCCAGGCTGAGATGCGGACACCATCCAGCTCTCCTGAGCTATCAGAAGAGACTGGATGACTCCGTTGTCGACGCCTGCCCGGGATGTAACACAGCACCCCATACCATTAACCCGTACAGCCCCGGCCGGTTTTATTATTTTTGCGTACCAGAACCCGGGCAATTTTTCAAATTTTGTTTTTTCTTATAAATATATCAGAACGTGTTAGAAAATAATGATAGACCTGAAGAAATGTGAAAAAAGTACTTACCTAGGCCATTTGGGGGTCCTGGGAGGTAGTGGGGGTCCCCAGCCTCAGTGGAGCCTTAGCGCCATTTCAAATCTCCCGCGCCAGCAGCCAGTTGCCAGCCGCCAGGCAGCATGACTTATTTTGCACCTCTCGGACATAAAGTGCGCTTCAGAGTTCATAGAATGTCTTTGTATATCACATAATGTCAATATAACTGAAGTTGTAGTGTGATAAGTGCCTTCATTCAAGTATTACAAGTGCGCACGAGTGTTAGCGTCCCCGTTGCCATGGTGATGGCGGCCATCTTGGACGGCCATCTTTGCTCAGGACAATAATAAAACGCACGTACGAACACACGGCCAGACAGCGGACCGAGTGACCCACATTCCACAGCACTCTTCCCTCTTTCTTTCTCTGTCTGGCTGTCACTTTCACTCAAGGTCACTCTGTCTCTCCTTTTCATTGAATTATTTGTAATTGTTTATTGTTTTACCTATGATTATGAGGTGTATATACATTGTTTTACGCACTTATTGTCTCGTATTCTTATAATTATTTGCACACAGTTTTATAAGTTTAGAATGTACTTAGTGTTTTATATTGTTCGGTACTTTGCACTTGTAAATTATATATATATACACACTGTTTTATATTCACTTTTTGCGTCTTTTATATACACTGTTAGTATTACATTATAGCATCTTTTATCGCAGTTTTTGAACACTTTGAACACTTAGAAGTGCTCGAGGGTGTGATAATCCCTGAAGCAGGTGGGAAAACACAGTCCCACATCACATTCTTCACACATCGTCCGGGTGTCTGTCCGTTTTGGTGTGCGTCTGCCTGTGTTGCGACACACATGACACCGTCTGCGTGGGTTGGGTTTTACTTGGTTGGGCGGGACCAAATCGCAAAAGTGGCGCTGTGTCAGTCTGGCGGGGCCTTCTGGTGCTTGAAAACGAGCTGCGGGACGTTGCTGGCGGCGTGGACCATCCCTGAAGAAGAACAAAAGCTCCCGTGCAAGTTCGATGCAGTACGACTCCATCGTCTCAACTTCACCTGTTATTTCATGATATTGGATGTGGCAGTTGTAGAGGGTGAGGTCGAGTAGGTGGAAAAATAGTTTTTTATACCACCTCATCGTCTTCCTGGCACACTCGACCGACGATATGACAGAGTCTGACTTGTCAACCAGCCGCATGTTGATGTTGTAGTCAATGATTGCAACTGGTTTTTTGACTGCCTCACCTGTGGCTCTATCACGGCGTTTGGTGTCCTCTAAGCGGGGCAGGTGGATACTGGTGAGGATATTGACGTCACGATTGTCCATCCACGAGAGCATCAAGATATTATTTGCCTGGAGGTGGATGATGGAGCCCTTCTCCCGCCTTTCTGGTAGCTCTGGCTTGTAGACACGATTCCTCCTGATGGTGCCACAGACGCCAGTGTTTCTGCTGTACAGGAATTTGGCAAGGGAAGGGCTGGTGTACCAGTTGTCGAGGTACAAGATGTGGCCCCTGTCCAAATATCCCTCCAACATGGTGATGACAACGGCCCCAGATATCCCATATGTCCTCTCCTCCACCAGTTCAGTGACCTTGCCCATGTAGAGGATGATGTCCTGGATGTAGCCGGTTTTGCAGTCGCACATCACGAACAGTTTCAGGCCATAACGGTGACGCTTGCTGGGGATGTAATGTCGGATGCTAATATTCCCCCTCCACAGCACCAGACTCTCATCAATGATGAGTTATTGGTGAGGTTTGAAGGAGGCTGCAAACTTAGTTTTCAGGTATTCAAATATAGGTCTTATCCTCTCCATCGGGTCTTTGGTATTCCTGGGGCGTTCCTGGTTCCTGGTGTGGCTTGCCAGGCTATCAATAAAGTGCAGGTTTCCCATGATTGCCGTGAATCTATTCCTGCTCATGACTTTCCCAAAGAAGGGGGTTGCGATGAGGGGATCAGATGACCAGTACTTCCTGAGAGACGTCTTCTTGGTGACCCCCATCAGGATGACCAGTGCCAGGAATGAGTAGAACTCATCGGAAGACAAATCCACCCATGAGAGATGTGCCGAGTTCCTCTTCTGCTCCTTCCCTGCCATAAAATAATAGTTGTACCAGTTCGTCTGGTCAACAATCAAGCCGACAAGGTTGGCAGTGAAGAACTGCAGAAAAACACCCAGTCTTGTGGTGTCAGGTCCACGATTGGGCATGGTAGGGCCGGCCTCAGCTGCCCCCACAAAATGGTATTGTCCTGGTAGATAGGTCTCCCCATCCACCCAATCCCACCTATCAGCGCCTTCGTCGTCGCTAGATGGGGCATTGGGGTCATCAGGGTCATCGTCAGGGGCACCGGGGCGGGTCGGGCTGGTGCGGGTGGAGCGTGGGCGGCGTGGGCGAGAGGTGGACCCGGGTCTGGAGCTAGACCTCAAACTTGATCGAGAGCTAGATCTAGAGCTCGAGTCGTTGCTGGGGCGTCTTATTTGCTTCACCTTCTGCATTCGGCCGCGGGTGGCACGCCCGCGAGATATGACACACCCACGTCGTTTGCTTGCAGGGCGTTGGGGCAGGTCGGGGCATTGTGGAGAGGCTGGTGATAATGCAATGGCGTGGGAGGGGCCTGGTTCAGGGGAGGGAGACATTCGTGAGGGGGTGTACGGGATGGAGCCTGAAGGTGATAGTGGGGGGGAAGAATGGCGAGGCGGAGAGTCTGGTAGTAGTGGTGGTGGTGGTGGTGACTCATCCCTCCCCGCGTGCTCTGGGTCGGGAGGGAAGAGGGAGAGTTTTGGGTCACGTGACTGCCCTTGTCTCGCACCACGCTGTGCCCTTTCTCCATCACCAGGTTGTTCTATTTGTCCATCACCACGTTGTTGTTCGTCACTATGTTTTTGACGACCATAGAACCTCCCCGGGGTATTTTTCTTGAGTGGGGAGATTATGCGAAGTGGGGGAGAAGGCAGGCGGGGTTGTGGGGGTACCTCCTCTTCACTCCCAGACTCGCCCCTTCTTCTCTTCAATCCCCTTCGTTCTTCCCCAGGTACACGCACGTAATTTTGAGGGTCAGCAGGTTCATCTGCAACAACAACCTCTTCCCCACTTTCTGAGGATTCAGTGGGGTCTTGGGGAAGTGGGCGGCGGGGAGGTGTACTTGCCCCTTGCTGTCTTTCTGACGGCCTGCGCGGCCTGACAGGAATCTGAGCAAGCTCTTCCTCTAGCTCTCTTATTTCGGCTTGCGAGGGGGCATACTCGTCCCCAGAATCGTCCATTGCCGAGTCAGTGTCACTATCAGGGCTGTCAGTGTCGTACAGTATATCCATGACCTCCTCTGTACTGCAGGGGCGGGTAAGGCGGGCACTATAACGTCGAGACATGGTGTTTCACTCGAGAGGGTACGCGGTAAACTGACCATGAGGTGTGGGAAGGCGGGTGCCCTCTCCCGTCCCCGCGCGCGCACGCGTATGGACAAAACGTTTTGAGATTAGTCCGCTGGCTCACAAAGTAGTTCCCATATAAATCTAGAGCCATTCTGAGAGTTACGACTGGAGCTATAAGGGTGACGCGTCAGGCGCGTCTCTGGGGCTGTGCGTTACATACATAGCCGACGCGTCAGACGCGTCGCTGGGGCTCCACAGGTTAAACACATCATAGAAGACTGCATTTCACACAACAACTTACGCCAACAACACAATCTACACTCAATGAGAGTTCTGTGGGAAAGCCCGATCGTGGCCATGGCCTTCCTCAGGGACTCGGGGCTGTTCGGCCAGGCAGCTTAGGGAACAACAACAACAACAACAACTCGTACAGGATTAATAGCTTTAACCAAAATGGACACACTCCTTAACCCTTAACCAACGGCGCTCGACATTTGGGAGTTAAATAAATTTGGACTATGTGGCGGTGCACGACAGCTGTCGAGTGCCATTTTCAGCCCGTAATGTTGCTGAGAGAGAGAGCTGAGCTGTGGGACGAGCGTAGTAACTTATGACTGCTCCCCACGACCCCCGTGGACGTACTGAACTGTATTCCACCCCTCTCCCCCATCTCTCACTCGCTACACAGGGAATTATGTACGAAAATTACCTTATTTTAGGTTTTTTGCACTCATGTTGCACGATCGTTGCAAGAGAACCAGTAGTCGTACAAGGATGGTTCGGGTGTCATTGAAAAGCTCTATTTACGCCCTTTCAGGGATAGATACTTGTTTTACGCTCTGGGTCTTGTTTATGCCTGAAAATGAGCACGGAAACATCCCTATTTAGGGTAAAAAAAAAACGCTGGGCGGCACAGTGTAAAATACCCTACCACCCGCTCTTTGTGTGTTAATGGTCTAAGTGGCCATAGCCAAAATGGCTACACTATATTCCTTCTGTACTTTCTCCATGCCCGATAAGATACATGATATTTTGATATATGTGGCACAGCCCTTGTATCCAACACAATACCCTGCGTGCAACCCCGCTCGAACCCCGCACAACGTTGCTTGCAACTTTAATTATTATTATTATTATTATGATAATAATAATAATAAGAAAATGAAGTACAATTAATATTGCCAGCAACGTTGTCCGGGGTTCAAGCGGTTTTGCACGCAGTGTATTGTGTGTTAGATAAAAGGCTGTGTCATATGCAGTATATCAAAAGATAATTTAACTTTTTTCGCGCATGGAGAAACTGCACAGGGAACAGATTGTGGGGATTTTGGCCGTGGCCATTTAGGAGTGCAGCTCTTTTGGTTGTGGTCGTTTAAGAGTGCGGCTGTTTTTGGTTGTGGCCGTATATGAGTTTGGCCATTTAATATGTGTATGTTTTATATCCATAAATGAGCAAATAAATGAGCCCATTTTAAGGAAACCATAAAAATGGTGATCTGAAAGTAGATTATGGGAAGATACATGCTTAAGAAATTTTGAATTAAGAATAGTTTCAAAAACTTTAAAGGCGGGAGAAATTGGAGCAATTGGACAATAGTTGGAGGGTTGGGAGCAGTCACCCTTCTTTGAGACAGGTTAAATGAGAGCAAATTTCCATCAAGAAGGAAATATACTGGAGGAAAGATAGAGATAAATGAGCTTGCCTAGGCTACAAGTCAGCAAGGGAGAACAGTTTTAGAGTATAACAGGAGGATCACCATCTGGTCCGTACACCTTCTTAGTATTAACTCGTAAAGTGCTAAGCCCCTGTAGAATACACCATACCCCAGTGCGAAGGTATTCTGAGTCATTCCTCACTAAAATTGTTAATTTACCATATATATATAATTAATACTTATCCATATGCGCCTATTTTACTTTTAATATGAACATATGAACATGGGAAAGTCATAAAACAAGTGATAACAGCAATTGGCCTGTTAAAATTTTATATTTTAGCCCCGCGGTCGTAATCTGGTCCACACCGGCGAGACAGGCACACCCTCCCTCTCTCGTCTCTCGCATGGCACTGAGAGGACTGGGGTGGACTCAGACTGGCTTGGAGAGTAGGAGTTACACTCCACCACCCTCTTCCCTCTCTCCCACTTGTCCTCCCACGAAAATACTCGATAAATATTGGGAATAATAAAGAAAATACCTGATAATTATTGAGGAGGGGGAAAAAAAAGGGGGGGCAGGAAGGGAAAAGGGGAGGGGATACATGTGTTGGAGTGGTAGCGTAGCAAGTAATGGAGGGAAATTACCATACCTAAACAAAATTTGTTTTTTTAAAGTGCCACTGGGGTGTTTTAAATGTTTTTTTTTAGGCCTAGGATCTTAAGTCTTCCCGCAACCGCCCAGTAGGACCTCTTAAGAGTCTTCCCGTGGCTGCCGGGTTAAGCCCAGACAGGGCAGAAAGTACATTCTTAGAAGATATGATTTTGAGCATAAGTAAGTGAAAAGGGGGTGGAAAGGGAGAAGTAGCACCAGAACAATCCAAAGTAGAATTTTTAGCTAAAGTTGAGCGAAGAGTTCATCTTTGTCAGAGGAAGAGGTGACAGTGGTACCATCATAGTGGAAAAGAGGGGGGAAAGACGAGGAAATGAATTTATTTGGAGACGTTTTCGGCTAGATGCCTGAAAGCTTGGGAGGTGCTAGAATTGGAAAGTTCAGAACATTTGTTATTGATGAAAGAGTTTTTGGCAAGTCGAAGAACAGATTTGGTTTGATTCCGAGCAGAAACATATAAAGAACAAGATTCCTGAGTTTGAGGGCGACAGTACCGTTTGAATGCTTCCTCCTAATTGCGGACAGCAGTAGAACAAGCGTGAGTAAACTAAGATATTTCTGAGTTCCATGCTCGAAAGGATTCCGGCGTTCGGCACTCTCTGAGGGTCCCCGGCCAAGGAAGCAAAAATCACTCCATGGGAAATCAATAAAGTACTGCTGAAGAACCACCCGGTCAGTAGCGCTAAAATGCTGATGCCCTTCCTCCCATCCAGTATCACTTTCACGCATATACTTCTTAACTCCATCCTTCCACCTCTCTCTCAGTTTATCTCTCCCTCTCTGTCCTTCCACCTCACTCTCGTACACTCCACAAGGCCGAACCATCTCAAGGTGTTGCTTTTCACATTTTGCAGCATATTTCCATCTACACCACACCACTCTCGTACTTCCTCATTCATCTGTCTATCCCTCCATGAAATTCCGTAACACTTCTCAAATAACTCATTTCCACCCCTCTCACTCTTGGTTTGTGTCTCTCCAATAACGTCCATGCTTTACTCCCGTATTTTATTGTCAGGATTACCACACTGTCATATAAGGGTTTCTTTACTTCAATGCTGACCACCCTATTTCTTGTCACTGCTTTCAGCATTCCTACAACTCTCTTCCCCTATTGCACGCTCTCCCGCACTTCTTCATCCATACTCCCATCTTTACTCAACACACTACCCAAAATACTTAAACGAGCTGACATTCTCCAATGCCTGACCATTTAACCTTACCTCACACTCTGTGGCTGCACCCCTTTGAAAGACCATAACTTTACTCTTCCCCGCATTTACCTTCATATTCCGTTTTTTCACACACTATTCCTAATATATTTACCAGACCCTGCAACTCCTATTCACTATCGCTCATCAGAACTCTATCGTCGGCAAACAGCAGTACAGTCAACTTCCACTAGTTTCTTCCCTTATCAGCGGTACTACAACATGTACTGCTCTTCTTTGTATTTGTTATGACTCCATCAATATTGAACAACCATAACTCTCTCTCTCTCTCTCTCTCTCTCTCTGTCTCTCTCTCTCTCTCTCTCTCTCTCTCTCTATATATATATATATATATATATATATATATATATTCTCAATATTTGTAACTCTCATGCTTTGTGGGTTAGAATTAAATGAAATCAATTTCAACCCGAATTGCGTCGGGACACTCAAAAATCCGTTTATGGTATTCTGGAAATATGGATCCTACAACTAGGTTTGAATTGAAATATATTCGCCTAGTGGGTTTCCCTTCTCCCTAACATAAATAGGATAGAAGGCTGAGTGTCTTTTAGACTGCCGTGGTGTAATTGATTAAGTCGGCTATCGTTCTGATGGTCGATGGTTCGATCCCCACTGAGAGACTAGAAACATATATATATATATATATATATATATATATATATATATATATATATATATATATATATATGGGGTATATATACATATATACATATATTTTTGTTTTATATAAACGGTTATTGCTGAGGTTAATTGGATTGATTAAGTTGGTTCTTGCTTGACTGGAGAAGTTGAATCCACATAAACACATGCACAAAGGTAATAGAAGGTAAATATAACACAGCCTACATTCATATATTGTATTATTTAAGGCACATGGATATTATTCATGTTATTATTCATATTATCCATGCTGACCACCTTATTTCTTGTCACTGCTTTCAGCATTCCTACAACCCTCTTCTCCTATTGCACGCTCTCCCGCACTTCTTCATCCATACTCCCATCTTTACTCAACACACTACCCAAAATACTTAAATGAGCTGACATTCTCCATAGCCTGACCATTTAACCTCACCTCACACTCTGTGGCTGCACCCCTTTGAAAGACCATAACTTTACTCTTCCCCGCATTTACCTTCATATTCCGTTTTTTTCACACACTATTCCTAATATATTTACCAGACCCTGCAACTCCCATTCACTATCGCTCATCAGAACTCTATCGTCGGCAAACAGCAGTACAGTCAACTTCCACTCGTTTCTTCCCTTACCAGCGGTACACCAACATGTACTGCTCTTCTTTGTATTTTTTATGACTCCATCAATATTGAACAACCATAACTCTTTCTCTCTCTCTCTCTCTCTCTCTCTCTCTCTCTCTCTCTCTCTATATATATATATATATATATATATATATATATATATATATATATTTTTTTTTTTTTTTTTATATAAACGGTTATTGCTGGGGTTAATTGGATTGATTAAGTAGGTTCTTGCTTGACTGGAGAAGTTGAATCCACATAAACACATGCACAAAGGTAATAGAAGGTAAATATAACACAGCGTACATTCATATATTGTATTATTTAAGGCACATGGATATTATTCAGTAAAGGTATGGGCAAATATAAATATAGTTCATAGATGCACAAACGAGGATCCACAATTACTCTCTCACGATAATGACACTGCCTGTTAATATTACCTTCGTACTTCCTTTGATAGGGTACGTCACTAGTATTTCTTTGAGGTTACAGTCCGTATTTATATATTAACCCATTGGCTGCGGGAGACTTCCTGAACGCCATGGCAATTTACAGCAGTTTACAGCCTTTTAACCCTTAAAGAGCGTCGCTCGACTTAAGTCGTGCACCAATTTGAGCAAGTTAGGAGCATTATTAAGGATTTTAAGGGGTTAAAATCGAGTGCAAATGGCCGGGAGCGCAGCAGGCCACACGTCCGACACCCAGGGCTTACCGCGACCCACCGACTCACGCTTCCTATGTTCTCGAGAGGCCGGCAGTGTAGCCAGTAGTGAGCATAGCTGAGAAAAATATACCGCTATACGCTAAACTCCCATGTTGGTGGCACCACTGCATGAGAACCACGAGTGCTACGTAGCTCGTTCTGGTCTCATTTTGAAGCTTTTAGCGCCTAGTTTTTTGCTGAATACATTTCTTTTCATGCAGATACTTGATTGATCATTCAGGAGGGCCTGAATATGCCCAAAATAGCCCAAAACATCCCGCTAGACAAGGGTTAAAGCCTCTTAACCCGGCGAGCGTGCACAGGGTGTAGTGAATACCACAGTTCTGGGCGGCAATATTAAGCTCCATTCCTGCCTATAATCGTCATTTTACGATAAATATCGTTATTACTTATTCATATGCGCCTATTTACGTTTAATATGAAGATAGTAACCTGTAACAACAATAAAACAAGTGGGAATATAATTTGGATGGTCAAAATCGCGAATTATAGTTGGCCCTTCCATTCATGAATTGTGAGCCAGCAGCGATGTACACCCTCTCTCTCTGGAGCCTACAGCCACACTGAACCTCCCCTCCCTTATTCTCTCTCATCTATATGCTCGGTAGCAACAACACCACATCCTGGAACCGGGTTGCAGATATTGGCATCATAAATACACCAATAAATATAGTAATAAGAGGAAAAATAGGTGATAATTGAAGGGGGGAAGGAGGGGATATTGACACATGTGGATAAGTGATATGAGGTGTGGAGGGTAAAAAAAAGAAAAAAATAAGTGCTACTGGTACCTTTTAAAAGTTCTTTCATAAGCTCTTAACCCTCTCGCTGCGGGTGACGTTCTGGAATATCCTGGCAATTTACAGCAATTTCCAGGCTTTAAAATCCTGTAAAAACCGTAGAAATCGAGTGTCAGTGGGCGGGAGCGTGAGGGGCCCACCTCCGACCATCAGAGCAGCGAGCGGCTCACTGAGGTAGACTGTGTCTCGCGCGGGTCTCTCAGTGCCTCTCACAACAGTGTTGCCGAGCGAGCGAGTGCTAACAAATAGCGGGTTTCCCGCGTTTCTATGGAACCAGGCCACCTACGAGGCCCGTTCAGGTCTCATTTTGAAGCTATTTTCGCCTAGTTTTCGGCAGAATACAGTTCATTTAATGCAGATGCTGGATTTATCATTCAGGAGTGCCTGAATATGCCCTAAATAGCCCAAAACACCCCACAGAGAAAGGGTTAAGAGTGTTCTCGCCGTTGCCCAGTAAAACCTCTTAAGAGTGTTCTCGCCGTTGCCCAGTAAAACCTCTTAAGAGTGTTCTGGCCGTTCTCGGGTTAAAGCCTGTAAAATCTAGTGCGAGGGAGCGAGAGCGCGACAGGCCACCCGTCCTTCTCTCAGGCAGCCGCCTGGTACATTGAAAGTCTCGCTAGATATACAGTGCTGCCAAAGGAAAAAATAGCGCGACATTAGTGAGAATTGCTCATATAGCGAATGTCTATGTCTGCGGGTGAACCCCGCGAGCTACGAAGCTTGTTCTGGCGTCATTTTGAAGTTTATTCTTCTAGTTTTTGTCTGAAAACATATCATTTCATGCAGACTCTTGCTTAATCAATAAGGAGTGCCTGAATGAGCCCTAATATGGCGGAAATAGGCGAAAATATCCCTACACTGTAAGTGTTAAGATATTTCACTTAAGTACTTCCCTTTGATAAGGCAGCTCACTAGTACTGCTTTAAGGTTACACTGCAAATTTATATATTAAGTTATTACACTTAAGTACCTCCCTTTGAGAAGGTACGTCACTAGTACTTCTTTGAGGTTACACTGTGTATTTGTATATTAATAAATTACTTAAGTACTTCCTTCGATAAGGTATGTCAGTAGTACTTCTTTGAGGTCACACTGGGTATTTATATAATGAGGCACTACTTTAGTTTTCTGATGAGGATCTTGGCCGTTGTGGTGGTCCTGACGTGGATGTTGGACAGCGGATGGAACTCAATGAAGAACTCTTGGGTGTTGGGTCTTAAATTTTATGTTCCAATATACCAGTGTATACGTATACATATCATCGAGCGAACGTAGAGAGAAGCTATACCAATGTTATACTGTCTCTCTAACTACTCTGACCGTTATAAGAGTTTTGATGCAGAACCTTCCAGCACTCTTGGGTGTTGGGTCTTAAATGTTATGTTCCATTATACCAGTGTATACGTAACATATCATCGGACTAACGTAAGAGGGTTGATTTGGCACAATGTCTCTTAACTGTCCTGACCGTTATAAGAGTTTTTCAGGGACTGGTAGATGAGTTGATTTTGGGCCTTTTACGAATACGTATCTTAGAGCAAGTACCTGAGATCATGTTCCGTAAGGACTCTATATGCAAAGTGCCGTAATGCTTACAAGCTACGGTATCTCGCAGAGCCCTACCCTTCAAAAGCCAATTGCCAGTGCGTGAACTTTTGAAAAGTTTCAGAGGTCGGTTTACTACCAATAAAGATTATGTCAAAACAGCATTCTTTATTGACAGTAAATCCTGGTAATCGAGGCAGAGGAACTGATATTAGGTTGCCCCAGTGGGATCTAATAAGAAATTCCTTTGATGAGCCAATATCTAAAGAATTCTAAAGAAACCTTTGTAACCAGTGCTACAAGTATTTATTTAGTATAAACCCAAATCTTCCATCTGTTATTTATCTTCCATTGAAGGATAATTAATAGCTTTCCAACTGTATAGATCTTAACTTTGCCTGTCATAGACTTACCTCTTTTGGCATTTCTCCTGGTGTCCCTTCATCGAGTAAGAAGGACAGCTGTGCGGGGAGGAGGCTTGGGGTGGTTGGGGTAGCTCCTCTTGACTTCCCTCTCATGGTGGTGATGCGGCTTGGATGAAGAAGGGCATGTGGAAGTTTGATGTTTATGCGAATGTCCATTGGTCTTGCTTTCCTTTCTGCCTTTCTCTTTCCTATTGGCATCGGGGTTTTGTATAGTTGCCTGGATATCCTTGCCGTGTGTCGGAGGGAGTGCGGGAGTTATGGAGGCGACTCTGGTGTATCTTGGTGGTGTGGTGGTTATGGCCTCTTTCCTTGGGGGTGTGGTGGTATGCGCAGGAAAACTGCTTTGCGGTAGTAGCGTGGTGCTTACTTTCTCCATTATCTTATATATATAATTATATATATATATATATATATATATATATATATATATATATATATATATATATATATAAGCTGGTTTCACCAAATTGTAAGTTCACTATTGGTCGCCAGATTAAGCCTCTACACATGATTGGGGAAAAGCGTGTTACCAATGGGGTAGAAAGAGGGTGTAACCTACTTGGCACAGACGGTGAAGGTGGCGGTGTGGTCGATGGCCAGGATATAAGGTTGGGTCTGGATGGTCACCTGGTACCGGGGCAACACAAACTTCTCCACCAAATAAGGTTAGGGTAAATTGCCGTACTGGTACATCAGATAGGAATAGAAAATATCAGTCACAGGATTTTAATTGTACTGCTAGTAGAAATATTGAAGGTGTAACAGAAGATGGGAATTCAGTTAGAAATAAAGGTAAATCCGTTACCAGTAAAATAAATTCATTGCGATTATATTATACAAACTGTAGGAGTTTATGTAACAAAATAGATGAACTTAGAGCACTTGTTAGCAACGAAAATATAGACATTATAGCACTGACTGAAACATGGATTAATATAGAATCAAGACATTTTTTAGCAGAATTCCATATACCAGGATATAGTTTGTTTAAACGCGACCGAACAAGTAGGAGGGGCGGCGGAATAGCAGTGTTTGTCAGGAGTTCTTTAAAAAGCTGTATTAAATCAGGTATTAGACTAAATACTGATAACGAAAGTGTTTGGGTAGAGGTTAGCGAAGGTAGTGAGACCATAATTATTGGAGTTATTTATAGACCACCAAATATGAGTAGAAACGAAGGTACAGCTTTATGGCAGGAAGTGAAAATAGCATCAAGGTTTAGCAATGTGTGTATTATGGGGGATTTTAATTTTCCGAATATTGATTGGCAGCATCAAATCGGCGACTCAGATTCAAAAGAGTTTATTGAGGCGGCACAGGATAGTTTTGTATTTCAATTCATAGACTCGCCTACTAGAGGTAATAATATCCTCGATTTAGTTCTCAGTAATAATGAACAAATGATAAATAATGTAGAGATAGGAGACCAACTAGGAAATAGTGATCATAAATCAATTTATTTTAACATACAATGGACCGGAAAGGCTAAAGAGAATACGACACTTATCCCAGATTTCAGAAAAGCCAATTATGGTGGATTAAGAAGAGCCTTAAGAGTCGATCCTATGGTTAAACTATTAAGTGGACCCAGGTGCGCTAATGAACATACTCTCTCTCAGATACCTGTCTTAACTCAGGATAATTTGACAGCTACATATAATAATTTATTTCTTCACTCCACAATGCGCAAAATAAATATATCTCCAAAAGAAAATTTAGATCAACACAGAACCAACCCAAATGGATGAATAATAGACTATTAGACCTTCTAGGAAAAAAGAGAGGAATATATCGAAAAATTTAGAAAGGCGAAATTCACCTACTTGCTTACTATCAGAATCTATCAAGAGAGGTTAAAAAAGGTATAAGGACAGACAAAAGAAATTATGAAATCAGGATAGCCAATGACTCAAAAAATAACCCTAAGGCTTTTTACCAGCTATATAAATCTAAAGTTAGAGATAAAATAGGCCCCCTTAAAACTTCGATAGGAGAAATGACAGAAAATGATTTAGAAATGTGCAGTACATTAAATAGTCAGTTTCTATCCGTTTTCACTAATGAAAATTTGGCACAGATTCCAGAAGTCCGTAAGGTATATAGCGATAGTATAGAAAATAGGTTAAGTACGGTTACTATAAGTAGAAATGATGTGCTTAAGGAAATTGACAGACTGAAACCTCAGAAATCGCCTGGTCCCGATGAGGTATATGCTAGAGTATTAAAAGAATGCAGAGATGAGTTAAGTTACCCATTAACATTTCTTTTTAACAATTAATTAGAAACAGGTATAGTTCCAGAAACTTGGAAGCTTGCAAATGTAGTTCCGATTTTCAAAAAAGGTGATAAATCAATAGCATCCAATTACCGTCCCTTTAGTCTCACTTCAATCATAGAAAAGCTACTAGAGTCAATTATTGCTAGGAAAATGAGAAACCACTTAGAAACATTTAACTTAATCAATTCTTCTCAGCATGGATTCACTCAGGGACGTTCTTGCCTTACTAATTTGCTTAGTTTTTTCTCAGAGGTATATGAAGCAGTAGATAATGACAAGGCATACGATATTATATATTTAGAGTTCAGTAAAGCTTTCGAAAGAGTCCCTCATGAGAGATTGATGAGAAAGGTTGAGGCACATGGAATAGGTGGGGCGTTGTTAGGATGGATTAGGTCATGGCTGATAGGTAGGAAGCAGAGAGTCAGCATAAATGGTACTAAGTCAGAATGGGGATCGGTCAAGAGTGGTGTCCCCCAGGGATCTGTATTAGGTCCTCTGTTGTTTATTATATACATAAATGACCTTGATTTGGGTATAACTAGTAGGATAAGTAAATTTGCAGACGATACCAAAATGGGGAGAACAATTGATTCAGTTAGAGATATAGAGTGTCTGCAAAGGGATCTAGATACCTTACACGAGTGGTCAGTAAAATGGCAGATGAAGTTTAACATTGACAAATGCAAGGTATTAAAGATAGGGAAGATGCATACAAATTTTAAATATAAACTAGCTAATGTGGAATTAGAAAACTCAGACTGTGAGAAAGATCTAGGTGTGTTTGTTAGCAATGATTTGAAGCCTAGAATACAATGTATAAGCGTTCGTAACAAGGCAAACAGGATTCTCGGGTTCATATCTAGGAGTGTAACAGAACTGCTGATGTTATCTTAAAACTTTACTTGTCATTAGTGAGACCCCATATGGATTATGCTGTTCAATTTTGGTGTCCTTATTACAGAATGGACATAGATTCATTGGAGAGAGTACAACGTAGAATGACAAAAATGATCCATAATATTAGAAATCTTCCGTATGAAGAAAGGTTGAAGAAATTAGGCTTACATTCGTTAGAGAGACGCAGAGTTAGAGGTGACATGATAGAGGTATTCAAGTGGGTTAGTGGAATTAATAAAGGAGACATGAAAAATGTACTAAAGCTCAGTGATAGCGAAATAACTCGTACAAATGGTTTCAAATTAGATAAATTTCGTTTCAGAAATATTGGTTTGGTAACAGAGTTGTAGATGGGTGGAATAGGCTACCAAGTGATATAGTGGGATCAAGAACGATAGGGAGCTTTAAGATAAAATTAGATAGGCATATGGACGAGATGGGTTGGGTGTGAGGGGGATCTACCAGGTGTGGGCCAATCGGCACTCAGCAGACCCCCGTAATCTTGTGTTAATCTCTGACCGTTTTGGTGGGGTCAGTACTCAAGGTATTAGTGAGATGGGTCTATAATTGGGCCTTGTAATTGGGGTTGTGTGTGACAGGGATCTGCCTCGTATGGGCCGATCGGCTTTTTGCAGACTCCCATTTTCTTATGTTCTTATGTTCTTATGTTCTTATGAAGTAAAACAATTGCCGGTTTCCCTCGGCTGCCTTCACGTTGATTGTGTACATGCCCTGCACAGAAAAGAAACAATAGAGACCAATACAATTATAGCACAAATTTTAGCAAACGAAAATGTGCTGAATATATATATATATATATATATATATATATATATATATATATATATATATATATATATTCATTTATATTTATATACAAACATCATCTAAGCGTAATTACGTGAGGAGCAAATTGACTACTACTTGACAGTTAGTGGAACCTGATTAAACGACAACATTAATGGGAGAGTATGGAAAGATAAGAGCGAAGAACCTTATATATGTAACATCGTGTGACAATAGGTAAAACACAAATTCAGTCTCTGAGTGGTTAGAATCATATTAGAATACTCAAACTAAAGCTCCTTACTGTATATATTTGCATTGTTTGTCATTTAAGCTAACGGCAAACTACAGAATCCGATTGTATTCTCGAGATCATAATTAAAGCTACTCCCATTCGAATCTTTGAACTTTTAAGGCCAGATTCTGAAGAATCTGGGCTATAATTAAGAATTGTATTGTCTCCGTCTAGACTGTGTCATTTGAACTAGCTTCACTGGCGTATTATCTATTGTTTCAGTAGAAAGGCTCTGGTTTAGTCCTTGACTGTACAGTACATCGGTAGGGATATTTACACGGTGGTAATTATGGCTTAGACTATTTGAATAGGCGGCTCTCACCTCCTGTGGTTCATCAGGTAGTTGGTAGTGGAGGTGAATGATTCATGCAGAGTTGTCGACGTTCTTCCACTGAGCGATCCTGATGCGTGAGGGAGCTGTCAGCCAAATTTCAGGGTACTGTATGGATAATAAGTAAAAGTAAAGTTGATGGCTTACTCTTAACTGTGCTTGGCCAAGGCGCACATCTCCTAAATAATGCCATTTGGAGCCTCTGCTGGTTAGCTCGGTTGAGTTATCCAGCCTGGTACATGGGGGCTACTGCATAACTATAATCCAGGATACCAAGGTGATGGAACATCACAAATGTCCACTAACTCCATGTTCCTATTTACTTATAGGTGAACATAAATGCATAAGGTGCTAATGCTGTTAATGCCTTGATAACAATGGTGCTAGCAAATTGTAGATTCAAATATACATACATAATTGTAGATTCAAATATACATACATATACTGTATATTACAACTACTATTCTAATTATTATTATTGATTCAAATAATAACTTTATTTCGTACATGTAGATGCTATAAATAACTCCATGGACACGATGGCGTCATTTGAATATTTTGGTTATTAATATTTCACTTTATTATCATTAAGAAGGATCTGTGGGAGTGAAAGGATAACTAATAAAGGTTTTATCGACTTGATGTCCATACTGTAGGTCCTTCTCAGGCTGAATAAAATCGTTTGATGTTATCCAAAGTATAGGCTACTGAATTGGACTCTACCTTACTGCATAAGAGTAGTGGTAGTCGAATGAGGATACTATATATACTGTACACAGCCAACTGGTTATCTTTTAGTAAATAGCATAATGTTTTTTGTTTTAGAAGTATATTAGTATAATTTACTGCTTCATAATAGGAATAGATAAGCACTATTTAAAGTGATATGATTTTGTGTTCGCATATATTCTCACACACACATAACTACTTAAGAGTACAATTTGTAAAGACGAATTAAAAGAGAATACGACGTGACATTAAAAAATTAGTTTTAATTTGTTGGTCTATATATTTATCTATTAATCTATTTTTTTAATTATCCACCTATACCTCCATCAAGCTTAAAAGTACACCCTCTAGACCCCCTTTCAAGATAACTTTGGATATCCTTCTAAAATTACAGGCTCGTTACCACTCGCCAGGAAAGAATCGATTATCGACACCTAAATGGCACAACAGTTTATATATTGACATAGAAATGGGGCGAAAGGTCTCAAAATCGTCAAACTAACGGGCAGAATGTCTTAACAACTCAAAACGAATATGCTACACATAAGGGAGAAGGGGGTCCAGAAAAAGCAACTACCTCCCCCTTATCCCAGGGACTGCAGCCTGACTCTTAAGAGGTTTTACTGGGCGAAAGCGGCCAGACTCTTAAGATCCAAAGCCTAAAAAACATCCCAGTGGCACTCAAAACAAAGCAATTTGTGATTAAGTGAGATAATTCCTCTCCATTACTTTCTACCACTCCTACACATGTGTCTCCCCCCCCCCCCCCTCCTCAATTATTCGGTATTTTCCCTATTATTCCCGATATTTATCGAGTATTTTCGTGCAAGGACGGGTGGGAAGAAGGGAGGAGTGTATCTCCGACTCTCTAAGCTAGTCTGAGATGTCTCCTTATCTCTCAATACCATGCCAAACACAAGAGAGGGAGGGTGTTTCTCTCTCGCCTGTCAAGGTCAGATTATGACCGTGGGGCTAAAATAAAAGATTTTCACCAGCCAATTGGTGTTACCACTTGTTTTATTGCTTTCCAATGTTGATAAGTTCATATTAAAAGTAAAGTAGGTGCATATGGATAAGTATTAATTATAAATATGGTAAATTGACAATTTAAGTAAGGAATGTACCAAATACCTTCGCATGGCGGGCACTTTCAAATACCATAGCTGCGCAGCTTATGAGTTAAAATTCACGTATGAACTACACTCCATACATACACACCATTAGGTGCATGGATCTTAATTTGTGTGTGTTGTCTATTTTTTTCCTCCATTCCTTTACACACATGACAAACACTGTCTTCTGCAACCTTGGAGACCTGTAGGTTTTAGACAAGGTGTCAAACCGGAGCAATTTTGTCTAAAATCTTAAATGAATATGATGAAGGATACAAGATCATGAACATGACATAACGCTGTTTTTGGTAATTTTATCACTTCTAAAGGTATAATTTAAACTTTAAGCCACAATTGTATCCTTGCATATACAATAAAACAAATAAGAAGAATGGACTCAGCTTTGGTTTGACACCCTGCTTGGAGGCTGTCATACACACATGAACACACACTCATTTCTGCAACGTCTAACCTGTAGCGTGGAGACTTTCAATTCCGGGCCAGCAACAGTGAGCGCCCTAAACTGCACCTTTTGTCCCGGTTAGTACACATACTTGTCCGTCTGTAGGAAGGTGTGGGAGGTGTGGGACTTTATGTTGAGGCTGAGGGACTTGTTCACCTGGGAGGCACCCACACTCCCCCACACTGACAGTTGTCCAGAGTGTTTGTCCGTGGCCGGGATCAACAGTTCGTGGCAATTGTCACTCCTACCTGTTCACCAGATTAACACTTTCATTTGCATGGCACCAATTTTATTTAATTACCGCTATATATGTTGGGGTATGTATGAGTTAGTGGGTTCATTGAAATTTGATCCTTTGAGTTTACAGATCTATCAGAACTTGAATAAAATCAGCTGGTAATATAAACAATATATGATATAATATATTAATATATACCACATTATATTATAATGTGGTCATTTGAATGAAGGAGTTGAGGCTATTTTTGGAATCAGTTATTTTCATGTTTGGTCATACAAAATCATTCTGGAACCCTTTATTCTACTATATTACTGCATTATATACCATACATACCAATCCACCCACACCAACACTAACACAGGATACAAAACACACACACACACGCACATCCGATAACATAAAACGCACATCACACACATGATCACATACAACGTAATGGGCACAAATCACTCACACATGATAACATAAAGCGCACACACGCACACACACACACACACACACACACACTGGTCTAGGCAAACTAGAAAAGGTATAAATTAGCATTATTGAGGAAATACTGCTGTCTTCAGTGCGTGCCATGGCCATCCTGAGCCTTACGACGTATACAGACTAATAACACACATAACAAAGCCACTACAACAACTTCGTCTCTCTCCAACACCCCTTCTCCCCTCTCTACACTCTTCAGAAAATAGGAAAAGTAGAAAGTAGCTACGAGGTGCCGTTGTAAAGGCTTATCCTTGAATACCTTCACCATACCTGACCCCATCCGGGGTTTAGCTGGTCCACAAGGGTGTGTGACATGAATCCAATAGAAAATGTGTGGGCCATCATGTCATGGAGTGGAATGTGGTTCAGGTTAGGATTGGAAAGGGCGGGAGGAGTGGGATCGGGGGGCATGGGGGGGGGGGGGGGGGAATCCGTCGCCGCCCTAATATAAGGTTGGATTTTTTTTAAATCAGCTCCAACGAGAATACAGGAGGTAGTTGATACAGCTTGTGGGTGGAGATCATATTGATTGAATAAATATATATTGTAAATTTTTATATTTAAGGACCCTTTACATATATTTTTTTTTTATTAATTTCACCACCACACCAAACACCTCCAATGAAATTAATGAAAGCATATAATTATGTGATCCACCAGGATATATTATATAACGTGTATGTGTTTCCAATGTTCACCGTAACATAATGATGGTGAAATAATACATATTAAATTAAATTCAAGGTAACATACACAGAGCTATAGTATACTTTTAATTATGTTTGGAGGATAATTTAAACAATTCGAAGTAAACATATTAAAGCCTAAACAATTTATATCAACTTTAAAACAACATAACCAGATTGCTTGGATTATCGTTAATTGTTCAATTCGATGACTTACTTTATAGTAAATCATTACAATGGGTAGCGCCGAACTGTTTAATGATAATGGGAAGCCACAGTAATTAAGCTAGTAATTAAGAATACACTGAGAAAAGTATAATGCAATAATCATAGCGTGTCATATTATAAGTTAAGGTAGATTATTAATTGGTCAACCACAGTGCTGTGAATAGTGGTATGGACGATTTTTTGTTTTACTCTAATATCAAAATTTGTTTATTACAAAGAAACACGTTTCGGCTCATCTAAAGTGTTTTCTCTAACTGAGCCGATATTATCTTGTCTTTATGATATATATATTTGGTTATAATTTGGTCCAAGCTAGATTACAATGTGATCCAACTTGTCTTGATGCGTGGATTGTAACATCCCGTTTCAATTACTTATATATTTATACGATTGTTCACACTAACCAGGACGCCAAGGTGGCAACTTTGAGTGTTTTGCAAGGGAGCATATCTATTTATTTTCTATAACACATTGTATAAGGTGAAGAATAGAATACGAGTTAATAATTGAGAATCAGTAAAGGTAAACAGAACAGTATTATTCAAACACCAAAGTAATTTTTATGGACAGCTTTGAACACGACGATGAGGAAAATTATATATTCGGTTAGGAGAGAGAAGGGGGAGAGAAAAAGAGAGAAGGGAAGAGATAAGGGAAGGCAGCAGAGAGAAGGGGAGGAGGGGGGAATGGGAAGTTCGAAGGATAGAAACTTGATTGTATATTAAATTCCATAAATAACGCAACACCTGATGTGTGTTACTTATTTGTGATCCGGCATGTGCTAATCTAATAATATAGCCTGTGTGTTATGTAAACATAAAATTATTCTGCGTGCTGTTCTAGAACACACACACTCACGTTTGACTCCTCCTCCTTCCAACCTCTATATTAACCCCGCTCCCTTATATTAGAAGCGATTAAAGGGCCATGTATTAAAAGATAAGTGAACTAACACATTGCCTCCGGCCATGACAACAAGTTCTGTCGTAGACTGTACCATTACTGATTACGTATGTATGTATATACTCAGGCACATACCCATAGCCGGGGTTAGCTGACTCAAGACATAACTCGAACAGAAGCAACAAAATCAAACAAAAATAATAATTCACACACATCTAGATCGTCCAGGAGAAGACCTAGAGACTAAGACATATTTGAGGTACCCAGCATAAGACTCCCAGGTCCCAGACATCCCGGAGAGTTTCCTGTCTCAGCATGCAGACATGCCCACCCACATCACTTCCAGGGATGGCCCTTCATTATACTCCGATTCCCACGACCGGGCCGACGGACAATTATCTAGTCCAACTGGCCGACCTCCCACTCCATAAGACCGCGTTATCACTCATCTATTCACAATCATTCTCCATTAATTCATATTCATCACCAATTCTCTTGCTGTTCGTCAGGCATCTCTCTAACTTCCAACACTTATTTCACACCAGATCTCTCCATCTCCTCCAAGGTCTTCCTCTCAATCTATTTGCCCTTGTTTCTGACTCATATATTCTCTTTCAAATACTTTGATCTCCCATTCGTTCAACATGTTCATACCAGCATAGCACTGTTTTTTCTGCTCCGACCAATAGGGGTTTCCGTTGTCCCATCCTCCTACGTACTGTACAGTACAGTTGGCCAACTTTGAAGATGTTTACAATTTATATTAATACTTAACTATACATAGATATTAATATGTTAATAGACATGGCAGGAATGTGAGTGGTGGTGGCAGGAGGGTGGGGATTCGAATCAGTTTAAGCAAGACTGTGCGGAGGGTCTACATAACTAAAACGTGAATGGTTGTTTTCTCAATGCCTGTATAGTGATCATAATTATTAGGCTTAAAACGTCCATGTAAAGTATAATGTTTACTAATATTATCTTCTACGAAAATATTAACAATATTATTGAGGTATGAACTTTCGTTTGTATGAATAGTATGAATTCATAGTTCCCGATTTATCTTCATTACCGTCTTACGCTTTCCTTTAGAAAGTTTGCAAGTAACCTATGCGAATAATAAGCTCCCTGGTAAAGGCTGAATTTGTCCTCAGTATATGAGAGGTCGTTCTTAACTCACTCAGTACCGGTGACATCCTTTGAACTTTATTTTGACTACTTTTGGACGATTTGTATACAGTTTAATTAAAATGGGCCTTCAGCAACTAACAGGCTTCAAATTATATCACTTAACCCTTTTATTACTACCACGGATTTTCTTAAACTGTACAAAATATATTTAATAGCTAGAATATAATTTAAAATACGTCGCCGGTACAAAAGGGGTTAACATTTTCAATTGAATAACGCCAAGATCTCTTTTATCCGAGCAATTACCAGATGTTATTAAATACCTAATGAATTGCCACGCTAACTAATTCGATATTTTGTTTTCTTTCTTATGTTGTCCACTTCAGAAGTTACAGTCTTTTCTAAGCTCCCCGCCATGGAGTGGCTTCGGTCACCCAGGCTTTATTGTGGTCGGCAGGGAGGGTTCTGTGGGGGCGCTCGGTTATGGCCTTGGCCGTGCTCGGGGCCTTGGGGCTGTTCGGCCAGGCAGCTTGGGGAACAACAACAACAACAACAACTGCCCTTAAATTACTAAATGAATCCTGCTCGTCCTTCTACACACACATAATTGTGGAAATGGAGGTAGTGTTAGTGGTACGGGTGGGTGTGATAAACGGGGATAAACGAGTACCGTATTTTGTTGAGTGACTGGTTGACAGTTTTACATAATTGGAACCATAGCAATACATAATATTGTAAAGATTTTATTGTGTATATAATATCAGGGATTTACAGTTTACTGTATATATTCTTATGACTAAACAGGAAGTTTAGTGCATACCGGTACTCATTTGGTGATATAGAGCAGAACAAGCTTCGATCAAACACTTAAACAACAACATTAATTCAACCAGACTCCCAGTGGACAATTCTCAGACAACAGTGTGATGGGCTTTTGGGCAACAAAGAAAATATATGATCATAACATAGTATGGCGCGACATAAGTTCAGATGACAAAGGGGAATACAAAAAATACTGTGCCGCTATGAAATCAACAAATATCATCACCTGTTCTTAGCCGTATAACCATATTTATTAAAACAATCTTACGTCTGTCCTAGAAGACCTTTAAGTTTACTACCTAGAAATTCCTAACATACGGTAGAAATAGACATTCAACTCATACATTATCTATTATATAATGTTAATAGACAAATATGAATAATTTTAAATTTCACTTGAACTCTGAATATTAGAGGCCCTTCCTAAGCTGCATAAAATACAGTAAAGCAACTGGAACTATAAATAAGTGATTTATTGTATTGAAGAGTATTATTGAGTATTAAACTATTTTACTTACGAGAGATCCTTCTGAAACTAAATGTCATATGCTTGTGATAACTGGAAACACATAAATGTAGACATACAGTAGTTTGCAAGAGGATAAGATCGTAATAAAAATGATCGATAATAAGGAAATGTGTAGTACTTGAGGGGTTACCCTAATAAAGCATTTATATATTTTGAAGACACTAATCAGCTGATGATACTGGTACACATTTATATAATTAGTGCCATGTTGTTCATCATATATAGATAGATATAGATAAATATATGTAATAGACATACAATTATCCCGATATTTCACGTTAAGTGGCTGGCCAGTCCTAATACTAATTGCGAGACTGATTAATAATTTAAGAGACCCCGAATTTAATATTATATTCAATTTGTTTGTCTTCTTCGATATAGTGTTGTTTTATGCCAAGGGCCGTCGGAAATTAGTATTTACCCATTATCCAACAATCTAGAAACACGTCCTCCACTAATAGGGAGGAGTATGAAGATCAGGGAAAATGTGGGGTTAAGTAAAGAATTTACAATGAAAACAAAAATGAAATTAGAAAAGTGCCCTTTATAGCGAATTAATGAAAAGGCACTGAAAATTACCTTCTATTGGGAGATTGATGGAAAAAAGTACTGTGAAAATAGAAAATTTTCTCTATATCGAGATTTTGGGAAAATTGGTACTGTAAAAAATCATACTCAATAGCTGGCTCTGGGATACAATATGAGTTGAGGGTAGGCTGAAATCCGCTACTACAATACAATCACGGCGGACCAGGGACTCAACCATTTCCTACACCACACACGCGTTTTTAATGACTACTAATATTTCCGAAGTATTCCAGAAATTAAAATGAACAAAAGTGGATTATAGGAGTAGCTCAAAGTATTGCTTGCCGTAACTCGATATGTTGCCATTAAGGGGGGCTAGTTAGGGTTGCCATGCGATACAAAATGGATTGAGGAAGATCTCTTACCCCCGTGACTTAATTATGGACGCTGTGGGATACACTATTAATAATAACCTTATTTAGATCAAGGAAGGTGAACTGAGATGGTCTCTCCCTATAGAGGGCAATTGTTCAAAACAGGCTACAGTATAAAAAAATCTTCCTTTAGAGCCCTCTTCCATTGTTTACAGTTTTCTTCATATACTCTCCCTAGGGCACTTTTCCAATTGCATTACCTGTTTTCATTGTACATTCTTTACTCTCACCTGAACTTCACAGCCCTTCCCAGTTTCCATTTGGGGGAGGGGGGGGGGGGAGGCATGTTTTCAGATTGTTGAATAATGGGTAAATACTAATTTCCGACGTTCCTTGGAATAAAACAACTCGGTATATCAAAGAATAACTAATATTTTCAATGCAGCGACATTATCTTTAAAAAGTGTTCCTTGACCATGGAATGCAAGACAAAACCACATACTATACACAATGCCGTTGTAAAGGCTTATCCCTCAATACCTTCACCTGACCTGACACATGCCCAGAGATTATATATTATACTAGGAGATGGGAAACCTGCTATCTAATGTACTAATAAAATCGTGCTCCTAATGGTTCCCAAATGCCACCACAAAATAACGCCATCTGTTGTTGCTAACCAGAACTAATAGTGAAAACAATCTACGGGATCGCACTTTTCTTGCATTAGTGCACTCTACAGTATTGTATAGTAATTACAAATTTTACGTAATGGCAAGACCTACATTATGTAGCCTCTAATCTATCCTGTTACAACATCTATGTAGCCTATATAAGTAATGTTCTCTGACATGAACGAACTATATATATTTTTTACTGTAAAAAAACATAGTAATATATAATTAAAACCATTGTTTGAGCTCACGTCACCAACTAAAATAAATTAAATAGATGCATTAATTGCTATTTAAGTATTACATAAAATGCATGTCATGCACTAATGCACGCTACCCATATAGCCTTAGCTGTATATACATGTTTTCGGACGATGGAGTTCATCTGAACCAGGTGGGAGCAGCACGTTTCGGGCGTCTTCTCAACGATGCGGTGAAGGATTTTCTGAGAAGAAATCGACTCAGCACAGGACAACCAGGAAGGAGGACCGAAGACAGCGAGGGCGGCAACCTGCGAAGGAATTTAATGCTAATCTGTCAAGAACCGCGATTTTGGATAAAGCTCCAACAACACGACCCAAATTCAAAACCACCAGGGATAACAACCAAGGACCGATGTCAGCCATGAATATAAATGTAGATCCGATCAGAACCAAACATTTGATTAAAGAACGTTCTGTAAGTTCTAAAACCGCAACTTTAAAGGTTTTCTATGCAAATGCTGTGACGCCTGCCAGCGTTGGCAGAATCGCCTCCCGGTAGCCACTAGCACTCGCCAGGGCAGTGAAATGGGCTGCAGTCTGTCTACAATGTTGTACTTTCTTTCTTGTGAATCGTCATGTCACAGGCAGGGTAGAAGTGGTCTTTGTTTTCGCCTGTGACAATGCATTGTATTTTATATCATGAGTTGAACATAAGATGCATTGTAGTGAAGGAGAGAGAGAGGGCGAGCGAGCAGGGTGGGGGAGGTGAATGTTGCTTTTCCTCCTCCTCCCTCCTCCCTCCCGGAGGAGTTGCTCGCCCCCGTGGTCTTTTCTCTCGGTTTTGATTGGCTGGTGGTTCCTGGCGCCTTCTGCAGGCCTGCTGCCGGGTGACGTAGCGGCCTGTGATTGGCTGACCACCGTGCCTTTGTGTGGGATCCTGGAGGGGTCCAGAGGAGCTATTCTCCTCAGAGCTATCCTGACTAGCATACCCTTCACATGTTCCTTGCCCCCCTGTCTCCCGACTTCTACCTATAGAGCACTTTCTCTCTCTCTCAACTTCTTACCTCTCATTCTTCTACTCTATTTAATATCATAACTTCCCTTTGGTTCTGCACGATTTCATATATCGGCCATCGTATTATATGCTGAAGCTCTCAGATAACACATGTTTAGTTAGGCATTTTGGAGGGGTTACCAATTTTGTCTGTAGAGGTTTGACACACTCACGGTGTCTTCCTTCCTGTATCGTGGTGGTCTGCTGGGGGATTTAATGCTAGACTGGGATAAGGCTACTGATGTTGTGATTTCCGATGTGTACTAGATTTTGTTAAACCTGTACAATCGCAACGGAGACGTGGGAAGCCTAGGTGGTCTTTCTGACTGTGTACCTTGTGAGTTTAGCACTATGTTGCGAGTGAGGGCTTTTGCCTCTGCCACCCAACACTGTGCGAACTCGTTTGCTTTGACTTTGAAAGGGTCGCCAGGAGAGAACCAGATACTAGCGATCTAGATCTCTCAAGAGAGCACCCCGTCAATTAACGTAATTTGGCCGCACATCCTTAAGGACTTCGCTAGGCTACGAGCCGCTTGCTCCGCCATTCTTTCCTAGCCTACTACATCCCAGCTAGACTTTATTCGCCTAGCAGACACCAGATTTAGATTATAAACTCTTTCTGTTATGTATGCATTATTATTCACGGCATTTATTAGTCTAGGTTGTTGTTGAGTTGCACAATCCTAGTAGGCTGTTTCGTTGATGAGGAAGTACTTCTTTTGCTGTTTGAGTTCCTACTATTGCGCAGTTATTATTCCCGTGCCAGTTAACCCTATATGTCCTTACAATTGTCATATCCTGTTCCTGCTTTATACTACAGTTCAAAATCCGATACGATCATCTTAACCTAGCATCAGACTTTCTTCAGAAGATTCCTGCTCGATGCTTTGGGACTTTCGTTCACTTTCTTTAGTATAGGAGTGACAGTTCATTATTATTTAGAGTAACTTTAAATATACTTTAAGAACATAAGAACATAAGAAAATGGGAGTCTGCAGAAAGCCGATTGGCCTAAGCAAGGCAGATCCCTGTCCCACACAACCCCAATTACAAAGCCCAATTATAGGCTCAACACTCTAATACCCTGAGGATCATCTTACCAAACCGGTTAGAGATTAACGCAGGATTACGGGGTCTGCAGAGCGCTGATTGGCCCAACCCGGCTGATCCCCCTTCACACCCAACCCTTCTCGTCCATATGCTTATCCAATTTTTTCTTAAAGCTCCCTATCGTTCTTGATCCCACTATATCACTTGGTAGCCTATTCCACCCATCTACAACTCTGTTACCAAACCAATATTTGCCTATATCTTTCCTGAAACTAAATTTATCTAATTTGAAACCATTGGTACAAGTTCTTTCGCTATCACTGAGCTTTAGTACATTTGTCATGTCCCCTTTGTTAATCCCACTAACCCACTTGAACACCTCTATCATATCCCCTCTAACTCTGCGTCTCTCTAACGAATGTAAACCTAATTTCTTCAACCTTTCTTCATACGGAAAATTTCTAATATTATGGATCATTTTTGTCATTCTACGCTGAATTCTCTCCAATGAATCTATGTCCATTCTGTAATAAGGACACCAAAATTGGACAGCATAATCCATATGGGGTCTCACTAATGACAAGTAAAGTTTTAAGATAACATCAGCAGTTCTGTTACTCACACTCCTAGAGATGAACCCGAGAATCCTGTTTGCCTTATTACGAACGCTTATACACTGTTTTCTAGGCTTCAAATCATTGCTAACAAACACACATAGATCTTTCTCGCAGTCTGAATTTTCTAATTCTAAATTAGCTAGTTTATATTTAACATTTGTTTGCATCTTCCCTATCTTTAATACCTTGCATTTGTCAATGTTAAACTTCATCTGCCAATTTACTGACCATTCATGTAAGGTATCTAGATCCCTTTGGAGGCACTCTATATCGCTATCTGAATCAATTGATCTCCCCATTTTAGTATCGTCTGCGAATTTACTTATCCTACTAGTTATACCTAAATCTAGGTCATTTATGTATATAAGAAACAACAGGGGACCTAATACCGATCCCTGGGGGACACCACTTTTGACTGCTCCCCACTCTGACTTGGTACCATTTATGCTGACTCTCTGTTTCCTACCAATTAGCCATGACCTAATCCATCCCAACAACGACCCTCCTATTCCATGTGCCTCAACCTTTCTCATCAATCTCTCATGAGGGACTCTGTCGAAAGCTTTACTGAAATCTAAATATATAATATCATATGACTTGTCACTATCTACTGCTTCATATACCTCTGAGAAAAAGCTAAGCAAATTAGTAAGGCAAGAACGTCCCTGAGTGAATCCATGCTGAGAAGAATTTATTAAGTTAAATTTTACTAAGTGGCTTCTAATTTTCCTAGCAATAATGGACTCTAGCAACTTTCCTATGATTGATGTGAGACTAATGGGACGGTAATTGGATGCTATCGATTTATCACCTTTTTTGAAGATCGGAACTACATTTGCAAGCTTCCAAGCTTCTGGAACTAAACCTGTTTCTAATGACTTGTTAAATATAAATGCTAATGGACTACTTAACTCATCTCTGCATTCTTTTAATACTCTAGCATATACCTCGTCAGGACCAGGCGATTTTTGAGGTTTCAGTCTGTCAATTTCCTTAAGCACATCATTTCTACTTATACTAACTGTACTTAACATATTTTCTATACTATCACTATATACCATATTGACTTCTGGAATCTGTGCCAAATTTTCATTAGTGAAAACGGAAAGAAACTGACTATTTAATGTACTGCACATTTCTAAATCATTTTCTGTTATTTCTCCTATTGAAGTTTTTAGGGGGCCTATTACATCTCTAACTTTAGATTTATATAGTTGGTAAAAAGCTTTAGGGTTATTTTTTGAGTCGCTGGCTATCCTTATTTCATAATTTATTTTTGCTTTCCTGATTTCCTTTTTGACCTGTCTTGATAGAGTCTGATAGTATATATGTAAATGATTTTCACCTTTCTTTATTTTTCGATATATTCCTTTCTTTTTTCCTATAAGATCTATTAGCTTATTAGTCATCCATTTTGGTTGGTTCTGCGTCGATCTAAATCTTCTTTTAGGGATATATTTATTTTGAGCATTGTGGAGTGAAGCAATAAACTGGTTATATGTAGGTGGCAAGTTTAACTCTGGCATATCCTGACTTAATTGCTTAACAATAGGGTCCACCCTTAAGTCTCTTCTTAGCCCACCATAATCGGCTTTTCTGAAATCTGGGATAAGTGTCGTATTCTCTTTAGCATTCCCTGTCCATTGTATATTAAAATAATAGATTTATGATCGCTATTTCCTAGGTGGTCACCAATCTCTACATTATTTATCATATGTTCATTGTTACTGAAAACTAAATCAAGAATATTAATACCTCTAGTCGGCGTATCTATGAATTGAAATAAAAAACTATCTTGTACTACCTCAATAAACTCTACTGAATCGGAGTCGCCTATTTGGTGCTGCCAATCAATGTTCGGAAAATTAAAATCCCCCATAATGCACACATTGCTAAACCTTGATGCTATTTTAATTTCCTCCCATAACGATTTTCCGCCATTTCTACTCATATTAGGCGGTCTATATATAACTCCAATAACTATGGTCTCACTACCTTCGTTAACCTCTACCCAAACACTTTCATTATCATTATTTAGTCTAATACCTGATTTAATACAGCTTTTTAATGTACTCCTGACAAACACTGCTATACCCCCGCCCCTCCTACTTGTTCGGTCATATTTAAACAAACTATATCCTGGAATATCAAATTCTGCTAAAAAATGCCTAGATTCTGTATTAATCCACGTTTCAGTTAGCGCTATTATGTCTATATTTTCTGTGCTAACGAGTGCTCTAAGTTCGTTCATTTTGTTACATAAACTCCTACAATTTGTATAATATACCCTCAACCTATTACTTTTATTTGCAACTAATTTTCTATTGTGTTTAGCTAACTTATTATTTCCTGTTGAACTACTAGCTCTAGACGGAAATTCTACTCTATCAGTATTCTCATCTTTACTATCAGTTACATGTGTAGTGTTATCGATACTACTATTACACATCACTATATCCGCACTATCTTGACTGATTATTTCTATTTTACTCACTGGTTTGTCACATGAAGTACCTGCTCCATATGGAGACAGTATTTTACTTACACACCCAGGTTTTTTTAACGAAACCCCGCAACAATCTTGTCGAGTGAGCTGGCCAAGGTCGAAACTCCAAGTCGAGAGAGATGTACTCCATCCTGGGCATACAGTTCTTCCTTACCATAAAAGAGGGACCAGTTATCCAGGAATGGAATAGTATTTGCCTTACAATACTTCTCCAGCCGGCTATTTACACCAATAGCCCTGGAGGACCATTCCTTCCTTACCCCTCTTCTAGGCAGGATACTGTTTACCACAGGAACTCCACCTTTTTCCTTGATCCTCTCCAACATTTCCTGATACTTGGAGAGCAACTCCTCAGTCCTGCATCTCCATATGTCGTTGCTCCCTGCGTTGAGGAAGATGATGGGGTCCTCCCCACTCACTTCCATGACAGCATCTATCTTCTCAGCCACCCTCCCGACTCCGGCACCAGGCACGCAGACAACTTTACCAACCTGAGTGTTTGTTGCCCTGCCAAGGTATCTAACCAATGAATCACCGACAATGAAAACAGACTTAGCTTTTTCCTTTTGTCGGCGTGTAGCAGTAGTTGTTGCAGCAACAGCAGCAGACTCCCCCCCCTCCCCTCTCACTGCCTCGATGATCGCCACTTCATCGCCATCACTCTCATCAGCCAAAGTGCTGAAGTTGTTGTGGGTCTTGACTGGCTGCCTTTTCAGCTTGCAGGCCGTTGCACTAGTTGACACCACTTTCCAAGGGGCTTCACGATCCCTGGGAACACTTCCGGTAGCCTCACACTTCTTCTCCGCCATAGCTAGTCTCAAGGCCAAATTTTCATCTTTGAGACACTGAATCTCCTGCTCCACACTCTCCAGTCTTTCTTGCAAAGCAAGACAAAGCTGGAGAGTATGGGAGGAGACAGCAGACTCATCAACAACAGCCATCACTATGAAAGTTCACTAGGACCTCACTAAGGGTAAACCGGTACACTAGCGGTCACTGGGGACGTCCACACTAGTCACGGGTCAGAGGGCAACTAGTTTGCATTAAATCATTGGAGTGATTTAATTAAGATCTCTATCTTTTCCTAGTATACCATATTACCGTAATTGTATGTTGTTGTGATCAGGCTGTATCAGAGATCATCAGCCTGTAGTAGTAGTGCACTTATACTGAGTTATAGGATACCCCGTTATCGCAGATTTAACTCTGGAGGGTATAGGTGTTTTTGTGCGCCGGCATTATAAGTTCAGGGGTTGGATCTAGTGTTACCGTTGTGGGTGTGTGCTTTCCTAGTCCAATGATTAAGAGCCCTTGTTTTATACGAGCCCCGGTCGTAACAAATGGCGACCTTGCTTAGGATTTTGTGAACTTAGAGAAATATTGCAGGAGTGTTGTGGTCATTTGTTTTTGTTTGAAGGAATATAGTGGACACGTGGATTTTTTTTTGGCAAGTAGTATAACACTTAAGAGTCTTCAAGCATTGTTTGAGTGAATAGTGCTACATAAGAGTTTAGGTACTTCTATTTTTGTTTATATAAACGTTGAGAATTTTTGGTGGACACTATGTCGAACGACGGATCAGTGTACAGTGAGGACACAGTACGGGAAACAGAAACTGAGGTGCAGCAGCGGGCTTTGTTAGATGACATTAGAGTCATAACTAGTGAGGAGGATGCAAGGAAGTTTCTGGAGACACCTATTACTGCTGACCGGGTGTCGGGGATTGATCGGTATGGTCTTCAGTGTTTGGCCACGGTCAAGGGGCATATGGGCACTAGCAGCATGTCGAGAGGTGACCTGGTGGCCTGTGTGCTCGGCGGGATGCGTGGGGCTTCGGGTGGAGCGGGAGCTGGGGCACCTTCGGCCCAGCCCCTATTCCACTCGACTCCTACCATGGCGCCCCCTCGGGCTCCGGAGCCGGGTACGTTCCCGCCGGCCGATCGTCACTGGCAGCGTGGTTTGCACTTGGGTGAGTCTCCAATTGTTGCATCTCTTCCTCCTCAAGGTTTGACGGCAGATATGCTCTTCCAGCTTGAGATGGCTAAGCAGCAACGGGAATCTGAGCGGAAGCAGCAGGAGTTTGAAATGGCTAAGATTCAGGCTGAAGAGAGAAGGGCCAGATATGAGCTTGAGCAACGAAGGCATGAATCTGAGATTGAGATGTCCAGGATTCAGTCTGAGGAGAGAAAGGCCATGTACTGTGCAGACAAAGATCTTGAGAAGTCTAGGGTGGAGTCGACAGGGCAGCGTCTCGGTTCTGGGAATCGAGGTCTTGATCCGTCTTTATCGCACCTGCTCAAGTTGGTCCCTGTATTTGATGAGTCGGGTGTCACCGAATTTTTTATGCGTTTTGAGAAGAAGTGCCGGAGCACTAATGGCTCAAGGTTAAGTGGGCAGCCCTTGTTTCCTCTAGATTGATTGGCAAAGGACTCAACGCATATGATGCGTTGCCCTTGGAGTCGTGCATCGATTACGAGGTATTGAAGGAGGCTGTCCTGCGGGCATATGAGTTACAACCAGAGACGTACAGATTGAAGTTCCGGGGTGTAACGAAGGGTCGTGAGTGCACCTTTCTTGAGCATGCCCGGGATCTGTCCGATGCATTTAGAAACTGGCTGCGTTCTGAGAAGGCATCGACGTTTGAGGAGTTGAAACAGCTGATGCTTCTAGAACAATTTTTTAAGTGTACGGGCAGCGATCTGACATTGAATCTTAAAGAGAAAAACCCAAGAACTCTTCAGGAGGCAGCTGAGATGGCTGACCTTCGGATGTCACTGATTCGTGGGTGCAGGTCTGCACAACGGAACGATGCAGGTAACAAGGGGCGCAACACTCCACCCCCCCGAGTCGGTGATACACCATATAACCATTACAACAAGATCAACGATACTAAGTCTGACCATAAACCTAATACCGTCCCGTTTAAGAAGGGTCAGGGCCCTTCCCCACCTCAAGGGAAGCCCAAGGGGGAGTTAGAGTGTTTTCATTGTCATGAGAAGGGCCATTTTGCAAGAGCCTGTCCAAGCAAGCTACCTAATGCAGTTGTGTCTTTGGCTCGCAACATTGGGGTGTCCCCGAAGTCGTCTGAGTTTGCCCGGGGTATAACGTCAGAGGCTGGGACACAGCCAGTGGAGAAGAATCCGGAAGGCTCGAACCCTGTCCGCGATGTCTTTTGTGACCATCGAGGGCATGGCTGCGTGAAGTGCGCTGGTAAGAAGCATGGATTTGAGCTGTTGCGTGACACGGGTGCCTCTCAGACTTTAATGAAGAACTTTACTGGTAGACCAATAAACGCGGCATGGGTGGTTGTGGTGCAGGGTATCAATGCTGTCAAGTCATACCCGTTGGTCAGGATGGAACTAGAGGTGGATGGTGTGACACGAGAGTTGGATGTGGGTGTTGTGGAGAACTTGCCTGTTGGGGGCGTCGACCTCCTTCTCGGCAACGACTTTGCGGTGCCTACTTCTGAGGTTTCACCCTTGGTCGTTGCCGAGAAGCCGGCTGACGTGAGTAGGGAGGAACAGGAGTGGGTAGAGAAATGTCAAGTACAACCTATGGCGTGCGTTGTTACAAGACCTCTTGCATCCAAAGTGTCACAGCCTATTCCTCAGTCTTCTGATCAGCGGAGGAACGGTTGGAAGAAGATGGCTAATGTTGGTAACAGTTTGAAGAGTTTAGTACCAGAATATACTTATATACCAGCATATACTTTATACTTGGCAACTCAGTATTGGCACCATTGTTGGAGTCTGGAGAAGCCCCAGGACCTGTCACAGCTAGTGAGGAGGTAGGGCAGGAAGAGACTCCGAGGCAGCAACGTTACACACGGAGAGAAAAAAGGGTTGCTTAGTTTGATATTGGGGGAGGACTTGGGTTGCTTTGGAAGCATCTAGACAGGTTGGTTCCCTCAGATATTTGTAAACTGCAGTTGGAGAATCCGGAAGTTCAGAAGTGTGGTAATGGTGCTGTCGAGATCAAACACGAGGACGGGGAAACATGTCATGTGAACCTGTTGAAGGAGTTTGTGAGGCAACCACCTGAGCAGCCTACTGTCCCTGAGTTGGTCTGCAGCGGCCAAGGTGGAGAAGGAGAGGGGGGCAGTAGGGCACAGGTGGAGGGGAGTAGGGATTATCATGTCTCGCTGGAGCAGTGGGCGGGGGACATGAGTCTGGTGGCTGTGGAAGCGCTAGAGCACCTGCCTGAGCAGCAGTGTGCAGCGCTCCAGCACCAGCTCGGTTCATACCCCACTGGTCGTGCCGAGCCCCTGAGCCTCACAACTCAGGCGGTGCAAGATGTTCAGCGGGCAGGTCACGTGAATGTTGGGAGATCGTTAGCCTCGTTGTTTCGGTGGTTCAAGGTGGGCGACGAGGCTTGGACATGGTTGTCAGGTCAAGGTCGACCCATGGCTGCCAAGGGTGGTGGTCAAAAGGAGGACTTTGAGCAGATTGGTGAGGTTGGCTGTGGCATAGAAGTGCCCGGTCGTCGCATAGCCTCCCAAAGCTGCTCTAGTCGAATGCAACAGCCCTACCATAGACCGACTGTATCTGGCCATGTCGCTAAAAGGGGTGATGCTGTGCAGGCAGATGTAGTCGTAAGGAATGCGGGGGTGCGCATGTACGGTATCGGTGGGGAAGCCTTAGCAATTGTGAACTATGGGAGTGACTGCACAGATGGTACTGATTGTCCCTCTCATGACCTGGCTGTTCTAGGGACGAAGGTGGAGAAGGAGGGAGACTACATGTTAGAAGCTGCAGTCTTGGCTGGGTTGTGGAAGGACACTAGGATTGTTATTCTGCGAGATAAGTTGTTTACTAGGCTGTGGTAGTGCATCCACATGTTTGTTGCTTCTCCAGGCCTGATGTACAGGGTAGAATCCGACATGCAGGCTGGAGATAGTGCAAGGCTCAGTTTAATTCCCTACCGTATAAATCCTGCTCGACAGCCTGTGGTGCAAGCAGAGCTGGATTACGTGTTGACGAAGGGTCTGAGGGATAAGGAATGTCATGAGTGGTCGTTGCCTGTAACTTTTCAACCTGTGTTAAGTGGCAAGATCAGTGAGTGTGTTGATTGCGAGAGTGTGTGTGCATTATCCCTGACAGATGCCTATACTTTATCGAGAGTTGACGACACCATAGACCGCCTCGGGGCTGCATCGCCTATCACGAAGGTAGAACTAGTGAAAGGTTATTGGCAGGCCCCGTTGCCGGAAAGAGCGAAGAGAAATGCCAGTCTTGTGATGAACTGGGCAGTTTATCAGTGCCAGGTGTTGTTTTGCTGCCGGGACACAAGTTGGATGTGTGGCATGCTAAGGGCACTGATAATGTTTTGGCTGATTGTTTGTCACGGGACGGTGTGTTTGCAGGAGAACCCTCGCCGTTCAGTCAGTGTGTGTTGAGAGTGGAGTAAAATAGGCTTGCCCCTGTAAGTGCAGCCGCCATAAACATATTAAAAAAATCAAAAATAACATAAAAACTCTTTCTTTTGATAGTTAATTGTAAGTTGCCAATGTTATAGCTAAAGTCCTAAGTTGAACCTGTCTTTCACTTAGGAGGCTGGGTTCTGTGAAGCTCGCTCTGGGAGCATAACAGGCTAAAATTATACTATTATGTTTGGGAGGGGTTATAAGATTTTCTTTATGTTGATATGTTGTTTTATGGAAGATTGAGCTTTGCATTTCATTTCTGGCGGAGTGGCTATGTGTGACGGGTCTTGTCGGCATTCTGCCTTGTCAGATATCGTGCTCGCCTAATGTTGAGCGTCCTATATCTTGGGCGGGGTGCGACGCCTGCCAGCGTTGGCAGAATCGCCTCCCGGTAGCCACTAGCACTCGCCAGGGCAGTGAAATGGGCTGCATTCTGTCTACAATGTTGTACTTTCTTTCTTGTGAATCGTCATGTCACAGGCAGGGTAGAAGTGGTCTTTGTTTTCGCCTGTGACAATGCATTGTATTTTATATCATGAGTTGAACATAAGATGCATTGTAGTGAAGGAGAGAGAGAGAGCGAGCGAGCAGGGTGGGGGAGGTGAGTGTTGCTTTTCCTCCTCCTCCCTCCCGGAGGAGTTGCTCGCCCGCGTGGTCTTTTCTCTCGGTTTTGATTGGCTGGTGGTTCCTGGCGCCTTCTGCAGGCCTGCTGCCAGGTGACGTAGCGGCCTGTGATTGGCTGACCACCGTGCCTTTGTGTGGGATCCTGGAGGGGTCCAGAGGAGCTATTCTCCTCAGAGCTTTCCTGACTAGCATACCCTTCACATGTCCCTTGCCCCCCTGTCTCCCGACTTCTACCTATAGAGCACTTTCTCTCTCTCTCAACTTCTTACCTCTCATTCTTCTACTCTATTTAATATCATAACTTCCCTTTGGTTCTGCACGATTTCATATATCGGCCATCGTATTATATGCTGAAGCTCTCAGATAACACATGTTTAGTTAGGCATTTTGGAGGGGTTACCAATTTTGTCAGTAGAGGTTTGACACACTCACGGTGTCTTCCTTCCTGTATTGTGGTGGTCTGCTGGGGGATTTAATGCTAGACTGGGATAAGGCTACTGGTGTTGTGATTTCCGATGTGTACTAGATTTTGTTGAACCTGTACAATCGCAACGGAGACGTGGGAAGCCTAGGTGGTCTTTCTGACTGTGTACCTTGTGAGTTTAGCACTGTGTTGCGAGTGAGGGCTTTTGCCTCTGCCACCCAACACTGTGCTAACTCGGTTGCTTTGACTTTGAGAGCGTCGCCAGGAGAGAACCAGATACTAGCGATCTGGATCTCTCAAGAGAGCACCCCGTCAATTAACGTAATTTGGCCGCACAGCTTTAAGGACTTCGCTAGGCTACGAGCCGCTTGCACAGCCATTGTTTCCTAGCCTACTACATCCCAGCTAGACTTTATTCGCCTAGCAGACACCAGATTTAGATTATAAACTCTTTCTGTTATGTATGCATTATTATTCACGGCATTTATTAGTCTAGGTTGTTGTTGAGTTGCACAACCCTAGTAGGCTGTTTCGTTGATGAGGAAGTACTTCTTTTGCTGTTTGAGTTCCTACTATTGCGCAGTTATTATTCCCGTGCCAGTTAACCCTATAATGTCCTTACAATTGTCATATCCTGTTCCTGCTTTATACTACAGTTCAAAATCCGATACGATGATCTTAACCTAGCATCAGACTTTCTTCAGAAGATTCCTGCTCGATGCTTTGGGACTTTCGTTCACTTTCTTTAGTATAGGAGTGACAGTTCATTATTGTTTAGAGTAACTTTAAATATACTTTCTTCTAGTTTGCATTAAATCATTGGAGTGATTTAATTAAGATCTCTATCTTTTCCTAGTATACCTTATTACCGTAATTGTATGTTGTTGTGATCAGGCTGTATCAGAGATCATCAGCCTGTAGTAGTAGTGCACTTATACTGAGTTATAGGATACCCCGTTATCGCAGATTTAACTCTGGAGGGTATAGGTGTTTTTGTGCGCCGGCACTATAAGTTCAGGGGTTGGATCTAGTGTTACAGTTGTGGCTGTGTGCTTTCCTAGTCCAATGATTAAGAGCCCTTGTTTTATACAAGCCCCGGTCGTAACACGACAATAACTGCTAATTGCCAGGGGTTGCACATGCCAGCCTTCTTCCAACTGGCAACAAAGCTGAAAAAATCCGGCTGAGACGTATGTGATTGGAATACTGTGCTTCGCGATGTGGCGTAAGGCTGTGATTGGTTCAGTGTGTGGCGAGATGTGACGTAAAGCATTGTAAATGGTTTATACAAAAATTAGAACAAATCAGAATATGATCCCCAGATATAGTGACGTTCGACTGACAGGCCGGGGGTAAAACCTGCTCTCGCTTAATCTTATTGTTGGAACATTGCCATCTAGAGGTATGGTCTTGTTTCCCGAGACACGCTTTAGACAGTGTTATGTATTTAATCTCTAAATGCGACGGTAATGACATATATAGCAATAAAATTTCGTTTATATAAGTGCTAAAACACACTTAATAATCGATGGGGCCCGTATCCGGGTTGTTTTCAATTCAAACCCGAGAGCGTATCGTCATCCAACATTCATTTAGGTAAATGCATGTAATCAAACACCCATCGCATGACTTCAGTGTTCAATAAGGTAAGCAAAGGCAACCGAGTTACTTTTTCCTCTCAGTTTCCTTACAAATTAGTAGCCTTATCAATAATACTCGGTCATTTGCTGTTCTCATTCCTTTGTAAATATATATTTATATGAGAGAGAGAGAGATGGATGAAAAACATAACATTGGGTACTGGTATCATAAGTTATCACCTTAAAATAATATAAAGAATAGCTTAACAGAATAACCCCTCGACTAAAACACACTATTCCTTATTATCAAATATTATTTACAATTACCTTATTTTTTATATTATATGTGTACATGTGTTTTCAGTTACCGACAACATATTTCGGAAAATATAACCGAAACTACCACTAATTTTCCCATGGTTTTTCTTATGGGTTTTAGGTAGTTTTCATCATTATACAGTAGTTGAAATTAGTTACAATCCCCGGAAAACTTTATTTCTCCCATTATCCAACGATCTTAAAACACTCAGATGTATGTCATTTTCAGAGTAAATATACAATTTGTTTTTGTCTTTGGATACAGGATGGGTTGAGGGGGTGATCTCCCCCCCCCCCCCCCATGAATTATTGAAATCCGCATCTATTTTAACAGTAAAGGGCTTAATAAGAATTTCACTGCCATCAATAGGAAGAATTATAGAGAGTGTTTTGTTTATACAGTGCTTTATATAGTGCACATAAAATTAATCTCCGGAGGTTGAATTTTTTTTTAATATGATCTTTGCAACATCCTTATTATATAATAGCCTTCAAATATTAATAAATAATTAGTGGTAGTTTCGGTTATAAGTACCCATATTTCTTTAAGTTCTAGAAGGACCTCTAGTAAAAGGAGGAATAAAATACAAATTAAAAGAACTCTTCAATATGGTGACTACTTAAGGTTATATAGTTTCACTTAATTCTATATTATTGCATTCGGTTTAGGAAAGACGTCTATTAGTCAGACATAAAAGGAATATAATCATGTTTCCAATGTATCTGTTAGCAATATAACTAATTCATAATATGGACTAATATTAATTTCTACTGGTTGCAAGGCATAACAAGGTGGTATTGCAATTCTAGGACATAATATGTTGTATACACAAGTTATGTAGTGACTGTAGGATAATCTAAGTATTTTAATGGAACTAATGGCATCGATTTTCCCTGTTAGTTAGCTAAAAAAAATAAGACTTCAGAGGCTATCAACCCAATTGGATTATTCAGCCAGCACACTGTAAGTCAAGAATATTTTTAGGACTGGAGCCGCATTTCGAGAACTCCAGTCCCTTATGTTGTCCCAGCTTTCTGCAAAAGCCATGCACATCACGTTGCCCGAGAATTATGCGCCAATGTCCGAACTAGAAACTAATGCTGTTATTTATGACTGATAGAAGGCTCTGTTGTTCTCTATCAACAAATGTGTACCGATATTCACTAAAAAAAGTATAGATTATCAAGCCCTGCTATTATATACAACATCATGTATATTATGACCTACAATGAAATGGCTCCAGTTATTTAGAAATAGCAACCTTTTACTAGACGATTTGCTTGTTTGCCCTCCCTACCCTACAATTATGGCTGTTTGGAAGGACAAGCAGGGTTCTGTTTGGGGTTAGTGAAGTAGATTGTATTGCAATGCAAAAGATTGAACTGTGTGAAGTGCTATAAGCAGGAAAGAAAGTATCTCTAATTTAGACAATTAATTATATACAACACTCATATGATATATTTACTCTAGGCCATCGTATAAACTAAACTACGGTACTATGGGAAAATTTTACAATAGCATCTAAATGCAATATTAGTCTGCAAAATTCACGTGAACTAAAACACAAACAATTCGGGCCTTCAACCGTTATTATTATTTTTTTCAGCATTTATTTGTTCTTAACTATTACATTGATGCACTGGATATATAATTTTAGTATGGCAAACATTATGTGACTGTATGCACATTTGGAAATACCTCTCATAGTTAAAAGGTTAAACATAATATGCCAACCCTTTTGAAAGCGACGATGACTTTGTATTTCCAGCTAGAGCCAATTTATTTTATTCACATTAACCCCTTCAATCCGACAACGACTATTTTATTTTCATTAATGTTTAGGAAGGACCTTTAAGGATCAAGGGGTTAATAACAATTTCAGATAAATATTTAACTGCCTGGTTCTTCTTAAGATGAGTAATACCGTTTAAGGATTAAGAAGGATTTTTCATATTCTGAGGATAAAACCATTCATTACCATGACGCTTTTAATTATTGCTTTCCAAGTTTAAAAGAAAAACGGAACACGGTCATCAATAGTCACCAGAAGTTCATAAATCATAATATTCATACAAAAGCAAGTTTAGACATTTACACCATAAACTTTAAATTCATGTTATAACAGTGCTTACATTGCATTGGCCATAACAGTTATAATCTAATTTATTTATTTCACTCCACACACCAAACACCTCCCAACGAAATTAATGAAAGCATGTGAGCCAAACAATCAATATTCTGGCATCCTAAATACAACTATAACCTTTTGAGTCTTTAAACCCATCGTGCTGTATCCATTACATTGAAACGAAGCCCCACCCTTCTACCACCGATACACTCACATTTTTTGCTATGCCAAATCAATTGAGTATGGATTGGTTATGTATTTGAATAAACTGTAAGCTTGTTCATTGCATATACCTCTATGACCTAACATAATTCTGGACTTTCTACTAACCCTCCAGTAATGCAAATAACGAAGAACATAGAGTTGCTCGATATTGTTTCGTTTCACCCAATCACACCCCTTCTTTCACACAGCATAGGGGTTGAGCGATTCATTCATAAAAATATATTGTTTACTACGGATGAAACGCCACACACCTCCATACAACACAACATTTTGTTGCAGGACAAAGTTGGCCAACTGTACCTCTTCAATTATCAATCTGTCTATAAACGTCACTCCAAATATACTCCTCAAGCATATTCAACCTTCTTTTTTCTTGTATATTCAGACCCCATTAACTTTTATGTAGCATAAACAAGGGTTTAAGGAGAGCATAGGGATGCAATCGTAACAATTGATGAATGATATAATGAAAATGTAATATTGCATAGCTATAAAACTTCATGGACCTTCATTCCCCACTTCTTAAGCCCACACAGAATAGAAAACATCATAGAGTACTCCTTGTAACTCTTCATAAGACTCTCTGTCTGTCTGGTGGTTTAAGGGAATATAGCTTTCTGTTTTTGTATTGACACTGGTTTCATGGTGTGTGTTGTGTGGTTTTGGAAATGTGGACCTACGTTTAACCCTTAATTAGAGGCGAGCAACATAAGTCGAGTATAATAAATCTGGACTATCTGGCGGCGCTCGACATAGGTCGTGTGGCAATTTCAGCACGTAATGTGCTGAGAGAGAGAGACAAGTGGTGGCAGGAGAGTAGCGAGCGTATGACTGCTCCAGACCACCGCGGCGAACCTACTGACACGAATCCCACCTCCTCCCTCCCTCTCTCACTCGCTATATATGGAATTGTATGGGGAAAGTGCCGAATTACATGCTTTTTGCACTCGCGTTGCACGGTTGTTGCAAGAAAACTAGCCATCATAAAAGGATCATTAAGGTGTCATTGGAAAGCTCTGTTTATGCCCTTTCAGGGATAGATACTTGTTTTACGCTCTGGGTCTTATTTAGGCATGAAAATGATCACGTAAACAGCCCTATTTTGGGTAAAAACACCCCGCTGGGCGGTACATATAAATAAACCGCCTAGGCCGCTCGTAAGGTGTTAAACAATTGCTGCCTATTCTTTTCTATTTCTAATGTAGTTTGTATTTTTTAATGGAAGAAAAAAAGGGGGTCTCCCGAAGTCATAGGATGAAGGAAAGATTGATTAATTATATATTATAATGTATATATATATATATATATATATTGTCCAGGGAATGCAGATGCTCTAATAGCCTAGCCCACAGCGCTGGCAAAAAGGAAACGCCGTAGAAAAAAGACACCAATGCTGTAGACCTGCACCCAACACTGCCCACTGCACTAAACTAACCCTGCAACAGACACGCTCTTAATATCTGACTCAAACACCAAGACACGCAGGTTCTCTAGGAAAAGGGGTTATCTTCCTCTTTCTTCTATTAAAGCAGTAATACAAGGAGACACAAAAATATCTACTGTCTCCGAGTCTGATTGTCAGTGCAGGAAGTATTTCAAGATAACTTCTAAGGTTATTCTAAACTGCACAAATATTGCCTAAACATAATACTGCTACACTCCCAAAACAATCTATATCATGCCCAATCGCTTAGGAATTGAGTACAATACAGAACAAACCTGGGGAAAAAGTCCAAGGCAGTAGCCTAACACATAAGACACAAGGGTTGATATATCAGTGGGTTGGAAACTGGCTGCCATCCCCTAAAAGGGTTAAATACGGCCAGAGCTAGAGGAGGCAGTGTGGTGGGAGGAAAAAAGCACTGTAACTATACCCACGCACCCAGCAACCTCCATTCTCAAAGGCCCAAACAAAATCTAGATAGGACAGACCACTTCCCAAACCACTGAAGATATCAACCAGGAATAATATACACATATAATAATGATACACAATGCAGCAGAATAAAGGAAGGAAATAGGGTGAAGATTATAATTGAGAATGCCAGGGAAAAAGAATGCAGTAAATTTCCTAAGATAAACGAAATAAACTCTAGACTGCTAAATATTAATGTTAAGACAAAACTGCAATGCTTTAAATGATTCCAGCCTTGCTATGCTACTATCCACTAAGGAACAAAAGACTAATATGCGGTATTAAAAGAAACCATGAAGCAAGCTTGACAAACATGGAGAAGCACATGTTGTCACTACAAGGTCTCTGGCCGGAATGAGGCTGGCTAGCGCGGGAGTCCCGGGCCCTCGCGGGAAGGGAGGAGGAAAGCCCAGACACCGCCAGACTACACAATACAACTAAGCTCCTATGGTCTCACTAATAACACAGGAGCAATCAATAAAACATTAGATAACATTGTGTAAACTTATGATAAACGAAAACAATCCCACAAGGGCTAAACAAAAGAGGTAATTACACTCGAGGCAACAAAGGCAATGTGTTGCACAGAACAGCGACATCCTGATGACAAGGAAGCTCACCTGGGAATAAGAAAGAAAGAAATATAGAGCTAGCCTCTCCACAGGCCACATGAGGTATTATAACACACATACAACTGAACTGAGGTTATATAAGTTCAGGGGAATGTGACACCCTCACACCCAGGGGGAAGTCTGTTTATGCATCTTGAAACAACATACTGCTTATACTTCAATAACACTACAAGACATCCACAACTACATTTTTTTTTTATTATTTTTTTTTTAGTTTTGTATTTTAAATATTTTCTTCTATACAGAAACACAGCAACTCCTACTTTACGACCCTACGCTGGGCTACATACGGCAACCAACAAGCACCAAACATAAACATGCTAATCAAACCAAAGTAGGAGGCTACACCAACACTGACTGAACGGCGAAGGTTCTCCTTATAACATGCCCTCCCGTGACAAACAATCAACATTATCGGTGCCTTTAACATGCCATACATCCTGACTGTGTTCCGGCAGCAAAACATCACCAGACACTGATAATCTACCCAGTCCACCACAAGACTGGCACTTCTCTTCGCTCTCTCAGGCAACGGGACCTGCCAATAACTGTTCACTATCTCCACCTTAGTGATAAACGTGGCAGCCCTGATGCAGTCTATGGAATCGCCAACTCTGGGTAATGGATAGGCATCTGTCTGGGATAATGCATTAACATCAACACAAAAACGGATCTTGCCACTCGGCTCAGGTTGCAAGGTCACTGGCCAAGACCACTCACGATATCCCTTATCCCTCAGACCCTTCTCCAACATGTAGTCCAGCTCTGCTTTTAAGACAGGCTGCTGAACAGGATTTATACGGTAGGGAACTAACTTGAGCTTTGTACTGTCTCCAGCCTGTATGTCGGGTACCGCCCCAGACATCAGGCCTGGAGAATCACCAACCATGAGGAAGTACTGCCACAGCCTAGTAAACAACTCCTCTTGCCGCTTAGGAACAAGAGGCTGCAACTTCTCTCGAAGAGCAACATACCCATTGCTCTCCCACAACCCAGCTGGGACCGCAGCCTCTAAATAGTCGCCCTCCTTTTCCTCCTCCGTCCCTAATGTTGGGGTCACACATTCACGTATATTGCTCCCGTCAGCTCCCGTCTATTGTAAACAAAGGTATATTGGTAGTTGGCAGTAAGGGCATAATACGCAAAACGTAAATGAAATTGCGGCCAGTCGGGGGGGTACTCACGCATGGCGAGAGTAGAAACGAGTAGCCCACGTGGGTCGGGAATGTTGTGGGTGCGGCCGAGGCCGCGCGGTTGTTGATTCGCGTGGAATCAAATACGTGGCTCGCCATCACGTATGTCAAAAGACAGGAAAGCTTACGACCGACCGGGCCACCACGGCCGTCTGACGGGAGCAGCCCCGTCAGACGTAGCCGCTCGCCCGTCAGACGTGAGCTGCTTCCGTCCATCGTGGAAAGTTCCAGTCGAACGTGGAAGTTTACGTTCGTTTGGCAACACCGCCGCACTGTGAGTTGCCGGGAAGACGCGGCAACGTCGTACGGGGGGGTATATAGGGACAACGGGAGGTACTGCCGTCATACCTCTCACCACACCACGACGACCACCACCATCCCTGCTACTCTGCCACCCTGCCTGCCACCCTGTGCACACTGCCCTGCCCTGCCCTGTCACCATGGCTACCAAGGCTACCAAGAGAAGCGTGAAGAAGACGTCTGCAACCTCACCGCCTGTCCCCTTGACGCCTGCAACCTCATCACCGCCTGTCCCCTTGACGCCTGCAACCTCACCTGTCCCCTCGAACTCTGCAACCTCACCGCCTGGCCCCTCGAACTCTGCAACCTCACCGGCTCTCCCCTCGAACTCTGCAACCTCACCGGCTGTCCCCTCGTCGTCTGGAACCTCGCCGATTAACCCCTCTGACGGTGAAGTGTTGATGAATGGCCTGAGATGATGGCCTGGCATGTGTCTGGAACAATTTGGCTGATGGTGTTGTGGGCAACACGAAAGGAGAATTGCAGGCTCTTGTAGGTTTCACCCGTAGCGAGGAAACGTAGGGTGATGGCCACTCGCAGACCAGGAGGAATGGGTTTTCGCCAGAACGTAGGTTTCCTCTGAATGATGGGGGTGACACGTTCCACAATCTCATCAAATAGTTGTTTGTCTACCCGGGTGAAGTTCTTGTACAGTAGTGGACATTCTCTGGCCAACTCTTGCATGAGGTTTTCATAATGGCCATGTTCAGGCCTCCGTTGTAGATATGGCCACACCCACACTGTCCTCTTGGTCCTTTCCTTCTTCTTCTCTTGTTCCTCTTGATGGATGGAGTTTGCTATTGCAAGTAGTTTTAAGACTTCTATGTAGGCAAGGATGCATTGTATGAGCCGCGTGTTATGCCTAATCTCCGGTTTGATTAAGGAGTTCACAAATTTGAACTCCTCCAGGATGAATTCCATTATGTTGTTCATGGTGCAGAGGAATGAACGGGAATGGGAAAGGTATGGCCAGTCCTGCCCTTTTGTAATTCCCAGATTGCAACCCCGACAGACGTGGTTGACAAAGACTGTCTTTGTCTGTGTTTGGTCAGACGGGGTGTGCCTACGATTGGCCGGAACCGGTCCAGGTACGACCTAACAAATCCCAAGACGTGCGGCCTCAGCTACGCCGGTCTTGTGGTCTAATTTCAAATAGTTTTATTTATTGTATTTTATCTATTCATTGTCGATAGTATCAATTGCTTGCTTTTGTGATTTTCTTAGTTTATTTGTACAATAAATGTAGGTTATTAGTAGGGTAGTAATTGTTAGGGGTCACTTGAGGCATGCTATGCTTACAGGTACCTACCCGATAGCACTATCGTTAGTGATAGCCATTTGTATTTTGTAGTAATGTTAATGTCTTGTCAAGTTGCAAATTTGATTTTAATAGAAAATGTTGACACTTAATGTAGTTTCTTTATTCATGCAGAGTTTAGTAAAAATTTACCAGAACGTCCCCGACTTCCCAAATTGACTAATTCTTTGAACGTGACAATAGTGCGTTGTTATGTGTGCGATTAGTTTGCTTGGGAACCAGATTAACTTGCTCATGTAGTGATGTACACCTTATGTGGTGGATTGTGTTCTTTTATTTATACAATAGTATTTTACTTAAGCGTTAGTTTCCACATAGCGATTTTGATTAGTTGTTTTGTCTTTTTATTGTGTTTGTATAAGTTTTGGTTTGTTTATTTTGCAAGTTTTACATTATAATAAGGTAATTTCCGTAGTTTTTTCCTTGTCTAACGGGCGATGGTGGGGAGACCTAATACACGCCAGTGACGGCATAACCGTGGTGCCGGTCGAAGCCCAGGTGTTGTCATCCCAAAGTGCCGACTCTCTCTCAAAGCTTGTAACGTCCTCAAAATGGCACCAGTCATATGATGGGCACCGCAGGGGTGGCCACTATTCTCTCGCCCATCATATGACGGGCACCGCAGTTTGAGGGTTAATATGGAACACCGTTGTCCGAGTTAATGCAACTAGTCTCTGACAAAGCACCGACTTCTGCTGTCGAGATAGGACCGGCAGACCGTGACAACAATTGACTTTTATTTGCAATTATTTACAGCAATATTAACAGTTATGGGAACACAAAAAGTATCAAAGTCGAGGATTATGGTTATCCACTACAAGATGTACAGGACGACTCTAGCCAGCTGGAGACAATGTAAAGTATAGCTAGAAAGTATTTATTGATAAGTTAGGGTTCATGTTTAGGACTTGGGGGAGGGGGAGTATGGAAAGGATGATTAAAGAGAAACGAATCTTAAGACCCGGGTATGTAAACACGTATAAGGGCAAGAACATGTGATAAAAGAATATAAATTTGCCACAACTGATGTAATTAAGTTTTTCAAGGATAGGGCGAACTCACTTGAGTTTAACAGTGTGAGAGTATGTCGGTAGGCACTGGTCACTTAGCAATATCTGTGAGTCTATTAACTGAGTGGTTAATTAGAATCGAACAGATATTGTTATGCTAGTATTTACGTTAGGTCAGGGTATATATTGTGAACAATATTGACCTTAACGGGTAATTAAAGTGGAGATAAATATTACATTTCGTAACTGGACGGCTCTAATTCCTTATCTCCCGTACAAAGTTTGTACCCGGGTAAGATGAGATCAAGTAGGATCCTCTTTCCTGATTAATATTTCCTTGTTACCCACACCGGTCAAAGCTGAACAATATGGGGACTCCTCTAGACCAATCCTGGCAAGGTAACAAGTTTATAATATTGTGTCTGTAGGCTCCTAACTGTGTCAAATGTGGGTACACGAAACTCTGTATAGCTGTCTTATAGCTAACTTTATTCACAACACGCCAGCTATAAGTTAGTCGTTTCTGCGACAAACGTGTAAATGAAGTCTCAAATATGCAATTGTACAAACTTTATGTTCTTCAGTATTGCTATCCCACATACACATAATTAATTGTCTAGCAATAGTTACCTTGGGCTCAAAATATAATTAACATTAACTTTGCAGTCCATGGGTTAACATTCCTTTCTCATAAACGAAAGCACTATAATAGTATGGACATTTTGCTTTAAAAGAATATTTGCTATGCAAATATACATATTACTGCAGAAAATACCCAATTACATGTAAAAGATGTAAGCAGTCAATCATCATGGCCTAGCCTAGCTTGGGGCCCCGGGGCTACTCAGCCAGGCAGCCCGAGGATCAGCAACTACAACAACATTCTTTAAAATGTTCATGCCCAGAGTATTTAAGTAAATTACATTCTTAACATTAGTCACACACAAATCAATTTTAATATCCAAATGATTAATGAAAGTATGTGATCCTCCCGGAATTCAAACCCAGGACACCTCGTACCGAGGCTCAAACACCAACCACTAGCCTACATAGTGATAACAATTGCACCAAATCAGAACATTTATGAAAAAGATAAAATGTTTAAGAAGGAATAACTATACTAACCAAGTCATATCCCTTCTCCTGGTTAACGCAGTTACATTAGGCCAGTGGTCAGCAGCCCTAAGGGGACCGACCGGTTAATTACAAACTTCCAGGTCTTACTTTCAATTTAAATGAAATTTGGCACAGGTGTATATGACCATAAAACTAGATCAAATTGTTTTTTTTTGTTTTTTTTCTTGCAATTTAGGTAAAACAAAATTGAAAACCATAGCACTGCAGAAAATGATAAACTCTTACAGAAATCCCCATAGCACATGTTTTATGTGATCAAACAACTCACAAAAGGTGTATCTGTAGTTGCCATAAAAAACTTTATATATTTTGTGTATTTGTTCGATTTAGGTGATTACGGATTCAGGCGAATATATTTATAGAAAATTACAACTTTGACGACATATTGTGAAAACAATTAAATTACTAAAGTAAATTGGGATTATAGGTCATGTAGTGATTTTAATTACCTTTCCAATGGTATATACACCATTCCTATAGGTCCAATAATAACTGTAGAATAACATCCGAAAGTGCGACAAAATAGGTTCTGAGATACACAGGTGAAAGTCTAAGGTAATTAGGTGAACATTTGTACTTTTGTTTTTTAGATTTACAATATTTTACACAGGAACATGGCAAAGTAGAAGATAAAGCATATGGGAGGTTGTAGAGTAGTTTACGCTCTTTTGATTTATATAGGTATGCTCCTCGTACGACCAGTAGTTACTGAGCATGTTAATTTCAAAGTTCGCTATATAACATTTTTAGAATAACAGGAAAAGTTTGGAAAACATAAAAAAAAAAAATCCAATGGGTTTTCACTAATAACATTTCACTGGCTTATGAAGGGATGTTGACTCTTGTTGAGTAAACACCTATTGGTATTTTCAGGATTTCGAGTTTTTTAAGCCTAAATTAACCTGTCGGTCCCCCGCTAGAAGAGCCTTTTTTTGTAAATTTCATATAGAAAATTGTATTGCCGGAGCTGCAATACAAAAACGGTCTCATCAACAGAAATCTACAGTACTTCAGAAATAAGAGAATATACCCTACTTTTGAACTAAACAAATTATAGTAATATTGTTCCATATACTGATATTCACAAAATTAGCAAAGACATGGCTCATTTCTAGAATCATAACGATTCATACCTATACATCCTTTCAAAATTGAATACAATAATCTAATGTTGCCTTGAATGTGTTATATGATGCCTTTATTTTGAAGGAAGAATTATTATTTCTGAAGCTTCTAGAGCCACACAAGTGTCCTGAAAGAGCCACATGCGGCTCCTGAGCCGCAGGTTGCCGACCCCTGCATTAGGCCCACACTGCCAAGACAACCCAGCCTAGAACAATGCAGTATATCCCTTCTATGCCTACTGTACAGTACAGCCTTAAATAGAGTGATATTTTACAAATATAATTAATTATAAACACCATATGCTACAGCCTAGGTTTAACTGTACTGTATATGCAATGATACTGTTGTCCATAACTTCCCTTACAAAATAGTTTATAGCTATTACTATGCACTCAAGAATACAAAGTGTATGACATGTAACTTACCAACAATAAACAGGTACAATAATAGGTCACGATAGGTAGGCAGACAAGACCCATAGCACTCATTCAACTCCCCTACCTACAATGGCTGCCAACCCGGGCCGGCCCTGCCGCTGACGAACTGACGTCAGTCGGACGGCCAGATTTTCACAAATATTAATTTCACATTTAAATTAATTTGAAATACACAAAGGTAGTAATTGTCTTGATTATACTTTAGAAAATAAAATACATAGTACAATCAATTTTTCTTCAATCAATTCCGAATATAGGATAAGGTATATATTTCCCGAAAACAAATGTTGCCAACACACAAGTAGGTAGCTATTCCTGGCATCTATAGTGTTTGTGGAGCTAGTGTCGACCTGTTTATTTGGTGAACTTATGGTTAAGGCAGAGGGCAGAGAGGTTTGATTTTAAACGGGGCCACCTTAGCTTCGTTTGAATTGACCTTAGGCCTGTCTTCCCCTGTCCTAGCCGTTAGAGGTAAGAGCCGCAGCAGTTTGGCCTTTACCTTACTTTAAGCCCCTCTAGGGTCCAGTACCCACGGCTTGACCCTACGGAGGCCATTTTGTTTGGAGAGTCAGCCAATGAGGCGACGGGGCGGGCGATGATGTCACTGCGGTCTCGACCAATGAGCTGGCTTGTTGCGGTGGTCCCCGGTCTTTATCTTCTTTCTTCTTCTTCCTGTTTGCTTCTCTATTTTCCCCCGCGTGTTTTTAAAGGGTCACTGGCCTAGTTGTCCCAGTTTTCTTATTTCCACTAGGGAATACTGAGGTATTTTCTGACACTGGAGGCTGTTGGAGGCGTCGCCACTCTGGTAAGGGCAACTTCCATATTTTGCGCCCTTCGTTGTTTCGGGTTTTCCGGGGGTCCCTGAGCACGGTACCTTTCCCCAGGGGCGTCAGTCGGATCCGGGGCCCTTGGGCGACTCCCGCGGGAGCAGGGGTGACGCGGGGAGGTGTACCTTCTTTCTGGCGCGCCTTCCTGATGTCCCTTGGGGTTTAAGGTCGTTGTTGGGGGTTCTCCTCGTCCCCTAGGGTACGTGGCACCTTGGGTAATGTGGATGTGGGTGGCGCCTCCTGGGGTTTGAGGGGTGTGGGAGGCTCTTGTTGGCCCAAGGGCACTTGTATCACAATATATATATATATATATATATATATATATATATATATATATATAGATATATATATATATATATATATATATTGTCAAATCACCCTGAACTTATATAACCTAGTTTAGTTGCATGTGTGTGTTAGTTCGCACGTTGCCTATGTGTGTGGGGAGGGAGACCAGTTGTTTTTCCCTGCGTTTTTTCTCTCTCTCCCTCTTTCCCACATTGGCCCGTTGGGGTGGGCCCCGTGCCGTGCCGCTTTGGCGAGTTATTGCTAAGAGTGTAATTACTTTAGTTTATTTAGCCCTTGTGGGATTATTTCAGTTATCATAAGTTTGCACAATGATGTCTTATATTTATTTGATTATTTTTGTGTTGTTAATGAGAGCACAAGCGTCTGATATCATTATGTAGTCTAGCGGCGTTTGGAGTCCTTCCTTCCCACGCGGGCCCCTGGCTGGACTCCCTCGGCCATGCTAGAGACAATCCAACTACAGCTCTTGTAACGACCACTGTACTGTCCCGTCGGTGGTAGGCTTGCTAGTGATTTCCCTTAACCCAGCAATGGCGAGAAAGCTCATAAGAAGTTTTACTGGGCGAGGGCGGCAAAGCTCTTAAGAGGGAAGGCGGCCTAAAATAAACATTTTAAATGGCACCAGTAGCACTAAACAATTATTTTTTATATTTTTTTCCCTATACCTCATATCACTCCTCCACATCCCCTCCTTTCCCCTCTCCGTTCAATTATCACCTATTTTCTCTGCTATTCCCTAATTCGTTGGTATATTTTTGTGCTAACATTAGCAAAATATGTGGAGGATGTGCTTGTGTGCCTAGCGGGTGTGTTATACAAGCGAGTGTGTGGATGAGTAAGCTCAGTCAGGTTTGAGGCCTCGTGAAGGGAGTGGTTGCCTCAATTTTCTCCATAATTCATGAATGGGCTGCTCCATGTATATTCGCAATTTTGACCAGAACAATTATATTTTCACTTGGTTTATTGTTGTTACAGGTTACTATCTTCATAGTGAAGGTAAAATAGGCGCATATGAATAAGTAATAACGATATTTATCGTAAAATGACGATTATAGACATGAATGGAGCATAATATGCTCGCCCAGGGGCATCGAGTTCAATACCCCCTGCTCGCCGTTTATAGGTTAATTTACCGCATTTGTCATCTTGTTTCACATTGTATTATAGCATAGCAAGCTTGGAGTCATATTAAAAATAAAATTATTGTTCTAGCCTTCTTATCTTGCATATTGCAATGTTCTGCATTTTATATGAGCACTTGCACTTATTCGCAGTCTGGTATTCTTTCTTCACACCATTTTTCCATTTCCTTCCCTTTATTCTACTGCATTGTTATTTATTATTGTATGTATTTATTCTTTATTATTGAAGTTGGTATTTACAGTGGTTTGCTGGTTGGCTCTTGGTAGCCTGCCCCAACCTACTGAAATACCAACCATTGTGTTTCATGCGTTAGGCTAGTGCATTAGACTTTTCCCATGGTTTTTGCTCCATATTATTTTCAATTCTTAAGCGATTGGGCACGATATGAATTGTTCTGGGCGTCTAGCAGCAGTTTAGAATAACCGGTGAAGTAACTCTTGACATGCTAACAGCACTATCAACCAGACTCGGGGACAGTAGATATTTTTGTGTCTCCTTGTATAGAGCAAAGAGGAAGATAAACCTTTTTCCTAGAGAAGCTACATGTCTTGGTGTTTCAGTCAGATATTAAGAGCGTGTCTGTTGCAGGGGTTAGGGTAGTACGGTGGGCAGTGTTGGGTGCATGACTACAGCATTGTTTGTCTTTTTGCCACAGCATTTCTCTTTGGACAGTGCTGTGGGCTAGGCTATTATAACTAGAGCATCTGCTTTCCCCACAACCTCCCCTCGTAACAATGGCGACCTGAGGCCAAGATAGTGTGATAGTATAGAGTTCTTGGTGGTGTGAAGTAATTATATTTAGATTGTTTAGTAATTTTTCTTGCAGTTGAAAGTCTAAGGACATAGTACTCTCATTTTATTAACCAGTGTCCACAACTATTGCTAAATGTCGCATGTTGATTACATTCCTGTTCGTATCATGGGGAAGGAGGACGTTTGGCAGTTTATTCGAACCCAACCTAGTCAAGAAGAGGTTGCTGGCAGGAGTAGTGATCAATTAAGACGTGTGGTGGAGATGTATGGTTGGAGGTGCAGTGGTCTGGCTAAGGGAGAGTTAGTTCAAGAGGTGTGTAAGTTAGTTACACAGCTTAATGGTCTGCATGCAGCTAGTACTCGTGTTGTGGATGATGGCACCATCCAGCATGTGCCACTGCGTCCTATCAGTCAGGCTAGCTATCATTCTACTGGGGACCGGAGTGGAGCGACAACTCCAGAGCTAGGTGATACTGTATTTAGGCAGTCTCCTACTATTACCACAGCACCTGCCACCACGCCTCCACCATCAGCATTTAACCCTATCAGTATGGCCCCTTCATTTTCACAGGGCTATGTTTATGCTCCTATGGCCAGTACATTTGTTTCGAGTTATGCTAGCAATCCCCAGTATCCTCCTTCTTCCCCCCATTTGTCGTGGGCCACACCCCAGCATTTCACTGTCACTCATACGGTGGGTGATCAGCACAATGTTCCCCCTTATGCCCAGTTTCCTCCTATAACCCCGATTGGCAGATTGGCACGAGAAGGAGTCCAGAGGTTAAGCTGCAGCTCAAGAAAATGGAGATGGAAGAGAGACAGAGAGAGAGAGAAGAGAGACAAAGAAGAAAGATAGAGAGATAGAGTTGAGGAAGATAAATATGGAGGAGAAGAGAATACAGGCAGAAGAGAGACAGAGAGAGAGGGAGATAGATTTGGAGAAGACGAAGTTGGAAACTAGTGGGCAAAGACGACAGGGGAATAATGCTGGGCATATATCTAAGGATATATAACAGAAGAGGTGCTGTTGTCTCGACGGCTGAAACTCGTGCCGGCCTTCGATGAACTCAAGGTCACGGAGTGGTTCTTGCGTTTTGAGAAGAAGGCCCACGAGTATCAGTGGCTGAGGCAACGCTGGGCGATGTTGGTATCTAATGTTTTGAAAGGCAAGGCTCTTGATGCATACGATCGCCTAGAAGTGCAGGAGTTAGAGTATGATGTACTTAAGGAGGCTATGTTAAAAGCCTACGAGCTTCGTCCTGAAGCTTACAGACTAGCATGCATGGTGGCTCGGAAGCGGCAGGGGGACTCGCACGTAGAATGTGCCCGGTACCAGCGCGATACTCTAAGTGGTTGCACTCAGAGTCAGTTGATACTTTTGAAGCAGCATGTGAGGTTTGGCTGATGGAGCAGTTTACCAGCATAGTTGAAAAGGACATTGGGGCTAAATTAAAAAAAGAAAAGCGGTTAAATCAATAAGGGAAGCAGCAGTTTGCCCTGATGACTTTGCACTAGCCCAGCGTGGCAGTGGCAAGGGGGGCGTTTTTGGTGACAGGAGAGACCGACCTGTGCACCAAGCAGCCACAGTATCCGCTCGCCCTTCATTACCCAAAGGTACTACAAATAAAACACAATATTATAACAAGGCTGATAACCAGCGAGCTTCTACGGAAGTGCGATGTTACTTTTGCAAGAAAGTGGGTCATATAAAACCTCAGTGTACTAAGTGGAAGACTACCAAGGGACCGAAGGCTGTCCAGTTGGTGGCGACACTAGGGGAGGTGCCTGCTCAAGGCGAGCCAGGTACGGGTGAGTTTGGGGGGCAGTGTAGGCCAGCGCGAAGCAGGGTTGTAAGCACTTTGCCGCCCCAGATGGTATCACCACCTGAGCACAACAAGACCTCCCCTGATTGGTGTCGGCCATTCATACATGATAGATTAATACGGATCGGGGAACAGACGTACCCTGTCAAGGTGTTTAGGGACACTGGTGCACAGCAATCCATGTGTCGCAGCCTGACAGGGGGACCTATTAGCACAGGAGAGTTTGTAATTTGCAGGGGAATCAGCAGTGAGCAATGTGATTTAGTCCCGGTGGCCCTAGAGTGCTCACTTTTGACCGCCGAGGGTAAGGTGGCCATGGTGGACACTCTGCCAGTTAAAGGGGTGGACTTTTTGCTCGGGACTGACTTGGCTGGGGATGTAGTTTTCCCGCCTCCTATAGTCGTCGCTGAGGCTGCTTTTGAGCTCCCTACTCGTGGCTGTTTGCAGGAAGGTAACGTGGACTCTATCTACCCTGTGTGTACAGTGACCCGATCAATGGCACAAGTGGCACAACAGGAGGAGGATTTAGTGGATGCGGAGGCCGACAGCCAGGAGTGCGGGCCATCCCATGATGCACTACTAGATGACACTGGCTCGGAGTCAGCTGTGGGCGTGGCTGACCCCAGTGAGGCTACCGAGACTAGTAGAGGTGAAATAGTGCTGGACGAGGAGTCTAACATAGTGCTGCCAACTCAACCTTATGATATTTTTGAGAGGTCAGAGATAACTACCTTGTCGGAGATACCTAGAGACAAACTGAGCAAGTTGCAGCAAGAAGACCCGAGTTTGGGCCTCCTGTTTAAGAAGGTTGGCACGACTGGTGGGAAGAACGGTCCAGAGAAATTTATTGTAAAAGTGACATTGTTGTATCGGCAGGGGATGCCGGATACGGACTCAGGCATGGGGGAGGAGCAATTAGTGGTGCCTGCCGAGTTCAGGGAGGAGCTGGTTAGGCTAGCGCATGAGGCACCACTGGCGGGACATTTAGGGGTAGGTAAGACTACTGAAAGGCTAAGTTTTCATTTTTGGCGGCCTAATTTGCATGCATCGGTGGCTACTTTTTTTATGTCCTGTCATGTTTGTCAGGTACGGTAGTTGGAAAACCCAACCAAAGAATACCCGTGGCACCTTTGATCCCTATACCTGCAGTTGAACCGCCATTTAAATGTCATAATTGACATGGTCGGTCCCTTACCACCCACCAGTGCGGGATATAAATACTTGCTTACTTTGATTGATGCCACAACTAGATACCCGGAGGCTATTCCGGTTAGCAGCATGAACGCGAAGGTTGTTCTCAAACACCTGCATTTCTTCACTAGATTTGGTTTGCCACGTCAATTTCAGTCGGACAGAGGAGTTAATTTTACATCAAATCTATTTAAGCAAACCCTCTCAGAAATAGGTATAACACTTGTGCTGTCAAGCGCGTGCCATCCACAATCCCAGGGAGCCCTTGAGTGTTTTCACCAGACTTTGAAGAGTATTCAGCATAAATTTTGCTTGCAGGATGAGAGGGATTGGGAAACCGCTTTACCTTTTGTTCTTTTTGCTATTCGTGATGTCCCTTCAGAGTCCTTGGGATTCTCGCCCAATTCCCTTGTGTTTGGTCATCGTGTCAGAGGGCCCATGGATGTGGTGAAGGATACCTGGGAGAGTGATGGGCAGGGGGCCCTATGCCTCTGCTCAAGTATGTTCAGAAGGCTCAGGAGAGGTTGCAGACGACCCTGTAGCTAGCTAAGGAGCATCTAGTGGCAGCACAAAGCAAAATTAAATACCATTATGATAAGCAAGCTAAATCTAGGGCGTTCAAGGTGGGCGACGAGGTTTTGGCGCTGTTGCTAGTTCAGGGTCGACCCTTAGCAGCTAAGTTTTGTGGTCCATACTAGGTCGTTAAGCAGATTGGTGAGGTTGACTATGTAATAGATATGCCCGACCGTCGCAAAGCCTCCCAATTCTGCCATATTAATATGTTAAAGCCCTACCATAGACCGACTGCATCTGGCCGTGGAGCTGACGGAGGTGATGCTGCGGCAGGTGTAGCCGCAAGGAGTGTGGGGGTGCGCATGTCTGGTATCGGAGGGGAAGCCTTTGTACTTATGAATTGTGGGAGTGACTGCACAGGTGGTACAGATTGTCCCTCTCATGATCTGGCTGATCATGAAGGAAAGTAAGAGAAGAGTATATGAGGAATTTGGAAGGAATCTGAGTGTAAAATGGAGGGAGAATAAAAAACTGTTCTGGAAAGAAGTCAAGAAAGTTAGGGAAGGTAGCAAGGGAAACAGTAAGGGTGTGAAAGATAAGAATGGGAGAATGCTAGCCGAGAAGCAAGAGAGAGTCGAAAGATGGAGGGAGTACTTCAATGAGTTGCTAAATGTAAGGAATGAAGAGCCAGCAAACATAGCTGGATATGGTATGGGAGGGAGAAGAAGAGAAGTAGTGGAGGAGGTGGGGATCAAGTGGTCAGAAGTGTGGGAAGCCATGAAAAGAGTGAAGTTGGGGAAAGCACCAGGAACAGATGGAGTGTGTGGGGAAATGTTGAGGTATGGTGGTGAGATAATGATCGAATGGGTATGGAAAATGTGCAAACTAGCATCGGAGAAGGGGAGTGCACCCGATGACTGGAAGACTGGCATAATAGTCCCCCTATAAAAGGGCAGAGGGGAAAGAGGAGTGTGTGGTAACCACCGAGGAATATGTCTTCTAAGCGTAGTAGGGAAGGTATACAGTAGGGTAGTGATTGAAAGAGGGAGAGTGAGAACGGAGAAATGGATAGGCAACGAGCATGGAGGTTTTAGGAAGGGAAGAGGATGTGTAGATCAGATTTTTACCCTGAATTGTGTTGTGGAGAAATATCTGGAGTAGAAACAAAAGGTGTATGTTGCCTTTATGGACTTGGAGAAGGCCTATGACAGAGTGGATAGAGAAGGTTTGTGGAAAGTACTTAGAATATACGGAGTAGATGGCAAGTTGCTGAAACCAGTGAAGAGCATGTATGAGGGTGCAAAGGCGGCAGTACGTGTGGAGAGTGAGCAGAGCGAGTTCTTTGACATGAATGTTGGTTTGAAACAGGGGTGTGTGATGTCCCCGTGGTTGTTTACTGTATATATGGATGGAGTCATGAAAGAAATACTATCAAGAGCAGTGGATGTTGGTGTATCGCTGAAAAGGGAGGGAATTGAGTGGAAGCTACCTATACTGCTGTTTGCGGATGATACAGTTCTGATGAGTGATAATGTATGGGAGTTGTGGGGTCTGGTAAATAAGTTTGGAACAGTGTACGAAAATCGGAATTTGAAGGTAAATGCGGGGAAGAGCAAGGTTATGATCTTTGAAAGGGATGAAGTCACAGAGTGTGAGGTGAAGCTGAACGGTCAGGCTATGGAGATCGTCATCTCTTTTAAGTATCTGGGCAGTGTGTTGAGTAAAGATGGGACTATGGATGAAGAAGTGCAGGAGAGGGTACAACAGGGGAAGAGGGTTGTAGGAACGCTGAAAGCAGTAACAAGAAATAGGGTGGTCAGTATGGAAGTGAAGAAGTCCTTGCATGACAGTGTGGTAATCCCGACACTGACTTACGGAAGCGAAGCATGGACGTTGGTTGAGAGACTCAGACCAAGAGTGAGAGCAGTGGAAATTAATTACTTAAGAAGTGCGTGCAGAGTTACATGGAGGGATAGACAGACTAATGAGGAAGTAAGAAGGAGGTGTGGTGTGGAGGTATATGTGCTGGAAAGTGTGAAAAGGAACAACTTGAGATGGTTCGGCCATATGGAACGTATGGAAAGCGAGAGAATGACTAACAGGGTGTACGAGAGCGAGGTGGAGGGACAGAGAGGGAGAGGTAGACCGAAAGAGAGGTGGAAGGATGGAGTGAGGAAGTATATGAACGAAGGCGGTGCTGGTTGGGGGGAGGGGCGTTGACTGACTGGGGACAGAGGTGCATGGCGGCGGTTCGTTCGTGGCCACCCCTTCGGGGATCACGGTATCGGGCAATAGATAGATAGATAGATGATCTGGCTGTAGTAGGGACGGAGGAGGAGAACAAGGTTGACTATTTAGATAAGCTGCGGTCCCGGCTGGGTTGTGGGAGGGCAATGGGTATGTTGCTCTTTGAGACAAGTTGCAGCATCTTGGTCCTAATCGACAAGATGAGTTGTTCACTAGGCTGTGGCAGTACTCCAGCGTGTTTGGTGATTCTCTAGGCCTGACGTCCTGGGCGATGCACGACATATAGGTTGGAGACAGTAAACCGCTTAAGTGGGCCCCCTACCGTATAAATCCTGCTCGGCAGCCTGCCTTAAAAGCAAAGCTGGATTACATGTTGGAGAAGGGCCTGGTAAAGAAGGGATATAGTGAGTGGTCTTCTCTCGTGACTTTACAACCTAAACCGAATGGCAAGATCCGCTTTTGTGTTGATTTCAGAAGGGTCAATACATTATCCCAGACAGATGCCTATCCATTACCTAGAGTTGATGACTCAGTAGACCGCATCGGGGCTACCATGTTTATCAGTAAGGTGGATTTAGTGAAAGGTTATTGGCAGGTCCCATTGACAGAGAGAGCCAATAAAATTGCTAGTTTTGTAGTGGACGGGGTAGTTTACCAGTGTCAGGTGATGCCCTACGGGCTCAAGAACGCCCCGGCTACATTTCAGCAATTGATGAACCGGGTTGCAGATGATATCCCTAATTGTGTAGTCTATATTGATGACGTCATGATTTTTTATACCACCTGGCGATAGCGTGTTGATAATGTTGAGCTTCTTTTCAAAAGACTCAGTGAAGCAGGATTGGTTGTAAATCTGGAGAAATGCGACTTTGTACAGGCTACTGTCAATTACTTGGGATTCGTGGTAGGGCATGGTGAGGTGTCTCCACCCTTGGCAAAGGTGGAGGCTATTGCTAGTTTCTGTCCTCCTACCACTCGCAAATCACTGCAACGGTTTTTAGGAAGGCTTGGGTACTACCGGAGATTTATTAAAGACTACTCTACGGTACTTGCTCCGCTGACAAATTTACTGCGGAAAGACATCAAGTTCAAGTGGACAGAAGACTGTCAGGAAGCTTTTGCAGGAGGTAAGTCTCTCCTGTCGCACCATCCCATCCTGCGAACTCCTGACTTTGGGTTGCCATTTATCCTAGCTACTGATGCTAGTGATGTGGGGATAGGTGCGGTACTACTGCAAGAGCATGCAGGGATAGAGCATCCAGTGTCCTACTCAAAGAAGTTTAATCGAGCTCAGAGGAATTACTCAGTGGTGGAGAAGGAGCTCCTGGCTATTGTTTTGTCCCTGTAGCACTTTCAAGTCTATGTACCAGCCGCTTTCCAGTCACTCCGCCTCACGACTACTTCGCCTCATGACCACTTCGCCTTCTTCCATTACGCCTCACAACCAGTTCGCCTTGCCACCACTACGCCACACTACCACTTCGCCTTGCGTCAATGACGCCTCAGCACCAGTTCGCCTCATGATTCACCTTCCCTAACACTTCGCCTCACTACTTATTTGCCTCATGATTTTACATAATTGTATGCGCATATATGTATGCATGTATGTCAGAGTTGGGTCAGTTAAGTTAATTAACTTAACTTTTGCCGATTAACCAACTAAGTTAATTAACTTTTAACTTAACTAGTTAATTTTGAAAAATTGGCTAACTTAACTTAACTTAATTATAATATCTTCATATTAATCGGTTAACTTCAATTAATTTCCGATTAATTTTCCCCTATTCCATGTTTTCTACTCTGTCTGTGGTGGGAGTCTGGGAGTGGAGAGCGAGGTGGTAAAGTGGTGAGTGCACGTGTTAATGTCTAGTTTAACCCTAAGATCGTTTTGTCGGAATAGTATACCTTTTCCATATTTCCTTTGTCTGTCTCTTGTGGTAAAAAGAGTCACAAAGGAGTTACAAGTAATAGTTAGTATCTCAAAGACCTTGCAGTCCATTCCGGAGAGATACTCGAAGAGAAAAGAGATAGATTAGCTAGTGCACTACACCCATTGCTGTGTACAAAATACTATATACACACTGCTTGAACTGTTCTACTGAAAAACTGTTTACAACTTTTGAGGGAAGTTTGTTCTAGGTAGAACAGATCTTATATGTAATAAAGTTTCCACAAATCCTACTGCTGAACCTTTTCAATTCTAACCTCCAGCCATGGTTGCGTGTTGTATTCATATTGAAACTAAACAGAGAGAGAGAGAGAGAGAGTAAATTAGTAATTTACTCTTAATTATTTTGATGCAATTGTATTATTTATTGTAGACCTATTGTTTCTAATGCAAAGATATAAATATACATATGGATATGCAGAAATAAAGTAGAAATGTTAGGACCAAGATGAAAGTGGGTAGGACATTAGGGAACGTTGGTTGGGGGTGTAGTTGGTAGGGTAATTATGGAGGATTAACACGGTCAAACATGTCCGGTTTCTTTTCTCATCAACTACGGTGACTTGTCTAGTTGTTTCCGAATTCAATTTTCATTAGAATCCAGCTAACTATGTCCACCTAACGTTAGTATTTATGCTGATACTTATGATAAATGAGGTCCAAAATGCTGTAAGAACAAAAAATATCGTATAACTTGGTCTTAAAGTTCGGTAAAGTGTTTGTGTGACTCGGCCCTAAAGAGGCAGTGCACACACACACACACGCCGATATTTCATGGCTGAAAAATACTTTTTACCCTCGGCTACGGTATATCATATCATTCTTCATCTGGATTACGAAGTGTAGCCTACCCTTCCAGTATGAATGACAATATTCCTATTGTATTCTTGCTAATTTCAGGCTATATTGTTATAAAAAGGTAAGACTTTTAATAGTCAAGAGGGGTAAAACTACCTCGAGTATCTCCTTCTCTAAAGTATATCTTGATGCTTTATTTTGTCTTATCATCAAACGATATTAATAAGTTCAGGAAAAGCCTCCCATATTCAAAGAGTTCATTTCTTGCCTACATGGTTCAATACAATTACAAATTTACAGATTATTGATAATGCGGTAACCAAGTAATCGTATGGCAAGTACCAGAAAAGGGACTGAATATGAACCACGTGCCACACAGACGACTTACTGTACTGTACCTGTGCACTGATTATTGAATACATTTTATTTCAACTACTATAACCTCAAAAAGTCCTACATAATTATTACCAATCGTAATTTATTGAAATACTAACAAGTTCATTAACTATGCTATTTTTTGGATTTGAATGCTGGGTAATCTTTCCATTTATGCATTTTAGTTATCACGATCCTTTTCGTTATGTGTCGACCAGTTGACAAGCAAAGCTCGTGATATGTTTCACTCTTCTATCAGTATTACAACAATCAGTGTTCTTCAGAGTGTTACAACTGAGGTTTAAATATATCAGGGCTCTTATTCATTGGACTAGTAATGGCATAAATGCTACAACGGAAAGCGCTAGATCCAACCTCTGATGTATATTCCCAGTGAACAAAGAACACAAATACTCTCAGAGTTCTATATGCAATAATAGGCTTGGTTATGGTATGCAAAGTAAGGTGGTAAGAGAAGTTACAGCTTACGTTACTTTAATCAATAAATGTCAGGCACTCCTGCATGAAAGAAAATGCACTAAAGTCCTTCAACACTAACAAGGAATCTTATTTAAATGTTAGATGCTATAAAGATGCTCGTATCGGAAATGGAACCCAAAAAAGGCAGGCAGCGGAACAATGCTCGTGCAGGCTATGCACACAAAAAGGCAGAATATATAATGCCGTCGGAGCGAAGAATATCCTAAACACTACAACAATAATAATGATCGCCACAACAATGCAGTATTCCTCTCAACAAAAAGCGCCTAAGTCGTTTGTGTCTCAATACATCAAACTAGGCTGCGAAATGCTTGTGTAATCATAAATGGGTATGCATAATAAGACTACTTGGTTTAATATACTTAATGTCTACTATGATTGATAAAGTCTAGCTAGAGTCAATGATACGAGATACTGGTGCTCATGGCATGCCGCATAGCCTAGTGCAAATCTCAAGTCTGTGCGTCAAATATTACGTTATAGGGAAGGGTAGCTCTCTTGAGAAACCTTAATACCGAAGTATTAAGCGTTCTCCTGGCGTACCTCAAAGACAAACAACGAGCTTAGAACAGTGCAGAATGGTATAGGCAAAAAGCCCTCATTCGTGCATGCTCTACTCTCAATGGCACACAGACTAGAATTTACTCAATCAACTCCAGTTCTCAGGTATGTCGTGCAGCTTTTTCCTAAAGCCAGCACTCATAGGAAACAATACCTTATAATATCAGACCCCTAGTCTAGCATTATCTAATCCAGCAGAACACTAATAATTATAGGAAGCGGTACTTAAACAATATATGTTGCTGCCCTAGCCCAGGATTTACACAAAGTCTGACTGCTTTCAACCTCCTTTATTTAGCGTGAACTGAAACAATACAGATAATGTAACAATGGCATATAGGATATAAGGTCATACTAAAATCTATGGAAAGTTAATCAAAAGTTTAAACTCCAGGTACAATAATACACTACTAGAATGATACAAGATATGCAGTGCTAAGATGGTCTTAAAACACAATAAGTGACAAACTATTAACCCATTGAACACCAGACACTATCTATACTCAACTCGGGCAACAAAATATATATAGTACCAATCATGTCAAAGGAATTCAACTGTTTAAATAACTAATCACACAAACTATCAATTGTCTACATTAAATTGTATCATGTAGATTAACACCAATAATAATAATATAATGAAAATATATATAGTACCAATCATGTCAAAGGAATTCAACTGTTTAAATAACTAATCACACAAACTATCAATTGTATCATGTAGATTAACACCAATAATCAACCACATAATAATCACTTGCAATAAATAATGATACCAAGTACTTTACATTAACACATTAACACTAACACTGAGCTCCTCGGCCTTACAGCTCCGAGGACAACAACAACATTTACATTAGTCTAGGACTATTCATTGAGAACATTCCAATATACAAGTACACAAAGTATTTTATAACCGTACCTTTTATTGCTACAACTAGGCCTTCAAATAGGGTGAACAACCAAACAGCCAAGATCCTCGAGGACGCAAATGCCTATCACCGTCTTCCACACCAGGCCGCCCATTTGGCTCCACAAAGCAACACCACACTCCAGGTTCACCAGTCAACTGACTATTACCACAACGCTAGAGCCCCAAGTCAACACGACTCACCCTTCACCAAATAGCCGCGCCCTCATCTAGTACCGCTGATTCGGTACAATAACTTATTTGAGACTACGAGGCAATATGAACTTTGACCCCTTCTATTTCATACATATGATTCAGTTAATATCGTACATATTAAAACATATATGAACCTTGACCCTTCTATCTCATACAAATGATTCAGATAATTTCGTACATGTCAAAACATATATATGTACCTTGACCCTTCTATCTCATACACATGATTCAGATAATTTCGTACATGTTAAAACATATATGAACCTGACCCTTCTATTTCATACATATGATTCAGTTAATATCGTACATATTAAAACATATATATGAACCTTGACCCTTCTATCTCATACAAATGATTCAGATAATACCGTACATATTAGAACATATAATTCCAGCCACATGGCTCCACTAATTATATTCATTATAATTACAATACCAAAGGAAAGTGTATGCATATCTCTATCTAGGCTCCCCGGTGGGGAGCGTACCCCAAATCTTTACTCACCAACCAACAATATCAATTTTTGAACAGGGCGATGCAGGATAGAACGGTTAGCAAGTTGCACTTTGACAGATCTGACCAAACCATCTTGAGATGTATGAGCTTCCGTGACACGTGCCAGTTTCCAATATGACCGATGGCACTGATCATCAATGACTAAGACTAGATCACCAACCTTCAGATTCTTTCTGGGAGTACTCCACTTAGCACGAGACATGTACTGCTGAGCAATCTCCTTTTTCCACCGTGACCAGAATAAATCCACAAGATACTGAACACGACGCCATTGCTTCGACACATACAAGTTAGGTCGCTCTGCATCCAGTGGAGCCAGAGTTCGGGGAATGACTTTCGACTTCATAGTTATCAAGTGATTTGGTGTCAACGGCTCAAGAGACTGAGGATCACTGATGTTGTCAACATTGAGGGGTCTACTGTTTATCACAGATGCAGCTTCAGAGAGTACAGTCATCAAACCCTCATCATCAAGACGAGAACCATGCTCCACCAGGATACCCTCAATGATGCGTCTGGCAATACCAATCATCCTCTCCCCACACTCCACCTCTGTGGCTTGAAGATGGTGGATTAAAAACCATGTCACATCCCATTTTCAACAACTCATTTCTTGCACCAACTAGATTTGTTCCTTGATCACACCTAATCTCTCTCACAGAACCACGAAGTGCAACAAATCTTTGAAATGCATTGAGAAAACTGTCTGTGGAAAGAGTATGAGCCACCTCAATGTGCACCGCCCTACTTACCAGGCAGGTGAACATTACGCCATATCTCTTACACTCTCGACGCCCAGACTTCACAACATAAGGACCAAACAAATCACATCCTGAGAACCAAAATGGAGGAGACGGGGACAATCTGTCCTCTGGTAAGTCCGCCATCTTTTGCTCCACTGGTCTGCCTCGCAAACGAGAACACGTTACACAAGTGCGAATCTGTCTCGTCACCAACCTTTGCAAGGATAGTATCCAAAAACCATGACTGCGCACTTCCGAACATGTAATGCCACGATCCTGATGATGAGTCTTCTGATGAAAATGCATGATGATCGACTTAGACAACTCATGGTTAGAAGGCAAGACAAGTGGATGTTTGACGTCATCAGATAGAGTAGACTGACGAATCCTGCCACCAACACGGATCAAACCATCCTTATCCAGAAACGCATCCAATTTGAAGAGTGGACTACTACGAGAAACTGTGTTTTGACATGATAAAGCAATCAATTCATTCGAGAAACATGACCTCTGAACCATCCTAATGATGTTAGTCTTCGCGGTTTCCAGTTCCTCTACCTGCAAGTTTCCTTTTCTATTTACTCCTTTGCAATTACCAATAAATCTTGAAATCCAAGCCCACAACTTCAAAGTGCTGAACCAGTGTCGAAAGATATGAATATGATCTAGTGCTGGAGACTCTTCGCCATAACTGCTCAGGCACTTCACCTCTACATCATCGTGTGATACTACTGGATTCATATGTTCGGTGTGCAAGTCATACCTCGTGAGAAAGTCTGGTCCCTTCAACCAACGCTCTGACCAAACTGCACGAGATCCATCATCAGCAGGATTATCAGCACTGTCGACATGAAACCAATGTTCAGGACTAGACCCATCATGTATCCTTTGAACTCTATTGGCTACAAAGACCTTGAATCTGGCTGATTGATTCTTTATGTACCCAAGTACCACAGTGCTGTCAGTCCAGAAATACTCTACGTACTGAAGTGGGAGTTCTCTTCTTAGTTTTGTTGCCAAATGCACACTTAGAACCGCTGCAGTCAACTCAAGGCGAGGAATGGTCAAGATTGGCTTAAAAGGAACAACTCTACACTTTCCCACCATGAAAACAACTTCTATATTTCCATCTTCGTACAACATTCTGAGGTAAGAACAAGCAGCATACCCAATTAAACTCGCATCAGCAAAGTGGTGCATTTCAAGAGACGACACCTTCACTTTGGTGCGGACACAACGTGGGATAATAACCTCACCAATCTGAACAAGATTACTGTGCCACATCTCATACTTCTTTGACAACTCACCAGACATAGGATCATCCCATTTACATTTATCATGACACATTTGATGCAACAACAACTTAGCCTGATATAGAAGTGGAGAAATCACACCAAAAGGATCATAACACTTGGCAAGGGTAGAAAGCAAACCTCTCCGAGTCATCTTGCTTCTGTCAAAGTCCAGTGGGAAATGGAGTTTGTCAGTCTCAACATTCCATAAGACACCTAAAGTTTTATGCATGCTAGATTCCATTGGTGCTCGGTCTTCAATGGGAACACAATTCATGACTTCCTGAGAATTTGACATCACCTTGTGGCATCTATATCCACCTTCAGCAAGAAGTTTCTGAGTCTCAACAATCAAAGAACAGGCAGAACTAACAGAAGACACAGAGATGACACCATCATCGACATAGAAGTTCTTATTTACAAACTGTGAGGCTTCAATGGCATACTTCGAGCCATGATCATTAGCGATCTTTCTCAGGGCATATGTCGCGACTCCAGGGGAAGAGGTGGCACCAAACAAATGAACCTGCATTCTACAATCAACGGGGTCAGAATTGAAATCGCCATCCTTCCACCACAAATATCGCAGTAAGTCCTTGTCACCAGAGGGAACCATGAACTGGTAGTACATTTTCTGAATGTCACAAGTGAAAGCGATAGGTTCAAGACGAAATCTGAATAGAATCCCCAACAACAAATTCATCAAATTGGGACCTTGCAACAGCCTACTATTCAAACTAACGCCTCTAAACTCAGAACTACAATAAAAATCTACTCTCAACTTGTTTGACTGTTGAACGCCGTGATGGGGAATATACCACCTTCTGCCTACTGGAGACTCATCATCCGGAGCGACAATTTCAGCAAATTCCATGTCAAGCATTTCCTGCATTGAATCTGAATACCTCTGATGATAGAGCAGATCCTTCTGAAATTTGGTTTTCAAACTCGACAATCGCTTTTCTGCAATAAACCTGTTCATAGGAAAAGGTGCTTCATATTTTAAAGGTAGAGGAGCCTCATAATGCTTATCCTTTCTCTGAAACATTCCTCCTGACATTCTCTTCATAAATCGTACATCTTCTGCACTATACTTCTCATCCATTCCAGGCATGGCTATCTTAACATGCTTATCCTTTCTCTGAAACATTCCTCCTGACATTCTCTTCATAAATCGTACATCTTCTGCACTATACTTCTCATCCATTCCAGGCATAGCTATCTTAACATCCTCAGTATCTAACATCACCTCACGACAGTCAGTCCTGAAGGCAATGCAACCTTGTACAATGTGTGTAGCACCAAACTCATCACTTTCATCCACACTATCACAATTTGCACCTACAACACACCAACCGAGACTAGTCTTCCACCCAAAAGGCTCATTGTCACCTCCAGTCACAATCTCCAAAGGTCGCAGGACTTGAGAGCAATGATAACCTATCAAAAGACCAATGGGGGCATCTTCATAATACCGAGGAATGTCAATTTGGGAAAGATGTGGCCATTTACTTATTACATCAGGAGTGGGAATGATTTCACGCCTACATGGAATGCAGTCCCTCACAAAACATGATGGAAGTTTAATGCAAGGACCATCTGACACACTTCTAATCTCCAAGCCATCGACGGCTGTGGTAGAAACATTTACACGACCATTCATAGTTGACAAATCTAATGAAGTGTGATGTCCAGATATATTCAACATGCTAGCAACCTCATCTGTCACAAAATTTGTGTTAGATTGTGTATCCAAAAGAGCATATACCAAAATCTCAAAATCACTGGATGGATGATGCAACAAAACAGGCAGCACCATAGTGGTTACACGATTATCAGTTTTCATACATGAAACAGAGTCAGTAGCTAAAATCACATTACCAGATGTCGTATCTGTGCTAGTCTTGGGTTGTGAACTATAGTCATGAAGCAAAGTTGGGTGCCTTTTTGAACAAACTGCACAAACATGCCTTATTCTACATTTCTTACTATGGTGTCCATATGTCAGGCAGCCAAAGCACATGTTCTTGTCACGAATAAGAGTTCTTCTATCAGGCAAACTCATGTTACTAAAGACTGAACAATTTGTAATTTTATGTTTATCATCACAAACTGGACAATTCTTCTGAACTACATTGTTTTGACCCTCATATGATCGTGACTGAGTTACATGTGCTTGAGCTATGACACGTGACTCTGACTTAGATGGATGCAATTTGTTTACACCAGGGTCACGTGCCCCTGACCCATGACCAGACCATAAAGCATGATTTGCAATTTTGGCTTTGTCTTTAATGAACTGAGTACATTGATCAAACTTAGGGAACACATCGGACTTCACAACAATTTTAATCCAGTCATTTACTAACCAAGATGGCAACTTGTTCAGGATTTTCTTATTTTCAAACTCGTCACTTGATATTTCCAATGACTTGTACGAACCCTTGGCAACACAAATCTGAGTTAAAAGTCTGCAAATCTCTGAAGTGCCTTTCCATCTCGCTCACCAACTTTTGGCCAATTCTCAAGTTTTATACGGAAGGCAGCTGCAACAAGAGCTGGATTACCAAACCTTTTTTCTAGTATATCAAGTGCGGCCTCATATGATGATCTATCTGGACAGAGAAATAAAGCTTCAATAGCACTTTGAGCTTCACCAGTTGTGTACTGTTTCAAGTAAAACATCTTTTCATCACACCCAATATTGTGTTTTCCAACTAACGTATTAAATGAAGCCTTCCACATTGGATAGGACTCAGGTTTACCACTGAAAATGTCAGGTTGTGGCACTGGAGGCAATTTAACATAAGACATAGGCTTACCCTCTGATGGATGAAAAGTATCAGCACCTCTCTGTACATAGTCTCTGACACCTTGTAAACCACTAATATAATTGCACTCAACTTCCTCAAAGTATTTATCACTAGCCACCATGTCAGACTCATCAGTAAGCGTATCATGATAATTATTATGTGCTTGCATAAAGTCATGAAAGATACCTTTAATCAAATCAAACTTCTGAACTACTTCACTGTAAGAACCATCAATATAGGACTCAGGTTTACCACTGAAAATGTCAGGTTGTGTTGTGGCACTGGAGGCAATTTAACATAAGACATAGGCTTACCCTCTGATGGATGAAAAGTATCAGCACCTCTCTGTACATAGTCTCTGACACCTTGTAAACCACTAATATAATTGCACTCAACTTCCTCAAAGTATTTATCACTAGCCACCATGTCAGACTCATCAGTAAGCGTATCATGATAATTATTATGTGCTTGCATAAAGTCATGAAAGATACCTTTAATCAAATCAAACTTCTGAACTACTTCACTGTAAGAACCATCAATTACCAGCCTCCTGAGTTCATTAACCTTTTTGTCACCTGTGATCTTTTCGTTGTACGCAATTTACGATGCTCTTCGGACGGTGCCATGACTGTATATTTAACACTTTACTAACAGCCAGGTCACAAAACAATTTAAATCACAAGAGGCTATGCATGACTCACGGTGAATGATGGTGACGTAGAACTAGGTAGACGTGGACGATGACGTGGAGCAAGGACAGGTAGGCATTGGTAGGCAGATCAAGGGCGTAGAGTGATGAACACAATTGCGTGACGGCAGGCCACCGGTGTCCTCGTTCGGTCAGTAAAAGTTCACTGTTGCTGCCCTAGCCCAGGATTTACACAAAGTCCGACTGCTTTCAACCTCCTTTATTTAGCGTGAACTGAAACAATACAGATAATGTAACAATGGCATATAGGATATAAGGTCATACTAAAATCTATGGAAAGTTAATCAAAAGTTTAAACTCCAGGTACAATAATACACTACTAGAATGATACAAGATATGCAGTGCTAAGATGGTCTTAACACACAATAAGTGACAAACTATTAACCCATTGAACACCAGAGACACTATCTATACTCAACTCGGGCAACAAAGATTAGAGTACCGGTATTTTACTCAGTTCAGGAAGGACCTCTATCAGTTACAAGGCATCAAACTATTCAAATTCGTCCTTCCTGAACCTCACAAAACCCTCCTAATGCAACAAAATATATATAGTACCAATCATGTCAAAGGAATTCAACTGTTTAAATAACTAATCACACAAACTATCATTTGTCTACATTAAATTGTATCATGTAGATTAACACCAATAATAATAATATAATGAAAATATATATAGTACCAATCATGTCAAAGGAATTCAACTGTTTAAGTAACTAATCACACAAACTATCAATTGTCTACATTAAATTGTATCATGTAGATTAACACCAATAATCAACCACATAATAATCACTTGCAATAAATAATGATACCAAGTACTTTACATTAACACATTAACACTAACACTGAGCTCCTCGGCCTTACAGCTCCGAGGACAACAACAACATTTACATTAGTCTAGGACTATTCATTGAGAACATTCCAATATACAAGTACACAAAGTATTTTATAACCGTACCTTTTATTGCTACAACTAGGCCTTCAAATAGGGTGAACAACCAAACAGCCAAGATCCTCGAGGACGCAAATGCCTATCACCGTCTTCCACACCAGGCCGCCCATTTGGCTCCACAAAGCAACACCACACTCCAGGTTCACCAGTCAACTGACTATTACCACAACGCTAGAGCCCCAAGTCAACACGACTCACCCTTCACCAAATAGCCGCGCCCTCATCTAGTACCGCTGATTCGGTACAATGATAACTTATTTGAGACTACGAGGCAATATGAACTTTGACCCTTCTATTTCATACATATGATTCAGTTAATATCGTACATATTAAAACATATATATGAACCTTGACCCTTCTATCTCATACAAATGATTCAGATAATACCGTACATATTAGAACATATATAATTCCAGCCACAATATAAATGCCAACCAATGCTTCGTGATCAACTTATCTTAACAACTAACATACATGGGTTATATCAGACCTTAACGCACAATACAACTGGCCAGCATGAAGCTGATTTTGCAGAGTTAACCAGAGGGGATATGGTATTAATAAAAGCTGGTGACAGATATGGAAAAAGAGAGAGGTAGGCAGAGGAAAAGATTCTCAGGTGCAGTTCGGGGGACAGGTATCAAAGGATAAAGAGAGATGCGTTCTAGAAACCAGATCTGAGGGAGAGAGTGGCGAGGAACCTGTATATATACCGGGACTAGTTTGCACCGCGCAGAGTAAAGCGGTAACAAGTCCTTTAGCCACTAGCAAAGAAGCTAGCAACATGGTAAGGACCTCCCTCAACCAACCCCCACGAGGCAGCCAGCCGTGACGTCATCGAGCGGGACAAAAACACTGCGCGCCCCCTCTCACTCTGTTCTACTCTCTCTCTCTCTCCCAGATTCCATCATTACTAGTTAATGATAAAACATATACTTTACAATTAAATATATAAAGCCTTGACATGGGTGAAAACAAAGAGCCTTTCTGGACTGCCCATGACACGAGCTTTCATATGAAATAAAGCACACCCTAATACATAAACTGTAGCCACATCCACTGCCCTGGCGATCCTAGCGAGTCACTGTAGGACAAGCCATGCGGTTCTAACGGAGTGGTTAACGTCACACCCCCCCCCAAGATTTTTCTCAGAGGCCTCAAGGCTCACAAAAATCTGATGGTTAGAACCCATGCTATATCTCTACTTCCCATCACCCAGCGGCAGTAAAATATCTGGCATAGTTCCACAACAAAACGTTTTACAAAATTATAACCCTCCCCAACACAATAGGTTACATTATATGTAGTTATGCTCCTCAAGAGAGAGCTTCTCTAGCCCAGCATTCTGAGAGGAGTGCAACTCAGAATTACTGCTATAACATACTGAAAAAATTCAACTATCAAAGAAAGAGTTTTTATTTGATTTTTATGTTTTTAATTTGTTTATTTCGGCTGCACTATAGGGGCAAGCCTAGTTTTTTCTTCTATACCAAACGCTCAACTCCTGCTTTACGACCCAATACGCTGGGCTACAACCGCGAGCCAACAAGCACCAAGCGCAAAATACTATTCAAACTAAAGCAGGAGGCTACCCGTGTGTCAATCTACCCAGGATCATATACCCTTGAACGACCATCTGCAACCACGTTGTCACAACCGGCAATATGGCGTATGTCCAGGTTATATACCAGTAACCTTAGTGACCACCTGGTCAGCCTCATATTCCGATTGTGAAACTGGTCCAAGAACTTGAGAGGGTGATGATCTGTGTGGACTACAACGACCGGACCATAGGCTGGAACATAGACCTCGAAATGCCCCAGCGCAAGCACAACCGCCAGCAGCTCCTCCTCGACAACAGAGCAGCTCCTCTGGGCCGAATTGTACTTCTCCGAGCAGAAACTAACAGGATCCTCCAACCCATCATCGTCCTTTTCCACAAGGATGGCACCAGCCCCCACACCACTAGCCTCCGTTGCTAGTTGGAAAGGTAGGCTAAAGTCAGGGGCCCTAAGGATCGGGTGAGTGCACAACAGGTGTTTTACTTCTCTAAACACCTTCTCACACTCAGGCGCCCATTTGAACTTCTTATCCTTCCAGTTATCCTCCACCAGAGCTTGACTGTCCCGTTCTCCTTCTCCACCTTGACTGCTAAACGTTATCACAGGCACAGTGAGAGGCTCAGAGGGATTCCTCCCATACACCTTCACGAGATTAACATGACATAACTGATTGCGCTTCCGTCTGTCTGGAGTGGCTACCAAGTAGTCCAGGTCTGATAGCTCCTCAACCACCCTATAAGGACCAGCGTACTTCGCGGATAAGGGGTGACCTACAAGGGGCAGTAGAATCAACACCTCCTGACTCACGTGAAACTCCCTGAGTTCAACCTTGAGGTCGAGGTCGTACCTGTCCTTCCTGAGGGCCTGAGAGCTAGTCAAATTACGGCCAGCCAACTCCAGACTGCGCAACATCCGTTCTCGACTGTTGAGGACACACTTGAGCATAGAACAAGGTTTTTCTGCGCCCTCCCATCCTTCTTCAACCATATGGAGAGGCCCTCTGACACGGTGTCCAAAGATGAGCTCATTAGGGCTGAATCCCAAACTCTCCCCAGGTACCTCCTGCACAGCAAACAAAACACATGGCAGGCCAAGATCCCAATCCTTCCCACTCTCAAAGCAACAACAACGAAGCACAGATTTCAAGGCTGAGTGCCATCGCTCTAACACACCCTGGCTCTCCGGATGATACGTAGATGACACAACCCCAACAATCCCATGCTGCGGCATTGCTTGAACAAAGAGGCTAGAAGGGAAGTTGGGTCCCTGGACTGACTGAATCCCCTGCGGGTAACCATACCGGGAAAAATACACTAGCAAGCTTCGGACCACCGTCTTCGCCGACCCATTTCTCATAGGGTACGCGTCAGGGTACCTTGTTGCTACATCTCCCGACTGTGCATCACTGTCCTCCTTCAACTCTTTCGTCTTTTTAAGCCCATCCTCTGCCTTTTCAGGAACAGTTACTGGGTCTTCTCCAGACTCGAAATGTGGTCCTAATAATGAGTCCCCGAGAAGGTCCGTTGATACTAAACCCTTCTCGGTACCCTTCCTCCGCTGATCTAAAGACTGTTGACCAGAATGTGACTCCCTGGATGCAGGATCTCCGGTGACAACACACGCCATAGGCTGCCCCGGACACTTCTCAACCCACTCCTGCTCCTCCCTACTCACGTCGGCCGGCTTCTCGACAACGACTAAGGGTGGAGCCTCAGAAGTAGGCCCCGCAAAGTCGTTGCCAAGAAGGAGGTCGACGCCCCCAACAGGTAACTTCTCCACAATTCCTACATCCAGGTCACGAGTCACACCATCAACTTCCACCTTCATTCTTACAAGCGGGTATGACCTTGTCGCATTAACTCCCTGAACCACAACCACCCACGCCGTATTGACAGGTTTACCAGTGAAATTTCTCAACAGTGTTTGCGATGCCCCAGTGTCACGCAAAATTCTCACCTCATGTCTTCTACCCCCCCACTCCACACAACCGAGTCCCCTGTGGTCACTAAAGGCATCACGGACAGGGAATAAGCCTTCCGGATCCTTCTGCACTGGCAGTGTATTTACCTCGGAAGAAATGCCTCTAACAAACTCCGATGTCCTCTTGAACACTCCAATGCCGTGAGCAAAAGACACGGCTGCCGGAGGAGGTCGACTAGGGCACTCATTTGCCTTATGACCCTCCTGGTGGCTACTAAAACACATAAATTTCGGTTTCGGCTTATACTGTGATGTAAAAGGCCCCTGACTTTTCACATACGGTGTGGTGTAAGGTTTGGATTCAGTTTTAGTTTCATGGCTCTTCAGTTTAAATGTGTCATTGCTACGGGGAGGGGGAGGATAACGGTCCTTAGCACTTACATCGTACTTCTGTGAGGACCCGCAACCCTGAATCAACGACAACCGTCGATCAGCCATTTCTGCTGCTTCGACTAGAGTTCTTGGGTTTTTCTCCTTTAAGTTCAAAGTTAGATCACCGCCTGTGCTCTTAAAGAACTGCTCCAACATCATTAACTGCTTAACTCCATCAAATGTTGTTACCTTCTCAGATCGGAGCCAGTTCCCCATAGCATCGGACAAGTCCCGGGCGTGTTCCAAAAAAGTGCTATCTCTTCCCTTAGTTACACCCCGGAACTTCAAACGGTACGTTTCTGGTTGCAATTCGTAAGCCCTTAGGACAGCCTCCTTGAGATCCTCGTACACAATACATAACTCCAAAGGTAACGCATCGTAGGCTTTAAGACCCTTGCCTATTAACCTAGAGGATACAAGTGCTGCCCATTTATTCTCTGGCCACTGATGTTCCTGGCACTTTTTCTCAAAGCGTGCGAAAAATTCTGTTACACCTGTTACGACCGGGGCTCGTATAAAACAAGGGCTCTTAATCATTGGACTAGGAAAGCACAGCCACAACGGTAACACTAGATCCAACCCCTGAACTTATAATGCCGGCGCACAAAAACACCTATACCCTCCAGAGTTAAAATCTGCGATAACGGGGTATCCTATAACTCAGTATAAGTGCACTACTACTACAGGCTGGTGATCTCTGATACAGCCTGATCACAACAACATACAATTACGGTAATAAGGTATACTAGGAAAAGATAGAGATCTTAATTAAATCACTGCTATGATTTAATGCAAACTAGAAGAATGTATATTTAAATTTACTCTAAACAATAAGGAACTGTCACTCCTATACTAAAGAAAGTGAACGAAAGTCCCAAAGCATCGAGCAGGAATCTTCTGAAGAAAGTCTGATGCTGAGGTAAGATGATCGTATCGGATTTTGAACTGTAGTATAAAGCAGGAACAGGATATGACAATTGTAAGGACATATAGGGTTAACTGGCACGGGAATAATAACTGCGCAATAGTAGGAACTCAAACAGCAAAAGAAGTACTTCCTCATCAACGAAACAGCCTACTAGGGTTGTGCAACTCAACAACAACCTAGACTAATAAATGCCGTGAATAATAATGCATACATAACAGAAAGAGTTTATAATCTAAATCTGGTGTCTGCTAGGCGAATAAAGTCTAGCTGGGATGTAGTAGGCTAGGAAACAATGGCTGAGCAAGCGTCTCGTAGCCTAGCGAAGTCCTTAAGGCTGTGCGGCCAAATTACGTTAATTGACGGGGTGCTCTCTTGAGAGATCCAGATCGCTAGTATCTGGTTCTCTCCTGGCGACCCTCTCAAAGTCAAAGCAAACGAGTTAGCACAGTGTTGGGTGGCAGAGGCAAAAGCCCTCACTCGCAACACAGTGCTAAACTCACAAGGTACACAGTCAGAAAGACCACCTAGGCTTCCCACGTCTCCGTTGCGATTGTACAGGTTCAACAAAACCTAGTACACATCGGAAATCACAACACCAGTAGCCTTATCCCAGTCTAGCATTAAATCCCCCAGCAGACCACCACGATACAGGAAGGGAGACACCGTGAGTGTGTCAAACCTCTACAGACATAAATGGTAACCCTTCCAAAATGCCTAACTAAACATGTTATCTGAGAGCTTCAGCATATAATACGATGGCGGATATATGAAATCGTGCAGAACCAAAGGGAAGTTATGATATTAAATAGAGTAGAAGAATGAGAGGTAAGAAGTTGAAAGAGAGAGAAAGTGCTCTATAGGTAGAAGTCGGGAGACAGGGGGGCAAGGGACATGTGAAGGGTATGCTAGTCAGGAAAGCTCTGAGGAAGGAACTCCTCGGGACCCCTCCAGGATCACACACAAAGGCATGGTAGTCAGCCAATCACAGGCCGCTACGTCACCAGGCAGCAGGCCTGCAGAAGGCGCCAGGAACCACCGGTAGGAATTTGCTGCCTTCTTTTAACACCTTACGAGCGGCCTATGCGGTTTATTTATGTGTACCGCCCAGCGGGGTGTTTTTAGCCAAAATAGGGCTGTTTACGTGATCATTTTCATGCCTAAATAAGACCCAGAACGTAAAACAAGTACCTATCCCTGAAAGGGCATAAACAGAGCTTTCGAATGACACCATAACGATCCTTGTATGATGGATAGTTTTCTTGCAATAACCATGCAACGCGAGTGCAAAAAGCAGGTAATTCGGTACTTTCGGTACATAATTGAGTATGTAGCGAGTGAGAGAGGGAGGAGGGAGCTGAGATTTGTGTCAGTAGGTTCGCTGCGGTGGTCTGGAGCAGTCATACGCTCGCTAGTCTCCTGCCACCACTTGTCTCTCTCTCTCAGCCACATTACGTGCTGAAATTGCCACTCGAGTTATGTCGAGCGCCGCCACATAGTCCAGCTTTATTTAACTCGACTTAAGTGGTGGGCCGCTTTTTAAGGGTTAATATCGGTGTTATGATGGCGAGCTTCCACTGATCAGGCATAGTCCCAGACTATATAGTATGCCCGCTAACACCTTCCTTATCAACTACTCCTCACCTCGAAGACTAGAGAGTATGCATGCTGTGATTTTATGTATGGAAGGAAAAAGACTACGATTTAATTTTAAGTGTATTAAATCATATAGTAGGCCTAGTAAATTAGTTTGATCAATTCACATTTTGTTTATCAAATTATTCTTGTAGGTCAATCACACTAGATTTACTTCTATACACCAAATCGCAGATTGGATACAAATTCATGAGGCTAGTTGTACATATATTTGGCGGAGCCAGAATTTCTATAGGAGCAATGGATAGCAGAAACACGATCATAAATCATCCTTTATAAATTACGTCACCGTCACCTCTCGTAGATACGTGAACATAACTACATAATTATTGTTGTAATTGGTCTATAGTAGTGAAGCTGTAATACATACAAGGCTTATAAAAAGGGTCTGACAAAAATATTTTAAAATTATTGGGTACATTGATAGTATCTCAACTTAGGGTAAGGGCTGGTTCTGTCCAGAGTGAGGTTTGACATCCTCTACCCAACCTTAGCCATTTCTGTCCGTGTCTTTTCCTATTTCGGGGGCGGGTGGATACGAATCATCCTCCCTTATAAAATTCACCTATAAAAATAAACTTGATTTTTTTTTCCAGCTGAGAGTCGAGCAACGTGGATGTGGCAACCGCACACTAATGTCCCGTGATTGGTCGGAGTGAATGTGTTTTATTCCGTAGGTTGTTTGTGATAAACATTAAAATAACTGTGTCATTGTAATTATTTGACTCATCATATCTACAATTTTAAAGTATAATTTGTAGATATGATGAGTCAAATAATTATAACAAAGTAGAATTGGTGATGGGCTGGTCTATCAGAGTGAGAATTGAGCAATCTCTGCCATACCCATAGCTTACTCTGGCTGTTCCTTTTACTTATATATTTTCTAGATCTCAAGTGACGGCGTCTCCTCCGTGGATTGACCTCCCAATCTACCAAGATTAGAAGCCAAAGCGTCACATTTTTCCTTTGCCCCACAACTTTCTCTTCATAATTGCTGAGGGGTACAGGGCCCTGGGTGGGGCTTTGTTTTCCCGGGCGTTTCCGCACCCTCCTAAGCTCCCCGCCATGGAGTGGCTTCGGTCACCCAGGCTTTATATCGGCAGGGAGGGTTCTGTGGGGGCGCTCGGTTATGGCCTTGGCCTTGCTTGGGGCCTTGGGGCTGTTCGGCCAGGCAGCTTGGGGAACAGCAACAACAACAACAAAGTATAATAGTGGCTTCTATTATAAATCTCGTAAATGCCATTTAGCATTGATAGTTTGCATACAAGCAAGCATTAACCAAACATGCATCTGTACCAAAGTCAACTGATGCCCAAACGAACACTTCAGTTAAATACACTAATCGTATTTGAAAATTAAGTGACATTTGACTGTTTAAGCGCATATAAAAAGGTAGTAAAATACTTTAGTACATATTATAATATAAGGCAAGTACTACATTGAAAGTAGCCTACATGTTCATGGAATTTATTAAATGTAGTGTTGGGTGAGGGGGAAAGTGGTTGGAACAGCCGTTCCTGAGGCAGGAAGTTTAAATCTATTGAACAGTCTGTTATCAAGCTTTTCACTTAGGGGTATATTAATGTAAATATATTCATGAATATACACATATTTATGTAGCCAATGCTATTTCTTGTATTTTACTTGTACGAAAATCGGGTAGCCTACAGCTGTGAAGATATTCTCCTGTTGTTTACCCTCAACACTCTGCCTCACCAAGGATAGTAAATAGTAATTTTTCTATAGGGTCTTTGGCCTCACCAAGCCGTTTCAGGCTATAATCAATTGGTTAAGTTATCACTGGTTGGGATGGTATTGGTTCAGATGGTTACTGGTTGACTTGAGACTGGTTAGGATGTCACTGGTTGAGGTTGCATGGTTAAACTGACATGGAACCAACTTTCTCAGCTAAATCGTTTTTTTGTTCTACTTTCTTTGCTTAGCCTAATCTTTTCTATTAGGTCTATATATTTCTCTGATTAATCTGTTCTGTCTTGTCTACAAAACTCATTCATTGAGCTTTTTCTCTTCCTTCTCGCTGCTTTCATTGGATCATGGGTGGATGTGAATTGACTGCTTGTGATGTTCAGGGCAAAAGGAAGTTGGAGCTGTAGACATCGATATTTAGCAGAATTAACAGCGAAAATGCGGTTGTAAATTGAATTATACATAACCATCATAACTCTGCATTATTATTGTACTTTTGTTTAGTATTGATTATAGCCTGAAACTCGCAAGTGGTTTATAGGCTTGGTGAGGCAGAGTGTTGAGGGTAAACAACAGGAGAATATCTTCACAGCTGTAGCCTACCCGATTTTCGTACAAGTAAAATACAAGAAATCGCATTGGCTACATACATATGTGTATACCCATGAATATATTTACATTAATATACCCCTGAGTGAAAAACTTGATAACAGAGTCTTTTCAATAGATTTAAACTTCCCGCCTCAGGAACGGCTGTTCCAACCACTTTCCCCCTCACCCAACACTACATTTAATAAATTCCATGAACATGTAGGCTACTTTCAATGTAGTACTTGCCTTATAATTACATGGACTAAAGTATTTTACTACCTTTTTATATGCGCTTAAACAGTCAAATGTAATTTATTTTTCAAATACGATTAGTGTATTTAACTGAAGTGTTCGTTTGGGCATCAGTTGACTTCGGTACAGATGCATGTTTGGTTAATGCTTGCTTGTATTGCAAACTATCAATGCTATACGGCATTTACGAGATTTATATTAGAATACACTATTATACTTTGTAGATATGACGAGTCAAATAATTACAATGAAACAGTTATTTTAATGTTTATCAAAAACAACCAACGGAATAAAACACATTCACTCCGACCAATCACTGGACATTAGTGCGCAGTTGCCACATCCATGATTCTCGACTCTCAGCTGGATAAAAATCAAGTATAGTAGACTAGACAGAGAAAGGAGCGAGGGAACGCTACTAAGAATTGGAATTTGAAATGTTATTTCGGTACGGGCTCTGTCTCGAGTTGGCCATCCCCAGCTATGGGGTATGTGCCTGAGCATAATATTATACATAGATAATGATAGTAATTTATCTATTTATCCTTGTATACGAAGGATTTATCACCACCAATATACCTTTAAATGGGTTGATATTATGGACACTTTAAATTACTATTTTTATTCCCATAGCCTTAGAGAGTGTATACATAGTGCACGAGACCACACTCGGCGGCAGTTTGTCTTCATTCACACACCACGCCATGAGCCTAGCTGGCGGTAAATTGGCATGTCTCCATATTCATTATTAAGCTATTACGAATATTTTGTAAGGAAGTAAGTTGTTAGTTATGAAAACTTGGCCTCAACCTGATGCAGAGATATATTAGTTTTATATTTTGCTCTATTAAGTATCGATATATCACTTGCTTAGGAATTCATCTTACCGTTAACTTGGGACAAAAAATCTATTGACTCGTACTAATACCGAATTTATTAATCGAGTTTTGGGGGATACCTACAGTACACATTAAAATCTTCTTTTTATTGTGAACTGCTGACACAAGTACGGCACGAATTACCTTTCATCATTATATTCTAAGAGGCACCGGAAATCGAACCTGGAGTGTTATCTCCAGTGTTATGACTACTAAACCACACCTTCCCTGAAATATGTGTGCAATATGAAGAGTTGCTTGTAAATTAAACGGTCTTCTTGCTGACGCCCGAGAGTAAACTAAACTAAATAATACGTGATATGATGCCTTGCTTCAACTGCAAGATATCAACGAAAACAATTTGCACGGTTGGCAGAAAAATTATGAGCAGTTGCCGAGTCGTAAAGAGACGAGATGAGAGGTGGTGAAGAGATAATAGTAAAGAAGAGAGGATAGCAGAAATATAGAGGGCTTTAAAATCCATGTATCAGACAACTCCCTATGATAACTTTTGGGAAACTCAGACAAACGTAGCTTACCCTGTAAACATATTGGGTATGAAAAGGGTAATTAATATGTCAATAATAAGCAAGGTAAATCACACTCAATATACCCAATGAATTGTATATCCTTTTCACACCCTTTTTATTACCTTGACTGTGTATACAATTCAAACATGATATCGTAAAATTATATTATGTATTGCATTTACCTTGTACTGGCCTTCAATTTTGGTTATTGTATGTTGATTGTATGCAAATGTTTAAGTGGTAATGGTGGTTTAGGACAAAGGTCCGCTTAAATGGCAAAACAATTCGAAATTTTGAAAAATAGCGAAGAATTGCTACAAAATAGCGTTAATGAGTTGGCAACACTGTCGTGAAGAAATGGCGTCATTCGGTAGAATAAATCCTTGGTAATCAATATTTTACTGAAATATTCAATAATGACAAAGAAGTAAAATTTTAGTAGTTTTAGAATCTATTATTGTTGAAGGGTTTTGGGATGGAGACAAAACTATTGAAGCGAAGAATGACGGAAGTATTGGCAAGTGAAGATGAAAGAGCAAAATTACGATATTGATGGCATTGAAGATACAGTAAAGTGGTGTGAGTAGGATTAACACAGAAAGTAGAACTATGATGGATGCATCTTTAACCCTTTATTGGTGGCACGCAACTTATGTCGTGTGCCATTTATAGCACGTAATGATGCAGAGAGAGAGAGCTGAGCGGTGTGAGGAGCGTAGTAAGGCTATGACCGTCGCGCACCCGCGCACCACCGCTGTGGGCCAACTGAAGTGAAAACCACCCTTCCATCCCCCCTCACACTAGCTACACAGGGAATTATGTAGGGAAGTACCTAATTACATGGTTTTTGCACTCGTGTTGCGCGATCGTTGCAAGAAAACCAGTGGTCGTACAAGGATGGTTGGGGTGTCATTGGAAAGCTCTGTTTATGCCCTTTCAGGGATAGATACTTGTTTTACGCTCTGGGTCTTATTTATGCATGAAAATGATCACGTAAACAACCCTATTTAGGGTAAAAACACCCCGCTGGGCGGTACATATAAATTACTGCCTAGGCCGCTCGTAAGGTGCTAATAATAATAGTGCAGGTTTAACTACTAACCTCCAACACTGACCATTATTTTTTCCCCCTGAAAATTGGTTGATAACATTTCAAGGTAAAGATAACTAAATAAATGCAATTAGGGAACTTTGAACATTCCATGTAAATTCGACGACTGAGATACTTTTACCACGTTTATTCCTAGAGGTCGTCACTAGGCCAATACACGATGTTAATACTAGCTAAAATACGATACATATAACACTATTATTATAAGGAGTTAATGATATTACATATAATTTTGAATTGATGGTAACTTCAAATGTTATCTGTAACTTTAAATTTAATGTAGGATAAAACAATGTCTTCATTGTTAATTGCATAGAAAAACATATGCTGAAACGAATGTTTTGTAAATTAAATAGAACCTCATAATCATAATGAGGCTTCCTGTTTATATATATATATATATATATATATATGTATATTCTGACATACGGAGCCCTGTATGTTAATTTAAGAGTTAGAATTAGAGTTGAAGGAGCCAAACTACCCAAGCGGCGAAGCAAAGTAGCGAGCGAACTAGCGAGTGGGGAAACCAGCTCGCCGCATACCAGCAAACAAGCCTTCACACCTGCGTGCGTCATAGGGGACCCTGCAAACTACCCGACACTATGACGTATGATCGACGCCAGGAGCTGTGAATGGACCAGGCACCTGTTATGCAACTCGAGGAGCTGTGATTGGAGCGGGCACCACCCCCGCCTCCTGATTCGTTCCTACACCATCATTGTTTAGTATATAAGACCCGAGTTGTGGGCATTCAAATCAGTCTCATTTGGAGTTGGGGAAGGTGAACTTGCAGCTGGAGGAAGACGGGGTGAAGTATTATAATGGGATTGTGACTGTCAGTCAGATTATATAAATGTGTGTTAAGTGTGTTCGGTGTAAACACTTACGTTATGATGGTTAGTGAGATATGTGATTGGGAATTAACGTTAACGCTATTATTATGTGTTTAACTATTTGATTGCGAATTAACGGTAACGCTACTATTATGTACGTAACTATTTGATTGGGAATTAACGTTAACGCTATTATTATGTACTTAACTATTTTAGTTGACTAACTTGTGGACTAAAGCAACTCTTTAAGTAATTGGGTTATGATGAAAGTAATACTATTGTTTTATATTAATACTTAAGAGTTCTTTCATTTTCTTTGAATTAAGCTTACATTGCTTAACGGTGCTTAGTACGGTGATGCTATTGTCTCGTATTAGTAATATCGCCTTAAGACTAACATGGTTGTGTTAATATTACTTCTAGTGATTTCCTAAGCTGAAGAAAATTCTTTTAGCTTCAAAATATTATTTTTGCTTTTCATATTATTTGAGTGAGACCTGAATCGAATCTATGAAGCGATCCTGTAACTTAATTTACTCTTAATTAAACCTCATTGTTACGTGGTTAAGAAATACATTTAACTAATTATTAAATATATATCTAACTTTTGATGTGACTTTGATATAAATCCTGATGATAATAATAATATAATACTATTAACGTAAGACAAGAACCAAGAATAATTACATTAAATATAAATAAAAGGACATATAAGAAAACTATCTATTCATTTCAAAAAGGGTAAGAGACAGAAATATTCTTACTTTAATGTTTATCTTTCAAGACTTTTTATAGAATTAATAGTCCTTCTTTAGATAATTATACTTCTTCGGTTCATAACCATAGCCTACTAAGCTTCGGTTAAATAATAATTATTTATAAATACTACATGACTTTAATTAGTTTCAGTATTTTTCATAATTAAAGAGTATCAGTCAATAAAGGATACTAAGTCCTAAGATCCAAAAGGAAAGGAAGCAACAACAGGAAATAATTTTATTAGATTTTACTTTTGTTTTGCCTTCAGCTGACTGATACCTTAAGATATATCTCTGTGCTATCTAGATTCATCAAGTTAACCACTTGAGGATCAAGATACCTAACAGAAGAGTGGCGACCTTGCCAGAATTCGTTTCATACAGTTTCACTCAGTTTCATTAACGTTTCACTACTTAAAAATCAAATATTAATCATGCCTCAACTAATTAATGACTAAGATGCTCGAGTTTTCATAGAATCAGAACCCACAGCCCCTGATATTGACTGTCTGTCAAAATCCGAACTGAAAGTGCTTGCCTCACATCTCCAATTAACTTTCTCAAACATGTCTAAAGTAGAGGTGGCTCAGACCATAAAAACCCACCTGTTCCCTGTAGAAGGCAAGGAGGGTGACGGAGCAGTTGGTGGGATCCCGAGTAAACCTAGCCAACTTGATGAACAATTGCCACCTGGTTTTACCGTTTATCAAGTACTGGAACTAGCCAGAATAAAAACCGAACAAGCCAGACTAAATGCCGAACAAGCCAGAGCAACGACCGAACAATATCAATATCAATATCAAATAGCTCAACTAAATGTCGATACAAATGCTCCCGTAATTGCTCCCCCTCTGGGATTGACTATGACTAGTGTCATTCCACCTTTCACTGAGGATAACGTGCAGGATTTCTTTGTTTTGTTTGAGGAAGTTGCTGGAGGTATGAAGTGGACAAGAGATCAATGGCCTTTTATGTTACAAACTGTTTTGACAGGGCAGGCTCGAGCCACGTATTTGTCAGAAGTAGCAGAAGTTAGGCAGGATTATGACAATCTCAAAGAAGCTATCCTAAAAACCTATCAATTGCAGCCTGAGGCTTACAGGCAATCTTTCCGTAAAAACCAGAAGAAAGTAGAAGAAACCCATAAGGTATTTGCCAGGACCATGACTAAAACTTTCAATCATTGGGTCAAGAGTAAGAAAGTCACAAGCTACAACGATCTGAAGGAGTTGGTCCTGTTAGAAAATTTCCTATGGAAAATTGATTCTTCTGTATCCTATCATTTAAAGGGGAAGAAGGTAGATTGTCTTGCCGACGCTGCTGACATGGCTGACACATACGTGCTCAACAACAAATTTCGTGGAAAGAAGCCCTACGATAATTCTAGTTCTAATTTTAAGTATCCCAATCACAAATCTGACAGACCCAGTCACAAGCCTGTAACGTCTTCCCCAGCTAGCCAAAATAGAATTGTTCCCCCAACTAAAAATGCAACTCAGGGCAATGGTAACAGAGGTGGGCCCCAAACTAATAGTAATGCTCAAAGAGGGAACGTTCCCGTCTCCCCTAAAGTATGTACTTTTTGTGGCAAGAGAGGCCACCTAGCTTATCAGTGCTGGGCCAAGGAGAGAACCGAGAGATCGGGGCAGACAGTTGCCGCCGTATCTCAAACTCCTTATGTGCCTGTAATGCAGGACTCCCGACAGAAGGAGTACCTAGCACCAAAAGTTCCTTTAATGCAGGACTCCCGACAGAAGGAGTACCTAACTGCTAACGTAAATCATCTAGACAGGGGTGTAGTAGCATGTGTGGTGCAACCCACTAGGGTTAAGCCAATAATAATTTCACCATCAGTGCAGGACAGTTACCGTCCCTTTATTTCATCTGGCAACGTGAGATTAAATGGTTGTATGCATGAGGTAAACATTCTGAGAGACACGGGTTCTACTAGCACCCTCATGGTGAATCCTTACACAGAGTGCCCACCTGGCGAACCAGTTGTAATGAGAGGTGCTGGAGGCCAATTTTATGCACACTTGGTAAAAGGCGAAATTGAATGTGAGTTACTACAGGGTGAGGCCACCATAGCTTTGTGTAGGTCCCAAGATATCCCTGTGCCTGGGGTAACACTCCTTTTGGGGAATGATGTAGCAGGTGAGAAGGTCCGACCAGACCCCATTTTGTCACTTTCCCCTGTTAACGAGCCACTAACCGGTGAGCTCGAGAAGGAGATGCCAACAGTTTTCCCTGTGTGTGCTGTCACACGTTCAATGTCTCAAGTAGCAGTTCCCTCAGACAGAAATGTACCGAATGTAAGAGTTGATGAAAGGGATGATGAGAGTGTGAATGATGCTCCAACTGTGCCTGATGATGTGACTGAGGTGGATTTATCTGACACCTTTATGGCTCCTCTTGACCCTAACGATGACCATGAAACCCCTCCAAATTGTCCTAGTGGCCTGGTAGAGCTACAGAGAGATGATAGTGAATGCAAGGAGTTAGCTGCCAGGTCCATGAGTGAAGAGGAATGTGAGAAGGAGGGTGGTGAATGTTTCTACCTCAAAGGAGGAGTATTGTGGCGTAGATGGAGACCGCCACACAGACCAATCGATGACGGGGCTTGGGACGTCCATCAAGTAGTAGTCCCCAAACCTTGTCGTAGAGATATCATGGAAATGGCACATTGTATACCATTGGCAGGACACCTAGGTGTGAGAAAAACTCTAGACAGAATCAGAGCCCACTTTTACTGGCCAGGAATGCGTGCAGATGTAGTGGAGTTTTGTAGAGTGTGTCACACTTGCCAGATGACAGGAAAACCCAATCAGAAGGTGCCTGTACATCCTCTGGTGCCCTTGCCCGTTTTCGAGAATCCTTTTACTCGGGTGGTAGTGGACATTGTAGGCCCATTGCCTAAGACTTCCCAAGGTAACATGTATTTATTAACTATCATGGACATGGCAACTCACTACCCAGAGGCTATACATTTAAGGACTACCTCTGCTCCAACTGTCATCAAGGAACTGCTCAAATTCTTCACCAGAATGGGTTTCCCCCATGAGGTGCAAAGTGATCAAGGAACTAATTTTACCTCTAACATTTTCCAGCAGTCCCTGAAGGAGTTGGGTATCGAGCATGTTAAGTCTAGTACCTACCACCCAGAGAGTCAAGGGGTTCTCGAACGATATCATCAGACATTAAAGGGAATGTTACGTAAGTATTGTACAGAGACCGGAGTTGAGTGGGATAAGGGGGTACCTTTTCTTTTATTTGCTACTCGTGAGGTTCCAACTGAATCCCTGGGTTTTTCCCCTAATGAGCTAGTTTTCGGTCACCAGGTAAGAGGTCCTTTGCAACTATTGCAGGATAGCCTAGTTGGCCAGGAGGGGAACCAAAACCTCCTCAAGTATGTTTCAGATTTCAAAACCCGGCTGAGATCCTCATGTGAGTTTGCCGCTCAAAACTTGACAGTGGCTAAAAGCTCCATGAAGAAATGGTATGACAGAAAAGCCCGTGAGAGGGAGTTTAAGCCCGGTGATGAGGTTTTGGTCCTGGCCCCCTTTTTGGCCAACCTTTATCTGCCAAGTTCAGGGGCCCATATAAGATCATTCGGAGGGTGAGCATTACCGATTATCTAGTAACTACGCCAGACAGGAGAAAGCCCACACAAGTATTCCATATAAATATGTTGAAACCCTACCATAGGTCCCCTGATTCCTCTCTTCCAGATTCTCACACTGTGGCAGTGAATGTCAGGACCTGTGAACAGCCTGGTGCGGACGAAGTCTTCAGTTCTCTTACTGACCCGCAACAGACTGTTCCAGAGCCTGAAGGTATCCATGCAGACTTTGACTTGTCATGTAGCCTATCCAACTTTCAGTATAATTCAGTGGCTTGGAGGGAATTACCATCTAAACTATGTCATCTTCCCTCTGATCAAGCGAACCAACTAATCTCTGTTTTATCTCAGTCTCCCAGTGTGTTCCGTGATACTCCAGGGCTCGCTTCTTTGGCCTTGCACGACATCGACGTAGGGGATGCAACTCCCATTAAACTATCTCCCTACCGTGTCTCACCACAACGCTGGAGTATACTGCAGGTCGAGCTTGACTTCATTTTTTCAAACATGCTGATCACAAGGGCCTTAAGCCAGTGGAGTAGTCCGGTCATACTTGTGCCAAAGCCAGACGGGAGCCATAGGTTTTGTAGGGACTAGAGGCAAGTTAATGCTGTCACAAAGAACGATACCTACCCACTGCCACGGATCAAAGATTGCATTTACCAGTTTGGCCTCATACAGCAGTAAGTTTAATTTAATGAGAGGATTTTGGCAATTAGCTCTCCCTTGTAGCGAGGTAAATATCATGCTTTAGTAGTGCGCTGTCAAGCCTTCAGCTGTGAGATGCCTTGCAGTTCGAATAACGCTCCAGCTACGTTCCAGCTACGTTCTGATGTGGTACCTGGAGACGTTGCCTACTTTGGGTGATATCCTTATTATATCCTCATTATAATCTTGCTGTTGCCAATCTGGTGGTGAATCTATTTATGTATTATGTTTCATATTTTGTACTATACTCCTTAAACTCTTTTCTAAGGGGGAGGTCTGACATACGGAGCCCTGTATGTTAATTTAAGAGTTAGAATTAGAGTTGAAGGAGCCAAACTACCCAAGCGGCGAAGCAAACTAGCGAGCGAACTAGCGAGTGGGGAAACCAGCTCGCCGCATACCAGCAAACAAGCCTTCACACCTGCGTGCGTCATAGGGGACCCTGCAAACTACCCGACGCTATGACGTATGATCGACGCCAGGAGCTGTGAATGGACCAGGCACCTGTTATGCAACTCAAGGAGCTGTGATTGGAGCGGGCACCACCCCCCGCCTCCTGATTCGTTCCTACACCATCATTGTTTAGTATATAAGACCCGAGTTGTGGGCATTCAAATCAGTCTCATTTGGAGTTGGGGAAGGTGAACTTGCAGCTGGAGGAAGACGGGGTGAAGTATTATAATGGGATTGTGACTGTCAGTCAGATTATATAAATGTGTGTGTTAAGTGTGTTCGGTGTAAACACTTACGTTATGTTGGTTAGTGAGATATGTGATTGGGAATTAACGTTAACGCTACTATTATGTGTTTAACTATTTGATTGCGAATTAACGTTAACGCTACTATTATGTACGTAACTATTTGATTGGGAATTAACGTTAACGCTATTATTATGTACTTAACTATTTTAGTTGACTAACTTGTGGACTAAAGCAACTCTTTAAGTAATTGGGTTATGATGAAAGTAATACTATTGTTTTATATTAATACTTAAGAGTTCTTTCATTTTCTTTGAATTAAGCTTACATTGCTTAACGGTGCTTAGTACGGTGATGCTATTGTCTCGTATTAGTAATATCGCCTTAAGACTAACATGGCTGTGTTAATATTACTTCTAGTGATTTCCTAAGCTGAAGAAAATTCTTTTAGCTTCAAAATATTATTTTTGCTTTTCACTTTATTTGAGTGAGACCTGAATCGAATCTATGAAGCGATCCTGTAACTTAATTTACTCCTAATTAAACCTCATTGTTACGTGGTTAAGAAATACATTTAACTAATTATTAAATATATATCTAACTTTTTATGTGACTTTGATATAAATCCTGATGATAATAATAATATAATACTATTAACGTAAGACAAGAACCAAGAATAATTACATTAAATATAAATAAAAGGACATATAAGAAAACTATCTATTCATTTCAAAAAGGGTAAGAGACAGAAATATTCTTACTTTAATGTTTATCTTTCAAGACTTTTTATAGAATTAATAGTCCTTCTTTAGATATACTTCTTCGGTTCATAACCATAGCCTACTAAGCTTCGGTTAAATAATAATTATTTATAAATACTACATGACTTTAATTAGTTTCAGTATTTTTCATAATTAAAGAGTATCAGTCAATAAAGGATACTAAGTCCTAAGATCCAAAAGGAAAGGAAGCAACAACAGTAAATAATTTTATTAGATTTTACTTTTGTTTTGCCTTCAGCTGACTGATACCTTAAGATATATCTCTGTGCTATCTAGATTCATCAAGTTAACTACTTGAGGATCAAGATACGTAACTATATATATATATATATATATATATATTTTTTTTTTTTTTTTTTTTTTTTTTTTTTTTTTTTCAGAATAGAACATTGCGTATACACAGACAACTAGAGACGGTCATATTATAATTTCTGCACACTTTGTTTAATAAAGATGACTAAGAATTCTATCTCTATCTATCTTTTGCCGGACGCCTTACTCCCTTTACGAGGGTGGCCATACACAGAATGCCCCCAAGCGGACCTATTCCCTGTGAGAGGGACAACCCGAGCCAGTTTAGTGAAGTACTTACAGGATTGACCACTCAATTTAGGACTAAGACTAAGAATTACATAATCTAATTAATCTACATCATGCTACGTAGTGAATTGTGCACAGCTAAGGCATATACAGTATTTATGAAACGGAACAAGAGATTGAAAATCATATTGTTAGTAAACATATTTATTGTGTAATATTTACAAACAGGCACTCCTATGGTGATACGGTGATACCATTGTTATATTTGTTTTGGCTATTATTAGAAAAAAACCCCAACGAACAGCCTCGGATGCGGACGGAACCTACGTTGACCAACCACGACCGACTAAGGACATTCCTTCGGACATTCTGAACGAAGGCGATGCTGGTTGGGGGGAGGGGCGTCGACTGACTGGGGACAGAGGTGCATGGGGGCAGTTCAATCGTGGCCACACCTTCGGGGATCACGGCGTAAGGCAATAGATAGATAGATAGATAGAACAAGAGATTGAAAATCATATTGTTAGTAAACATATTTATTGTGTAATATTTACAAACAGGCACTCCTATGGTACAGTCGTACGGTGATACCATTGTTATATTTGTTTTGGCTATTATTATACCATTTTAATCATCTTGGGAAGGATATGTGGAGGCCAAGGATTAGTATTATTGTTTTATATTAGTACTTTTTACGTTTTCAACCTCTGGACTGTAGTCTTTAGACTAGCCTGTAACTCTAACTGGGCCCCGATATCATCAAATAAGGCTTTCGATACCTTGGGTGCTTCATTCTGTTTTGCCACACTTGATGACAGCACCTTATTTTGACACGTCACACAGATGATGCCACAGAAATGAGGCTAAATCATCGTTACAGTATCTTCAAATATGGCCGGACATCTAAGCTGCAAGTTGATACGATGTAGGGGGCCTTTCCACGACGTGTCGGACTGTCTGTTGTATAACTCAAGAACACTGGGATCACCTCAGATAATCCCAGGCTGCTTGACGAACACTTTAACCCAGGAACATTTAGTCAGTAGTCGGCAACGCTACCAACTCTGCCATGCCTCCCAGAAATTGAAATAGCAATAAGATTCTTCACTACATTGAGTAAAATCGTCTAATGAAAGCCATAATCAATTATATTAACATCAAAACAACACCCGTGCTGAAATGGTTGAGAGGACATGGTGGGACTCAAAATTGCATACGGGAGTGTAAAATCCTTGAGTTACTTGGGGAAAAAATATGTGTATAGAAAAGATATAGAAAAGGGCAATTAAATTATCCATGATCATTACCCTTTTCAGATATATTAGTGGTGATAAACCCAGCCAACATTCCGATTGATAGACATGTGAATAATCAAAGACAAATTACTATGAATATAACAAACTTGAGTTTGTTTACCTTGTCTACACTTGTCATGTGTAGTGTAGAAGCTAATGCTTCTAGTGCTACTAATTGTCTCTCCAATCTCAAATATTTAACAATTTCATCATTAAATCACTCTCTTTCAATTCATTCTGGCCAACATTAGACTATATTACACAGCTTTAGACAGGCTTATATGTCTTGAAGGGTCGTTATCTAATTCACTTAACCCACTAACACCCACTATCCCATAATAAAATTAACACAGTCGATTAATAACAGTCAGAATAAAAGGCCAAAATTTTTCATCGTATAATACAAGTATTAATCCACTGGGCACCAGCGCCGCAGTGTATGCGTCGACAATGTATGTAACGCATTAACCCCAGAGCCGCATAGGGTGCGTCGGCACTGTCGACCTTATTTACTTTTGCCCTATAGTAGCTAGAGGATTCCAATTTGTATGGGATATACCTTATGATGTTGCCGAACAGTGGCGGTACTTGGCAACCCCATAATCTAGCCGCGCGGGTGGGTACGGGCGGATGGGTAAACCCAGTTTACCCACTTATCTTACCGCCACTTTCGAGCTTATTTACTCTTGTCCTATGGTAGCTAGAGGGTTCAAATTTGTATGGGATATACCTTATGATGTTGCCGAACAGTGGCAATACTTAGCAGCCTCCAAGTTCATCCGCGGTGGGGAATGGAGAGAGGGACGCGCCGGAGGAGGGGGGAAGGCAGTTATCCCGTTGACTTCGCGAGTGTCTGACCTACCTCGTCGCCTCGCGATGTTGGAACAAAAGGAATAGAGTGTGTATCTCTTCCCCACTGCACCCCATGACATAGTTGACTCCCCACCAAGAGGAGGAGGAGGATGACCCACACTCCATGGCATTCCTCAAAATTCCGCCAGGCCATCGTAGTGGTCAGAAGAGACGAGCTGAGGATGAGAGGTGTCATGTTGCTTCACTACAAAAAGTGCGACGTGGTTCTCTCCCACGTCTGCCTTCATCACCACCTTACACTCTCTCCACTAAAAAATACAATGTCAAAACCTATATTTCTAAGTCAAACGTGCCTAAAACAATGTGTAAAATACATATTCTAACTATAAAACATACGATAAAGTATAAAATCAATAAACAGAGTGAGTGAGAGAGGCATAATAAAAGTGAAAGTGAGTGAAGGGGGAGTCGGGTGTCAGTCAGCTGGCCTTGTGTATGTGCGTGCGTCGTGGGCCAAGATGGCCACCGGTCGCCATGGTAACCAGGACGCGCGCCACTCTTCGGCATTTATAAAACTTGAATCTATGCACTTATCACACTGTACCTTCATTTACAATGACATTGTGTGATACATGTTGCTAATATATGAACTATGAAGGCACACATGATGCTCGGGTGGTGTAAATAACCGACACTCGAAAATAGGAGGCATCATACATCAGCCATGCTACCTCACCCAGCTGTGGTGTGCTGGCGCGGGAGGTTTGAAGAGGCGCTCGTCACCAGCTTAGGACCGCCAAATGACCGAGGTGAGTGTTTACTTTTTCCTCCATTTTTCACCTATTTAAGCTGTTTTAGGGAAAACAAAAATTAAATTTTCGGCTGGTCCTAGAGTGTACAACTGTACATTTATTATATATTAGCTGGTGCCCTGTGGGTTAAGCGTTGGGCTGCAGATATTAGCTTAATCTATCTATCTCTATCTCTATCTATTGCCTGACGCCGTGATCCCCGAAGGTGTGGCCACGAACGAACCGCCCCCATGCACCTCTGTCCCCAGTCAGTCGACGCCCCTCCCCCCAACCAGCACCGCCTTCGTTCATGTAGTTCCTCACTCCATCCTTCCACCTCATATTCGGTCTACCTCTCCCCCTCTGTCCTTCCACCTCGCTCTCGTACTCCCTCTTAGTCATTCTCTCGCTTTCCATACGTTCCATATGGCCGAACCATCTCAAGTTGTTCCTTTTCACACTTTCCAGCACATCTACCTCCACACCACACCTCCTTCTTACTTCCTCATTAGTCTGTCTATCCCTCCATGTAACTCCGCACGCACTCCTTAAGTAATTCATTTCCACTGCTCTCACTCTTGGTCTGAGTCTCTCAACCAACGTCCATGCTTCGCTTCCGTAAGTCAGTGTCGGGATTACCACACTGTCATGCAAGGACTTCTTCACTTCCATACTGACCACCCTATTTCTTGTTACTGCTTTTAGCGTTCCTACAACCCTCTTCCCCTGTTGTACCCTCTCCCGCACCTCTTCATCCATAGTCCCATCTTTACTCAACACACTGCCCAGATACTTAAAAGAGTTGACGATCTCCATAGCCTGACCGTTCAGCTTCACCTCACACTCTGTGACTTCATCCCTTTCGAAGACCATAACCTTGCTCTTCCCCTTATTTACCTTCAAATTCCGTTTTTCGCACACTGTTCCAAACTCATTTACCAGACCCTGCAACTCCCATTCATTATCACTCATCAGAACTGTATCATCCGCAAACAGCAGTATAGGTAGCTTCCACTCAATTCCCTCCCTTTTCAGCGATACACCAACATCCACTGCTCTTGATAGTATTTCTTTCATAACTCCATCCATATATACAGTAAACAACCACGGGGACATCACACACCCCTGTTTCAAACCAACATTCAGGTCAAAGAACTCGCTCTGCTCACTCTCCACACGTACTGCCGCCTTTGCACCCTCATACATGCTCTTCACTGCTTTCAGCAACTTGCCCTCTACTCCGTATATTCTAAGTACTTTCCACAAACCTTCTCTATCCACTCTGTCATAGGCCTTCTCCAAGTCCATAAAGGCAACATACACCTTTTGTTTCTTCTCCAGATACTTCTCCACAACACAATTCAGGGTAAAAATCTGATCTACACATCCTCTTCCCTTCCTAAAACCTCCCTGCTCGTCGCCTATCCATTTCTCCGTTCTCACTCTCACTCTCTCAATCACTACCCTACTGTATACCTTCCCTACTACGCTTAGAAGACATATTCCTCGGTGGTATTAGCTTAATCTATCTATCTATCTATTGCCTGACGCCGTGATCCCCGAAGGGGTGGCCACGAACGAACCGCCCCCATGCACCTCTGTCCCCAGTCAGTCGACGCCCCTCCCCCCAACCAGCACCGCCTTCGTTCATGTAGTTCCTCACTCCATCCTTCCACCTCATATTCGGTCTACCTCTTCCCCTCTGTCCCTCCACCTCGCTCTCGTACACCCTCTTAGTCATTCTCTCGCTTTCCATACGTTCCATATGGCCGAACCATCTCAAGTTGTTCCTTTTCACACTTTCCAGCACATCTACCTCCATCCCTCTTCTCCTCACTCCACACACCTCCTCACATGCTGCACAGATCTCATCCTTAAACACCTTGCTCATCTCTTCCACTTCCTCCATAACTTCCAGGTCGAACCCACCTAGTCGTCTTTCCACTGCTCTCCTGTACTCCTCCCTGACTTCCTCCTCCTGCAACCTCTCCACCCTCCTCACCATTCCACCCTCCTCTCGCCTCCCTCCCGCTCTCCTCACCCACTTCTTTTGTATCCTAACCTTAGCTACCACTACATAATGATCAGACAGACCCCCTCCAATACCCCTATACACCCTAGCATCCATCACAGATTTCTTCATTCGTTCATCCACACATACATAATCAATCAATGACTTTCGTTCCACCACTGTCTTATCCTTCATCGTCAACATCCGTTTCCACGTGTACCTGTAGATCATTCTGTGTCGGAAGAAGGTGTTGGCTATCCACAGCCTCCTCCCCACACATACGTCCACAAGTGCACTACCATTCCCATTCACCTCTGATGGTACCCCCCACCCTCCCACCACTCCCTCAACTTTCCTATCACCCACCTTACCATTCATATCCCCAATCAGAAATATTCTTTCGTTCTTGTCAAACTTCTCCAGGCACGCCTCCACATTCATCCAGAACTCCTCTTTCTTTCTTTCAAGTATATCCTCTGTCGGGGCATACACGCATACAATCACCCACGTTTGTATTCCTACTTTCATTCTCACCCACACAATCCTTGAACCCACAGACCCATACTCTCTTACACATTCCTTCCATTTGCTACTTACAAACAAACATGCACCTTCTCTCGCTGTTCCTTCACTCACTCCAGCACACACACCCATTCCACACTCCCACTCTCTCACATCTGAACCTTTCCATTTGGTCTCTGTCATTCCACATACATCCAGCCTGGCATTCACTAACACTTCCAGAACCTCTCTCTCTTTTGTGCCATCATTCATGCCACTAACATTCCAGCATTAATGTTTCATATAAATCACACTCATTATTTTCAAAGGAGGCAAAATCTTCGTTTGGGTATAATTATGCAACACGCAAAGTTTTTATTATACCCAAATAGTACAATATACTGTATGTGTTCATAGCATTTGATGCAGTTTCTATAATATGATATTGCATTAAAAGTAGAATTACAGGAAACCAGTAATACAAAATGCATTACTTTAAATGTATATTTACTTCAATGCAATTTTCAACACGATATAAGGCCTAGATTATTGTGACTTGGTAGAAAATTGGCTATCTATTTTGAAAACAAAATTTGTTATTTACAAGGATATATATTATTAATATTAAACATAATCCAAATGCGTACAACAGAATGATCAAGCTAAAGTTTAGAGACCAGGAAAAGTATGAGTAGAAGGTAAAACAGTCCCAACTATAATCAAATACAAATGCGAGATATAATAATGGCTAAGGTCCTGCAGCTAGAACGGCGTGATGATCACAATCTGGAAAGATGTGTTGAGCTAAGAAGACCAGAAACTGCAACCTTCTCGAGGTGTAAAGGTGTACGGATTGCTCTACTGGCATTCTTCTGGGGGTGGCAGTGAGTACCTCTGTGGAAGAAAACAGGTTTTTATTTATCTGTTTCAGTGTTACATGGCTCATTCATTCATTTTGTTTTAGGTGTCATTTGACTATTTTATTAAGCTTACAGATGATCTGTGAGAATTCGAGGAAAAATTGCGGTATATTCCACCCCTATGAATGCTAAAGGTCCTCTCTATGCTGTATACAGTAATGCAACTTTTCATTTCATCTTAATGTATAGTTCTAGACAGTCGAAATATATACATGCTGCTCATTTAACAGTAAGCCTCTACACAGGTGCGATCACAGGAAAGGAGGGTAAGGATGACGGAAACCCAAACTAGTGGAAGTGGGATGAATGAGGGTGGGGGTGAAGGTGAGGGGTTATAACTGGAAGGTGTGTGTGGTTCAAGTCAAAATTGCAACATGAACTGCATTACCAACATTATCCCTTAACTCGCGGCGACCATCATATGACGGGAGAGAGGAAATAGGCAATCTGTACGGTGCCCGTCACATGATGGACGCCATTTTGAGACTATTATGAGCACTGAGAAATAGGCTAGGTATTGGAGGGAGCATAGGTGTGCTCCAACCGCTCGTCACAGCGTGCGGGCAGACACTGAGGATCGAGATGCAGCTGTCTCACTCATGTGCAGTGTCTCACACAGCCTTTAGTTGGACAATCATTGCAAGATAACCAGATGTCGTACAGGGATGATTTAGGTGTCATTGGAAAGCTCTATCAATGTACTTTCATAGATATATATTTGTATTACACTCTGGCTCTTGCTTATGCATGAAAAAGAGCATGGAATGAAGGTAATTTTCGGCAATTATACCAGCCTGGCACTACGGTGATGTAAACTAGACAGCCCGCAATAATTGAGTTAATGTTACTATTTGTAATGGTAAAACAAAGTAATTGACCAAAATTATAACATATTACATATCATGATTCAGCAAAGTGTATGATTTTCAAAATGTACCGGTAATTATTTACAGTGTTGTAAATTAAAATATAACAATATAAACCAAGCTACCAGACTTCAATCTTGTCTACAAATTATGATTTTCATATACTGTAGATTCACCTAAATTTTCAGTGAAAGTATTTTTCAAAATACATTATGAGTATATTTTCCTCGTTAGTGAAAGGTGGATAAACATTGGAAATACTCTCTCTCTCTCTCTATAATATATATATATATATATATATATATATATATATATATATATATATATATATATATATATATATATATATATATAAACCGCCCTGGTCACTGCTTATGGGAACCTGTGTCCAGACATTTTGAATCTAACGCACATAGAACTTTGCTCTCTATCACACTCCAATATGTGTGTGTGTGGAGGCGGGGGTATTACATGCTGTTTTGCCTTTTGTCTCCCTACACATACAATTTACAAAACAAACAAACCTCGTTTGGATCTTATAATTTGTGTAGCCAGTGTATTATAATGATGTGCATTCTTATAACAATGTCTATATGTCTGCCTCCCTGACTGTATATATAATGTATACTATACTTCAACAATACACAAATCAACCCTTTATCTTCTCCCAGTATTCTTGGTGTTTCTTTTTATTCTGGTCTTTCTTGGAAAGATCATATTACCACTCTTGTTAAAACAGCTTATCAGAAGTTAGGTGTGCTCAACCGTCGCAGTGGGTTCCCCACCCTCGCACAGTTTCTTGGTCTGTATAAGGGCACAGTGTACCCATGTATCGAGTATTGTTCGCATCTGTGGGGGAGGTTCCTCCCATAACGCCCTTCTCGAAACGGTAGAGTCAAAAACATTTAGTCTCATCAATCACCTCTCACTAATTCCTTACAATCTCTCTCCACACGCCGCAATGTTGCAGCTCTCTCACTCTTCTACTGCTATTACAATAATCAATGTTCTTCAGAGCTCTCTCGTAGTAGGGCGTGTAGGCCTATACCCCCTCCCGTACGGAGAGTGGGGAGCACCCACCTTTCAACACACTCCCATCTCTATTCTGTCCAACTCTGACACCCAAGATTGAACACATTTTCCCAGTCTTTCTTCTACTCAACAAGCAAGCTTTGGGACTCTCTCCTTCATTCTGACTTTCCCTTAGCCTATAACTTAAACTGCTTCAAGCTCTGTGTGTCCAGACTTTTTGACTCCAACATATCTGTATTTTGGCTCTCGGTCACTCTTTCAACTTAGGGGGAGACACTTGTTACAGGCAGTTTTTCTTTTTATCTCCTTCATTCACATTTTATATATATATTTATATATTGTATTGTATATATTTGTCCTTATTTTTGCCTATATGTAAATCTGCTTATGTGTTTTATCTATATGTCTGTGTATTTCTTGTTTTATGACTCCCCCCCCCCCCTCTTTGTTTTCTCTCTGAAGCGTAAGATCATAATAAGATAACAACTGAAATGATTGTCGGTGGTAGTTTCTATATGGTTATAGTTTATGTAACACATAATAATAATTACAATAGTGAATATATCAACGTATTATCAAGCTTAACAGTACGACTTACTATTAGCTGAGTAATGAATTATCCTCTATAATTGATTACGCATTTACTTATACTATTTTAAGAAGCACTTGACAGTTATATCTTCGAAAGGACCTAGGGGTGCCTCAGGGATAGTCTAGATAGTTTTCAGGCATATTGATTCGAAAATGTTCTTCCTATGCACAGGATGACGTTGTAACACCTTCTGTACCGGCAACGTCCTTATAACTTTATTCTGGCTACTATTAGACGATTGTTTTCTTTTTCATAAGGGCCCCCAGCAATTCACAGGCTTCGAACTATCTCATTGAACCCTTTTTACTATCACAGATCCTTCTTAAAGTGCACACAATCGCGTAAATTTAGCTAGAATAACATTGAATAAACGTCGCTGGTACAGAAGGGGTAAATGACACCAACTTATTGTAAGCAGTGTATTTGACCTACGTAGGCATGTATCATATTGAATATACTGTTATAACTTATACACAACGCTGATAAAGACACATTTTATACTCAATGTTAAATCTCTAATACCTACTTTCACCTTTTATTACTTAAAATACAAATCATATTATCCTGAATAATAATGATTTTAGTTAATAATATTATAATGAATCAAGTCATTGAATGGTTACCATTATACCGGTAGTTCATACATGTAGGCCTACATGTAGGCCTACCTATAAACTTCAGGGATTCGTAATACAATTTATCAAAAGAAGTTGATGATCAAAGTGTACTCGATTATGTATACAATACATATCTTAACCCACTAAGCCCCAGCTGATATATTAATAATTGACACCCAGAACCCAAGCAACTTTTTATTTTTATTTTTTTCATGAAAAGATATGGTATGGGATAGTAATGAAGGAATACATGCATAAACGCAGTCACCGAGGTCATCTGGGTTTCCTTCGATACCCCTATAACGGGGGCAATAAGGGCGAGAATAGCCGTCGATACGGTATCGACGCTGGGGCTTAGCGTTATATACATAGCCGTCGAACACGTCTCGATGATGGTGTTGGAAGGGTTAAACATACTCATATTTGAATACAGTGTGTGATAAAAATTGCAAAGAAAATGTAGGTGAATGTAAGGAAAAAATACTAATAGTTAATGTACCTAGTTTTAAGTGACAACAATTAGAGAGAGAAAGATAGTGTAAAATGTCAGAGTATGTCGTTTAGTCTATATCATTAACAGGTAAAGTATTATATTATATTTTGTGGTATTATGTGATCTATCAAGACGTTTTGCTGACAGGCAGATTACACTTATTGCAATTTAAAGCTGAGCAACAGTTAATGATCTAGAATGCAATTTATATATACGAGAATTTGCTATATTTACTTCCAATATGCCAATATAGTTCGAAATATCTTGTTAACCCTTTCAGTACCAGTTGACACGTTTTGTTCATTAAATTTAGGCTCTTATAAAGCTTAAGATATTCTGTATCTGGGTATCCATATTATATAAGCAATGACTAGTGTTAAGCTATTATATGCAGATTAGAAAGGATCTCCAGGAATCAAATTAACCCTCTAATTCCCTCAGGTTCCTTGGTAGCTTAAGCAACTAATTTCCACCGCTCTCACTCTTGGTCTGAGTCTCTCAACCAACGACCATGCTTCGCTTCCGTAAGTCAGTGTCGGGATTACCACACTGTCATGCAAGGACTTCTTCACTTCCATACTGACCACCCTATTTCATGTTACTGCTTTCAGCGATCCTACAACCCTCTTCCCTGTTGTACCCTCTCCGACACTTCTTCATCCATAGTCCCATCTTTACTCAACACACTGCCCAGATACTTAAAAGAGTTGACGATCATCATTGCCTGACCGTTCAACTTCACCTCACACTCTGTGACTTCACCCCTTTCGAAGACCATAACCTTGCTCTTCCCCGCATTTACCTTCAAATTCCGTTTTTCGCACACTGTTCCAAACTCATTTACAAGACCTTGCAACTCCCATTCATTATCGCTCATCAGAACTGTATCATCCGCAAACAGTGTATAGGCAGCTTCCACTCATGTACATACTGCCTTCAATTGCAGGTGTGGAGTTAATAACGTTTAACTGCATACCTGTACCATGTTACATGAGGTATTCTTAAAGATAGTATTGTTGCAAATCAATAACATCTTAATCATAAAAGATAACCCAAAAAATAATATAGGGGCATATGCAAATGCTCTGCCCCTGAAGTACACACTTGGGTGTTTCTATTTACACTAACGTTAATATAATGTATAGTTATTACATTATAATAGAACTACATTATAACTGAAGTTATCAATAATGTGCATAGCATCAATATAATCATTGAGGACTCGGTGTGGTATAACAGTATAGCAGCAGAATGGCACAAACATTTACAAGGTGACATTCAAATTATAGTATTACTTAGAAATTGTATGTCAGACATTAATATGCTGGCAGACCGTGTATATACAGGCAAAGAAAAAGACTGATATACGGCACCGTATATACAGGGTGTCACAGGAGGGAAGGTCATTACTTTCGGAATTGATAAAACAAGGTATTCTAAGCCTAAAGTGTTCTATAACAAAACGTCCAAATCTCAACCGTTACAAAGATATTGAAGGTTTTATGTAGTGTCCTCCCCCACATCACTGTAATGGACTCTTCCATGTCAGATAGTTTCCAACTAGTCAAAAGTGAGCTAATATGTCTATAATAATTTTGTAACTTACAAATTTGTAATACATTTATAATAACATGGTGAAATAATTGCAGTTAGATGGAGGTGTGCTTGTCACTAGGACACCTAGGCCACCCTTTTGGGGAAATACATTGGAACATACCATTTTCAACATGCAATATCTCAATACAGGTTGAGATTTGGAATATTTCTTATAGAACGTTTTATGCTTAGAATGCCTTGTTTTATTATTTCCCAAAGTTATGACCTTTCCTCCTAGGACACCCTGTCGACAAAAACACGTTAACCAGAACTATATTAATTTACACATACAGTACACTGACCAAACATATCTTAACATCCCAACGAGGTGGCCAGGGCTATTTTCTAGTGGAGAGAGAGAGAGAGCGAGAATGTGATTTTAATGTTTATCCATTTCTCACTCAAGGGGATATTACACTCATAATGTAATGACATTATGAGGTTCTCTGAAAATATATCGGTCTTTGAATATTTGAATATTTTGATTTATAGGCAAATCGGGTTAGCTTTTTTTTTTTTTTTTTTTTTTTCTATATTCCAACTTACTTCCTCTCGGGCATAGGCTGAGAGCCTTAACATTCACCGCTTTACAATGAACAGTGAAGCCCGTGAGGTCTTGTTCCAGTCTAGGGAGTGAGACATGTGAAGCACGTAGAGTACAACGAGCACCTGCCATCTTGCCTTCACATGAGGCAGGGTGCTCACTCATGGCCCGAAACGACCCCATCTCTGAAGCCACCTCGTTCCCGTGCTTCACTGTCTCGACCCCTACACTCGGACTCTCACACTTACACACACACAACGCCACCTGTTGAGCAGATAACTCACCAGGCATTGCACCCCTATAGCATATTTTGAATATGGGAATATCTACTATTTAATCAGGGAACAATGAGGGTATTTTATTGACGTTTCGGTGGGCTTGTGGTAATGCACTGATACTAGGTACAGCACAAATTCTATCCCAATAATATCTTCCCATTGATACATCGGGATTTGAACCCGGGACCTTTGGATTACCAGGCCAGTGGCAAGACCACTCCACCACACCTCCCCTTGTTGTGTATTGTAAATTCTTGATTTCACTACTATGTCAAAATTACATTTTCGGACAATTGTATACATATGATGAATAAATACAACTGTAATATGCAATAATCTTGGTATAATATTTTGCTATGCCAATATACAGTAAATGCAACATTGTTTGCATCACTGTTCATGTAACGTATTTAGGTCCGTGGGAAGCGAGCACCTCCAAAGCTTACTCATTATTCTAAGGCTGACATTATTTAAATGTGCTATTTCTCCATTATTACTGAACCAAAATTATTTATTTTTCACATTCATATACGTTGATATATCCTCTAGGCCGTAACAGAGCCCATCATTTAAATTTCAGTCTGGGCGCCCCGCAAATTGCCACCTTCTGCAGTACTGCCACGTTTATTAAAAATGTGCTATTTCCCATGTATTACTGAGCCATTTTAATGACCTTACGCATGCATATGAATTATATATCCTCTAGACCGAAATGAAGCCCTTTTGCTTAAATTTTGCCCTGGGCGCCTCCCCCAAATAGCCACCTACTGCAGTAGTACGCCACTTATCGAAATTTGCTATTTTGTTATAATTACTGAACCAATTTTAATGAACTTACACCCGCTTATACTTGAATATATTTTGGAGATAGTGTTCACTTTTTACTTGCCTATGTACATAATCTCATATATTTCTTAGACATACTAGTTGGAGTCCTATTTTCAAATTTTGCCCGGAGCGATCCCGCTGTTGGTTCTCTTCTGCAGGAGTGACAAAAAATGTGATCCGGTGTTAATGAAATACATTACCTGCAATGGCACTATATTTTAATTACCTCTGGCAACGAAGATGGAGGAGGTTATGTTTTAGCCTCCATTTATGTGTATGTTTGTCCATTTGTTTGGTTGTTTGTCGGTTAACAAGATAAGCCTACCAAAAAGCTATAAACAGATTGTCACGAAAGTTGGAGGCCAGATAAGATATTTCCCCAAAGAAGAAGTAATATAATTGTGGAGGTGATTGGTAGAGCACATACCTCCACCAGCGTAGACGGCTCTCAAAGTTAAGAACCGATATTCACGAAAGTTGGTGGGCAGATAGGATATGCACCAAATGAGAAACAGTTCAATATAAGAGGCAATCGATAGTGCGCATACCTCTGCCAGCTTAGGAGGTATGGTACACGCTTTCCGGAGTGCCCCTCATTGTTACCTCAGCCAACGAAGTTTGACGGAGATTGTGTTTTTGCTTCTGTTTATCAGATTGTCTGTAAAAAAGACATCTCAAAAGTTATAAACCAACGACCATGGAATTTGGTGAACAGATAGGACATGCTCCAAGTAAGAAGTGATTAAATATTGAAGGCGATTATTAGAGCGCATACCTCTGCCAGCGTAGGCAGGTCTCAAAGTTATGAACTGATTTTTACGAAATTTGGTGGTTATATTTTAACCACATTTAATGATCTTCCACACGCATATACTCTAATTTATCTTCTAGGGCGTAACAGAGGCTATTTTTCTTACATTTCATCCTGTGCGTCGCACCTTGCACCTCGGATTTAACACAGCCGCACGGATCTGTATTCCAGCTTGGACTTGTTTTACATTAACCACACACACCTCGCCCTAGAGATACTATAGTAAGTAAGAGACTGGCCACTAGGTTTAAGGAGGTAGGTTCTGATTGGCTGTCAGGTTTGGGATGTCATTTTATGTCCTGGTGACTGTCACTTGTTTCTATAATTCAATATTAAATATTATACTTATTCTTAGTTTTAATTGGAATCAGCTACTTATTATATAGTTGGGTAATTTACTACATTAATAAAACACTATAGGACAGCTAAACAAAAAAAATTAGTTTCCTATCAGATAGGTTAATTTTCTAAAATATTGATTTGAAGAAAATTAACTATAAATGGGTAATTTAAAAATATTGAACCATGTAGAGAGCTAAAACATGAATTAATTGCCATATATTAAACTTTGGGCTACGAATTAGTAAGAAAACATAATTTGTTATATTAAAATACCAATCTGACACACCATACTGTATATTGCAAATACATGTCATATTTCTCAGTGAGCAAATTCAACATACATGCATTGATCTTACATACTTCGGTAAATCAGTAGTCTATCTATTTGACTGATTCTTCTGCAGCACTCACGACATATTTTAGGATATTGTGTGGATTTGTTAATCAGGATAAAAGTAAAATAATAGGGTTCATAAATGCTGAAGGCCTCCTTAAGACACACAATGTCAGGAAGCCTGGGTTGGCCAGTCTCTTTCTAACTAAAGTATCTCTACTTCACCACACCATCCCCCCCCCCCCCCCCCTTTCTGTGATCTACAACCTGGAACTCCTGAGGTAGAAGCACACTACTATTGGGCAACGTGTCTCAAATTCAACTTTCCAGAACTGTACCTGTCAATTATTTTATTTTTTACTTCGCCAACTAATATGGAGGAGGTAATGCTATTGCCTCCGTTTTTTTATCTGTAAACAAGAGATTATAACGACAGTTGGTGGGCAAATAGAATATGCACCAAGAAAGAAGGGATTAAATTTAGTAAGTAATCGGTAAAGCATTATACCTCCGTCAGCGTCGGCGGCTCAAAAATGTTTGAACCAATGTTCGAAACAAAATTGTGGGCAGATAGGATATGTGATATTATATTTAGGAGACGACCGGTAGAGCGCATACCTTCGACAGCGTATGCAGAGGTATGCGCTCTCCTGAGTGCCCTTCACTTCTATGAAATTTGTCCTTACTCTGTCAATTTTGGAGTTACAGTTTGTTACAGATTGATTGAATGACAGATTTTAATATAATCTACGGAAAAATGTCTTACCTTTGATATTTTGAACTCTGGCTGGTAGTAGTCATACACGATCACTGTCCCCTCCTTCACTTCCTCCATGTCTACCTGTCTCAGAACGCTGAATAAAACACACGTGTCCCTGGCGGTGATTTCATCAACATAAAATGTGACTTTGCTGCCATCCACCTCGTAGCGTTTGATGTTATGGTTATTTTTCACTATCAGTTTCAGATCCTCTTTCTCTGGAATGTAACCAGTGATGAGATCCACTTCCATTACGACCATGTTAGATTTGCCGTCGGAGAGGCGGTAGGAGGCACAGACAGAGATACGCTTGGTTATGCACAAGTTGTCTTGTTCTGTGCTGGTGGTTACCATCAAACGGAAGGCGTCACTGGGCTCTGGTTCAGGAATATTGTAACGCTGGACAGCCTATGGACACCACAAGATAACATATTATACATGGAAGTTGATATTGAAGCGTAATAATAATACTCAATTCAAATGGATACAATGTTCAGATTTGTACATAAGAGGCGCATGCCCATTATGGGTTATTCAATATTTAAATCATCTTTACTCATAATAAAACACACATTTACTGATATAAACGGTATAGAAAACACGAAAATATAATATATACTTTGGTATATATAAAGAAGTCTTAAATATATATATATATATATATATATAGTGTGTAAATACAGTTGTAATATAACTTTCATTTATAATACAAGTACATCCCTCTTAGCTTCTTAATTACCTCCTAGGTTCTTTGCTTCTTATTTGAAAATTAAATTATATTTAAATGAAGGTATAATTATACAATAGTTTGTGAAGTATTGAGCCAATTGTCCAGATCCATACTAACTAATTAGTAATATATATTCTCACAAACTTGATCAAATACTACCACTCATATAAGTTCGTGGACCTCCCATGTGCTTCAGTACAGTATAATGTAGTCAAGCAGATTTATGAACCAAATGTGTATGTAGATTGACAATATAACCATTTATATATAGCATTATATAATATTTGTTTTTGAGTGACTACGCATTATTTCAAATTACAAAATATATATTTAGTCGTGAATAGATACAAGGAATAAATGTATATAAAGTATATTTACAATAAACTATATTAAAAAGTCCGGCTGAACCTTTTTGAGAACAAACGATGCTCCTGAAAGGCACTTGGTGAACACGAGAAGGTATATACTGTGTTTACAAATTGGACAATACTGGTCATTATTTCATGTATAATATATAAGATAATGATAATCTGCGTAAGAGAATGATATATCACATGATCCTGACTAATTCAATATTTTAAGCGTAATAGTCGAAACTATTATTAAACATAAAATGAGAATAATACAACACTAAAACAATGTCAAAATATGAAGTTAATAAATATATAATATTAACTACTGTATTACTGAAACCTTTATCTACAGTAGCATAATTATGTAATTGCAAACATTGATGAATGAAACTGGTAACTTCGAATTACTATATTATAATAATATCTGTTCAGAAATAAAATAGGATGATGTTAATATGTAGGTAGTGAAGCATCTTGAATGGCTTTATTGAAGCTGGCAACTGTGGGCTTGTCTTTAATAGCCCTTGGCAAACTGTTCCACACCGGCACACCTTGGTAGTGTATCATATATAACTATAGGATCTCTAGCGTATATATGTCTGACTGGCTTGGTTTCATGAAGGGCAAGGTTAATATGATAATATATAAATGTTGTCTATGTCTATGAAGGAGACAAAAAGGTAGGTTGCCTGTAACGAGAGTCTCCCCCAAAGACAAAAGAGTGACAGAGCCAAAATCAAGGGACGTTGCGGTCAAAATCCCTGGACATACGAAGTTTAAATCATAAGGAAAGATTGATTGAGAGAGAGAGAGAGTTCCATAGTTCACTTGTTTAGTAGAAGAAAAACAGAAAATTTGCCATTTCTTGGGTTGGGGAGCTGGACAGAATAGGAGTGTGACTGTTGAATGGCGGATGCCTCACACTCTCTGCAAGGGAGGGATTTTTTTTTTTTTTTTTTATATGTGAATGAGGGAAACAAAAGGCATACCTGCCTGCAGCGAGTACCTCCCCCAGATTTGAAAGAGTGACAGGGCCAAACTCATGGGACGTTCGAGCTAAAATGCCTGGACACACGGAGTTTGGAGCAATTTAAGTCATAGGAAGAAGGAAAGACTGATTCTGGGAGAGAGTTCCAAAGCTCAGCAGTTGAATAGAAGAAAGTCTGAGAAGAGCGTTTCACTCTTGGGTTGGAGAGTTGCGCAGAGTAGGGGTGGGATTGTGTTGCAAGGCGGGTACTACGTACCCTACGTAGAGGAGGTGGTATACACTGGGAAAGCTCCGAGGAACACTGATTATTGTAGTAGCGATAGAATTGCGAGAGAGATGCAACATTGCGGCGAAGAGAGAGAGATTGCAGAGAGTTAATGATACGAAAGGCTTACCTTTCTACTTTGTCTAAGAGTGCGGTGTGAGAGGATCCTCCCCACACATGTGAACAATACTCCATACAAGGACGCACTGTGCCCCTGTACAGAGCAAGAAGGTGCGCAGGGGTAAAGAACCCTTTGAGGCGGTTGAGCACACCCAGCTTCTGGGAGGCTGCCTTAGCGAGACTGGTAATATGGTCTTTCCAAGTGAGAGCAGAATAAAAAGAGACACCGAGGACATTGAGAGAAGATGAAGGGTTGATTTTTGTATTGTTGAAGAATAAGGGATAGTCCTCTGGAGGTTCCTGATGGGTAGTAAGATGGGTAAATTAAGTTTTGGAAGCATTAAATGTAACAAGGTTTTCTCTACCCCAAATGGAAATAATAGCTAGATCAGAAGATAAGTATTTTATGGCTTCATTACGTTTGCTTTTGAGGGACTGCTGGCAGGGGCGTTCTGGAAAATTAATTGAGTGGTGTAAAGTAGAGTCGTCTGCATATGAATGGATGGGACTGGATGTACAGTTGAGAAGATCATTTATGAAAATTAGAAAGAGAATAGGAGATAGGACAGAACCCTGAGAAACACCGAAGTTGATAGGATGAAGAAATGAGCGATGGCCGTCCACAACCGCAGCTATGGAACGGCCGGAAAGGAAATTAGAGATAAAGGCACAGATGGAGGGACAGAAATCAGTAGGAGGGCAGTTTGGAAATTAAAGATTTGTGCCAGACTCTATTGAAGGCCTTCGATATCTCTAGTGCAACAGAAAAAGTATCGCCGAAGTCCCGAAAGTTGGATGACCAAGAGTTAGTAAGATATGAAAGAAGATCACCAGTAGAGAGACCCTTGAGGAAGCCATACTGGCGATCTGAGAGCAGATTATGAGAAGATAAATGCTTAAGAAATTTGGAAGCAAGAATAGTTTAAAAAACTTTAGAGATACAAGAGATGAGAGCAATTGGACGATAGTTGGAGGGTTGAGAGCGGTCACCATTCTTTGGGACAGGTTGAATGAGAGCAAACTTCCAGCAAGAAGGAAAGACGTTAGAGGAGAGACAGATGCGAAAGAGTTTTCCTAGGCAGGGGGTCGGCACGGAAGCACAGTTTTTAAGTACAACAGGAGGAACACCGTCCGGACCGTACGCCTTCTTAGTATTAAGCCCAGAGAGGGTAGAAAGTACATCTTTAGAAGTGATTAGGATATTATGCATAAGTAGGAGAGAGGGGGGTGGAGAGGGAGGAATAACACTGGAATCATCCAAAGTGGAGTTTCTAGCAAAAGTTTAAGCAAAGAGTTCAGCTTTGTCAGAGGAAGAAGTGATGGTTGTGCCATCAGAGTGGAAAAGGGGAGTGAAAGACGAGGAAGACAAGTTGTTGGAGAGGTTTTTGGCTAGATGCCAGAAAGCTTGGGAAGAGCTAGAGTTGGATAGTTCAGTGCATTTATTATTGATGAAAGAGTGCTTGGCAAGTCGAAGAACAGATTTGGCTTTATTCTTGGCAGAAACATAGGAAGAATGCGATTCTTGAGTTTTAAGGCGTCGGTACCGTTTGAATGCTTCCTCCTTGTGGACAGCAGTAGAGCAAGCATGAGTAAACCAAGATTTGTTGGCATTAGACTGAGAGACTGCATTGAGAGAGCTCTGAAGAACACTGATTGTTGTAATACCGATAGTAGAGTGAAAGAGATGCAATATTGTGGCATGTAGAAAGATATTGTAGGGAACTAGTTTGAGGAAGTGAGTTAACGAGGTGAAATGCTTTTGACTCTACTCATTTGAGAAGTGCGATATGAGTGGAGCATCCCCACTTCTACGAACAATACTCAATACAGAGGTGTATTGTACCCCGATACACAGCAAGAAGATGCAAAGGGGTGATGAACCCACTGAGACGATTGAGCAAACCTAAATTTTTGTGAAGCTGTTTTAGCAAGAGTGGTAATATGATCTTTCCATGAATGGTCGAATGAAAAAGATACACCTAGAATATTGAGAGAAGATGAAGGGTTGATCTGTGTATTGTTGAAGAATAATTGATATTAGTAGTACGAAGCTCGTAGTTTGGGTTATTTCTAGTTTAAACTGTATTTTCATTGTTATCATGTAAAGAAATTTATGCAAATAAGGCAAAACGTAGACTTGTAATATTGCGGTATTTTATGAGTTGGATTTTTTTATATGTAACCTTCGTATGATCGTACTTTCTGAGATTTACTATTGCTATTTAGATACGTTTATGAGCCTTATTAAGTGAGTTCAATCTATTTTGAGATATGCTTTCCCACTCAGTACTACAATAGGTAAAGTGTGGATGAATTAAAGATTATTATTCTAGTTTCAGAGCCTCAACACACAGTTTGGATCGAGCACGGTATAGCAAGCCACATTGTCTGTTGATTTTCGTTCCGACATGTTACATATGATGATTCCAAGCTAAATTCCCATCAATAAATCTACCCATCGAAGTCTTTCGATATGTCTAGTGTAATAGAAAAGGTTTTTACCGAAGTCCCAAAAGGAGGATGATCAAGATTTAGTAAGATAAGAAAGAAGGTCACCAGTAGAGCTGCCATTAAGGAAACCATACTGGTGATCTGAAAGTAGATTATGGGAAGACAAAATAATGGTTAAGACATTTTGAATTCGGAATAGTTTAAACAAATTTAGAGATGCAAGAAATGAGAGCAATTGGACGATAATTGAAGGGTTGAGAGCAGTCTTTGGGACAGACTGAATGAGAGCAAACTTCTAGAAAAAAATAAAGACAGAGAAGAAAGAGTTTTATTGGCAAGTGATCTGAAGTTTGTGAGAAAAAAAATAAGTGGCTTGTTTGTAAATATTATGGAAATTCATTCTCTGAAAGATATTAATGAGGTCTTTATTAGGATTAGCGTTTTTTACTTTTAATAAGTCAAGTATAAAATCGCCACCAATAACAAACAATATAATTACTACTGTATATGCCTTGACGTTCTCGATTATATACAGTTAACTTTACTCTCTGACAATTGGAGCGACTGCTAATATATTTATTGCTATTAATAATATATGGATTTAATTTACTCATTTTCTTATTGACTAAACCATTACTTTTGATTTATATAAACACCTCATCTATCTTCTGCCAGACGTCATGATCCCTGAAGGGGTGGCCAAGAATTAATCGCCCCAAGTGCCTCTGTCCCTTGTCAGCCGACGCCCCTCCTCCCAACCAACACTGTTTCTCTCATATACCTCTCATCTCCATCCTTCCACCTTACTCTTGGTCTGCCTCTCCCTCTCTGTCCCTCCACTTCACTCTCGTACACTCTTATTCAATCTCTCGCTGCCTTATACGTTCCACATGGCCGAACCATCTCAAGATGTTTGTTTTCATACTTTCCACCACATCCACATCACACCGCTCTCTTACTTCCTCATTCGTCTGTCTATCCTTCAATGTAACTCCACATGTACTTCTCAAGTAAATAATTTCCTCCCATCTCCCTCTTGATTCCTGCCTCCACCAACGTCCATGCTCCTCTACGTCAATGTCAGGATTAATACACTATCTTGCAAATTACTTTTTTACTTCTATGCTGATCACCCTATTCCTTGTCACTGCTTTCAGCGTTCATACAACCCTCTTCCCCTATTGCACTCTCTCCCGCAATTAATTTTCCATATTCCCATCTTTATTCATCACACTACCCAAATACTTATATGAGTTGACATTCTCCTTAACCTGACCATTCAACCTCATCTCACACTCTGTGTCTGCACCCCTTTCAAAGACCATAACAAGCATTGGCCAAAAGTACAAGTTATTTAATTACTAGTTACTGCTCTGACCAACTTCAAATAAGTTCAGTTCTTACTATAATATTAAAAAGAATGTAACTACTCATTGATACAAGTTAGCAAGAATAAATAATAAATCCAATCATTGCTAATTATAATCTAATATAATAAAATCATTGCTGTGGATTGGTTAACCCTTAGAAAATCCTACTTTTTGAATAACTGCAGCGAAGATTTACCATTGCCAAAATGATTATGATAACGTTCTTGGTTAGGCTCCCATCGTACTGAATATTCAATATATGGCCTAACTTTTACCTCTTGTTCATACTTTACTTGTCAATAAATGCAAGTACCCAGTTTGATTGTGTACGCATTTCGAAACTCTGTTGAGGAAATCAGGTGATTATTTATGCAATCTATCCAGTCCCTCATAATATTTACGCAAAAGCACTAACCTGCAGCACAGCACACCCCTGCCCTGAGAGAGTAAGGGTGAGTGAGGTGGGCATATGTGGCAGAGCATTCAGTTGCTGTACCAGTTTGTTGTCTTCATTGACTGTGAAGGTGTGTGAGTAGTCATCTCCTGTCATGGTAGCTTGTACATCCAAGGGTCCCTGGTGATCATGACTCTCGTATGCAGCCAAAGCTTGTAAAGCCACCACGGTATCCTACAATATAATAAGTTAATTTGTTATAATGTCATGATATTGACGTAACACATGTGATTCTCAAAACATATCATAAGATCTATCTATCTATTGCCCGTCGCCGTGATCTTCGAAGCGGTGGCCACGAATGAAACACCCCATGAACCTCTGTCCCCGGTCAGTCGACGCCCCTCCTCCCATCCAGCACCGCTTTCATGCCTATAATTCTTAACTCCATCCTTCCACGTCTCTCTCGGTCTACCTGTCCTTCCACCTCACTCTTGTAGACTCTCTAAGTCATACTTTCGCTTCCCATACTTTCCACATGGCTGAACCATCTCAAGGTGTTCCTTTTCACACTTTCCGGCACATCTACATCCACATCACACCGCTCACGTGCTTCCTCATTCGTCAGTCTATCCCTCCATTTAACTCTGCACATGCTTCTCAAGTAACTCATTTCCACCCCTCTCACTCTTGGTTTGTGTCTCTCCAACAATGTCCAAGCTTCGCTCCCGTATACAATGTCGGGATTACCACACTGTCATGCAAGGACTTCTTTACTTCCATGCTGACCACCCTATTTCTTGTTTCTGGTTTCAGCATTTCTACAACCCTCTTCCCCTGTTGCACCCTCTCTTGCACTTCTTCATCCATACTCCCATCTTTACTCAACACACTGCCCAAATAAATGAGCTGAAATTCTCCACAGCCTGACCTGACCTCACGCTCTGTGGATGCACCCTTTTCAAAGACCATAACCTTACTCTTCCCTGTATTTACCTTCAGATATCGTTTTTCACACATTGTTCCAAACATATTTACCAGACCCTGCAACTCACATTCACTATTGCTCATCATAACTGTATCGTCGGCAAACAGCAGTACAGACAACTTCCACTCGTTTCCTTCCCTTATCAGCGGTAAACTAACATCCACTGATTTTCCTTGTATTTTTTTCATGACTCCATCACTCATCACACACCCTTGCTTTAACCTAACATTCAGATCAAAGAACTTGCTCTGTTCATTCTCCACACATACAGACACCTTTGTACCTCCATACATGCTCTTCACTGCTTTCAGTAAATTGTCATCTACTCCATATATTCCCAGTAATTTCCACAGACCTTCTCTACCAACTCTGTCATAGGCCTGCTCCAAGTCCATAAATGCAGCATACAACTTTTGTCCCTTCTCCAGATATTTCTCCACAACACATTTCAGGGCAAAAATCTGGTCTACATATCCTCTTCCCTTCCTAAACCTGCCCTGCTTGTCACCTACCCGTTTTCTACATTTTCTTGATCACTACCCTACTGTACATCTTCCCTACTACGTTTAGAAGATATATTCCTCGGTGGTTACCACACACTCCTTTTTCCCCTTTACCCTTATATGCCTGTTTTTCAGTCATCAGGTGCACTTCCCTTCTCCCATGCTAGTTTATACATATTCCGTACCCATTCGATCTCTATCTCACCACCATACCTCAACATTTCAACACACACTCCATCTATTCCTGATGCTTTTCCCATCTTCACTCTTTTCATGGCTTCACACACTTCTGACCTGATACACACCTCCTCCTGCACTACTTCACCTCTTCTCCCTCCTATACCCCATCCAAATAAGTTTGATGGCGTTTCATTCCTTAGATTCAATAATTTGTTGAAATACTCCCTCCATCTCTCGACTATGTTTTGCTTCTCTGCTAACACTCGCCCATGTTTATCTTTTACACCCTTACTAACTCCCTTGCTACCCTCCCTAACTTTCTTGCCCTCTTTCCAGAACAGTTTCTTACATTCTCTCTATTTTACACTTACTGTAGATTCCTTCCAAATTCCTCATCTACGCTTCTCTTACTTATGTAAGATATTAATATTCTCCTGAATATTAAAACAAAAAAATCAAATAATTAAACATTGCCGCATCACATATGGAAACATTTTTTTTGGTATCATTCAAATATACTTAACGTTAAAAATACTTGATTGAGATTCACCTGAGTGGAGTAAAATCCTCCTTGGCCGTTCCTTTGTGCCGTGATCCACTTTATAACCTTCCTTGCTTGCAGCTTCATGTTAACAGGGTCATGAGCCATCATGGCCAGGACACCATATGCGGCAGTCTCCAAGGCAACAGCATAATTTTTCCCTTTGTAGAAGAAAATATTTGTTAATTTAATTCTTAAAATAGCTAAAGTTATCAATATTAAAATACATACATGTATATTCTGAAATTAATTGTGCAATATTCAATATATTGGCATTACTGTGAACAACTTTACTTGACAAAATGACCACCGACTTTACCTATTCCTCGAGGTAATTCCCAGTGGGTGGAGTTCTTGGCAACAACAGCCTGATCCATAAGTTGTTGGACGGCAGCTGCAGCCAGGGGGTGATGGGCCAGGGCCAGGGCGTAAGCCTTGAGGGCCAGAGTGTATGGATGAAGGGAGGTGTCAGTAGCCAGACACTTGACCGATTCACTGATGACCGAACTGGTTGGGTCGGCACCTGCCTCTAACAGCGCTGCCATCACATACGCTGTCAGAGGGGCAGGAGTCTGGCTGGTACTCACACCACCCTGGGGAGACACGCCATTAGTAACGGCGAAATCGGTACATGATTATTTATTTGAATATTTGAATGGCAATAATTTAGCTAATAAGGACCAATTTCTTACAATACAGAAAGAGGGTACTCAGACAGTACTGCACAAAGTTTATAAATGAAGTGCCAATATTATTAAGGCGCTTATCGGGTATACTTAAGTGAGCATTAGGCACACAAGCTATATACTCGAATAGGTTAATTATACAATCAAGAACATACACAACACATGAACAATTACAACCATTATATACGTAATGAAGCCATAGAACTCTTAAATTCTGATCTAAATACTATTTCCAATTGGGGCAGAGAAAACCTTGTTAACTTTAATGCTTCCAAAACCCAATTTCTCCATCTATCTACCCATCAGGATCTCCCAGCGGACTATCCCTTATTCTTCAACAATACAAAAATCAACCCTTCATCTTCTCTCAATATTCTTGGTGTCTCTTTTTCTTCTGCTCTCATTTGGAAGGACCATATTACCAGTCTTGCTAAGGCAGCCTCCCAGAAGCTGGGTGTGCTCAACCGCCTTAGGGGGTTCTTTTCCCCTGCACAGCTTCTTGCTCTGTACAGGGGCATAGTGCGCCCTTGTATTGAGTATTGTTCACATGTGTGGGGAGGTTCCTCTCACACCGCTCTCCTAGACAAAGTTGAAAGGAAGGCCTTTCGTATCATTAACTCCCGTCCACTCACCAACTCTCTGCAATCTCTCTCTCTCCGCCGCAATGTTGCATCTCTCTCGCTATTCTATCGCTAATAATCAGTGTTCCTCAGAGCTATCCCAGTGCATACCACCTCCTTTACGTAGGGCACGTGGTACCCGTCTTGCAACTCAATCCCACCCCTATTCTGTGCAACTCTCCAACCCAAGAGTGAAACGTTACTCTCAAACTTTCTTCTACTCAACATCAGAGCTCTGGAACTCTCTCCCAGAATCAGTCTTTCCCTCTTCCTATGACTTAAATTGCTTCAAACTCCATGTGTCCAGGCATTTTGGCTCGAACGTCCCTTGATTTTGGCCCTGTCACTCTTTCAACTATGGGGGAGGCACTCGCTATAGGCAGTTATGCCTTTTGCCTCCCTCAATCACATAGAAAAAAAAAAAAAAAAAAAAAATATACAGAACAGAAACATGTACAATAATGTCTTGGTTTAATAGCTGGTCTGGAAGGATCCCTTGGCGTGTCCCGTTAGCTGTAATCTTTCCTTTGGGAATTCGGCGCCAGGCTACTAGCAAGGGGGAGGCGGGGGGAGCAGAGTGTGGATAGAGAGGGAGTATGGTGTGCTATTTACTGAGTCGGAGAAGGGTCAGGCATTATGGGACAGGGGTGGTGGCTGAAGTCGCGACGACTCTCGACCTCAGCTACTGCTTCGGGAATTACTGCTACTACAGGAATAATTGGTGAGGTCTGTTTTGAGTCTCTCCTCCAACTTCTTTACTTCCATGCTGACCACCCTATTTCTTGTTACTGCTTTTCCCCTGTTGCACCCTCTCCCACACTTCTTCATCCATACTCTCATCTTTACTCAACACACTCCCCAAATACTTAAATGAGCCGACATTCTCCATTGCCTGACCGTTCAATCTCACCTCACACCCCTTTCAAAGACCATAACCTTGCTCTTCCCTACATTTACCTTCAGATTCCGTTTTTTACACACTGTTCCAATATATATACCAGACCCTGCAATTCCCATTCACTATCTCATTCAATATACAGAGCTTGAGTGCGGAAAATCAACATTTTAGTTGGGAAATATTCCTAATATTCATTGTTCACGAAAATTATTAGAGATTTCATGGTTTTTCTTTGAGTAATCTAATAGTATTGCCTTCCCTCTATCCTCTAATTCATAGTAAAGTACGGTTAGGGCGATAATTGTGACTGAAAAACGAGCGATCGTAAACATTTTTGGTGGCGTGATTTAGGATTCTGATTAGGAATTAGCTGGGATTGACGTTTATATTAAAAAAAAAAAGACAAAGTTCATGATCAAAACTTAAATAAGTAATGCCTGGTGAACAAAAAGGTTAAGTTGCCAGTGCCGTCCACCAGGCTAGAGTTTTTCTGCTTAGGAAGGGGAGAGGGGCTAGTGCAGGGGTCGGCAACCTGCGGCTCAGGAGCCGCTTGTGTGGCTCCAGCAGCTTCAGAAATAATAATTCTGCCTTCAAAATAAAGGCATCATACAGCACATTCAAAGGAACATTAGATTTGTTTATTCAACTTTGAAAAGATGTATAGGTATCAATCATTTTAGAAATGTGACACATGTCTTTCCTAAGCTTATGAATACCAGGATAATGAACAATATCATTATAATTTGTTTGGTTCAGAAGTAGGGTATATTCCCTTATTTCTGAAGTACTGTAGATTTCGGTTGATGAGATCAATTTTTTTGTATTGCGGCTCCGACAGTACAAAATTGTTATGAAACTTTTAAATAATGGCTCTTCTAGATTTAAAGGTTGCTGACCACTGGGCTAGTGCAAGTCTCAGTGGAAAATATGACTCCTGGGTAACTGCCTGAACTCTTGGTGACTCCTGGTGTCGGCAATTACCGCTGGAGTTACTGCTACTTCAGGAGCAGGGGCGGCCACTACTAGAGCTCGGACTCAACTCAGCGCCAGACATTGGTGTACCCTCTTGCCAGACTTGAAGTGTTCTGGACAGCTCCTCCTTCCACTTTCTGTGGAGTTGTTCAAAGTAGATTTCAGGCTCGTCAGAGTGATTCAGCAATTATAGTGCGTTTAGCTCTGGACAGTCCTTGGGCTGTACAGTATCAAGGTGTGGCTGCAACAAGCTAGAGATTGTCTCATTAACTTTTTCATAAGAAGGGTTGCCAGCACATTGTCTGTCGTTCATTTTCAATGGGCCTCGTAAGTCGCCAGTGCTGTCCATCAGGTTAGAAGGCTGCTGCTTAGGGATGGGAGAGGGGCTAGAGCAAGTCCCGGGTGGAGTAAAAAAACTCCTGGCCATATAAGGCCCAGCCCGGGATCGGAGAGTTTTCCTGTGGTACCGTGGTGGACCAATTGCCTTTAATCTTCTATCCTGCTGCATGGACTGGCGTATCAGGGGTTGTGATTACTCTGATCCTCGATCCGGGCTCTCCCCGTGATGAGGGGTACTGTCATTCAAGAGGGGGCGGAGCGGTCGTTCTCCAGTAGGTACCTCGTCATCATCTCCTTCACTGTTGACCATATTCTTGAGTGTCGTATGTCCTGGGCCAGCGTGTCTTGCTCGTTGATCCGTGGGTGCTGCGTATCTAGGGCCCAGGTAATCTTAAAGACTTGCTATTGGAAAATATAAGTGAATTTGATATTGAGTCTAGTCAGCAAACCGAGCTTAGCTGGAACAATTATTTGGATCAGAATCATATTAGCATTGGATATATAATTGGTATTTGATATTTTTATCTGTTTGAACAGAATCATGAAATCAGCCTGGACTGCGGATCCTTCTATAATTATGAAGTTAGTCTTGTTCCAGATTATTTATTCACCACACCTGTTAAACCCTACGCTACCTCAGAGACACTCACCTGCATTTCCTTGCGCAGCAGTTTGCCAACAGACTCGAAGCAGCCGCTTACATTTTTCTGCTGTTTCTGAAGCCACTGGCTCGTCTGATTTTGGTACTCCTCATCCACCTGCAAGTATTGGTTAGGTGAAATTATCTTCATATAATGGTAAAGCTCTATGAATGAGTGTGATAGAAAAGGTAATCGTTTTGACCAAAAATGGCCAGCCAGTGATAGTCAACCGTAAGCCAGAAAAGATAGCAAAAGGAAATGACATCCGCCATACATAGGCAAAACTGCATACATTTATCACTTAGCCATTAGCCCCAGAACTAATTTGTTTAATCTCACATATTATTCATATGTATAGCCATGCTGATATTATAAAAATAATAATATTATACAAAAGTCTGAGACGCTACGCGGCCAACACAAGCAAATCTCCCCTCGCCGCGGCCCAAATACCCGAGTCTCCCCCCTCCAACACCAGGTGGGAAACCGTGATAGAAAACATGAGTACATTATACATATCGCCACCTCCACAAATCAAAACAAAATCCCACAAAACTCCCCTACCCCAAAGAGGCGGCGTCTCTCAGAGGACCCCAGCGTGACGTTACGCACCCAGGCTGGCTGCGGATTGGACGACCGGAACCTCACCTCCATCAACCCCAGCGAGCTGACGTCATGGTCCAAGCAGCCGTCCGATTGGTCCATAGAAGGTATCCTGCGATGCATCCGGAGTGCTCTTCCCCATACCCCCCTCGCCAGAACCAAACAGTCTTACGACGCACCTGAGACCTACACATCACTGTGCCCTTTTTCCTTGTAATATACCTTGAAAGGAGAGCACAAAGATCACCTCTCATCCCCCTTTAAACGCTTGCCTCATAACTCGCTCTCAGTTCACACCCGTATATTTTATCCCAGTCGCAAACGTTCTATTACAATGGTGCCACCCTTTTACTCCCATCAGCCACTACAGAACATCTCTAATAAGCTTCCAGGAAAATATTACGAAGATAAAGTAAAGCAGGAGGAGAAGTTTGAAATTCAAAGCGAGCGGGCTGGTGTAGCTCCTCCCGAGCGCGCGGCTCTCCCATGGGGAGATAAATAAGCCTGTTCCTGTCTTCCATCAACCGAGCGCTACTGACCACAAGACGAGCCGGGACTTAGTACAACGCCCACCCTTGGCACATATACACCTCCAATATCCTGATGCCTGCCGACACATCGGTAGCCTTCACACAAATAGCCAAGCGATTCAAGATGGTCAACTGGTGGTAGATGGTACTGATACTATCTTCTCTCACTCATTGCCAACCCCAAACCAGTTTCCAGAAGCACATCCATACTCATATCTCTCGCCGTTCCATTCACTCACTCATAGACAACACGCAGCTGCAGGCACGACCACCCGAAATCCATCCTTCTGAATCCTTCCTTCCTCGCGAGGACAGAGTCCACCTGGCCAGGCTGAGATGCAGACACCATCCAGCTCTTCTGAGCTATCAGAAGAGACTGGATGACTCCGTCGTCGACACCTGCCCAGGTTGTAACACAGCACCCCATACCATTAAGCACATCATAGAAGACTGCATTTCACACAACCACTTATGCCAACAACACAATCTACACTCCTTGAGAGCTCTGTGGGAAAGCCCGACCGTGGCCATGACCTTCTTTAGGGACTCGGGGCTGTTCGGACAGGCAGCTTAGGGAACAACAACAACAACAACAACAACTGAGAAAATGAAGATGGTGTATTGACCCACTTTGAAGTGGTGAAGCAAAAACAAGAGAGTTTCCGGAATATTTTTAAAGGACCCATAAGAGCTCGAACAGGCTTACCAAAAGGTTAAATGCTAGACTGAACCAGTGTGTTCAAACCATAATATCTATATGTTCTTATAGAACAGCAAAAGCGAAACAGATTAGACAAATGATAGAAGAAAGAGATGATTTGTTGAGAGATATAGCTGTTATTGTTAGTAAATGCACTCAGCCAGTTAGCTAGCAATAGTACAGGATCTTATAGGATATTAAGTAAAGATATGTTTAATATTAAGTGAGAGTTCTTCGGGATAAAGCTATAAGGGAAAATAATTAATATAACCCATGTAATGGAAATAACTAGGTTTACCTGAGCAGTTTTCCGGGGTTTAGCATCTACTACACAATAGGTTAGACCTAGCTGAAGATATAGTTAGAGAAGGGCTTCAGCCCAGACCCATGAAATATTCTTTTTGTAAAAAGAAAACAACAGATTAATTAGATATTCACCTCGTTGACAGCATGCTTTCGATTACGCGTACATATCTAGCCAACTAGTGTTAAGGATGTAATTGATTGAATAGTAATTTGTAACATTGTTAAAGTGACCTAATGGACATAGCGTTCTGCTATTGTAAAGGTGACATAAATACCTGTGATTTAGTAATTGTAGTCAATATTGTAAAAGGGATATAAGAACGCGGATCGATAATTGGTTACTAGTATGGTCATGGTGATGTAAATACCTACGGGTTCATTATTCGTGTCTAACATGATTAAGGTGATTTAATCCCATGTAAAGGAATAAGTCTTACTGATATTGTCATGGTGATGTAAATACATACGGGTTCATTATTCGTATTTAATATGATTAAGATGATTTAATCCCATGTAACGGAATAAGTGTTTCTGATATTGTCATAGTGATGTGAGAACGTATTGATAAAATCCTCGGTCCTAATATTGTTAAAATGATTAAAGGACATATTAAGGAATAGCTAAAGTATAGTTTTGTCAACCATTGCGAATATAGTGATGTGCCTTTGGCTCGAAGTCGAAGTGAGTCAAGACTCTGAATAGCGATTGTTCAGATAGGAAGTGATGGGAATGTAAAAAATCCATAGTGCAATCTATACTGGGCCGTCATAGGAATTCAACTAATAGTTTGAACTCATCTTGACTCAAACAGAAAATCAATTGCTATGTGGATCTACCATGGGAGTCGAAGGATGTGGAGGGAAGGAGGGAGAGTGATTATTCAACATATTATCGGCGGGAAACAGAAATAGGGGGAATAAAGGCGGAACAATTATGATAATTTAGGAGGAGTGAAGTGGAGGGAGAAAGGGTAAGGAGGAGAGGGAGGGACGGTAAGACTCATGTTTGTGAAAGGCAGAAGCTGGTGGTAAGCAGACAGGTCACCTAATCACATATTGCTTCCATTTCACCGGTACTGGGTCATTCTTGTATGGGTTTTATTATGGGCTGTCTTCCAGAAGGCCATCGCATTCACCTAGCAGACACCTACTGAAGGCCTATCATGCTTGCCAGGTGTATAATGTCATTTTAGACTTTATATTTTCATCTCACCTGCTTTCATTACACATATTTGTTTTATTATTTTTTTCTTTTTTTGCCCTGATCCATCTTTGGATAGAGAGAGTCGAGAGAGGGAGGGAGTGCTTCAACGAATTGTTAAACCTAAGGAATGAAACGCCAACTTACATAGTTAGATGGGGTATGGGAGGGAGAAGAAGAGAAGTAGTGTAGGAGGAGGTTGGGGATCGGGAGATCAGAAGTGTGTGAAGCCATGAAAAAAGTGAAGATGGGGAAAGCACCAGGAATATATGGAATTTTTGGAAAATGTTGAGGTATGGAGGTGAGATAGTGACTGAAAGGGTATGGAATATGTGTAAGTTAGCATGGGAGAAGGGAAGTGCTCCTGATGACTGGAAGACAGGCATACTAGTCCCCCTGTATAAGGGTAAAGGGGAGTGTGTGGTAACCACCGGGGAATATGTCTTCTAAGCGTAGTAGGGAAGGTGTACAGTAGGGTAGTGATCGAGAGAGTGAGAGCGGGAACGGAGAAATGGGTAGGTGACAAGCAGGGCGGATGGGAAGGGAAGAGGATGTGTAGGTCAGATTTTTGCCCTGAAATGTGTTGTGGAGAAATATCTGGAGAAGCGAAAAAAGTGACACTTGATAGAGAAGGAGCGAAGCATGGACGTTGGTGGAAAGACTCAAAAGAAGAGTGAGAGAGGTGGTACTTGAGAAGTGCGTGCAAAGTTATATGGAGAGATAGACGGACGAATGAGGAAGTGCGAGAGAGGTGTGGTGTGGATGTAGATGTGCTAGAAAGTGTGAAAAGGAACACCTTGAGATGGTTTGATCATGTGGAACGTATTGGAAGCGAGAGAATGACTAAGATAGTGTACGAGAGTGAGGTGGAAGGACAGAGAGGGAGAGGTAGGCCGAGTGAAAGATGGAAGGATGGAGTTAAGAAGTATATGCATGAAACAGTGCTAGATGGGAGGAGGGGCGTCAACTGACTGGGGACAGAGGTGTATGAGGACCTTTCGTTCACCCCTACGGGGATCACGGTGTCCGGCAATAGATAGATAGATAGACCTATCTCTGGTTGACAAACGGATGTGTGAAGTGGAGGAACTAAATAATAACAATGGCAATGTTTTAACAGCCATTGAAAATCGCAGCAAAAAGCAATATTTAATAGTGGCTTCTCTATCAATGACGCACTGCCAATAATCAGATTTGGCGCCATTCTGCTAACCCTGTACTGTACCGTAGGATACAGTAATAAAAGTCCCCAGCAGTCTCAAGCAATTTGGCAAAAATAGCAGGAGAGACCACCTATCCACCTCCAAAGATGAGGCAAGACTGGCTCTGTCACCCTTCGGTGGGTCTCATATACAGGTAAGCTGAGAAGTGTTGCCAACATGGGAGCAGTGGTCAAAAGGTCGTGGTAACTGGTACAGGGTTGTACAGGCAGTTACAAGGAAAGTACATTACTGACGGATATATACAGTACGTCACTGGGACTGGCAAGTTACTTATCTACTGACATATATATACGGTGCTGGGATTGGAGGGGTTAAGTGAGATTAGGTTGGCGAGAGTCACGCTACAGCGTTGAGTTGCTTACAGTAGGTTGTTGATGTGAAGAGTGCCCCTGTTTCCCTTTTCTCTTATCAATTAAGATAAATATCAAGAGCTTATAATGTCCTCCTAGGATAAAATAAAATGGAGAAAATAATCAAGCGATAATTGGTGTAGCCACAATATTTTTTACCCACAAGGATTTATACATTTAAGGAGTAACCAACTAACTGTCATGAACCAGGAAATTCAAACTGCCAGGATTTACGACATACTCCGCCACCAGTTATATACTCAGTATTTACAATTGTCCTTTCCCAATCATGGATCGCCACACCTGGGATGAACCCAAAGCAGCCCAACGTCACGGCCTTTGAGGAGTACCACCTCTGTCCGCTCCAGTTGCAGAAAGGATATGGTGATATGGTCAGAGTTTGGTATGTTGTCGTCATCCACGACCTGTACGCCAAAGAAGTCATAGTGTATTAAATCAACGTCCCCACCTTTCAGCGATGCTTTCCATTTTTCTACCATTAAGTGACGATGTTGCTCCCTGAGTGACATTAAATAATGAGTGCTCCACCTTTTCCAAAATGTTTGTGAAACCTTTGTTATAATTATAATATATTGGAAGTGCTCGGTTTTTAAGTTTAAGTATGTGTGTACTGAGAACCTTGTTTTCAACTCACAGTGTTCCCATTCTAGTTTGCAGTGTTTCACCACACACAACCATTCCGTAATGTACTCTGAAATATCATTATTTTATCATTATCAGCTACAGATCTGTTGACAATGAATGTATTAATCTGCGAACATCATAAAAGTTACAGTTGCACTAATGTCACCAACTCTCTCAAAGCTCCCTACAGCACACTACAGTAACATCAGAATATTTATATAGTGTATTCATTATAATGAGTCTAGAAACTGTAACCCCAGCTCATGTAATTAACATAGGGCTGGAGGAAACTGGATGTTAATTTCCACACCTATTTACAGATTGAGTCTTCCTAAAAATGATGGAAATAGTAACTGGAATCCTCAATTTCTTCTTGAGTTATGAGGGTTTGGGATCGGGATTTCTAAATGTTAATCGTAGCATAATGAATAGACTATAGAGACATGAATGACCTGAGTATTATTACTAATAAATTATTACTGAATATTTTTGGCAATTATAAAAACCGTTATGCTACTATTATGGAAGCATATATTGGGCTCATTGATCAACTCAACAGGATAATTGCATAAGAAATTTGTAACAAAAAGCACAAGCGAGAACAATTATATTATCTATATTATCTTAACCTCTATTACAGGAAGACCAAATGTCTCCTCGCTGGATATGTAATTAATTAATAGACAGCAATAAACAAAAAGGTTCACAAATAGAAGTACCAGCAATAATACCATCGGGGCCCATGAAACAAAATAATGATCACTGGAGGCTGGCTACTATTCTTATCAAGGTCTTATATAATACCTGTCGCACAGGGCGCACCTTGAGTGACCTTACAACATACACGTGTTTATGTATAGAGTCACGCACACAGACACGTACACGGTAGACAGGAGCAAAGAGGGGGGAGGCTTGAAAAAGCGGTCAGTTAGTACAATGAGGGAGGAAGGTGTGAAAACAGGATATCGCACTAATACCGTTGGTAAACAGAAAGTGTGGGTTTGTTTATTCAAATCTTAGAAAAGAGAAAACAACACTAGTTTGAATGGGTTACAATACTACTCCAAATTGGACCATCAAAATGTTTCAATCCTCCTAACTACTCACTGTATGTTCCCCTATGTGGAGTTTGCCACTCTGCTAAAGCGCTGAGGAACGCACCACCCTTCAGTGTTGTTTTAAAATTGGTGCAGCAGACTGTTCGAAGGGGCAGATCGCTCACCTGCGCAGATGGACTCATCTAATACTTTTTGAAGTTCAAAATCGAGGGCTCTCTTGAAGCTGTCTAACGAGACGCCCCTCATGTCTCTTACTCACCGCGAGAGTTTGTTGAAGAGACGTGGTCCTTTATGTAATAACCAGCCCTTTCACAGCGCGCCCTTAACACCCCGATTTTTCATCTTGGGGATATCGCATTCCCAGCCTCTCCTATCACCGAGCTTCATGACTATCGGGGAATGTAGATTCAGTACAAAACCCTCTACGATTTTCCATAATAAGTAACTTTCCCTTCTACGCTCCAACAAATACCTGTACAGCTTTAGTGATTTTAAGCACTCCCAATAGTGGGACGGTTTTACTGAGTTTATAATTATGTGAGGTGAAGTTCCTTTGTACACTCTCATTAATTTAACCTGCTTCGCATGGGGATGTTAATGCGTTACAGTATTCTAGCCGTGGTAGCACCAAGGAATTGAAGAGCATTATCATAGGCAATTCACTGCGAGTGTTCAATGTACGTATAATCCAACCTGTTAGTTATTTCTCAGTTGTAACTTTGATCTTGTTATGTTCTTTGAATCCCATATTTTTTAGACATTATCACCCCAAGATGTTTCCCTCTGTCTTTACGTTTTGTTATGTGGTTGGATGCTGTTATGAAATTTGTGTTCTCGTAAATTATATTATCACCTCTGTATCGTATTAATTGGAATTTGTCTTCAATAAACTGCATATTATTGTCCCTAGTCACTGGAACACATTATTAAGTCCTCCTGCAGCCGGTCCATGTCTTCCTATGTGCTAACTATCATACTGAGTTCTGTGTCATCAACAAAGGAAGATATTGTTCTGTGTCTTGTGTTGGCATCTATGCAATTAATTAGAATGAGGAAAGGAAGGGGTGCTAGCACTGTTCTTTGGGGAACTGAGCTTTTGACATTCGAAGGCTCATGTGACTTGATTTACTGCTACTGATTGTTTTTGGTTTACGAGGAAGTTGTATAGCCACCTTCCAATTTTACCTGTTATCCCTTTTGCTTTAAGTTTGTGTGCGATAATACCATGATCAAATTTATCAAATGCCTTACTAAAATTTATGTAAATGACATTCACGTTTTTCTTTTCTTCTAGGGATTTAAGAATTCTGTCATAATGTTCCAAGAGTTGTGAGAGACATGATCTTCCTGCTCTCGGGCTGTGCCATCTCACACTTCATGGCAAACTCTTATGCCATTGGTTCTTTATCTTGTTCTCTCTCCACTCTCGTAGTGTAGTGGTCAAGTTATCATTCCACTCCTCTTCGAGTTATATTAAGTATTTGTCTGGAGATAGGGTGACCAGTTTCTTGAGAGCTTGCAACTCCTTGCAATACTCAAGGACTATGGTCAAGTCAGTATCTTGGGTAGGTGCTTCCTAAACTCCTAGTAATTCGACTTCTGCCTCGTTTTGCAGGCTTAGGTTTTTAGATGGTGTTGGGGACAGTCATGGGGACGATGGTGGGGAGGCTGTGAGACGAGGCTGATGTAGCTGCAGTGGGGAGGGGGAGGGTTTTTAGCTTGTTGGGCATCAGGCTACTTCTGATTTTCCCTCTGGGATCAGCCATTCACAGTGTAATTTGCTTTCCTCCTGTCATCTGGGACCTGTCGACTTATGACATAGGTGAGAACTAGGCTCTGTGGCATGTAAAGCAAGATCGGTGGCTATAATGGGAGGCTCCACATTTATGAAATGAGGGGGGGTCAGGCCTGGTGTGGCCCAAAACAATGCATCTCATGAAGGCATCAGGGGTGTTGTCAAGATGTATTGGGTGAAGGTTAGTTGCATAGCCATCAATTCTGGCGATCCTATGAAGGGGAGAGGTGTCATGGGTGGTGTGGCAGGGTTTGATGTCGCGGGGGTTGGGGCAGTCACAGTTGCAGGGCTGCTTCTTTTGTGCTTACTCCCAGCAGAAACTGACGTGCAGGTTATGTTATCTACTGTCAAATGAAGCTTTCTTTTTCAGCTTTATATATTGGTTATCACTTAATACTTATATTTACCTAGAAGACTTTTTTAGATAACGTCTAAAGGTTGTCATATAATAAAATAAATATATATATCTTTCATAATTATAATCAGATACTCATAATAAGAAAGCGCTATCGTACTCAATAAATAAAAGGGTCCTTCCGTGTTAAAGGATCCTACTCACCTTAATGTACTCCCCCGCCTGACTGAATGACTTGAGTACGAAGGCCGTGAGCCAGGTGGAGCCGGTGTCGTCAGCGTTACCGAAAGCGCTGTACGAGCCGTCGTTTCTTAGGTACAACAGTTCCCGCCGATATCCTGCACAATCACAACACACTGATTACCATATTTGACTCCAAGATATAATTCCTAAACTAATGTATGCTATATTATGCTTTTATGTGGATAACGTTAATCCTATCTCATACATGTGTGGAAAGTAATAGAAGCATGCAAGAAACTTATCATTAAATATTTAAGCATTAATTTTAACTTGCGTGATTTCACCTTAATTTCAATGGCTTGACGCAGGCAGTGATGGAAATGTTTCGATTATTTCTGTTGTCTCAAAAGATTCAGAATGTGAAAAAATAATGGAAAACTATAAGAACATTATTCATTGTGCCCACTTTGTTTGTTTTTTGCTTTCTGAACACATTGTAGCGCCTGGAACTTGGTGCTCGAGCCTCGATCCCTATACGTTTTTTTTCTGATACATACTGTATTATTGTTATGGAGTAAGTAATGAAGTAGTGTGAGCAAAGTGGAAGCATTACAGAAGGAGGAGAAAAGGGAAGAGTTCAGGAGGGGGATGGGGAAGAGACGGGAGACATAAATTGAATGAACTGAGGGAAGTGTGCAGGGTGGCTTAACCCGGTAAATACGGTAGGCCTGTTTATTACAGTGCCACCAGTGTGAAAGATTTAGCTTAATTCCGGAGAAATTTAGTTATACCTACCATATAAGCAATAGAATTTCACCATATGCACACATTTTTCTTGTATAAGGAAAATGCTAAGATTGAAGAAAGAGAAAATATGTGCAAAGAACAAATATCCAGTGTAAAATTGGTTTATTGTGGCGAGAGCGCGATGGAGGGTTGGGCGGCGGAGTGGCACACCTCTTCTCTGCTCCTAGACTCTCATGACACTGACTCGGTCCCCTGCTCTCTCTCACATGTTGGATAGATTGATGAGGAAAGGGGGGGGGGGGTGTTTGTGGAGGGATAGAGGAGGGAAATTGATGGTATTTGACGGGGGAGGGGGGGGGGGGGGAAGAAGTATAGGGAGTGGGGTAGGGAAGAAGTAGAAAAAGGAGTAGGGGGGAAGTCAAGGGAGAACAGTTGGGGGAGGAGAGAGAGGGGGGAGGGAATGAGACACATGGGTGGGGAGCAGAGAAGGTGGTGATATAGAGACATGCCACTTAATCATATATTGGATCTACTTCCCCGGCACTGGTGCATTTTTTCGTCTTTTTATATTTATAATTTTTCAATTGCAAGATACCTGAAGGACCGTCGCCGGCGCCCAATAAAACATCCCAAGAGTAATTTCACCATTTATTGGTTAAGGAAGAAATATGTGCAACATGTTATTCAGTGTGTAGGTTAAGGCAGAGAGGAGGAAGGGTTCATCTTGGTGGAGTGGAAGTTAAACGAGCAGTGGAACCTAAGAAAAGAGCTTATAAGGAATGGCTGGGGAGCAGAGGTAATGAGGAAACAGAAAGGGAGAAGAGGGAACTGTATGTAGAGAAAAGAGGTGAAGAGAGTAATGAGAGTGACCAAACAGAGTGTGGGTGAGGAATTTGGAAGTATTCTCTGTGTGAAGCCGAATGGAAGCCGGAAACTGTTTTGGAAGGAGGTGCAGAAAGTGAGGAAAAGGAGGCAGTAGTGAAGTGAAGGATAAAAATGAAGTAATTTTGGTGAGAAAGAGGGAGAGAGCTGAAAGGTGGAGGGAACATATCTGTGAGTTACTGAATACAGAAAACGAGCAAAGTGAGATTTTAAGTTGGTGGCGAATTGCTGGAAGTAGAGAGGAAGAGATAAAAAGGGTGGAAATGGTAGAGGCGTTTCTCGATCCAGACGATCATACACTTTTTCCAAATTCATACAAGCCCAAAATATCTCCTTATGCATCTTTAAATACTTCTCACATTGCTGTCTTACTGCATAAATCTGATCCGCACATCCTCTTCCCTTCCTAAAACCGTACTGTTCTTCTCCTATTGCACCTTCTGTACCCTATATTATCCTCTCTATCAACACCCTGCCATACAGTTTTCCAACACCTGATAATAAACTAATACCCTTATAAGTTCAACACTCCTGACGGTCTCCCTTCCCCTTGTAATAAAGCACAATACATGCACTCCTCCAGTCTAGTGGTACCATTGACACAACAAAGCATACATTGAATAGTCTCACCAGCTAATCTATTATCACATCTCCACCCTTCTTAACCCAATCCATAGTTATACCATCCATGCCTTCTGCTTTTCCCACTCTCATTTGTCTCACTGCCTCTTTCACCTCATATATATAAATTACATGTGTAATTAACGGCCTTGCACTACACTACTCAGAGACCCTCTCCATCCACTGCACCGAGATAGACACTCAAATAGTCTTGGACCCCTATTAACTCTAAATAATAGTGCTTTAATAATAAATAAACTTTAACTGCAAGTAACAAGTGCAAAAATAGAACAAACAAAATACTAAAGGCAAAACCAAAAAACAGCTTAGCCAGGACAAAAAATGCAATTAATTCAATGTGGGTGTGAAGCAACCACCACACTCAACAAATATAATAGTCCTGCAAGTTATGTACAATGCAGGACAAGGAGGCCTACTACGACAGGCACAGGAAACAAATATAAGGAAAATATACCGAGGTGCGGACGTGCAAGGATAAGTGCTCAATCATTTATTCCCGCTGGCCCTTTAGGTGCCGGAAAACTGAAGGTGTTTAGGCAAGGAATACATGTTTATTAGAAATGAATTTATGCCTGCTATCAAAGTCTTTGGACCCCTGGGTAGTTAAAACTATGTTACATTTAAATGCTAAATACAGAAGGGTAACAGAGACTGCCTCGATCTGTTCACCATGCTATAGTATAGGGGAGGTGTGGTGGAGTGGTCTTGCCACTGGACTGGTAATCTAATAGACCCGGGTTCGAATCCCGATATGTCAATGGGAAGATTACATCACCTGAGATTGTGACACACAACCCTATTGACGCAAATATGCGCACCCCAGATTAACTTGACAAATGTGATAAACCTGTTTCTGCAGGTATGTCAGTGCAAAAGAAATAGCTTCAATTTAAGTCAAATTTGCTATATTAACCATAGAAAGCAATATTACTGCACTTTATACACATATTTTACCTGTATAATGGACATGTGAACATTGAAGAACCAGAAAATAGGTGTAAAGATCAAATATCCAGTGAATAAACTGGTTATTGCGACGGGAGGCTATTGAGTGCATAGGAAGCAGAGTGACATAGGTCTGCTCTGTCTCGACACTCTTGCCACACAAAGTCAATTCACATGTTTCTCTCGCATTGTATGAGAGAGCGGGAGGTAGGGGTGGTGTAGAGGAGAGTGACTCAACATATTTAAGGGGAGATTTCCACCTGGAGGATTTTTTCTGGACCCCTTTCTCCCTCATGTTTAGCCCCATTGCTTTTGATATTTTAAGACCTTCGCCCTAGTAGTTTGGATATTTTAAGACATTTTGCCCCATTTCTGTCAATTTTAATACCTTTCGTGCCGTTAAGGTGTCAATTTTTTCCTGGCGAGCGAAAGCGAGCCTTTAATTTAAGAGCAACCGGCCTCCGGCCGGGAAATTTTTCTACCGAAAAATGTACAAATTTATCTTAGAGGGTGTAATTTAAAGCTTGATGAAAAACTAGGGAACAAACTAAATACCTCCCCTTAAGGCAGGAGGGAGGAAGTATAGGGAATGGAGGAGGGAAAAAGTATAATATAGGAGGAGGGGGCCAATAGAGGGAGAAGAGAGAGGGGGAGGGGGAGACACATGTGAGGGGAAGAGAAGAGGTGATGGCAAGGAGACATGCCACCTAATCACATATTGCATCCATTTCCCCAGCATAGATCCTCGCAGTCCTTGGGTTAACTGATTAATAACTAATTTTATTGTGCAAAAGTATCAATAAAAACAATGTAAACAATATTAGATTCACTGACATTTGTTCATAGACATCCATGTACACCTAATGTCATAAGCGATCTACGAAATTGTATGAGTGATTGTACATCTTACCAGTGATCATGAAGCTGATGAGCTTTGACTGTGCTTCTGGGGTGACCTGGTTTGTAGCCTTTAGGTAGCGAAGAATGTAGATGTTGGGGGCGAAGTTCAGCATGTTCTGCTCCCCACACCCGTACGGCATTCTGATCAAGTGGCCTAGGTTCTGCAATAGAGATTCGTATGACAAGGCCTTATATGTACATTATTTTGATATTGTAGTGGTCTCTCGCACTTTGTACTTGAATCCTAAGGGCGTGCCCCCTGTTCGGACATTGTGTCAGAATCATGTGATTCATGGCTGAAGATGAGACAAAGGTGCTCATTGAGGACACCCAAAGCCATAACATTGATTGCTGAGGCCATCCAGGTAGAAACTTTATGGAATTTGGATAATCCTAATGGTCCTAGCAAGATTCTGTGTGGTCACGATACTCAATTTCTACTGATCAATCAAAATATTCAGACAACATTTCGGAAAATGTGAATAGAACATCCCTAATCATCTATGAACTGAAAAAGTCAAAATGCAATCAAAGGCATAGTGTAGCACTATCACTAGTAAGCTAAATAATAATAATAATAATAATAATAATAATAATACTAATAACAATAATAATAATAATAATTAAAGTTGCAAGCAACGTTGTCCGGGGTTCGAGCGGTTTTGCAAGCAGGGTATTGTGTTGGATACAAAAGCTGTTTCACAGATATCAAACGATCATTTAACTTATCGGGCATGGAAAAACTACAGAAGGAACAGATTGTGCAAACAAACAAGAGCGAGAGAAGGAGAGATTGGCTGTATAAGGGATCTGCCTCTATTCGTTTAGTAACGTATTTCAGTAAAGCTTTCGACAGAGTCCCTCATGAGAGATTGATGAGAATGGTTGAGGCACATGGAATAGGAGGATCGTTGTTGGGATGGATTAGGTCATGGCTAATTGGTAGGAAACAGAGTCAGCATAAATGGTACCAAGTCAGAGTGGGGAGCAGTCAAAAGTGGTGTCCCCCAGGGATCGGTATTAGGTCCCCTGTTGTTTCTTTTATACATAAATTACCTAGATTTAGGTATAACTAGTAGGATAAGTAAATTCGCAGACGATACTAAAAAGGTGAGATCAATTGATTCAGATAGCGATATAGAGTGCCTCCAAAGGGATCTAGATACCTTACATGAATGGTCAGTAAATTGGCAGATGAAGTTTAACATTGACAAATGCAAGGTATTAAAGATAGGGAAGATGCAAACAAATGTTAAATATAAACTAGCTAATTTAGAATTAGAAAATTCAGACTGCGAGAAAGATCTAGGTGTGTTTGTTGGCAATGATTTGAAGCCTAGAAAACAGTGTATAAGCGTTCGTAATAAGGCAAACAGGATTCTCGGGTTAATCTCTAGGAGTGTGAGTAACAGAACTGCTGATGTTATCTTAAAACTTTACTTGTCATTAGTGAGACCCCATATGTATTATGCTGTCCAATTTTGGTGCCCTTATTACAGAATGGACATAGATTCATTGGAGAGAGTACAGCGTAGCATGACAAAAATGATCCATAATATTAGAAATCTTCTGTATCAAGAAAGGTTGAAGAAATTAGGTTTACATTCGTTAGAGAGACGCAGAGTTAGAGGGGATATGATAGAGGTGTTCAAGTGGGATTAACAAAGGGGACATGACAAATGTACTAAAGCTCAGTGATAGCGAAAGAACTCGTACCAATGGTTTCAAATTAGATAAATTTCGTTTCAGAAAAGATATAGGCAAATATTGGTTTGGTAACAGAGTTGTAGATGGGTGGAATGGACTACCAAGTGCTATAGTGGGATCTAAAACGGTAGGGAGCTTTAAGATAAAATTGGATAAGCATATGGACGAGAAGGGTTGGGTGTGAAGGGGGATCAGCCGGGTTGGGCCAATCAGCGCTCTGCAGACCCCCATAATCCTGCGTTAATCTCTAACCGTTTTGGTAAGATGATCCTCAGGGCATTAGAGTGTTGAGCCAATAATTGGGCTTTGTAATTGAATTGGGGTTGTGTGGGACTGGGATCTGCCTTGCTTAGGCCAATCGGCTTTCTGCAGACTCCCATTTTCTTATGTTCTTATGTTTTTATGTTCTTATGTTCTTATGTAACAGAGTTGTAGATATGTGGAATAGGCTACCGAGTGCTATAATGGGATCAAGAACAATAGAGCTTCAACTTGAAATTAGATAGAACGATAGGGGTTGGGTATGAAAGGAATCTGCCATGTGTAGGTCAATCAGCTCTCTGCAGATTCCCGTTTTCTTATTTTTCATATGTTCTCATTTGTGAGGGAGAGTGAGAGAGTATGGCAAGAGAGGATAGGATGTCATAAACGTAAGGAAGATAGCGATAAATTTGAGAGAGAGAGAGAGAGAGGGTGGGATGGGTTGGGTGTGAAAGAGATATGACATGTGTGGGCCAATAGGCTCTCTGCAGACTCCGGTTTTCTTATGTTCTCATTTGTGAGAGAGAGAGAGACTAGGATGTCATAAATGTAAGGAAGACAGATAAATGAGAGAGTTTTTATGAGATGGGTTGGGTGTGAAAAGGATCTGTCTTGTGTGGGCCAATTGGCCCTCTACAGACTCCCATTTTCTTTTGTTCCTATTTCTTACAATTGTGTTTTGGTTGCAGGTATATGATAATATGGGTGTATAGTAAGTAGTGTAAATAACAGGTAACGTTTATGAGATGGGTTGGGTGTGAAAGGGATGTGCCTTATGTGGGCCACTTGGCTCTCTGCAGACTCCCATTTTCATCTTGGTTGCATGTGTAAGGGATCTGCCTCATTTGTACCGGTGTGCAAACAAACAAGAGCGAGAGAGAAAGAGATTGGCTGTGTAAGGGATCTGCCTCTATTCGCTTGGTAAAAGAGTTGTCGATATGTGGAATAGGCTACCGAGTGCTATAGTGGGATCAATAACAATAGAACTTCAACATAAAATTTGATTGGACGAGGTGGGTTGGGTGTGAAAGGGATCTGCCTTGTGTGGGCCAATTGGCTCTCTGCAGACTCCTATTTTCATCTTGGTAGCATGTGTAAGGGATCTGCCTCATTTGTACCAGTGTGCAAATAAGAGAGAGAGAGAGATATTGGCTGTGTAAGGGATCTGCCTCTCTCGTAACAGAGTTGTAGATATGTGAAATAGGCTACCTAGTGCTATAGTGGGATCAAGAACAATAGAGAATTTCAAGATAAAATCAGATAGTCATATGGATGAAATGGGTTGGATGTGAAAGGGATCTGCCTTTTGTGGGCCACTTGTCTCTCTGCAGATTCCCATGTTCATCTTAGTTGCATGTGTAAGGGATCTGCCTAATTTGTACCGGTGTGCAAACAAACGAGCGACAGAGAGAGACTGGGTGTGCAAGGGATATGCCTCTATTCGTTTAGTAACAAAGCATGTATCTCATCTCTGCCGCTATAAGCATATAGACAATATAGCAACAATTTTGGATGTTTTAACAGAGGAAATGCCCTTTTTTTACTATTTCGGTTCTATTAGAGGTGGTTCTTAGGTTCGTTGCAAGTTGATAATAGGGTCAATGGCAATCCTATACATAATTAGCTTCTACATGTCTTGTATCTCATCTCTGCTGCTATAAGCATATAGACAATATAGCAACAATTGTGGATGCTTTAACTGAGGAAATGCCATTTTGTTTACTATTTCGGTTCTATTAGAGGTGGCTCTTAGGTTCGTTGCAAGTTGATAATAGGTTCAATGGAAAGCCCATACATATAGCTTCTATATGGCATATAACTTATCTCTGTCGCTATAAACATAACAACGTTTTTGGATGTTTTAATTAAGGTAAATGACATTAACACTTGAATTGGGAACTAAGAACTGGGAAACGGAAACCAACTTCAGCCGGGTTGCAAACAAACAAGAGCAAAAGAAAGAGTGATTGGCTGTGTAAGGGATTTGCAACTAATCGTTTGGTAACAGAGTTGTAGATATGTGGAATAGGCTACCGAGTGTCTTGTGTGGGCCAATTGGCTCTCTGCTGACTCCCATTTTCTTATGTTCCTATTTTTTACAATTATATCTTGGTTGCAGGTTTCTGATAACATTGGTGTATAGTAAGTAGTGTAAGTAACATATAAAGCTTATGAGATGAGCTATGTGTGAATGGGATCTGCCTTGTATGGGCCACTTGGCTCTGCTGATTCCCATTTTTATCTTGGTTGCATGTGTAAGGGATTTTCCAAATTTGTACAGGTGTGCAAACAAACAAGAGCGAGAAAGAGATTGGCTGTGTAAGGGATCTGCCTCTATACGTTTGGTAATAGTTGTAGATATGTGGAATAGGCTACCGAGTGCTATAGTGGGATGAATAACAATAGAGCTTCAACATTAAATATGATAGGACGAGATGGGTTGGATGTGAAAGGGATCTGCCGTGTGTGGGCTAATCGGCTCTCTGCCGACTCCAGTTTTCTTATGTTCTTATGTTCTAATTTGTGTGTGAGAGAGGGAGAGAGAGAGAGAGCATGGCGATAGAGAATAGGATGTCGTAAATATAAGGAAGACAGAGAGCGAGAGCGAGCGGGATGGCTTGCGTGTGAAAGGGATCTGCCGTGTGTGGGCCAATCGGCTCTCTGCAAGCTCCTGTTTACTTATGTTCTCATTTGTGTGAGAGAGACAGAGAGGAAGAGTTTATAAGATGGGGTGGGTGTGAATGGGATCTGTTTTGTATCGGCCAATTGGCTCTCTGCTGACTCCCATTTTCTTACGTTCCTATTTCTTAGAATTATATATTGGTTGCAGGTATATGATAACATTGGTGTATAGTAAGTAGTGTAAGTAACATATGTGTATGAGATGGGTTGGGTGTGAAAGGGATCTGCCTTGTGTGGCCCACTGGCTCTCTACAGGCTCCCATTTTCATCTTTGTTGCATGTGTAAGGGGATCTGCCTCATGTGTATACCGGTGTGCAAATGAGAGAGAGAGAGATTGGCTGTGTATGGGATCTGCCTCTCGTAACAGAGTTGTAGATATGTGAAATAGGCTACCGAGTGCTATAGTGGTATCAAGAACAATAGAAAGGCTTCAAGATAAAATCAGATAGGGATAGGAATGAGATGGGCTGGGTGTGAAAGGGTTCTGCCTTGTGTGGGCCACTTGTCTCTCTGCATGCTCCCATTTTCATCTTGGTTGCATGTGTAAGGGATCTGCTTCATTTGTACGGTGTGCAAACAAACATGAGCTAGAGAGAGTTTGACTGTGTAAGGGATTTGCCTATGTTTGGTAACAGAGTTGTAGATATGTGGAATAGGCTACCGAGTGGGATCAAGAACAATGAAGTGGTTGATTAGGGGGGGGTGGTTAATTTGATTGGGTGATTGATATGGGTTGAGTGGTAGATTTTGATTGAGTGGTTGATTTTGATTGAATGGTTGATTTTACTTGGATTGATTGGTTTATTTGGGTTGAGTGGTTGATTTGGGTTGAGTGGTTGATCTGTTGATTTGGGTTGATTGGTTGATTTGGGTTGATTGGTTGATTTGGGTTGTGTGGTTGATTTTGGCTGAGAGGTTGATTGGTTGATTTGAGTTGTTGAATTGGGTTGCGAGGTTGATTTTTGTTGATTGGTTGATTTGGGTTGAGTTGTTGATTTGGGTTGATTGGTTGATTTGGGTAGAGTTGTTGATTTGGACTGGCCTTAAGGAGAGAGGTGTTTTTGGTAGTGGCCGTTTATGAGTGTGGCTATTTTTTTGTTTGTGGCCGTCATGAAGTGTTCCCTTTGTATTTCAACCTTGTACTACAAGCCCCAACACTACTAGGAATGTTGTTTTCGAAGGTATAATTGCCTATGTGTACAGTCACGGCGGTAAGTCGTAGACCAGGGGCAGGAAGACATGAATGTAGTGTTCCAGTGGACCAGGGAAAACAACATGCAATTCAATGAAGAAAAATTCCAACTAATACGGTACGGAGATAATAATGGTGTTAAAGAAATTACAAATTACTTAACAGAATCTAACCACATAATAGAACGGAAAGACAGTGTGAAAGACCTTGGGGTATTAATGTCTGAAACTATGGGTTTCAAAGTACATAATCAGGTCAAAGTTGCGGCTGCGCAACGTCTAACGGGTTGGATTCTGCGTACATTTAAAACATGCGGTGAATTACCTATGATAACGCTCTTCAAATCTCTAGTGCTACAGCGGCTTGAATACTGTAGCGTATTAACATCCCCATACAAAGCAGGTGAAATAAATGACTTAGAGAGTGTACAAAGAAATTTCACTTCGCATATAAGTTCGATAAAACAGCTACACTATTGGGAGCGTTTAAGAGCACTGAATCTGTACTCACTGGAACGTAGAAGAGAACGTTACCTAATAATATACACGTGGAAAATCGCAGAGGGTTTAGTACCAAACCTACATACTCCGATAGTCATGAAATTCAGTGATAGGAGGGGCTGGGAATGCGAAATCTCCCGGATGAAAAACAGGGGTGCTATGGGCTCTCTGCGAGAGGGCTGGTTATCACACAGAGGCCCACGTCTCTTCAACAAACTCCCACGGCGAGTAAGAGACATAAGGGACGTCTCGTTAGACAACTTCAACAGAGCCCTCGATGTCGAACTGCAAAAAGTGCCAGACGAGCCCATCCTCGCAAGGGAGCGAGCTGTCGCTTCAAACAGTCTACTGCACCAAATCACCACCCATAACGAGGGGCGTCGCGCTCCTTGGTGCCACTAGAAGAGTGGCGAACACATCAAAAGGTATAAAAAGGTAAGATGCCAAAGTCCTAGCCACACATTGGCAGTAGGTTCGAACAATTTCCATCTTTGGTGGTTCAGTGGGCATGACTCCAGTGAAACAAGTGCATTGATAGTTAATAAGCTCCGCCCATACCCAGTTGCGTATGTAAGGGTAATATCGTAAAATAAACGATAATTAGGATTATTTTATTATGATTTTGTTTTGTGGTGCCTTACAGTTGAAATGCTACTGTATGTAATACAAATTATCAGACTTATAACGTGTATTGAAACTCTAAAACACTAACTCTAGACAAAACAAACCAAGGATAGATATGGAATGGAGCGCATTTATTAGGCAGAGTTCTATTACGAAAAGCTAGTTACCCCTTACATTAGAGATAAAAGTATACAACCCATGTGTCCTTTCTGTACTAATCTATGAATCAGAAACTTGGAGCACACAATTTCCTGAACACAAACTTCGTAAAGTATATACAAAAATGGAGAGGCTAATGTTAGGGATAAATTGGAGAAACAAGAAGAGAGACTCTTGGATAAGAGAACAAACAAAACTTAAAAATAATCGCATTACTGTAAACAAATAAATATAATTGTCTTGGGTAAATCATATATTTAGACAATATTATAACAGATGGACAAAAACAGCAACAGAATGAGAATCTAGAGATGGAGCTAGAGGAAGGGATAGACAGTGAACCAGATAGAGGGATGAGATCGGAAAATTTGTAAAAGTAGGATGGAACGGGATAACATCTGACCAGATAGAGTAAAAACGTTTGGGAAAGGCCTTAGTCTTGCAGTGGACTAATGCTGATGATGACGATGATTATGAAATAATAACATATGTATAGTATAATAATAAAGTAACTACAGTTAAGTCAAAATACAAATACAATAAAAATATCCTACCGTAGGTCAATTTATTTGTTTATAATTTACTTGTTTATAATAAACTCACGTGACAGCAGGTAATGGGCAGATTTACGACCGCTACACAACGTATCACCTAACAATTGAACTGAGACAACCCGGGGATATGGAAGTAATTAGCAAAACAATATAAGTATTACTCCATATTCATTTATCCTTTGCCGAATACAAATGACAAAAAGGAACTAGATTTATCGAACAGAGACTCCGGTTTTGAATTGCCCATTGACATGTGCTGGCTTAGTAATCCAGCAGGGTTGATAGTCACTAAGCCAAGAGACTAAGCCCTATTTCAATTAACTATTTTAACTAATAATACAATTGTGCATAAATTACACCATTATTATAGATTTCAAGGAATACATTAATCTCGTTTACACAGATCGTATACATATTTTATGGGGTAGCCATATATGGAAATTAACCTTACAATTGGAAAGCGGTAATGTTAGTGGTAGTTGGTTAAAACTAGGACTTCAGAGGATATGAAGCCTTACTAATGTATCGTCTAACAGGCTAATCAGGACATTCAATTCTAGAGTCTCATTTGAGAAGCCCCGTCTCTTAAAATTAATCTTGGTTTCTCTTATTACAATATACTCTCTCTCTCTCTCTGTATAATTAATTAAAAACATATGTAATGGTACTGACGTAAACAAGGTCAGAAAACGTGCAATATATGGTAGTTTACATAAGACCACTATTGTGTTTCGTCATTCGCGTTTATTCGTCTTTATGACAAATTATCCAAAGGTAGGGACTAAGAGTCGTATTCTTAAACAATTCTTTCCCTTCGAAAATGAAAGGAAGGAATTTTCTTTCGATTTGGTATTCTTAAAAAATCCTTCCCTTTCCTTTCCCTTGGGAAGGGAAAATCTTTCCCTTAAACAGGGGAAAATATTGGAATTTGAAGGACTCTCACTAGACAGGTCTTCAGTTTTCCCTTCGTCATTTTGTTCATAACATTCTCATATAATTGGAGTCAGTGTGACTAAATATTGGATTTGACCACTATGTAATTTTATTAACATGATATAATGCACGATATTGAAAATGATATTGAAAATAAAGTAATGTTATTAACAGTTTTAGAAGACCACTGAATCACTGATCTCGGCGCGAATTCGCGTGCGGACGATTTTGGCAATTTCGGGCTGCCAGCTGTTAGCCTATTCCTCATCTTATACATATTTTGATTATTATTGATTTTCATTGGTTTACTGATGTAGCCCTTTCAAAGCATCAATTTTGTGCACGGTGTGACTATATTTTGGCACGTGTTAATGCAATAAGTGTCAACATTACCAGGGTTTGAGGCTTGCCAGAGATACGCTATCAACAATTCCCAGTGATACCATAGCCTACTTTACATCATAACTAAAAATAGCTAGGCATATACTGTAAAATTAATATAAATTTGTGGGCAAACAGTAATAGTGGTCAATCATCTTATATACTAATTTAGCCTACCTTACCAGCAGAGCTGGGCACTTTAGCCAACACTTCCGCAAATAGCTAATTCCGCCATGGTGGAAGTGTCATTTTGTTGGCTCATTAGCGTTGGCGTCAAAATGGCTGCCTATTTTCGGGTTTGAAGCTCTGGAAAGTACCTCCATGTTGCAAACCTCGAGTCCGCAAAATAAAAATTCCAGCCGCCAGCCATCCCTGGGCCGCTCCTGCAGCTCCCGCCAAAAAAAGTCACATGACCAAGCCAACTACCTGTGTTCTGGAATCTAGGCCTATATATCGGCTCTTCACGTTTGTTCACTTACTTAGTAGCAAGCGTCGAGCTAACACCTACAACACACAGCAGTCCAAGAGTTCCAACCTGCTAGCACTTCAACTTTGTTTATATTTTCGGCCTATTGAAGTGAACATGTAGTCTACCATCATGCCTACCGCAGCTGCCAACAGCATGGGGAGCAGTTCACCACCATCATCCGACAGTGATGCTGCAGAGCATGCAGAAATCGAGGACATAAGCCACCCATGGCCCCACCTAGAAACCTTCTATGGGCCTGTAATTACCAAGAAGATGTCTCTGGAGAAGGGCAGAATAATCTACCCTTGCAAAATCTGCAAGGCTAAATTGGCTTTTAATACGTACAGCGCCTACACTCTTAAGAGCCATTACCAGCACGTGAGTAAAGTCGAAGTGGTCAATTTTACCTAGCATAACTTTATAATCTAGCCTAATTTAAGATTAGGCCTATAAAGTTAGGCTATCGTTTATTTGATTGATAGCCTGTTAATGTTTTAACCGAAACTAATGTTATTAGGCTACCCTAATCCCATCAAAATGCCTCAAAGCATGTAGGCCTAGGCTACGTCTAACTTATATATATGCTAGGCTATTATAGCCTAGACCTAGGTCTATAATCACTAATCCCATCAAAATGCCTCAAAGCATGTAGGCTAAATATTGCATGTTCTAACTTCTATATATAGCCTAGGCCTGTAGGCTAATTACTAATATAAGTAATTTTATTAGGCTAGGCCTAGGCTACCCTAATCCCATCAAAATGCCTCAAAGCATGTAGGCTAAATAATATTGCATGTTCTAACTTCTATATATATAGGCTAGCCTAGGCCTAGGTCTAGCCTATAATCAGTCAATCACTAATTCCATCAAAATGCCTCAAAGCATGTAGGCTAAATATTGCATGTTCTAACTTCTATAAATATAGCCTAGGTCTAGGCTATAATCACTAATTCCATCAAAGTGCCTCAAAGCATGTAGGCTAAATATTGCATGTTCTAACTTATATATATAATATATAGCCTAGGTCTAGGCTATAATCAGTCACTAATTCCATCAAAATGCCTCAAAGCATGTAGGCCTAGGCTAAATATTGCATGTTCTAACTTTTATGTATAGGCCTAGGCCTATAATCACACTCATTGTATTAGTGTCAAGTAGAAAGTGTTAATTTTGAAAGTATCATATAGGCCTAGACTAAATTTAGCCTACAATAAAATTGTATTAAATTTTGATCTGAAGCTAGGCCTTTATTCTGAGCATTAACATTAATAGGTCTAGGCTACTTTCTATTAAATTACTTATTCTAAAGTAGACCTATCTAGGGGTATATAGCCTATTGCCATTCCCAAAGGGGGGACCACGAATGAATCGCCTCCTTGCACCTCTGTGATCCGGCGTACCTCCTCCTGAATGGTGCGGAATTGCGAATACTGATTATTACTGAAGCACTCTCCCCATAAACAAGTTGCCCCAACGCTTTACTGCCCATGTGGACAAACTAAGTGGCCTATGCTATATATATTAACCCTTTCACTGCGGGTGATGTTCTGGAATGTTTTGGCAATTTCCAGGCTTTAAAAGCCTGTATGTATATCCTTGAGGTCCATGGAAGTTGGGCAACATTATATTTAACCCATAACTAGCGGCGCGCAACATAAGTCTAGTATAATAAATCTGGACTATCTGGCGGCGCTCGACATAGGTCGTGTGGCAATTTCAGCACGTAATGTTGCTGAGAGAGAGAGACAAGTGGTGGCAGGAGAGTAGCGAGCGTATAACTGCTCCAGACCACCGCGGAGAACCTACTGACACGAATCCCACCTCCTCCCTCCCTCTCTCACTCGCTACATACGGAATTGTATGGGGAAAGTGCCGAATTACATGCTTTTTGCACTCGCGTTGCGCGGTTGTTGCAAGAAAACTAGCCATCATAAAAGGATCGTTATGGTGTCATTGGAAAGCCCTGTTTATGCCCTTTCAGGGATAGATACTTGTTTTATGCTCTGGGTCTTATTTAGGCATGAAAATGATCATGTAAACAGCCCTATTTTGGGTAAAAACACCCCGCTGGTGGCTACATATTATATACCGCCTAGGCCGCTCTTAAGGTGTTAAGTAAATATATATATTTATTGACATTAGAGATTGAATTTATTGATTTACCCTTGATTCTGTAGTTTAAATTTAAAATTAATAAAAAACGGTTTGCGTTTGCATATTTGCATTTGAGGACTAGAAATTTCACAAGGTTTGCACATTTGTGTTTGCTGAAGTTATGTTCTGGGTTTGCTGATTTGTGTTTGCTGACTTGACTTTTTGTTTGTGGTGCCCAGCTCTGCTTACCAGTACCACATATTGGGTTAGGCTAGGCGGCTAGGCCTAGGCTTAGCCTACAGTAGGCTACATCATCATGTAAGCTAGCCTAGCCCAGGCTAATCTATTTTTCTTATGAATTTCATGACCCATACAGGATTGTAGGCCTAATTTTTTTTGTTCTTAGGCTACATCCCCACTGAATAAACTATCCTAGGCTAGTCTCTGTCCCTCTAGGCTAGCCCATCATAATGTTCAAGCCAACATTTGTTAGATTTTGTCAGAATTGGCTCACCTCAGATAGGCTATCTGCATTTTAAAATGTTGTGAATTTATTAGGCCTATGGGAAGGATGTAGTATTTGGACATACTACATGGCGCCTGCCTTGGTTTACACTACGCGGAACGGCGGCAGCAGTGAACGCTCGCGATCATGTTCCAGTCTATTTTGACTGCCGCAGGATTCAATAATAGGTTGACGGGGTCCTCACCCCCCCCCCCCCCCATTACATGTTGTTATCATCATATATTATATTGCCAGCAGGGGAAAATAACCGTTAAAATAGACGGGAACGTAACCACGAGCGCACTACCTATGTAAATATGACGACCGTACACCCGGATACATCCTTCACGATTCACGACTTTTGACTGCTTTTTTTAAGTAATTTGCCCCCTGCTGGCAAAATGCCTATATATGATGATGACAATAAGTCATGGGGGAGTGAGGGGGGCCCTCAACCTAATGTTGTATCCCACGGCAGTCAATATAGACGGAAACGTGATCGCGAGCGTGTGAGTAGTGTAAACAAGGCAGGCGATAAGCTCGAAATTCCTCGAATACTACATCCTTACCTTTATTACTTTATGTTATAGAAAGTCTGAGTTACCTTTCACTATAATATTTTCCCTGATTTTCATAGCCTTGTACACTATCAGGGAGCGTGTTTTTAGATTATTCGGTAGCTACCGGGTATCTTAACTACAGTTCAAGGAGACTACAGCAGCAGTTTGCACGCTCTCTGCGTTTATTTTTAATTTGACAGTGTTTGGTGTTCAAACCCCCCCCCCCCCCTGGACATAATTGTCATCATCATATTCATATATAATGCCAGCAGGAGGCAAATAACCACTCGCCGAGGGATGATTTCAGAAAAACGTGGCAAAATCTGACGCATAGAGCGTGCTAATATTGCCGCAGTGTCTGCTTGAATATTGTCATCATATTAGCCTAATCAAAACAAAATCCCTTGAAAAACATATTTGTAAACATTAGCCTATTCCATACTATTGGTTATGAGTACAATTATAGGCTACCCTAATTATTCATTACAGTATATCCTAGCCTAATCCCTCTACTTTCTTTAAATATCCAAACAATATAACTTAACCTGAGAACCTAAGATAGGCCTAGGCTATGCTAATATACAGCGTTTGATTATGCCGAGTGTATAGGCTAACTTACTAACATTGGTAGTAGCTAAAAGTCTGGTAGGCTAAAAGAAAATTTATAAGATTAGAGCCCAAAATTGCTAATGAAAAATTGTGGCTACTTATTTTGGGCTGTATACAGTATGGTATGAGATTTTGTTGAAATCTTGGGATTGTTCTTGATCCCTGGCAAGCCTCAAAACCTGAATTTTCAAACTTATTACATTAACATGTGTCAAAATGTAGTCACACTGTGCACAATATTAAAGCATTGAAAGGACTGAATCAGCAAAGCAATAATAGTCAAATATAGCCTACTCAATGTTTGTAAGGAAAACCCCACTAGTCACCAGAGTCCCCCGCACACTGTTTCAAATAAAAAAAAATGATTTTCTGTCTGAATTTACTTTACATCCTTAGTATTCTCTAGTCTTGAAGGTTAGGAATAATTGTCGGGAATTTAGATAAAGAGGTTAAATTGCATATCACTGGTACATGAAATATCCCAACAAATAGTTATATTATAATTACCAACGACGTAGTCGATGGGTGTAATCCAGTCCCCCACACACGGCTAATTCAATTGCATGACATATAGGAATGTTCACATAATACAATATCGATACAATGAACTTAGCTTAGAGGACTGGTGATGTAGGACTGTTGTTATATATTAATATTTGTAGCACATGGTGAACTGTGGGTTGAGTCAGAGCCGGGGGTGGGGGGGAGATGTTGGCTGTATGGTGTTGATTGAGAGACTAAAGGGCCGGCCTTCGATCGCTTCGCGAAATTACATATGGCTGCCGGCTCTTTTTTTTTTTTTTTTTTTTTTTAAAGAGACAATGAACGGAGGAAGGAAAAACACAGATAAAACAAAAAGGTCCATGTGCCTGAAGGCATCCTCCATTCATAAAATGTTTGTAACAACTGGATTTAAACATTTGTAGATTGTAAGTTTGTGGAAAGCAATTCGAGGGAAGTTAATTCCAAAGAGTAGTAGCTCTGGGGATAAATGAATTCTGATAAGCAGAAGTTCTGCATTGTGGAGGAGAAAGTGTAAATTCATGGGCGCTCTCAGCTGCCCTAGTTCTACGGGGAAAGATGTGGAGAGGCGGCACAATTGAAGCAAGTTCCTCGGAACAATTGCTGTGAAAATATCTGTAGAATAATGCAAGGGATGCAACGTTTCTTCGTATGGATAATGTAGGAAGGTCCTGTGTAATTGCAGGGTTATTGATTAATCTAATAGCTTTATTTTGAATTTTGTCCAACTGCCTCAATGCAACCACTCCACTTCCACCCCACAGAGGTGAACAGTAATCCATCTGAGAACGCACATGACTTTTATATATCACGGCCAACTGCTCGTCAGTGAAGAATTCTCGAATTCTCGAATTCTCGAATAATTATAACCCATAACTTGGTTTCATGATACATCTAGAGCTGATGTAGATATTTATACATTACACTTAATATTTAACCTATACTTAAGAATAAACTACAATACACAAACAACCAGCCGAAATTGTACATGCGATACGATACCGCCAAATTCAAATGTCCTATTGGACCTAAAACTGTCGGGATCATTACCCTATTCCCGACATATTGCCCTCCACCAAAAATGATATACAGGGGCTATATACAGAGAACAAAAAAGGACATCGAAGTCAAAGATCACCTTGTTTGATCTTTGATCTCTAAAGATCCACGGAACTCATAGCCGCCCTCCTTTTGGGACGAGCGCCACCTGAAGCCTGAGAAGGATGATCCTTCTCATCATCACCTGCCCCACCTTGAGGAGCACTGTCACCAGCACTCTCCCGCGTAGGGGTATCAGTAGAGACGCCAGGATCATCCAGCAGTTCTACATCCTGCTCCAAGGGATATAACCTTACGACTGGGCGAGTAGTAACCCCAGTCGAAGTTCGTATTCTAGCAACCCTTATAAGACCATCAATGCCCTGGAACAAATCGATAATTCTCCCAAGCTTCCAAAATAACCTAGGACGCTCATCATGAATCAGGACGATATCCCCGATACGAGGCCATCGTTGATTCGTCCCTTTGATCTTATTAGAGTGACTCTCGCGAAGAGACACCAAATATACTTGGGTCCACCGTTTCCATAGATCGTCAGACACCTTGTTTACATACTGGAAGCGACGACGTGTGGCGTCAGCATTGCTGAACGTAGGGTCATGCAGATCTTCGTCATTTACGGACGATCTAGGAAAGGTATTAAGGGTTCGTCCACGTGTTAGCATAGAAGGCGAAATGGGTAAGAGGTCATCAACATCTGCCGAGGTATAGGTCAAGGGCCTGTCATTGACTGACATCTCAATTTCTATTAAGATGGTTTGCAACTCCCGTCTGGTCACCAGTGCCCTTCCTAATACCTTCTTCATGGCAGATTTGACGATACCGATAGTTCTCTCCCAAATCGCCCCGAACCATGGTGCACGGGCTGGTATAAATCTCCACTGACAACCCTTTCCAGTGAGGGTAGCCACAACCTGCGGGTCATCCATTAAACTCTGGAGATATTTAGAGGCCCCGACAAAACAAGTCGCATTATCGCTCATAATAATTTGAGGGAAACCATTGCGGCCTGCAAAGCGTCTTAGAGTATGCAAAAAACCCTCACTGGACAGGTCGTCAATCAATTCAATATGAATCGCTCTGGTTACCGCACATGTGAATAGAACGGCATATACCTTTATGATATTACCGGGCAATTCTCTAACATGAATCGCTCCGGTGTAGTCCACCCGGTTACCTGAAATGGTTCAGTCCTTTGTACCCTGAACTCAGGTAAGGGGGGTAGATCTACTGGGGAGTAAGGCTTACCCTGTAATCTTTTACAGATAGTACAGCTATTGTGGATCCCTTTAATTGCTTGTCGCATCTTAGGGATCCACCAACGTTGTCGCATATACGCCAGAACATAATTTACGCCAAAATGTAGGCAGGTCCGATGGCATTGGCGAATCAACAGTTTGGTAATCAAATGAGAGGAGCTAAGGAGGACAGGATATTTCGCAGAATCAATAATGTCCGCCTTTTGTATCCTGCCTCTACACTTAATTATGCCTCCTTCCATATATAATCCTAGCTGCCTCATTAAGTTTGAGGGTTTGGCCTTTGACTCCTTGCTCAGGATTTGATGTTCAGTAGGATAAGATTCCTTTTGTACTAAACATATTAGTTTCGCTTCTGCTGATCTCAATTCATGGAGTCTGATATGCTTCGAATCTTCACTAAGGAAAGACCCGTGAGCCCGACTTCTCATGTTGTTAAGGAAACGGTATATCCATGCAAATACCCGTATTACTTGATCATAGCTGCCGTAACGTTCCCACTCTACCAACTTGTTATCCTGATGTGTAGTACTCACATTCGAACTACTTAACACATCATCTTGGGGCCGACTTGAAGGATCAGATATGTATTCCCTGAAATCCTGAGGCCATTCAGTTGGAGATATAAGCCATGGAGGTCCATGCCACCAAATAGAGGACGACATAAACTGTTGCGCCGAGATCCCCCGGGAAATTATGTCACTGGGGTTATCCCTGGTGCTCACATAGCGAAATTTAGCTGTAGGAACTAAGTTATGTATCTCATCAGTGCGATTAGAAACATAAACAGGTATCACTTTCTGGCTGTGTACCCATGAAAGTGCTATTTGACTGTCGCTCCAGACATAGACGTTATTAATCTGTAGTATGTCTGTATAAGCATCCAGTGTAAACTTTATTAGACGAGCAGACAGAAGCAATGCAGTAAGTTCTAAATTAGGAACTGTAATTTTCTTTATAGGGGCTACCTTGGCCTTTGCTATAGCCAGCGTCGCTTCACTACCAATGTATATGTATATGACAGTACTGTACGCACTATTACTAGCATCAGAAAAGGCATGTAGATCCACCCGTTGACCACTAATAACCTGACGATTAAGTTGGACCTTGCAACATGTGGAAAGGTCCGACCGAATCAACCGCCAAGTATCTTGTAACTCAGTCGGGAGGGGCGTGTCCCAATCTAGTTTTAGCCGCCACAGTTTCTGTAAAAACATACGAGCACGGATAGTAACAGGCAGCAAAAAACCTAGGGGATCAAACAACCTCGCTGACAAGCTTAAGCAGTTTCGCTTGGTCATAAGCTCACTGCCGCATGGGGTGTGACAGAAGGATATACAATCTGTGGTAGTCTCCCATTTGTGGCCTAAAAACTTCACCTCACTATTCTCAGTAGCTACACCGTCAGAAGCAAATTGACCTTTCAAAAGACCACTATTAGTGGCCCATTCTCTTAAGTATAAATGAGCCTTGGCAAATATATCGCGGATCTCCCAGCATCTCTTGAGCAATAAATCTTCATTGTCTCCAGTGCCTTGAAGATTGTCCACATAGATCCCCTGCTTGATCTCATTCTTGAAGTCAGGATCTAGTCCAGCCTCCTCAAGATGACGCAAGATAGTAGTGTTGAGAAGGAACTGGGAACAGGTCGCCCCAAATAAGACGACTCTGAACCTGTAGACCAGATACTCTGAATCTAGATCCATTGGGGGCCGTGGCCATAAAAATCTTGTCGAGTCCCTGTCTTCACAATGGAATTGAAGCATCAGGAAGGCCTTCTCAATATCGGCGACCCATGCAAACTTATGACATCTGAAGCGAAACATAATTTGCGCGAGATCAGAGACCAGGGACGGACCCGTGTACAGACAATCATTCAGGCTATAGGAGCGATCACTGGATTTAGCAGAGCAGTCATACACAATACGAACAGGAGTGGTGGAACTGTCCTTTTTAATCCCATGGTGAGCAAGGTAATGGATGTTATCTCCATACTCACTGAGATCTACTCTCTCCACAATCCACGTTGTACCTGCTCGGTTAAAACTGCCGCATAAGTCTCGCAAGAATTTGGATCCTTGACAAACTGCTTCTGAAGGCCACGTAATCTACCAAGTGCTAGATGGAAATTAGTAGGTAATTTACTCTTGTTATCATTCCAAGGGAGCCTTACCACATACTAACCCCTGCCAGAGTCATACGTTACAGTCTCTTCATACGAGCTTAACGCTAGCTTGGACTCACGATCAAGTTCATGTGGGTCAATTCCAATATTGTCCAAGTCCCATAGTTTATCTATATCAGTACATGTATTATCAGGCACATTTGGCCTAATATATTTATCTATGGGGCTTACTGCTACCTTGAGGACCGTAACCACCTCCACCTGTGTGTCTTGAGAGGAAGTGGCATAGGATCCAGAAATGGCATACCCTTGGATCGTGTGGAGCATTATTAGCTTATCTACCCGCCGATGTCCAGGGTGACCAGGTCGTAGTAATAATCAGCTCCGACCAGTAGCATAATACCATTGTTAGCAGAGAGTTGATCATCAGCCAGTTTATAACCCTTGCTTCTGAGATATTTCAAATGTGGTTGAATCTCTGATGCTATATAGAAACTGGGTAGTGTGTCGACCACTACAGCCTTGATGGGACATACCTTTCTTCTATAAACATAGGAAATCTCCACTATATCATAGTCACTGGAATCTATTTCACCAGTGAAACCATGGAGACGCAAATTCTCTTGATCCTTGCTGGTACACTTGAGCTGGGGCAATGATGACCGCAGAACGAATGACCTCTGTGAGCACTGGTCAAGTAAGGTGCGCATCATTATAGTATTATTATTATTACTCCCCACTACTGGCAGCATCATAATAGGAAGCAATTGACATTCTCGAGAAGCAATGGACATGGCAGATACTTTATCACCCTCGCTCTTACCTTTCTCATGTGACTCTTTGGGGGTTCTCCCCTTTTCTTTGCTGTCGTGCCGATCAGACTGGGTGCAAAGGGAAACCAATGGTTCCCCTTGCAATACTTACAAGGTTTGATGTAGGAATTGGTGCAAGTACTGTTAAAGAGGTCTCTTGCCAGACAGCTGGTACATAACTTAAGCGATTTAGTCTTGCCAATCTTCTGTGTAGCCTTAGGATACTTAGGGCACTGGTACCACAGATGACCGTGGACACTGCACAACTTACAACCTAATGATATTGGCCCTTTCTGTTTAGGAGAAGTTTGTACCGGGAAAGCTGCAGTAGATGGCGACATCTCCACTTGTCGGTAGTGTCCAGTACTCTCCATATTGAAGACTTCAGTCTGGTACACCTGCACCAACGCTTCCAAGTTGAGTGGAGAGTCGCTTAGTTGTCGTCTTACGATTTCCCTTAGGGGAGAGGGTATCTTGTTCAAGATACTTACACTAAATATCTCCTCCTTGGTGATGGCCATTGTCTCCATAGATCGGAGGAGGCTCTCAAAGGAGGCATAGTACTCCTTTAGGTCCGTCACATCATAGGATGGAGGATCTAGTGTAAAGAATTTGGTAATTAATGCGGTCTTGATGATTCCACTCTCCCGTAAGTTCTCTTCAGCAACTCCACTGCAGATTCGTAGCTGGTAGCTTCTAGTTTGTACCCATCGACCAACTTCAATGCCTCCCCTTTCAATTGGCCACGGAGATATGTGAACCTTTGGATGGATGTGAGTGTTTTATTTTGATGGACGGAACACTCAAAGATATCCCAAAATCCAGTCCAGGTAGCCGAATCCCCGGAAAAGGTAGGCAAAGCAAGTTTCGGCAGGTTAAAACCAGTCGCCCTTGGTGTACCGGTATCCTTAACAGAGGTTGATTCTTGGGTGGAAGATAGTCTGGCTAAGGCTGTATTAACGTCCTCAAAGTACTCAATATCTGCTGACATTTCTTCTTCCACATCGTCAGTAATTGTCAATAAACCATATACCTGCTGAGCATAACTATCATAAGTAGCTAGCGATTTAGTAACAGTAGCGAATTTACCCTTTATTTGATCAGCCGTGGCACTTAATAAAAATTCATCAAGATCTCTTAAACACTTATTTAAACTTACCTTCATCCCTCCCTTAAGAATCTTAAGTTTCTTCAAATCTGTCATCGTTAAGGTCTAATTTTCAGCAACTTAAACTATAATGAGGTCAGACTACAAACCGTTAATCGCTTAGGAATCAACAGCGGAAAACCCCCATTACTTAAGAAATTTACTCAAAAAGAATTACATAATACTTACATCCCCTTTAACATAAACTATCGAAAGGAAATTATCTGACTAGACAACAACATAAAGTACACTGGGGCTATCTATGAGGACACCGTCTACTGCGACGCAAGATAGTCCCTTACCATCTTAATGACCTGGGCCAACAAACGATCGCTGCCTTCATTGGTGAGGTGGACGCCGTCCTCGGACATATACTGGCTCCCAAAACTATATGGGGGGAATCGACCACCAAGGTGCTTGTATTTCCTCTTGAGGAGAGCATTGACTGAATTTTTCACCTTGTGGTATTCACCTGCCGGTATACCCCGAGGAGACGCCCTCTGCTCCAACCTCAATACAAGGCAGCGACCATTCGTGGATGCCTCAATTTCAGAGGTCAACTCCTTGACCTTAGCCGCTAGCTCCTGCGGGACTACCCCAGAGACGATGTCGTTACCGCTCAACACTAATACAGTGATCTCGGGCCTTAGGCTCAAAAGACCATCCCAGGCCGGTTTGGACTTAATATTATCGAGAGTGGCTCCTGGGGCACTAAACACCCTCAATACAAAACCCGGGTCATAAAACTCTCGGCGGGAAACCCCTAGGCGACCAACATAACTGTGGCCTAATATACCCACCACTTTCCCCGGGCTCTGATTGTATGATGAGGTTGGTGTAAAATTCACCCCAATGCCACTTCCTGACGCAGCTGTGGGATGGTTCCTTTGAGCCATGATGTATTGACAAAAGAATTAAATACTAAATTCATTAAAAGAAAGGGTAAGGTGAAGCACTAATTATTGAAAGCCCTTTATAGGTAAGTCTAGTTGGTTAAGCTACAATCATGAGGTCTGACTATTAACTGTCAATCGCTTAGGAATTAACAAAGACTGACACTCATGACCGCCACTATAAGCAACTAGGCTTAGGCTCTTTTATGAAATTTAAAGATAAAAGGTCACATGAGAACCCTCCCCACCAGCAAAATTAATAATGAGTCCCACAATGACAAAACACAATGAACACCACAGGCACACCACCAAAGCGAAATGAACAGCTACCACAGACACCTGCAGGCCTAGACTGCCTAGCCTAGCCTAGCCTATGAGCGCAAAATGGTGCCCGACGAAATTACCTCTACCCCAATCTCCAGCCCAGCTAACCCACCAAAAAACACCAAGGATCACACGCCCCAAAAAACCTGGAAACAAGCCCCAAAAAAGATAGGGACGGCGCCTAAATGGTAAAAAACACGAGGGAAGAAGCTGGGTGTAAACTAGGGAATGGCAGTCGGCCTAACAACGCGCGAGGCGGCAGCCATTTGTAAGCCCACAAGCGTCAAGGAAGCAAACAAAACGGTACTACGGTAAGGAAGCCGTAAGGCACGAAGGACCATTATTTGTCGGGAATTTAGATAAAGAGGTTAAATTGCATATCACTTGTACATGAAATATCCCAACAAATAGTTATATTATAATTACCAACGACGTAGTCGATGGGTGTAATCCAGTCCCCCACACACGGCTAATTCAATTGCATGACATGTAGGAATGTTCACATAATACAATATCGATACAATGAACTTAGTTTAGAGGACTGGTGATGTAGGACTGTTGTTATATATTAATATTTGTAGCACATGGTGAACTGTGGATTGAATCAGAGCCTGGGGGGGGGGGGGGGGGGGGGGGGGGGGGGGGGGTGGGGGGGGGGCGGGGGGGGGGGGTGGGGGAAGATGTGTGCTGTATGGTCTTGATTGAGAGACTAAAGGGCCGGCGTCCGATCGCTTCGCGAAATTACATACGGCTGCCGGGTTCATAATAATTATAACCCATAACTTGGTTTCAGGATACATCTAGAGCTGATGTAGATATTTATACATTACAGTTAATATTTAACCTATACTTAAGAATAAACTACAATACACAAAGAACCAGCCGAAATCGTACATGCGATACGATACCGCCAAATTCAAATGTCCTATTGGACCTAAAACTGTCGGGATCATTACCCTATTCCCGACAATAATTATGGTATTATTACATACAGTACATACAGTGTTGGAACATCAGTGCTTCCAGCAGCTGTGGTGGGTGGATTGGTATCAGTCATTATTATGATCAGTAATGGCAGTGGTGGACAAGTCCCCGTCAGTTTTTAGTGTGTACGGGTCAGCGAAAGAACGTGACACCGGATCTAATTGCACATTATATTGGGCTGCACAAGGAAGGCCAGTTAGTGAAACAAATAGTGCAAGCCACTGGTGTATGTGAGTAATCGGTAAGAAATTGGGCGAGGCCTTACAAAGATATTTGCCTAACTACATGATAACCTAGCCTTTGCCAAACTATATGATAGCCTAGCCTTAGAGGGGAGAGTAAAGAACATAAGAATATCACCCAATCTTCAAAACTATACTAATGGATAGCTAATATGATGAATAACCTACTCATTGATGCCTAAATCATAACTATTGGTGATTCATCTTTTATTCAGATTACCCAAGAACAAAAATCAATTTAAAAATTGGAAGAATCTTATTTAAAGGTTCATTATTATCCAAGCAACCTTCCGCGTCGATTTGCACGCTCTGGGCCATGAACGTTAAGTTCACTTCTATTATGTCCGCTTCTTAGGTTGAGGGGGGCCTCACCTTCCCAGGAATAATTGTCATCAATATACAGTATATATTGTTTGCAGAAGGGCAAATAACAAATAATGGTAAGGGTTGTGTTAGCGGGCGTACTGTCCACTTTGTTTACAGTCGCACGCTCGCAGTTACATTCGCGTTTAATATCATTGCTGTTATTTGCCCCTGCTGGTAATATGTATGATAATGACAACAAGTCATGGGGATGATGGGGGGGTGAGCCCCCCTCAAACCATTATTGTATCCCACGGCAAAACAATTTACCCAACACCTGGCCGTGGGATACAATAATGGTTTGAGGGGTGCTATGTCCCCTCACCCCCCCATGACATTGTCATCATCATATACAGTATATTACCAGGGGCAAATAACAGCAGTCAAATTAGACGTGAATGTAACTGCGAGTGTGCTAATATGGAAACAAAGCAGGCGGTATGCCCGCTAACACAACCCTTACCAAAATAGGGAAGGATGTCATGTTGTGCGCTCGCACTTACCGTACTTACGTTCCCATCCATTTCGACGCTATATTTTCTGCTATTTACCCCCTGTCATTACTGCATGAATACTAGGTTAGGTTAGGTTAGGTTGTTTGGTTAGGCTAATGTATTTTTATATCCAAAGGCATCCGCATAGTGTAAAGAAGAGTGGGCGGTACTGCCGGTACACCCGGTAACTACATTCTTGCCCCAAAATAATGTATAAAAATAAAAAACGGTCAAATTAGATAATTAATAAATAAATATTGGTAGCCTAAATATAAACATTGAAAAAAACTAGTTTCAATAGCATAGTAAATCTACTATGGGCCATGAATTCCAATTTTTACCAAATTGGGCCAGATCAAAGATAGCCTAGCTTTTATTTTTTCTTCGCTGAATAGAAAACAAATCTAGCCTAGGCCTATATAATATAATAGGCTAGGCCTTCAGAAGTTCAAGTTAGTATTTGAACTCAGCGCACCAGAATATGTCAGGCTATAATGTGTATTGAACTTTGAAGGTAAATACTTCTCAATAGTGGGTTATTGTACGATTCCTATAGCCTAGTTGTTAAGTTTTGGTCAGAAATGGAAGACTTGACCTTGTAATTGAAAAGTTCTCATGCTTGATATACGGTACACTAATACGCACTACATTCGGCTAATCTAATTTATCTCCATCCCTGTTTCTTATCATATCAGTTTATATGTAATTATATTCTTGGATAATAGCCTATAGGCTAGGTCTAAATGGGGACTGGACGACTCGGCCCATGGGACAACTCGGCTCGGACAGCTCGGCCCACTTTTGGACAACTCGGCCACGACGGCGAGACAGCTCGGCCCATTATTTGAGACAGCTCGGCCATGACGGCGAGACAGCTCGGCCTATTATTTGAGACAGCTCGGCCATGACGGCGAGACAGCTCGGCCTATTATTTGAGACAGCTCGGCCCCATGTTATGCTATGGGGCAATTTTTTTAATATAGCTGTGAAAAACCTGTAGCCTTGAAATTCGTGATTGTATCTAACCTTGTGATATAGCCGTGAAAAAGCCTGTAGCCTTTTAAATTCGTGATTGTATCTAACCTTGTGTGTATATATATATATATATATATATATATATATATATATATATATATATATATATATATAGGCCTATTTATATATATAATGACGATCAGACTAAAACACGCCCATTAATAGGAAAAATCACAACCATTTTAATTTTCAGCCGATGGTGATTAGCATATTTCCCATTTTTATAGAAATCAGTTACTTTGCAAATAGAGTAGCGAAATATGGAGTGATCATTAAAACGTGACATTATGGTACCCCTTGAGGTTTATGTCGCCTTTTTTATTAATTCCGGCTGTCATTAGACGATCTCATACACCTTAGGAAGGATCTGTAAGTGTTGAAATGCTGAAGACTGTCTAGAATAACCGTCTGTCTTCCGTATAACCTTACTAATCTAAATAAAATTACCTCATAATAAACAAAATACACTGTAAAGTGCGTCATGATCCTCAAGGGGTTAACATGATGATGATAGAAGACAATCATATATTTTCATTCCTGATCCTACCTACAGTATATGTCACTTTTTTATTTATTCGTTCTAGGAAACATTTATCCTCTAAGTCAGCCATTAGTATTCTCATTAATATTATTGACCTACCGAATCATTTGTTGTTAGCCATTTCTAGACCGGTACTTTCTGGATTTGAATGATCAGTTGTAGGACTTTACTGGTTTACAGTTTTACTGGGCCGAGCTGTCTCGCCGTGGGCCGAGCTGTCTCGTTTTTAATGGGCCGAGCTGTCTCGCCGTTGGCCGAGTTGTCCTGGCCGAGCTGTCCCGTGGGCCGAGTAGTCTAGCATCCGGTCTAAATACTACAACAAAATATGGCTTGTTGGTGTACATGCGCGATTTAGAGCTAGGATCCTGTATTTATTAATATCATGTTGACAATTAATTCTTGTGTTTGTGCAAGTCAACATAATTATGCTTTGAAGACAATATTTGTGTTCTAAATCATGTTTTGGGCAACAATAATGCAAGTCAACCCTTGGAAACGTTTGTTTGTCGTTTGACAAGGTTTGTTTACTACTTCAGGCATACCAACTGGTGCGCGCCTAGCTTCGCCTGTGGAACAGAGCTACCAACACTTCCGAAAAAAAATCCTTCCAAGGAATTCTTTAAGAATACCGAAGGGAAAGAAAATTCCTTGGAAGGGAAAGGAAAGTTAAGGGAAGGTATGGGTTTTTAAGAATACGACTCTAAAACCCTTTCAGTACGGAAGACGTCTGTTCTATTTCATAGTAATTATATTTAGACGATTTTATGCAGCTTTGGAAGGATCTGTGGTAGCTATAAGGTTTAATTTTGATAATTTATAACGTTTTATTTGGTAGATATCCTTGCTAAGCTGAATAATATAGTTTTAATGGTAACTGGAATACTATAAAACGGAAGTTAATCGCACGAAATGGGTTAAAACCTAACTACAGTAAGCATTATGCAAGTGACGTGGGTATTGAACATAACCCTGGTCTTCATCTTAATTAATGCCTATCCGTTACGTGCCTGAACATAACAAAGTCGATGCATAACTAAAACCGTCTCTACAGTAAATAACATTAAATGTATAACTTGGCATACCTACAATATATAACGTCAAATTGGCACTCGATCCGGTACTTAATATACAGTATTTGTGGCTAAAACGCACTCTTTCTAAACGTATATAATGAAGTGTGTGTGGATGTCTAAACCATTGTTCTAATAAATGTTTTCTGCCAAGTGACTGGCGACCCAGTAGTGGGCGGGGCCTGACAGTTTAAACTACCCAGTTTCACTAAATGTAGACTGTGTTCGGATGCAGTACACGTGCGTGGTGTCTAGAAAGGGGTTCATCCCCTGGTCCACAATTTACCGCCGTGACTGTACATCCCCCACCACTCTAGTACAGTGTATAATTATGTTGTTGCTGAAACTATAATTGTTTACTTGATTATAATACAGGCCCCAACATACCATTGGATGTTGTTGCTGCAAGTAAAATGGCGAAAGTGAGATACGGTGTCATACAATACTGGAAAAGAGAGAGAGAGAGAGAGAAGTGTTGTTCTAATTCATTCATATCATACGTTATATTATCATGAATGTGTAAATTGGACTATTACAATCACATTGATTTTGATGCTTTACCTAAGCATACTGTAGACCAAATTTTGAATGAACATAAAACTTTAAAATATATATATGCAGATAAAATATAGGCCTATTTTGATTTTCTATGTGAATGAGGGAGACAAAAGGCATAACTGCCTGCAGCAAGTGCCTCCCCCAGATTTCAAAGAGTGACAGGGCCGAAATCAAGGGACGTTCGAGCTAAAATGCCTGGACACACTGAGTTTGAAGCAATATAAGTCATAGGAAGAGGGAGAGAGTTCCAGAGCTCAGCAGTTGAATAGAAGAAAGTCTGATAATAACGTGTCACTCTTGGGTTGGAGAGTTGCACAGAGTAAAGGTGGGATTGTGTTCAAGGCGGGTACTACGTACCCTACATAGAGGTGGTGATATATATACACTGTGGGAAAGCTCCGAGGAACACTGATTATTGAAGTAGCGATAGAATAGCGAGAGAGATGCAACATTGCGGCGAAGAGAGAGAGATTGCATAGAGTTGGTGAGTGGACGGGAGTTAATGATACGAAAGGCTTTCCTTTCTACTTTATCTAAGATTGCGGTGTGAGAGGATCCTCCCCACACATGTGAATAATACTCAGTACAAGGACGCACTGTGCCCCTGTACAGAGCAAGAGGCTGCGCAGGGGTAAAGAACCCCTTGAGGCGGATGAGCACACCCAGCTTCTGGGAGGCTGCCTTAGCGAGACTGGTAATATGGTCTTTCCAAGTGAGAGCAGAAGAAAAAGACACACCGAGAACATTGAGGGAAGATGAAGGGTTGATTTTTGTGTTGTTGAAGAATAAGGGATAGTCCTCTGGAGGTTCCTGATGGGTAGTAAGATGGATAAATTGAGTTTTGGAAGCATTAAATGCCACAAGGTTTTTTCTACCTCAATTGGAAATAATAGCTAGAACAGAAGATAAGCATTTTATGGCTTCATTACGTTTACTTTTGAAGGATTGATGGCTGGGGCGTTTTGGAAAACCAATTGAGTGGTGTAAAGTAGAGTCGTCTGCATATGAATGGATGGAACTGGATGTACAGTTGAGAAGATCATTTATAAAAATTAGAAAGAGAATAGGAGATAGGACAGAACCCTGAGGAACACCGGAGTTGATAGGATGAGGAAATGAACGATGGCCGTCCACAACCGCAGCTATGGAACGGCCGGAAAGGAAATTGGAGACAAAGGCACAGATGGAGGGACAGAAACCGAAGGAGGGCAGTTTGGAAATTAAAGATTTGTGCCAGACTCTATCGAAGACCTTCGATATATCTAGTGCAACAGAAATAGTCTCACTGAAGTCCCGAAAGTTGGATGACCAAGAGTTAGTAAGATATGAAAGAAGATCACCAGTAGAGTGACCCTTAACCTAAGACGTGCGCATGGGGGGTATGAGACACCACACGCCTGTGCGCACGTATTTGAGCTGTTCCCATCACTAACATCGTTGTTTTACCATAAATATCGTTAATACTTATTCATATGCGCCTATTTTACCATTAATATGAAGATATTAACCAATTACAACAATAAAACAAGCGGAAACAGCGTTTGGATGGTCAAAATCGGCGATAGAAACCGGGAGTTACATAACCAAAGGCTGAGGCAGCCTTCCACTCCCCCACTCCTCCCTATGTCTGGAGAGACACTGTTGCACAATACTCTCTCTCTCGCTCTTTCCCACGCTTGGTAACAATGATGACAACGCCCTGTTTGCAACTCGCTAATGTTAGCACGAAAATAGACCACAGAATAAGGGAATAACAGGGAAAATAGGTGATAACTGAAGGAGGGGGGTGGGGGGGAAGTGGGGAAGGAGGGAATGTGGAGGAGTGATATTTGGCATGGCCCAGGAGCAAAAAAAAAAAAAAAAAAAAAAGGGTTAAAGTTTTTTGGGGGCTTTTTAAATGGATTTTTTTAGGCCAAAGATCTTAAGAGTCTTCCCGCAGTCGCCCGGGGAAACTCTTAAGAGTCTTCCCGCACTTGCCGGGTTAAGGAAGCCATACTGGCGATCTGAGAGCAGATTATGAGAAGAGAAATGCTTAAGAAATTTGGAAGCAAGAATAGTTTCAAAAACTTTAGAGATACAAGATATGAGAGCAATTGGACGATAGTTGGAGGGTTGAGAGCGGTCACCCTTCTTTGGGACAGGTTGAATGAGAGCAAACTTCCAGCAAGAAGGAAAGACGTTAGAGGAGAGGCAGAGACGAAAGAGTTTGCCTAGGCAGGGGGTCAGCACGGAAGCACAGTTTTTAAGTACAACAGGAGGAACACCGTCCGGACCGTACGCCTTCTTAGTATTAAGCCCAGAGAGGGTAGAAAGTACGTCTTTAGAAGAGATTAGGATATTAGGCATAAGTAGGAGAGAGGGGGGTGGAGAGAGAGGAATATCACCAGAATCATCCAACCTAGAGTTTCTGGCAAAAGTTTGAGCAAAGAGTTCAGCTTTGTCAGAGGAAGAAGTGATGGTTGTGCCATCAGAGTGGAAAAGGGGAGGGAGAGACGTGGAAGAAAAGTTGTTGGAGAGGTTTTTGGCTAGATGCCAGAAAGCTTGGGAAGAGCTAGAGTTGGATAGTTCAGGGCATTAATTATTGATGAAAGAGTGCTTGGCAAGTCGAAGAACAGATTTGGCTTGATCCCAGGCAGAAACGTAAGAAGAATGAGATTCTTGAGTTTTAAGGCGTCGGTACTTTTTGAATGCTTCCTCCTTGTTGCGGACAGCATTAGAACAAGCGTGAGTAAACCAAGATTTTTTTGCATTAGACTGTGAGAAATAAAATGGAATGTACGCTTCCATGCCCGAGAGAATTACCTCGGTAATGCGTTCAGCACTCTCCGAGGGTCCTCGGCTACGGAAGCAGAAGTCATTCCATGGGAAATCAAAGAAGTACTGCCTGAGAGCCTCCCAGTCAGCAGTGCCAAAGTGCCAGAAGCGCCGCCGGCTGGGAGGGTCGGATGGCCGTACTGAAGAGATAGGAGAGGTGACGGAGATAAGTTTATGGTCGGAGGAGCCCAAAGGAGAGAAAAGATTGACAGTATAAGAAGAAGGGTTGGAAGTCAGAAATAAGTCAAGAATGTTGGGCCGATCTCCGAAGCGATCCGGGATACGGGTAAGTTGCTGGACCAGCTGCTCTAGGTCATTTATGATAGAAAAGACGTAGGCTTGTTCACCAGGTGGGTCAGTAGAGTGAGAGGAGAGCCATTGGCGATGGTGAACGTTGAAATCTCCTAAGATGGAGATTTCAGCGAAGGGAGAGATAGATAGAATGTGTTCCACTTTAGAGTTTAGATAGTCAAAGAATTTGGGATAGTCGGTAGAGTTAGGGGAAAGATAGACAGCACAGAAATATTTAGTATGAGAATGACAGGATAGTTTTAGCCATAAAGTTGAGAATTCAGAGGAGTTGAAATCGGGAACACGAGAGCAAGTGAGTTTGTTGTGCACGTATGCACCACAACATCCGCCTTTGGCTTTGAAACTAGGATAGAGAAAGTAGGAGAATACAGAGAAGGGGCTGCTGGCAGTTGCTTCAGACACCTGAATTTCGGTGAGGAAAAGAAGATCAGGTTTGGAGGAGGAGAGATGGTGTTCGATAGAGTGAAAATTAGAGGAAAGGCGGCGAATATTGCAGAAGTTGATAGTAAGAGTGACAGGCCGTGGTCCATAGTCTTTAGAGGGGTCGTCAGGGGAAGGTCGGGCATGTGTGGGGGTATTTATGGTCCCCCCCCCCCCCTGGGAACTCCGAGGCTGGGCCTGTGTTCATCATCATTTAATAATTATGAAGGAGGAAGTGTGGTGTGCATGTTAAGTGTAGTGAAGTAGATAGGAGGAGGAGGGGTTTGTGAGAGCATGCTGGACTACTCTCATTGTAAGTGAGGCACAAAGGGAATCAGTAAGAGAGGCCAAGCAAATGAAACAGGAGTTCCAGCGATTCCTTATCAAATGCCCACATCCTCTCCTGGGTATAGCCCTGTTCGATTGGTGCCTACAATCTACCCCCATTCCCCCTATTAGTCTCCTTGTATGACACGCAGTAGGACACGTGGGGCATATTCTTTTTTTCCTCCACCCCCAGGGGGCTAATAGGCCTAATAGGCTAATAGGCCTACAGTTCACACATATAATCTTATATAATTTGACAAATGGCGATCCCATCTGACACACACACACGCACACACACACATCCTCCACTCCCGCCACTTTACATAATTTGTACATTCTTACCGCTAACATCAACACTATATAAATAATAGTCTCAAAATCATTATCACGCTCTCCTCTTCTGTTGGGAGAGAGAGAGAGAGAGAGAGAGAGAGAGAGAGAGAGAGAGAGACTAGTGACGTCACATACTATTTGTCACCAACCCACCCTCCCTCCCTACGAAATGTGTTGACTTGGCCTTGGCTCACGTGAGTTTGACGTCTATGGGGATAATTTTTCCATCTCTTCTTTATTGTATATAAATTCTCTTCACTTCACTCAATATTTTGCCTGTTAGGGCGAGATATAAAGAGCGAAAATATGCACAATATGCATAAAGAGAGAGAGAAAGAGTCTCTCTCTCTCAATTTTTTTTTTTTTTTTTTTTTTTAAGAGACAATGAACGGAGGATGGAAAAAACCCCAGATAAAACAGAAAAGGTCCATGTGCCTAAAGGCATCCTCCTGTCATGGCATAGTTGATTAAAAATATAGAAGCTAAGCATATTGTATATGTTGTTAATTGTTTAATGCAATCATTGTATAGAAATGTGTATTGAAATTCTAGAGTTTTAGTTAATGTTTCATTTGTGTTCGGTACTTTGTTAATACTGTAGCTAAATTCTGTCAATTGATTAATTCAAGGATTCATTGATGTGTTGTGGTTTCATATTGTGGTTCTAATTAGCAATCACTTAACTAAATACTATTATAAAGAATAGTTTCATTGCTTCGTTCATTGGTTCAATTATATAAATAGTTTTCTTTATATCAGCATTCCGTATGTTTGCTTCACGGAATCAGTATCATGGTTGTTGGATATAGTACTTTGTTTCATAAATATAAGTATTTATTTTCAATGGAAGAAGTGAATGTCTGGTATTTTGGAGACTTGATGGTCAGTAACTATCAGACCCTGATAGGAGCTAGACATCCTCTCTCTTCCCAATTATCTCTAGGGGTTATTTTATTCATTGTGAAGCCATTTTGATTTGTAAGAGTGCAGTGTAAATATTGTGTACAGTAATTTGTGTTTAATTTAATATAGTAATATATAATATGCTGTGGTTTATCTATAACTGAAACCTCTTATTTAAATTTGTACGGAGAAAATAAGACTAAGATATAACAACAATGAAAGTAATGTTACTTAAAGGACAGCTTTAAGTTTTAAGTCAACAATTCGTAACAAAATGGGGGCCTGTCCGGGATCTGAAATGTATTACTTTTGATTCTTTCTGTGAGTTTCACTTGTGGTGATGAAATTTGGCTTCCTCTTCATTTTTATATATTTACTCAACATGTCTTTTGACCCCAGTAAATTTATTATCAGCCCTAAAGTTGATCAACTCAAAAACATTAAGAAAAGTGATTGGATAACACTAGCTAGTCATTACGAAATTTCATTTTCCCATTCCATGAAAAAGTTGGAGATCAAGAAGTTAGTAGTTGATTGTATGGTGGAACAAGAAGTTGTACCACCATATAGTCTAGACCTTATATTGGGTAGTGCCTCCGAAATGGTTCTTATGCGGAGGTTTGAAATGGAAATTAAGGAAAAGGAACTGATGAGAGATTTTGAGTTGACAAAATTAACTTTAGAAAGGGAAAAGAGAGAGAAGGAAAGGGCTGAGAGAGAAAGGGAGAGAACCTTTGAATTGGAAAGACTGCGGCTCTCTACACCCACTGCCTCTGATTTTGATATTACGAGACATCTTAAGCTAGTGCCAAAATTCAATGAAACTGATCCCGAGAGATTTTTTCAGCACTTTGAAAAATTAGCCGATAGCATGCAGTGGCCAAAAGAGAAGTTGTCTCTCCTGATTCAAAGTGTTCTCACTGGAAAGGCTCAGGAAGCATATGCTGCATTAACCATTAATCAAAGTAATGACTATAAAGTAGTAAAATCAAGTATTCTGAAAGTTTATGAAATGGTTCCTGAGGTTTACCGTCAGAAATTTAGGAACCTTAAGAAGAGTGTAACTCAGAGGTATATAGAGTTTGCCCATGACAAAGAAACTTTGTTTGATAGGCGGTGTGACTCTAAGAATGTATAAGATTTTTGTTTGGAGATTTTCCAGGATGTTGTAAACTGATATATCATGATGTGGATGTTAACAATTCTCTTCCCCTCAAACAGCATCCATATCGCATGAATCCGTTGTTACGGCTGGATCGGCAATACATATTCGGGATTCTTGATCGTAGGACAGAAATGGCTTAAGTGACAACGACACGCTCGATTCCAGTCCCAAATACTATATGCTCCAGACAACAAAAGCACCAACGCCCTACAGAGTTATCGTCTACGGTAACGAGGTACCTTAACTCGGCGAAAGTGTACAACAGGGGTAGGCTATGAGGCTAAACTCCCTCAGACATTTATAGGTTACGTTATTACTAAAGAAATGCAATACTCAAGAAGTTAATATTAAGCCTCTAATAATGTAGAATAGAAGCAGGCTAAAGGTATGACAGTGAAATGCTAAATGACAAATGTACACGCCTACTTGAAAGCGCGTGCACTACACTAACTGTCCCCTACTAACATGCACTAGCATGTAGCATACAAGATGTTCATGATTCAGTAGATACCTAATAATACACATGGGAGGAACATAAATAGTAGTCACTTATTATAATAATGAATCTATACTTGGAATAACTAAAAGGTTGCAGGCAACAGTACTGCGCCGGTAGCCTACTACCGCATAGGCTACTTCGCTTCTCTCACTCTGTCTCCCCTCCGAGTCCGTATGCGCCCTACGCAACAGAACTCCGGACACAGCAGCAAAACGACAGTGCAGTTAATTGATACATGAAAGTATTAATAGTGTTGTCTTGTGTGTGAGTAATGTGTATTGTAAAGTGTTACACATATATACTTAAAGAGAGCTGCAATGCATAGTAAAATAAAGATATATCCCACTCATCATCCCCATGTGTTCTAGCTAGCAGGCCAAGTCACAGGAACAACGAGTCCCAGCACCGAAAGCGAGAACCCAGGAGAAGACTGTAGAGAACACAAGGACAGATAAATTACGTTACTCTACTATACCGGCACTACGAGCGAGCTGTAGTCTCGGGTGCTACACTCGCTCCTGGCTCGGTATGCAAATCAAGGCTAAGTCCTCGTCCCTCTACAGACAACTCCGGGGCATGGTCGGGCTCTTACACATGGCACCAGTCTAGTCACAAATGGGATGATGAGCGGGGCATATAACTCGTGAACATGTAGAACATTCACCAACTATCCTCATCAAGAAGATCGCTGTTCACATTAACCCCTTAAATCTAATACATGTAAATATATGCTTGTCCTAAGAGTAATACGAGAGGTGAGTGCTGAAACTCCTTTAGGACCTCAAGGGAAGGTTATGCATTTAAATAGAGAGAAGAATGAAATGAGAGTAATGTCGTCAGAGAGAAAGAGTGCAACCGTGAGAAGTTGGGAGAGAGGGCAAGGGATGTTAGAATCTCAAAGGTTCTAGGCAACCTGGTCATGGAACACACAGCCAGCCTCCAGGCAGTGTGCTGTACGACAACATGGGCCCAGCCCAGGCAGGCAACAATGGACTACCAACCCTGTCGCGCCTAGCTATAAGCGCAAGGCTGCCAACCAGTCCATACGTCTGGCAACCACCCGACCGGCAGCGCGGCGCGTTGCTACCCTCTTGCTCTGAAGCCTAACTCACTCTCTCTCTCTGAACTCCCATTGTCTTATCTATCAACTTCTCTATTGATACTACATATTAAATGGAAGGTCTCGACATTGCTTAAAACAAAACCCACCACTGGTTAGCACATGACGAGACCTTTGCAGAGATACAAAGAACATAGTTATAAGTTGTCACACTCAATATACATAGCGGCTGACGGTAGCCAGATCACGGGCGGTACAGTCGAGTACCAAGGAGTACAATCAGGTTGCGTTGCAAAGCACTGGGTGCGTCACACCGTTTAAACGAGACTACTTGCAGGGAGAGGTGCAGTTTCTTCTAGAAAACAACCTGGTGGAGAGAAGTAATAGTGAGTGGGCATCACCTTGCCTGCTCGTCCCTAAGCCAGATGGTACAATGCGCATGTGTACAGATTATCGCCGGATCAATGCAGTCACTCGACCAGATTCTTTCCCGCTGCCAAGGATTGACGACATCATTGACAACATTGGGCATGCTACATATATCACAAAGCTGGACTTGCTCAAAGACTATTACCAAGTGCCTCTTACTGAGCGGGCACAGCGTATTTCTGCCTTTGTGACTCCTCAAGGATTATACCAATATCGCGTTATGCCGTTTGGGATGAGAAATGCACCCGCAACCTTCCAGCGCCTTATGAATATGGCGACGGATAAGCTGGACGGTGTACAAGTCTACATTGATGATCTCGTGGTGTACAGCAGCACTTGGGAAGATCATCTGGTCCATCTGCGAGCTCTATTCCAGAGGTTCGCTGAGGCTAACCTGTCAGTCTTGTGTCAGTCTTGTGAAGAGTGAATTTGGATGTGCATCGGTGACATATTTGGGACATGAAGTTGGAAGAGGTAAAGTCGCACCAAGGGCAGCTAAGATTGAAGCTGTTCAGCAGTATCCAGTGCCTACGACCAAGAAGGAAGTCATGAGGTATTTAGGCATGACTGGCTATTATCGCCGATTTTGCCCTAACTATTCCAATGTGGCAGCTCCTCTCACAAACCTCCTTAAAGCAAAACAAAAATTTGTTTGGACAGAGGAATGTGATAATGCTTTCAAGAAGATTTCCAATTTGTTGGTACATGCTCCAGTTCTCCAAGCTCCATATTTCTATCGCCAGTTCCATCTCCAGGTTGATGCCAGCGAAATTGGAATAGGAGCAGTCTTACTTCAGACTAAGGATGGCGAGGTGTTACACCCGGTCTGTTATTATTCAGCTAAACTAAAAACTCATCAACATAATTATTCTACAATAGAAAAGAGGGGCTGGCTCTAATCATGTCATTAGAAAAGTTGAATGTGTATCTGCAATGCACTATTCATCCTGTTATCATCTACAGCGATCATAATCCCCTAGTTTTTATTGACAAAATGAAAAATAAGAACCAGCGACTAATGAGATGGTCCCTGGCTTTACAGAATTATAATATTATCATTAAGCATATTAGTGGAAAACTGAATTTGATTGCAGATGCCCTCTCTAGATGTTAAAATTAGGAGTATAATGTTAGTTCCATATTTTTGAAATCATTGAATTCATTCCCCAGCATGATCTTGTCATTGAATTAACACAAGTTTCCTTCACACTCAATAATATAGATTTAGAGAAACTATGTAACATTTGTACTTGAATAGTTACTGTGCGTAATGATTGTTAAAGCTTTATTATTGTATCATAAAGCATTTTTATTTGTGGGGGAAGTGTCATGGCATAGTTGATTAGAAATATAGAAGCTAAGCATATTGTATATGTTGTTAATTGTTTAATGCAATCATTGTATAGAAATGTGTATTGAAATTCTAGAGTTTTAGTTAATGTTTCATTTGTGTTCGGTACTTTGTTAATACTGTAGCTAAATTCTGTCAATTGATTAATTCAAGGATTCATTGATGTGTTGTGGTTTCATATTGTGGTTCTAATTAGCAATCACTTAACTAAATACTATTATAAAGAATAGTTTCATTGCTTAGTTTATTGGTTCAATTATATATATTATATTCATTGATGTGTTGTGGTTTCATATTGTGGTTCTAATTAGCAATGACTTAACTAAATACTATTATAAAGAATAGTTTCATTGCTTCGTTCATTGGTTCAATTATATAAATAGTTTTCCTTTTATCAACATTCCGTATGTTTGCTTCACGGAATCAGTATCATGGTTGTTGGATATAGAACTTTGTTTCATAAATCTAAGTATTTATTTTCAATGGAAGAAGTGAATGTCTGGTATTTTGGAGACTTGATGGTCAGTAACTATCAGACCCTGATAGGAGCTAGACATCCTCTCTCTTCCCAATTATCTCTAGGGGTTATTGTATTCATTGTGAAGCCATTTTGATTTGTAAGAGTGCAGTGTAAATATTGTGTACAGTAATTTGTGTTTAATTTAATATAGTAATATATAATATGCTGTGGTTTATCTATAACTGAAACCTCTTATTTAAATTTGTACGGAGAAAATAAGACTAAGATATAACAACAATGAAAGTAATGTTACTTAAAGGACAGCTTTAAGTTTTAAGTCAACAATCCGTAACACTCCATTCATAAAATGTTTGTAACAACTGGATTTAAACTGTTGTAGATTGTAAGTTTGTGGAAAGCAACTCGAGGGAAGTGAATTCCAAAGAGTAATAGTTCTGGGGATAAATTAATTTTGGTAAGCAGAAGTTCTTCATTGTGGAGGAGAAAGTGTAAATTCATGGGCGCTTCCAGCTGCCCTAGTTCTACGGGGAAAGATGTGGAGAGGCGGCACAATTGAAGCAAGTTCCTCGGAACAATTGCTGTGAAAATATCTGTAGAATAATGCAAGGGATGCAACGTTTCTTCGTATGGATAATGTAGGAAGGTCCTGTGTGATTGCAGGGTTATTGATTAATCTAATAGCTTTATTTTGAATTTTGTCCAACTGCCTCAATGCAACCACTCCACAGAGGTGAACAGTAATCCATCTGAGAACGCACATGACTTTTATATATTACGGCCAACTGCTCGTCAGTGAAGAATTCTCGAACTCTGTACAGGAGTCCCATTTTTTTAGAGGCATTCTTAGCAATGCTTCTAACATAATGTGTCCAGCTCAGGTTAGTAGTTAATGTTACCCCGAGAATGTCAATACTAGGGGAAGTGGGAATATTTACATAATTAAAAAATATATGGGAGTCAGTGAGATTTTGTCGGTTAGAACACTGAATGTACTTGGTTTTCTGTGCATTAAAGGAAACTAGATTCTTTTGTCCCCATTCATTAATTCTAGGAAGGTCCTGGTTTAGAGAAATTGCAGTGTTTATTTTTTAATTTATAAGATCGGGTTGGGTGAAAGAATTGGTAATGTGAAGGAACTGTGGAGTGTTGAGTCATCTGCGTAGGAATGTATTGGATTATGAGTGGTAGATATGAGATCATTGATATGAATGAGGAACAGAGTTGGGGCCAAAACTGATCCCTGGGGAACACCAGCATTTATTGAGTGAAATTGAGAATAAAGGCCATCTACCATTACACATATTTTTCTGTTATGAAGATAAGAAGAAATTAGTGGAACTAATGATGCAAGGCCATAGTGTGACATCTTCGACAATAAGGATTGATGCTAGACTCTATCAAATGCCTTTGATATATCCAGTGCTATTGTATGTGTTTCACCATATGTTGGTCTGTAGCTTGGTTGATTTGATGCTTAAGAAGGCAAAGAATGTCTGCAGTTGATCGCCATCATCTAAGACCATATTGCCTATCACTGATTAATTTATTATTCTCAAGATGCTTAATTATGTGATTATTTAATATAATTTCAAAGACTTTACCAAGAGTGGAAGTTATAGCTATTGGTCTGTAGTTTGATGGATCTGAAGAGGCACCTTTTTTAGGAACTGGATGGATGTTTGCTTCTTTCCAGGGTACTGGGAAGCATGAGGTATGAGTACACAGACGGAAAAAAATTGCCAACACAGGATCGAGCACCAAGGAGCAATTCTTAAGTACTATTAAGAACTAAACGTGTTTGACTTTCCTTATCACTCTCCTTTTTCCTTCCTTCCTTCCTTCCTTCTTATTTTTCTCTCATCTCTCTTCTGTTTCGTTGTGGGAGGGGTTACATGTTTGGAGGCAGGACTTGTTACAGTATTGCCAGATACCTTCAACCCTCACTATCATATCATAATGGATTTAACTTTTTTGCATAATTTTAAATACTGAGGGCATTAATATACCATTTTCCTATATTTTTTGTGGGGATATTTGTATGATTTAGTGCTATAATTTTGTCTGTCCAGGGTTATACTCCATTGTGGAAGTTAGAACGGATCTGGCGATACAGTCACTCTCTCTCTCTCTCTCTTTCTCTCTCTCAAACTGCACACGCAAGGGGATAGGTGAGTCTGGGGAGGGGGAGGAGGAGGATGACTGCAGTGTTGCCAATTTTGTTACATTACAGCTTGATGTAAGAAGTATTGACTTCAATCTAGCAGCTATTCTTTTTATATCAGAGACATTTACTAGGGATAATTTGAAAATTTCAGACATTCTAGTTATATTACATTATCAAACTTGCAAAACAAACAAACAAAAACTCTTTAGAGATTATGGCATTAATCTAGCATTTTTTGACTAGGCAACATGCTAGCGACTTTTGAGAAAGGATCTAGCGGTATTTTGTGGTAACACTTGACTTAGGGTTGAGGGAGGAGGGTTAAAATAGGAGTCACACGAGCAATTGACAAAACTTTAAAGGTCTAGAACTTTGTTATTAAACTAAGCATTTGGCAAAGGGAGGAATTGTTAAAAACCTTAACCAATACTCTGCTATTCACCAAGAATAAATTTGAATTATCATTATTATTTGGTAGGGTAGGTATGTATAGGTAGGGTGGTTAAATAATTGCTGGAATTCGTAGGGACTCCCAACTATTTTGAGAGAGTTAAATTTAAAAAAAATATGGATCTGAATGATTATATAACTATTATTAAGCAAAACTAGGGGATGGGGGAAACCTATAGAATGAAGACTGAAAACGTTGTGTGGGTAGGTAATACGGTTTTAAAGTAATTTTTGAATAGACAGTTTTCAATGCTGCGGCCAAACTATTCCACCAATTTCTATTCTTTTGGTACCAAAACGTTCGGAATTGCGAGCCTCACCCAACCACGCCAACATGGCTTGTCATCCGCGTAGTTTTCAAGATGTGGATTTTAAGTGTTTTCGAGGTTTATTCAAGATTGCCGAAAAAAACCCCACGTGTAAAGCAAAACCTTTTCCATAAAATTTGCGGAACATTATTAGTGGAGTCCATATGCCAAAGCCCAATCATTTCCTGTGAGTGGGAGAGACGGTATTGAGGTGTCAAATTTCCCGGGAAATTGGCTGCCACGGACCTGTTTGGCCGCCATTTCGGAGGTTTAGCAAATCAAAAGTTGCCCATTACAAAAACGCGCCTTGTGTGTAAGTTTGATCCCTAACCAAAAAGCGGTTCTGGAGTTAATGCGTAAAAACCGGAGTGGAAAAATAATTTGGCAGAATAAGAAGATTTAATGATTACAATAAGGGTTCCCCGCAGGGCTCGAACTCCTAATAATAATAATAATAATCATCATCATCAGCAGCATCATTATTATCATCATCAGAAGGTAGCTAATAATAACGTGCACATTATGTAACTGGATGAACTCCTTCAATATGCTACTGCCATTTTTAATGTTCTGGTAAATAATGGACGATCTTAGTTTAAGAAGAATGAGAAATCAAAATCAAACTTTTTCAACTTGCTTACTCCCTATAGTCCTTTCTGTATAACATCATGTATTAATAGCCAGAGTAACAAGAGGAAACTGGGATTATACTGAAAGGATTACAAATACATGAAATATATGAACTGACCTCGAGTGAGAGAGCTAAGAGGTCCCCCACGGCCGTAACCCAGCCCCGTGCTGACCCCTCCACCAGTGTCTCCGGCAAGGACAACTCCCACGTCTCTAGCGAGTCATCTCCACTCTCCAAATCTTTCAAACAGAGAAAAAAATAAAGAAATACATTCATTTCTTCTCAAGATATTATGCGACCAGAGACACACACACACACATACAGAGAGACAAACAGACACACAACACAGGGGTGGGTACAAAACCTTGGGACGATGCGCGGGGATAAATACTTCTAACATGACAAATATTAAAGTTGTCTGTGCAATCAAGTCTCCATCACTCGTTATTATTGTTAAGTTTATCTCTAAAGGCGACACTATTCAAATTATTTAAATGAGGTTACACATCTCTAGTATTATGAGGAGGTATGGTGATGGCCTTAATTCATTGGTAACTTTAGAGTTGTTATCATTAGATATTATATACCTAGTGTTCAAGGCATGAGATTCATGATTAACATATTTCAGTATATTTTGTTGTTATTACTTTAACTATTTATATTGATTAGTACATCGAAAAGTATGCATAAAAACCTACCTTGAGCACAAATATATTTGGTCCACGTGTTTTCTCTAAGAAAACCTTCAGCTTCCACTTTGATTGGCTTGATAAGAGCATCGCTGGAAGAGATACAGCTTATTAAGACATTAGAGTTAGGGAGTGATCCATCCGTTACTCATCCATTAGGTGAAATTTATTAACCCATACAAGAATATTACAGGGGTTGTATTTGTTGAAAGAGATGCCAGACACGGACATGATTAGGATTATTAATCAAACAATCATACTCCATGGCAGTGGTTATGAATTCATAATCAGTCATAACCAATTTCTTGGAACTTAAATAATCATAAACATATTATCACAACTTAAATATTAGGAATAATGATAATCAAATCATAATCATAATATTTTCTAGTATTAATCAATTAATATAATACGAGAATTGCTTTGATAATTTTCAGGTAGCCATGGTATACTGTATATGATATACAGTAATATCCCCTTGATATGGTCTCCGTCTACAATCAGCGGTAATGTTATTTCGAGGATTTGATGATGTCATGTTCAGGTTAGTCTCAAACATGTTCCAGCATGCTTGGCTATACCAAACCACATGCATGGTATAGGCGTGGTCAGAAATACTTTAACACCTCGTAATGATAAAAACAAGACAGTGCTTGTAAACTATTGGATCCCAGTAATATGATCATTGTTGCACAAGCAAGTTATCGAAATAATTCGTCAGTGTATCATAATTGTATTTCCATAATTATATTGTCCAGAAATTCCTGACCACTACTGAAATGTCTGCCGGTTTTGAGGCTAGCAGCTGGCTCCATGCCCAAACACAATAACGCTCTCTAACTCTAGGTCTTCCCAGTCTTTCTGGTGTAATGGTTTAGATGCTTATGTTCTTGGTGTGGTATCCTGAGTTTGAATCCCGGGAGGATCATGTGCTTTCATTAGTTTATTCTAGTGCATTGGGGTTTGTAATGGAAGATTGATGTTAAGAATGGGGTGTTCCTTAATTTACCCAAAAACATCTCAATTTTATTTCCTCATCATTCCGTCCTCTTTTCCTCTCCACCTGCACCACACTCACTTCTTCCTTTGACAAAGCTGAACTCTTCGCTAAAACTTTTGTTAAAAACACTATCTTGTGAATATAAATCCAAAAAACGTTATGAGCACTTTATATATAATTAATTTGTTCGTCCGCATTTGCAACATTGTGTCCAGTTTTGGTCGCCATACTATAACTAGAGAAAGTTCAACGGAGAGTAATTACAATTATTCCCCGACTAAGGCATAAACGATATGAGGAACGACTAAAAGAGTTAAACCTATTTACCTTGACAAACTGCAGAATAAGAGGGGACTAAATCCAAGACAACATGGATGCAAGTAAGTACTTCACAATAGATAACTCAAATTTCACAAAAACTATTGGTTACAAAAATTGCCGAAAAGGCATTTCATTCACATGAAGCGAAGCACTTCTTTTTCAACAGAGTGGTCAACTTATGGAATAAATTGCCTAGAAGTGTTGTAGAGTGCCTTAGAGTCTAATCATTCAAATATTACATTGATAAATATCTTGCCACGAATCCATAACTGACTGCAATTGCGCTCGAGTAATATGACCGTTTCAGTAATGTACATAGTACTATAATTTTGTTTTCTGACCTCGGCCTTTCCGGAGCCGAAGCCCTTCGTTGGCTGTGGCCATCTTGTTTTTTGTTACAAGCAACCTTGTAGTTCTGTTGTTCCTTGTATTCCTTTGTATTCCTATTTTGCACGATTGTAGTACTATTCCTCCCTCTCTCTTACTTAAGGTTAATATCTTAACCCTCTCATTCTCGCTATAGTTTAAGCGTAAGTGTACTCACAAGTGGATTTTGCCGTACCGCGAAACGATACACGTATGTTATCACTCTGTTTTAACCTACAATTATTACCTCAATTTGCAATGTATTATTCGTCCAAAGATAGAGCAACACCCATGGTATTATGAAACCAGACACAAAATCCCATAAGATAAAATTATCACATTGAAAATGAATATAATAAATATATAACCATTTTTCAAAGTTTACACAATCATAATTTTGTTATAAGCTGAGCAACACTTTTATCTATGAAATTAGAAGCATTCTTCACGCTCATTCCTAATGTGGCGTCCAAATATATTTATCGTCAATATCTGCCTTTATATGAAAACAATTTAAATCCGTATTTGGCGAGTAAATAGTATTCATGCGTAACCAAAATACTTATTATTCATCGATTTTGACCAACAAGAAATATGTTTATTACAATCTAATATATGTCTATAGAAAGATGAAAGGCCGATCTACAATATTATTGTACCAAAACCCACAAAACATAAATCCTTTCCCACACTGCAGGACGCGATCGCATCCTTAAGGAATAATTTAAACCTTTGTGACCATCAGGGATGTTTAGAAAACTTTAGTTTAATTACTTCAACCTCTACAATTGTCGTTGAGAGAGTTGTGGGCAGAAATCTAATTTTGGAGAGGTAATTATGAGAGTAAGAGAATTCTACTTTGAATACTAAACGGCAACCCCCAGACCTGAAAGGGTTAAATGATCATCGATAAAACCAATGTGGACTAAAAATATTTTATGTTTTTCCAACAATATCCAAATTTCCATCGCCATAAGTCAAAGTTTTGAGCACAACAGCAGGTGTTTATATATGAAATGACAAGCATTGTTCATGCACTTTCCAAAAATCCAATCAGAATTTGTCCATCATCAATAGTATTTAGTATATGATTATAATTGCACAAAAGTATACCCCTCAGTTCTAGCCCTCATAATGCATATTAATCACCACATATTTAAAATCTACCACCATTTATATCATAATATAATCATAATAATTAAAGTACAATCAAAATGTAGTCATAATAATATCATAATAATATCATAATGAGAAAACAAAAATACCACTTAAGATCAGTTTTGCAAGCTTATTTACCAAGATGTATTATTCTCATTTCATGGAATATAGTGTTTTATTGTTGTGTATCATTCTGTGAATGTAGGATTTACATTGGCTTACCCATACCTCCAAGAATCTTTAGATGCTTCCCCCCGATAGTGGGGAGGGCTATGAAGATCAGGGAAAATGTGGGTTAAATGATAAAATATTAGCCCAAGAAACAGTTTTAAATAACAATGGAAAAAAATAAACGAATATACGAAATAAAGATTATGGAGACATAAGTTGGCTCAGAGTAAGCGATTGGATAAAGGTCGCCATTGGATAGAGGATAGGCTGGGCTCTAAAATCCATTAATATAAATCAAATCATAATCACAAAACAATTCAGGACAATAACTACAATCAAATCTTAATCAAATTAGATAATCATGCAAATGTCTGATAAATGCTAAACGAAAGATGTCTAGATTTTGTCTACAACTGTATACTGCAGTATGGCGTGGGATGTAAGATGGGAACTAATTTAGTATTTAAACCCATTGCCTGCGGGAGACGTTCCCGAACGCCATGGCAATTTACAGGTTTTTAAAGCATCTTAAATCCTGTAGAATCGAGTGCGAGGGATCGGGAGTGCGACAGGCCACACGTCCTTCCCCCAGCCAGCCGGCCACGGCACTGAGGGCTCTGAGTCAGAATCTCGCGAAATATACAGTGCTGCCAAAGGCAAATGTAGCGGGACATTAGCGATAATTGCTCATTTTAGAAAATGTCTATGGTAGCGCTGCGGATGAAGCCCGCGTTCTACGAAGCTCGTTTTGGTGTCATTTTGAAGCTATTTTCTTGTTGCTTTTGGATGAATACATTTAATTTAATTCAGACACTTGCCTAATCAATCAGGAGTGCCCCAATGAACTCTAATATGGCGGAAATATGCCAGCAACCAAAGTGGTAAGCTTAAGAGAAGAGAACAGTAAGAAGAAAATTATTTAGTAAACATTTAGATACCTCCTCTCAGGTGCTATCAACCAAGCTCCACAATTGATTGTGTTCTGTTGATCTACGACAGCTGCCACCGTAATGTTGACATCACCAATCTCCATGGGTTTGATCTTGATTATGATGACCGTCTTGTCCTGTGGCGGGATACAGGTAATCCTCCTGCCCCTCTCCCCCTCCACACCTTCTTCCTCCAGGATCTCGTATTCAGGACTGTCTGCCAGTGTCAGACTTACCTGCATCGTAAAGTGTATCATATACTACAGATAATAAAGTAAAGTAATCATATAATAAAACAATGGGACTCGAGAAAAGTTGTAAATGATCCACCAGGAATTGAACCCTTGACCAAGTGACCAACAGGCAAACCTGTTTGAATAACACTAACCGGCCATAAAAGAGTTGTTGAAACCTGACAGACAACTGCTGTTCGGCGGTCATCTACATCGACGTACTGAAGACACAGCTGATAATATTTATAATCTAACCCCTACCAGTGATGTGTAGAGGCAGCACTCATTAAGGGGGTAGTGCTTGTTTTTTGGTCTATATATTTATTTATATATTTATGCATTTATTAGTTCCCTGCTACATCTCCATCAAGCTTACAGATACACACCCTAGACCCCGTTTCAAGAAAAATGTGTCAATTTTTCGGTAAAAATATTCCCGGTCGAAGGGCATTTCCTTTTAAAATTACAGGCTCGAATATGCTAAACATAAAGGAGAAGGGGGTCCAGAAAATGCGACTATCGCCCCCTTAAACAGGTTAAGAGAAATGTAAACAAATAGACCTACTTTATATCTCCTTGACTATTAGAACAGTTAAGTTGGATGTATTTTGTTGGTATACTTTATCAAAGAAGAACATAAACAGACACTTATGTTAAGTTTAACTAAGTTGCAATAATTTATATGAATTAACTTTATTTTGAGACCTTCTACTTTAATATATTTAACTGATGACCTGGAAACACAACTAATTAGGTTAACAATGAATATTCAATTGAATATACAGTATATATATATATATATATACTTTATATATATATAAATATATATATATATATATATATATATATATATATATATATATATATATGCAAGACAGTCACAGCAACACGTGTACTTATATAATATCCCTGTGGATATTCAGATATATATATCTATAGGTCTGAGGAGTTTACTCTCATATTGAGGAATTATTGTTATCACATACCATGGTAAAGGACTAACATTAAGATCCCCAATAGGTTGCACTTTTAGTATTAGAAGTACAAACTCGTGGACATGTCCCCACTTTACTTCTCTTACTAAATCCGCACTCTAAACATAGCGAGAGATACTTGTCATGGCAAGGTCATTCGACTAGTTTAGGGCTTAGCGAGGCACCATTAACACCGGCACTCTGCAGATAGAAGTCCTTAGTGCATCTGTCCAACACCATGGTAGCAGACACTTGCAATTAAAAGATTTAAGCACCACCCCTGAGTTCCTTGAACCTCTTATAACGGTCAGTGGCAGATCGAAGAAATTAGTAATGGTCATGACCTTACTATCTTCTCGCGTTAGTCCGATACGTTGTTCCTATGTCATGACATTAGATACATCACACTAAAGACCCCAAGTCAAGAGCACCAAAACAGAACCAACGATTAGCATAACGATCAGGATGGTCGAGAAACTTTAGTTCGGTACATGTCCAACTAAAAACTTCTCGCGTTAGTCCGATGAAAGTGCCCGGTGTCATGACATTAAGGAACTTTCATTTAAGATCCAAAACCAGCTAATCCATCTGTAACCCCCAACAACTTTTGCACACGACAGGCCAACGTGGACGGCCCAACGGAAAGAAGAATCAGAAGACCCCCATTTTGATGTTACCTCAACTCCTCACCTCTTCGACTTCAAGTGGTATTGTAGGAGTAAAAGTTGAAAACTCACAATACCAGTCATACCCATAAATAAAGTTTATATAAGTTAGAGTCCACATATATTGACTCTGCCTAAATTCTCACCTGTGCGAAGGTACCTAACTAAGTAGGGTCCCCACATATTGACTCTGCCTAAATTCTCACCTGTGCGAAGGTACCTAACTAAATAAGGTCCCCACATATTGACTCTGCCTAAATTCTCACCTGTGTGAAGGTACCTAAATAAGTTAGAGTCCACATATATTGACTCTGCCTAAAATTCTGATCTGTGTGAAGGTATATAAATAATATCTGAGTCCAATAAGAGCCACTTTGCCAATTGATTATAGATGCTTGTGAGAGTTTTTAATTTATGACTTGTGAGTAAATCCAGTGGTAAATACAGCCATTCAATTCCTGATCTCGTTGCAGATCCTCATCGTGCTAGGAAAGTTTATATATATTTTGTAAACCATATATCCATTCATTTATCGCTATTGTTTAAGCTTAAGAGTAATTAAAATAAATACTGTTCATGAATATACTCGGTGTTATATGTATCCTCTCTTCTTCTATGCATGTGTTGTGTGATTTTGACTTCTCCAGTTGAGTAGAACCTACCAACTCCAATCCTAAAACCTGGTATAACAGTAACATTTTATGGTTAATTAATATACTCAAAATGACTAGTGATATTAACAAATGAAAAGGAGGCTTCGAGGCTATAGAAATTAACGAAAAGCAGAAAAGAGACCAGCTGATATAGTTTACCAAGGCTATTCTATTCCACCATGTACTTCTCTTCATTCTAATCATCATCTCCATTTATGTCTTCTATTTTGAACATCTCCCCGCCCCCCCTCCTACATCTTAATGTATTCAGCATATAGGGTACTATACAAAATTGATATTCAATTTATGTAGGCCAAACATATATTTTTAATAACCTTTATAAAGAGCTAAACACAATTTAACTATTGACTGTGGGAATATTATTGTCCCAGGGCTTTAACTCCTTCTGTATCGGCGACGTCTGTAACGCCTGTATAGGCCTAAATAAGGTTGCCTATGTCTGAACATGGCCCTGTAACAGTTAGACTTATCCTATTCATTATCATCCCAGTTCTGAGGCATCCTTTATACATTCAAGTTCTAAAAGTGTGTCTGTCTTTTTTTCAGGTGCATGGGTCCAACCCCATTATATGGCGACAACACTATACAGTATTTTATCAACATGTCCCTTTACTGTATATTATATCTACATGTCTAATGGTTTAGTTCCTTTGAAGTCTAGTCTATTAAGATATCAAATGCAATAACACATATCTGAAACCACTTTGTGCTAGACATATCAAAGGTTTTCGATAGAGTCTGCCACAAATCTCTTATTTCTAAACTACCCTCCTTCGGTTTCTATCCCTCCATCTGTGCCTTGGTCTCTAATTTCCATTCCGGCCGTTCCATTGTGGACGGCCATCGTTCACTTCCTCATCCTATCAACTTCGGTGTTCCTCAGGGTTCTGTTCTATCTCCAATTCTCTTTCTAATTTTCATAAATGATCTTCTCAACTGTACCTCCAGTCCTATTCATTCATATGCAGCCGACTCTATCTTACATTATTCAATTAGTTTTCCAGAACACGCCAGCAAAGCAATCCCTCAAAAACAAACGTAATGATTGGTGGGAGATTGTAGGCACCAATCGATCAGGGCTAGACCCAGGTGAGGTTATAGGCATGTGATAAAGAGTCGCTGGAACTCCTGTTTCATTTGCTTGGACTCTCTTACTGATTTTCTTTGTGCCTCATTTACACTGAGAGCAATCCAGCTAGCTCTCACAAACACATCCTCCTCCTATCCACTTCACTACACTAAACATGCACACCACACTTCATTCCTCCACACCAAAATTAAAAAAAAAAAAAATTATGAATTCTTGCCCAGCCTCGGAGTCCCTAGGGGGGGGGGGACCATAAATGCCCCCACACCCGACCGACCACGCCCTGACGACCCTACAAAATTACCTGGACCTCGGCCTGTTACTCTTTCTATTGATTTCTTCAACATTCGCAGACTTTCCTCTAACTTTCACTCTGTTGAACACCATCTCTCCTCCTACAAACCTGATCTTCTCTTCCTCACCGAAACTCAGGTGTCTGTAGCAACATCCAGCAGCCCCTTCTCTGTATCCTCCTACTTTCTCTATCCTAGTTACAAAGCCAAAGGCGGATGTTGTGCATATGTGCACAACAAACTCACTTGCTCTCGTGTTCCCGATTTCGACTCCTCTTAATTCTCAACTTTATGGCTCAAACTTTCCTGTCATTCTCTTACTAAATATTTATGTGCTGTCTATCTTTCCCCTAACTCTACCAACTTTCCCAAATACTTTGACTATCTAAACTCTACAATGGAACACATTCTATCCATTTCTCCTTTCTCAGAAATCTCCATCTTAGGAGATTTCAACGTTCACCACCGCCAATGACTCTCCTCTCACACTACTGATCCACCTGGTGAACAAGCCTACGTCTTTTCTATCATAAATTACCTAGAGCAGTTAGTTCAGCAACCCACCCGTATCCCGGATCGCATCGGAGATCGGCCCAACATTCTTGACTTGTTTCTAACTTCTAACCCTTCTTCTTATACTGTCGATCTATTCTCTCCTTTGGGCTCCTCCGACCATAAACTTATCTCTGTCACCTGTCCTATCTCTCCAGTACGGTCACCCAATCCTCCTAGCCGGCGGCGCTTGTGGCACTTTGGCGCTGCCGACTGGGAGGCTCTCCGGCAGTACTTCTTTGATTCCCCATGGAATGATTTCTGCTTCCGTGGCCGGGGACCCTCGGAGAGTGCTGAACGCATTACCGCGGTAATCCTATCGGGCATGGAAGCATACATTCCATTCTCTTTCTCTCAGACTAATGCTAAAAAATCTTGGTTTACTCACACCTGTTCTAATTCTGTCTGCAATAAGGAGGAAGCATTCAAACGGTACCGTCGCCTTAAAACTCAAGACTCTCATTCTTCCTATGTTTCTGCCCGGAATCAAGCCAAATCTGTTCTTCGACTTGCCAAACACTCTTTCATCAATAATAAATGCACTGAACTATCCAACTCTAGCTCTTCCCAAGCTTTCTGGCATCTAGCCAAAAACCTCTCCAACAATTTCTCTTCCTCGTCTTTCCCTCCCCTTTCCCACTCTGATGGTACAACCATCACTTCTTCCTCTGACAAAGCTAAACTCTTCGCTCAAACTTTTGCTAGAAACTCCATCTTGGATGATTCCGGTGCTATTCCACCCTCCTCTCTCTTACTTATGCCTAATATCCTAATCTCTTCTAAAGATGTACTTTCTACCCTCTCTGGGCTTAACACTAATAAGGCGTACGGTCCGGACGGTGTTCCTCCTGTTGTTCTCAAAACCTGTGCTTCCGTGCTGACTCCCTGCCTAGGAAAACTCTTTCGTCTCTGTCTATCCTCTAACGTCTTCCCTTCATGCTGGAAGTTTGCACACATTCAACCTGTCCCAAAGAAGGGTGACCGCTCTCAACCCTCCAATTATCGTCCAATTGCTCTCATCTCTTGTCTTTCTAAAGTTTTTGAAACTATTCTTGCTTCAAAATTTCTTAAGCATTTCTCTTCTCATAATCTGCTCTCAGATCGCCAGTATGGCTTCCTTAAGGGTCGCTCTACTGGTGATCTTCTTTCATATCTTACTAACTCTTGGTCATCCTCCTTTCGGGACTTCGGTGAGACTTTTTCTATTGCACTAGGCATATCGAAAGCTTTCGATAGAGTCTGGCACAAATCTTTAATTTCTAAACTACCCTCCTTCGGTTTCTATCCCTCCATCTGTGCCTTTGTCTCTAATTTTCTTTCCGGCCGTTCCATAGCCGCGGTTGTGGACGGCCATTGTTCACTTCCTCACCCTATAAACTCTGGTGTTCCTCAGGGCTCTGTCCTATCCCCTATTCTCTTTCTAATTTTTATAAATTATCTCCTTAACTGTACCTTAATTCCCATCCATTCATACGCAGACGACTCAACCTTACACAACACCATTAGTTTTTCAGAACGCCCCAGCCAGCAATCCCTTAACGACAAACGTAATGAAGCCAGAGAACTCTTAAATTCTGATCTAAATACTATCGCCAATTGGTGCAGAGAAAACCTTGTTACCTTTAATGCTTCCAAAACCCAAATATCTCCATCTATCTACCCGTCAGGATCTCCCAGCGGACTATCCCTTATTCTTCAACAATACAAAAATCAACCCTTCATCTTCTGTCAATATTCTTGGTGTCTCTTTGTCTTCTGCTCTCATTTGGAAGGACCATATTACCAGTCTTGCTAAGGCAGCCTCCAAGAAGCTGGGTGTGCTCAACCGCCTTAGGGGGTTCTTTTCCCCAGCACAGCTTCTTGCTCTGTACAGGGTGTTACGACTGAGGTTTAAATATATCAGGGCTCTTATTCATTGGACTAGTAATGGCATAAATGCTACAACGGAAAGCGCTAGATCCAACCTCTGATGTATATTCCCAGTGAACAAAGAACACAAATACTCTCCAGAGTTCTATATGCAATAATAGGTTATCAAACTCTCAATAAATGTGCATCTACTCTAGGCTTAATGTTATGTGAAAACAGCCTATTACTACCTATAACCGAAGGTGCTTGGTTATGGTCTGCAAAGTAAGGTGGTAAGAGAAGTTACAGCTTACGTTACTTTAATCAATATATGTCAGGCACTCCTGCATGAAAGAAAGTGCACTAAAGTCTTTCAACACCAACAAGGAATCTTCTTTAAATTTTAGATGCTATCAAGATGCTCGAATCGGAAATGAAACCCAAAAAGGCAGGCAGCGGAACAATGCTCGTGCAGGCTATGCACACAAAAAGGCAGGAGATATAAATGCAGTCGGAGCCAAGAATATCCTAAACGCTACAACAATAATAACAATCGCCACGACAATGCAGTATTCCTATCAACAAAAAGAGCCGAAGTCGTTTGTGTCTCAATACATCAAACTAGGCTGCGAAATGCTTGTGTAATCATAAACGGGTATGCATAAAAAGAGTAATTGGTTTAATATACTTAATGTCTACTGTGACTGATAAAGTCTAGCTAGAGTCAATGATACGAGATACTGGTGCGCATGGCATGCCGCATAGCCTAGTGCAAATCTCAAGTCTGTGCGTCAAGTGTTACGTTAGAGTGAAGGGTAGCTCTCTTGAGAAACCTTAATACCGAAGTATTAAGCGTTCTCCTGTCGTACCTCAAAGACAAACAACCGAGCCTAGAACAGTGCAGAATGGTATAGGCAAAAAGCCCTCATTTGTGCATGCTCTACTCTCAATAGCACACAGACTAGAATTTACCCAATCAACTCCAGTTCTCAGGTATGTCGTGCAGCTTTAAACTAAAGCCAGCACCCATCGGAAACAATACCTTATAGTATCAGACTCCTAGTCTAGCATTATCTAATCTAGCAGAACACTAATAATTATAGGAAGCGGTACTGAACAATATGAATGCCAACCAATGCTTCGTGATCAACTTATCTTAACAACTAACATACATGGGTTATATAAGACCTTAACACACAATACAACTGGCCAGCATGAAGCTGATTATGCAGAGTTAACCAGAGGGGGTATAATATTAATAAAAGGTGGTGAAAGATATGGAAAATGAGAGAGATAGGCAGAGGAAAAGGTTCTCAGGTGCAGATAGGGGGTCACGTATCAAAGGGATAAGAGGGATGCGTTCTAGAAACCAGATATGAGGGAGAGAGTGGCGAGGAAGCTGTATATATACTAGCACTAGCTCGAACCGCGTAGAAAAGCGGTAACAAGTCCTCTAGCCAATGCTAAAGAAGCTAGCCAAACATGACGTCATCAAGCATGGTAAAAAACTCCTCTAACCAATCCCCGAGGCCAGCCAGCTATGACGTCATCGAGTATAGCAAAACACTGCGCGCCTCCCCACACTCTGTTCTACTCTCTCTCTCTCTCTCTCAACTCCTATCATTACTACTTAATGATAAAACATATACTTTGCAATTAAATATATAAAGCCTTGACATGGGTGAAAACAAAGAGCCATTCTGGACTGCCCATGACACAAGCTTTCATATGAAATAAAGCACACAACAATACATCAACTGTAGCCACATCCACTGCCCTGGCGATCCTAGCGAGTCACTGTAGGACAAGCCATGCGGTTCTAACGGAGTGGTTAACGTCACATCCCCCCCAAGATTTTTCTCCGAGGCCCAAGGCTCACAAAAATCTGATTGTTAGAACCCATGCTATATCTCTACTTCCCATCACCCAGCGGCAGTAAAATATCTGGCACAGTTCTCAACAAAACATTTTACAAAATTATAACCTTCCCCAACACAATAGGTTAAATCATATGTAGTTATGCTCCTCAAGAGCGAGCTTCTCTAGCCCAGCATTCTGAGAGGAGCGCAACTCAGAATTACTGCTATAACATACTGAAAAAATTCAACTATCAAAGAAAGAGTTTTTATTTGATTTTTATGTTTTTAATTTGTTTATTTCGGCTGCACTATAGGGGCAAGCCTAGTTTTTTTCTTCTATACCAAACGCTCAACTCCTGCTTTACGACCCAATACGCTGGGCTACAACCGCGAGCCAACAAGCACCAAGCGCAAAATACTATTCAAACTAAAGCAGGAGGCTACCCGTGTGTCAATCTACCCAGGATCATCTACCCTCGAAAGACAATCTGCAATCACGTTGTCACAACCGGCAATATGGCGTATGTCCAGGTTATATTCCTGTAACATTAGCGACCACCTGGTCAGCCTCATATTCCGATTGTGAAACTGGTCCAAGAACTTGAGAGGGTGATGATCTGTGTAAACTACAACGACCAGACCATAGGCTGGAACATTACCTCGAAGTGCCCCAGCGCAAGCACAACCGCCAGCAGCTCCTACTCGACAACAGAGCAGCTCCCCTGGGCCGAATTGAACTTCTCCGAGCAGAAACTAACAGGATGCTCCAGCCCATCATCGTCCTTTTTCACAAGGACGGCACCAGCCCCCACACCACTAGCATCCGTTGCTAGTTGGAAAGGTAGGCTAAAGTCAGGGGCCCTGAGGATCGGGTGAGTGCACAACAGGTGTTTTACTACCCCAAACGCCTTCTCACACTCAGGCGCCCATTTGACTTTCTTATCCTTCCAGTTATCCTCCACCTGAGCTTGACTGTCCCGTTCTACTTCTCCACCTTGACTGCTAAACGTCATCACAGGCACAGTGAGAGGCTCAGGGGGGTGCCTCACATACTCCTTCATGAGATTAACGTGGCATAACTGATTGCGCTTCCGTCTGTCTGGAGTGGCTACCAAGTAATCCAGGTCCGATAGCTTCTCCACCACCCTATAAGGACCAGTGTACTTCGCGGATAAGGGGTGACCTACAAGGGGCAGTAGAATCAACACCTCCTGACCCACGCGAAACTCCCTGAGTTTAACCTTGAGGTCGTACCTGTCCTTCATGAGGGCCTGAGAGCTAGTCGAATTACGGCCAGCCAACTCCAGACTGCGCAACATCCGTTCTCGACTGTCGAGGACATACTTGAGCATAGAACAAGGTTTTTCTGCGCCCTCCCATATTTCCTCAACCATATGGAGAGGTCCTCTGACACGGTGTCCAAAGACGAGCTCATTAGGGCTGAATCCCAAACTTTCCCCAGGTACCTCCCGTGCAGCAAATAAAACACATGGCAGGCCAAGATCCCAACCATTCCCACTCTCAAAGCAACAACAACGAAGCACAGATTCCAAGGCTGAGTGCCATCGCTCTAACACACCCTGGCTCTCCGGAAGATACGCAGATGACACAACCGTAACAATCCCATGCTGCGGCATTGCTTGAACAAAGAGGCTAGAAGTGAAGTTGGATCCTTGGTCTGACCGAATTACCTGCGGGTACCCATACCGGGAAAAATACACTAGCAAGTTTCGGACCACCGTCTTCGCTGACTCATTTTTCATAGGGTACGTGTCAGGGTCCTTGTTGCTACCTCCATGATGGTCAGGGGATACTTGTAAAAATCTCCCGACTGTGCATCACTGTCCTCCTTCAACTCGACACCACCGGTACCACATTCAAGAACCTCCGGGTCTTCTAAGTGCAATTTACGAATGTCCGAAGGAGCAAGCTTATCTAAGTGTTTGCGAAACAACTCATGCTCCCCTCCTACATTGAATTTAGCCTCCCGTTGCTCTCTCTCTCTGTATCGTTGCTGTCTCTTCGTCTTTTTAAGCCCATCCTCTGCCTTCTTAGTAACAGTTAATGGGTCTTCTCCAGACTCGAAAATTGGTCCTAATAATGAGTCCCCGAGAATGTCCGTTGATACTAAACTCTCAACCGCATCAACTTCCAACCTCTTCTCGGTACCTTTCCTCCGCTTGTCTAAAAACTGTTGACCAGAATGTGACTCCCTGAATGCAAGAGATCTTGTGACAACACACGCCATAGGTTGTACCGGACACTTCTCAACCCCCTCCTGCTCCTCCCTACTCACGTCGGCCGGCTTCTCGGCAACGACTAAGGGTGGAGCCTCAGAAGTAGGCCCCGCAAAGTCGTTGCCGAGAAGGAGGTCGACGCCCCCAACAGGCAACTTCTCCACAATTCCTACATCCAGGTCACGAGTCACACCATCAACTTCCATCTTCATTCTTACCAGCGGGTATGACCTTGTTGCATTAACTCCCTGAACCACAACCACCCGCGCCGTATTTACAGGTTTACCAGTGAAATTCCTCAACAATGTTTGCGATGCTCCAGTGTCACGCAAAATTCTCACCTCATGTCTTCTACCCCCCCACTCCACAACCGAGTCCCCTGTGGTCACTAAAGGCATCACAGACAGGGAATAAGCCTTCCGGATCCTTCTGCACTGGCAGTGTATTTACCTCGGAAGAATTGCCTCGAACAAACTCCGATGTCCTCTTGAACACTCCAATGCCGTGAGCAAAAGACACGGCTGCCGGAGGAGGTCGACTAGGGCACTCGTTTGCCTTATGACCCTCCTGGTGGCACTTAAAACACATAAATTTCGGTTTCGGCCTATACTGTGATGTAAAAGGCCCCTGACTTTTCTCATACGGTGTGGTGTTAGGTTTGGCTTCAGTTTTAGTTTCATTGCTCTTTTGTTTAAATGTGTCATTGCTACGGGGAGGGGGAGGATAACGGTCCCTAGCACTTACATCGTACTTCTGTGAGGACCCGCAACCCCGAATCAACGACAGCCGTCGATCAGCCATTTCTGCTGCTTCGACTAGAGTTCTTGGGTTTTTCTCCTTTAAGTTCAAAGTTAGATCAATGCCCGTGCTCTTAAAGAACTGCTCCAACATCATCAACTGCTTAAATCCATCAAATGTTGTTACCTTCTCAGATCGGAGCCAGTTCCCCATAGCATCGGACAAGTCCCGGGCGTGTTCCAAAAAGGTGCTATCTCTTCCCTTAGTTACACCCCGGAACTTCAAATGGTACGTTTCTGGTTGCAGTTCGTAAGCCCTCAGGACAGCCTCCTTGAGATCCTCATACACAATACATGACTCCAAAGGTAACGCATCGTAGGCTTTAAGACCCTTGCCTATTAATCTAGAGGATACAAGTGCTGCCCATTTATTCTCTGGCCACTGGTGTTCCTGGCATTTCTTCTCAAAGCGTGCAAAAAATTCTGTTACACCACTCTCATCAAACACCGGAACCAGTTTCAATAACTGCGAGAGAGATTGATCATGACCACGATTACCAGCCCCAAGTCGCTGTCCCGTTGCCTCTACCCGCGACTTCTCTACGTCCCTGTCGGCACAGTACCTAGTCGACTCTAAATCAGCTTGGATTTTTGCTAGCTTGGCTCTCTCTTCTATCTTGGCTAATTCTAATTGAAGCTCACCTGCTCTTTGTTGCTGTTGAATCTGACATTTTCTCTCTTCGATCTTAGCTAATTCGAGCCGAAACAATAATTCTGGAGACAACCCTTGAGGAGGTGAAGGTGCTACAATGTTTGAAATTACCGGTGGTCAACCCAGCCTGCCAGTCACCACCCAACTGTGGACGCGTACTCGGGGTCGGCAAACTACTGGGATGGCTGGGAGTCGAGTGTAGGGGAAGCATGGCCGAAGGGCTCTGAGCACTCAACCCATCTCGCTCACCAGTCACCCTGCCCAGTACACACGTCATCAAGTTATCCCTGGTCATGCTGCTAGTACCCGCATGACCTATAGCTGTGGCCAGGCATTGAAGACCGTACCGATCCATACCCTCCAACCGCTCGGCAGTAACAGGCCATTGCAAAAATATCCTAGCATCCTCCTCACAGTTCACCTGATTAACCATTTAATCATACTGCTGTTCCTCAGTTTCGACATTACGTACTGTGTCTCCATTCTCCTCTGATCCGGTATAAGACATGATGCTCACAAAAATTTCCCACCTCAATATTCAGAAAAGAATCACCCCAAACTCTTATACCTCAATATACACACAAACAAATTATCGGAAATACTCAAGGGCTATACTATGTTGCAAAAAAAAAATATTCTTGCTGATCCCCGCAAAATATTCCCCAAAACAACAAATGTTCCCTGCTAATAAATGTAGATTCACCAAATCCTAGGTAAGGTCGCCATTTGTTACGACTGAGGTTTAAATATATCAGGGCTCTTATTCATTGGACTAGTAATGGCATAAATGCTACAACGGAAAGCGCTAGATCCAACCTCTGATGTATATTCCCAGTGAACAAAGAACACAAATACTCTACAGAGATCTATATGCAATAATAGGTTATCAAACTCTCAATAAATGTGCGTCTACTCTAGGCTTAATGTTATGTGAAAACAGCCTATTACTACCTATAACCGAAGGTGCTTGGTTATGGTCTGCAAAGTAAGGTGGTAAGAGAAGTTACAGCTTACGTTACTTTAATCAATAAATGTCAGGCACAACTGCATGAAAGAAAGTGCACTAAAGTCCTTCAACACCAACAAGGAATCTTCTTTAAATGTTAGATGCTATCAAGATGCTCGAATCAGAAATGGAACCCAAAAAGGCAGGCAGCGGAACAATGCTCGTGCAGGCTATGCACACAAAAACGCAGGAGATATAATGCAGTTGGAGCCAAGAATATCCTAAACGCTACAACAATAAAAATAATCGCCACGACAATGCAGTATTCCTATCAACAAAAAGAGCCGAAGTCGTTTGTGTCTCATGTTACGGCTGGATCGGCAATACATATTCGGGATTCTTGATCGTAGGACAGAAATGGCTTAAGTGACAACGACACGCTCGATTCCAGTCCCAAATACTATATGCTCCAGACAACAAAAGCACCAACGCCCTACAGAGTTATCGTCTACGGTAACGAGGTACCTTAACTCGGCGAAAGTGTACAACAGGGGTAGGCTATGAGGCGAAACTCCCTCAGACATTTATAGGTTACGTTATTACTAAAGAAATGCAATACTCAAGAAACTACGTTAATATTAAGCCTCTAATAATGTAGAATAGAAGCAGGCTAAAGGTATGACAGTGAAATGCTAAATGACAAATGTACACGCCTACTTGAAAGCGCGTGCACTACACTAACTGTCCCCTACTAACATGCACTAGCATGTAGCATACAAGATGTTCATGATCCAGTAGATACCTAATAATACACATGGGAGGAACATAAACAGTAGTCACTTATTATAATAATGAATCTATACTTGGAATAACTAAAAGGTTGCAGGCAACAGTACTGCGCCGGTAGCCTACTACCGCATAGGCTACTTCGCTTCTCTCACTCTGTCTCCCCTCCGAGTCCGTATGCGCCCTACGCAACAGAACTCCGGACACAGCAGCAAAACGACAGTGCAGTTAATTGATACATGAAAGTATTAATAGTGTTGTCTTGTGTGTGAGTAATGTGTATTGTAAAGTGTTACATACATATACTTAAAGAGAGCTGCAATGCATAGTAAAATAAATATATATTCCACTCATCATCCCCATGTGTTCTAGCTAGCAGGCCAAGTCACAGGAACAACGAGTCCCAGCACCGAAAGCGAGAACCCAGGAAAAGACTGTAGAGAACACAAGGACAGATAAATTACGTTACTCTACTATACCGGCACTACGAGCGAGCTGTTGTCTCGGGTGCTACACTCGCTCCTGGCTCGGTATGCAAATCAAGGCTAAGTCCTCGTCCCTCTACAGACAACTCCTGGGCATGGTCGGGCTCTTACACATGGCACCAGTCTAGTCACAAATGGGATGATGAGCGGGGCATATAACTCGTGAAACATGTAGAACGTTCACCAACTATCCTCATCAAGAAGATCGCTGTTCACATTAACCCCTTAAATCTAATACATGTAAATATATACTTGTCCTAAGAGTAATACGAGAGGTGAGTGCTGAAACTCCTTTAGGACCTCAAGGGAAGGTTATGCATTTAAATAGAGAGAAGAATGAAATGAGAGTAATGTCGTCAGAGAGAAAGAGTGCAACCGTGAGAAGTTGGGAGAGAGGGCAAGGGATGTTAGAATCTCAAAGGTTCTAGGCAACCTGGTCATGGAACACGCAGCCAGCCTCCAGGCAATGTGCTGTACGACAACATGGGCAGCTCAGGCAGCGTAGGCAGGCAGCAATGGACTACCAACCCTGTCGCGCCTAGCTATAAGCGCAAGGCTGCCAACCAGTCCATACGTCTGGCAACCACCCGGCCGGCAGCGCAGCGCGTTGCTACCCTCTTGCTCTGAAGCCTAACTCACTCTCTCTCTCTGAACTCCCATTGTCTTATCTATCAACTTCTCTATTGATACTACATATTAAATGGAAGGTCTCGACATGGCTTAAAACAAAACCCACCACTGGTTAGCACATGACGAGACCTTTGCAGAGATACAAAGAACATAGTTATAAGTTGTCACACTCAATATACATTGCGGCTGACGGTAGCCAGATCACGGGCGGTACAGTCGAGTACCAAGGAGTACAATCAGGTTGCGTTGCAACGCACTGGGTGCGTCACACTCAATACATCAAACTAGGCTGCGAAATGCTTGTGTAATCATAAACGGGTATGCATAATAAGAGTTATTGGTTTAATATACTTAATGTCTACTATGACTGACAAAGTCTAGCTAGAGTCAATGATACGAGATACTGGTGCGCATGGCATGCCGCATAGCCTAGTGCAAATCTCAAGTCTGTGCGTCAAGTATTACGTTAGAGTGAAGGGTAGCTCTCTTGAGAAACCTTAATACCGAAGTATTAAGCGTTCTCCTGGATTACCTCAAAGACAAACAGCCGAGCCTAGAACAGTGCAGAATGGTATAGGCAAAAAGCCCTCATTCGTGCATGCTCTACTCTCAATGGCACACAGACTAGAATTTACCCAATCAACTCCAGTTCTCAGGTATGTCGTGCAGCTTTTAACTAAAGCCAGCACCATCGGAAACTACCTTATAGTATCAGACTCCTAGTCTAGCATTATCTAATCTAGCAGAACACTAATAATTATAGGAAGCGGTACTGAACAATATGAATGCCAACCAATGCTTCGTGATCAACTTATCTTAACAACTAACATACATGAGTTATATAAGACCTTAACGCACAATACAACTGGCCAGCATGAAGCTGATTATGCAGAGTTAACCAGAGGGGGTATAATATTAATAAAAGGTGGTGAAAGATATGGAAAATGAGAGAGATAGGCAGAGGAAAAGGTTCTCAGGTGAAGTGAGGGTGTCAGGTATCAAAGGGATAAGAGGGATGCGTTCTAGAAACCAGATATGAGGGAGAGAGTGGCGAGGAAGCTGTATATATACTAGCACTAGCTCGAACCGCGTAGAAAAGCGGTAACAAGTCCTCTAGCCAATGCTAAAGAAGCTAGCCAAACATGACGTCATCAAGCATGGTAAAAAACTCCTCTAACCAATCCCCGAGGCCAGCCAGCTATGACGTCATCGAGTATAGCAAAACACTGCGCGCCTCCCCACACTCTGTTCTACTCTCTCTCTCACTCTCTCTCAACTCCTATCATTACTACTTAATGATAAAACATATACTTTGCAATTAAATATATAAAGCCTTGACATAGGTGAAAACAAAGAGCCTTTCTGGACTGCTCATGACACAAGCTTTCATATGAAATAAAGCACACAACAATACATCAACTGTAGCCACATCCACTGACCTGGCGATCCTAGCGAGTCACTGTAGGACAAGCCATGCGGTTCTAACGGAGTGGTTAACATCACAAGGGACATAGTGCGTCCTTGTATTGAGTATTGTTCGCATGTGTAGGGAGGTTCCTCTCACACCGCTCTCCTAGACAAAGTTGAAAGGAAGGCCTTTCGTATCATTAACTCCCGTCCACTCACCAACTCTCTGCAATCTCTCTCTCTCCGCCGCAATGTTGCATCTCTCTCGCTATTCTATCGCTACTATAATAATCAGTGTTCCTCAGAGCTTTCCCAGTGCATACCATCCCCTTTACGTAGGGCACGTGGTACCCGTCTTGCAACTCAATCCCACCCCTACTCTGTGCAACTCTCTAACCCAAGAGTGAAACGTTACTCTCAAACTTTCTTCTACTCAACAGCTGAGCTCTGGAACTCTCTCACAGAATCAGTCTTTCCCACTTCCTATGACTTGCATTGAGGCAGTTGGACAAAATTCAAAATAAAGCTATTAGATTAATCAATAACCCTGCAATCACACAGGACCTTCCTACATTATCCATACGAAGAAACGTTGCATCCCTTGCATTATTCTACAGATATTTTCACAGCAATTGTTCCGAGGAAATTGCTTCATTTGTGCCGCCTCTCCACATCTTTCCCCGTAGAACTAGGGCAGCTGAGAGCGCCCATGAATTTACACTTTCTCCTCCACAATGCCGAACTTCTGCTTATCAAAATTCATTTATCCCTAGAACTACTACTCTTTGGAATTCACTTCCCTCGAGTTGCTTTCCACAAACTTACAATCTACAAAAGTTTAAATCCAGTTGTTACAAACATTTTATGAATGGAGGATGCCTTTAGGCACATGGACCTTTTTGTTTTATCTGTGTTTTTCCTTCCTCCGTTCATTGTCTCTTTAAAAAAAAAAAAAAAAAAATTGCTTCAAACTCCGTGTGTCCAGGCATTTTGGCTCGATCGTCCCTTGATATTGGCCCTGTCACTCTTTCAACTATGGGGGAGGCACTCGCTATAGGCAATTCTGCCTTTTGTCTCCCTCAATCACATAGACAAAAAAAATACAACACTTATCTTCTGATCTAACTATTAGTTCCAATTGGGGCAGAGAAAACCTTGTTGCCTTTTATGCGTCCAAAACTCAATTTATCCATCCATCTACCCATTGTGAACTCCCAGAGGACTATTCTTTATAGTTCAACAATACAAAAATCAACCCTTTATCTTCTTGCATTATTCTTGGTGTCTCTTTCACTCCTGCTCTCTCGTGGAAGGACCATACTTCCAGTCTTGCTAAGGCTACCTCAAGCTTTCTTTTACCCCTGCACAGCTTCTTGCTCTGTACATGGTCACAGTGCATCCTTGTATTGAGTATTGTTCACATGTGTGGGGAGGATCCTCTCACACAGCACTTCTAGACAAAGTAGAAAGGAAAGCCTTTCGTATCATAAACTCCCATCCACTCACCGACTCTTTGCAATCTCTCTCTCTTCGTCGCAATGTTGCATTTCTCGTTATTCTATCGCTACAACAATATTCAGTGTTCCTCATCCCAGTGTATACCACCTCCTCTACGTAGGGTATGTAGTCTTGCAACACAATTCCACCCCTACGCTGTGCAACTATCCAACTCAAGAGTGAAACGATACTCCCAATCTTTCTTCTATTAAACAGCTGAGCTCTGGAACTCTCCCTGAACCCATCTTTCCCTTATCCTATGACTTGAATTGCTTCAAACTACATGTGTCCAGGCATTTTGGCTCAACGGTTCCTTGAATTTGGCCTTGTCACTCTTTCAACTCTGAGGGAGGCACTCGTCAGAGGCAGTTTTGCCATTTGTCTCCCTCATCCACATAGATTTTTTTGTTTAGTATCTTAAGTCATTCAAAATTACTATCTCTCAAATAAGAAGAAAATCATCTGAGACTCTTGCATTTTTGTTCTTCCATTTTTAAAGAGCTCCTTTTTATGCAATAAAGTGAAACAGAGCATGCATTTTCACATTTACAGCTAAGATTATTATACTCTCAAATTATTATTATTATTATTATCACTATTATTATTATCATTATTATTATATGAGATGCCGAAGTCTCCAACCAGGGTGCAGAAACACCAGCAAGATGAATCCACACAAAACACCCGGAGGCACTGGAGAGAGACTACGGCAACTTGGAAAACAAAACAAAAACAAAAAACATATATACTGTGTATACAGTATATATATAGCCTACTAAACACAGATACAATGAATAATAAAATATTATGCAGTGGAGGATATCAAGTATAAATATAATACAATAAAATGGAATAAAATAAGTTTAAACATTATAATTAATGCTGCAAAAAAGCATTAACTCTAGACTTAAAAATGAAGATATGAGCTGAATTGACTAGCTCATTTGGCAACTTATTCCACAAGTCAACCATGGCCGGCACAAAACACCGTGAAAACTGTGTAGTAGAAAAATTAACACGGCTCATGGCAAGATCACTAAGATTGCTTGTGAATCTAGTTGCCCGAGCCCAGGCAGAACCCCATGTAAGGGATGCTGAGGGTTGTTCTATCTATCTATCTATTGCCTGACGCCGTGATCCCCGAAGGGGTGGCCACGAACGAACCGCCCCCATGCACCTCTGTCCCCAGTCAGTCGACGCCCCTCCCCCCAACCAGCACCGCCTTCGTTCATGTACTTCCTCACTCCATCCTTCCACCTCATATTCGGTCTACCTCTCCCCCTCTGTCCCTCCACCTCGCTCTCGTACACCCTCTTAGTCATTCTCTCGCTTTCCATACGTTCCATATGGCCGAACCATCTCAAGTTGTTCCTTTTCACACTTTCCAGCACATCTACCTCCACACCACACCTCCTTCTTACTTCCTCATTAGTCTGTCTATCCCTCCATGTAACTCCGCACGCACTCCTTAAGTAATTCATTTCCACTGCTCTCACTCTTGGTCTGAGTCTCTCAACCAACGTCCATGCTTCGCTTCCGTAAGTCAGTGTCGGGATTACCACACTGTCATGCAAGGACTTCTTCACTTCCATACTGACCACCCTATTTCTTGTTACTGCTTTTAGCGTTCCTACAACCCTCTTCCCCTGTTGTACCCTCTCCCGCACCTCTTCATCCATAGTCCCATCTTTACTCAACACACTGCCCAGATACTTAAAAGAGTTGACGATCTCCATAGCCTGACCGTTCAGCTTCACCTCACACTCTGTGACTTCACCCCTTTCGAAGACCATAACCTTGCTCTTCCCCGTATTTACCTTCAAATTCCGTTTTTCGCACACTGTTCCAAACTCATTTACCAGACCCTGCAACTCCCATTCATTATCACTCATCAGAACTGTATCATCCGCAAACAGCAGTATAGGTAGCTTCCACTCAATTCCCTCCCTTTTCAGCGATACACCAACATCCACTGCTCTTGATAGTATTTCTTTCATAACTCCATCCATATATACAGTAAACAACCACGGGGACATCACACACCCCTGTTTCAAACCAACATTCAGGTCAAAGAACTCGCTCTGCTCACTCTCCACACGTACTGCCGCCTTTGCACCCTCATACATGCTCTTCACTGCTTTCAGCAACTTGCCCTCTACTCCGTATATTCTAAGTACTTTCCACAAACCTTCTCTATCCACTCTGTCATAGGCCTTCTCCAAGTCCATAAAGGCAACATACACCTTTTGTTTCTTCTCCAGATACTTCTCCACAACACAATTCAGGGTAAAAATCTGATCTACACATCCTCTTCCCTTCCTAAAACCTCCCTGCTCGTCGCCTATCCATTTCTCCGTTCTCACTCTCACTCTCTCAATCACTACCCTACTGTATACCTTCCCTACTACGCTTAGAAGACATATTCCTCGGTGGTTACCACACACTCCTCTTTCCCCTTTGCCCTTATATAGGGGGACTATTATGCCAGTCTTTCAGTCATCGGGTGCACTCCCCTTCTCCCATGCTAGTTTGCACATTTTCCATACCCATTCTATCACTATCTCACCACCATACCTCAACATTTCCCCACACACTCCATCTGTTCCTGGTGCTTTCCCCAACTTCACTCTTTTCATGGCTTCCCACACTTCTGACCTCCTGATCCCCACCTCCTCCTCCACTACTTCTCTTCTTCTCCCTCCCATACCATATCCAGCTATGTTTGCTGGCTCTTCATTCCTTTCATTTAGCAACTCACTGAAGTACTCCCTCCATCTTTCGACTCTCTCTTGCTTCTCGGCTAGCATTCTCCCATTCTTATCTTTCACACCCTTACTGTTTCCCTTGCTACCTTCCCTAACTTTCTTGACTTCTTTCCAGAGCAGTTTTTTACTCTCCCTCCATTTTACACTCAGATTCCTTCCAAATTCCTCATCTACTCTTCTCTTACTTTCCTTCACTACTCTCTTCACCACCCTCTTACTCTCCACGTACCTCGCTCGTTTCTGTCTCTCGGAATGTTCATTCCCTCTACTACCCAACCACTCTCTATATGCTTTCTTCTTTTCTTCCACAGCTATTCTTACCTCTTCTGTCCACCATGCTGTACCTTTCACTCCCCTCCCTCTTCTCCTCACTCCACACACCTCCTCACATGCTGCACAGATCTCATCCTTAAACACCTTGCTCATCTCCTCCACTTCCTCCATAACTTCCAGGTCGAACCCACCTAGTCGTCTTTCCACTGCTCTCCTGTACTCCTCCCTGATTTCCTCCTCCTGCAACCTCTCCACCTTCCTCACCCTTCCACCCTCCTCTCGCCTCCCTCCCGCTCTCCTCACCCACTTCTTTTGTATCCTAACCTTAGCTACCACTACATAATGATCAGACAGACCCCCTCCAATACCCCTATACACCCTAGCATCCATCACAGATTTCTTCATTCGTTCATCCACACATACATAATCAATCAATGACTTTCGTTCCACCACTGTCTTATCCTTCATCGTCAACATCCGTTTCCACGTGTACCTGTGGATCATTCTGTGTCGGAAGAAGGTGTTGGCTATCCACAGCCTCCTCCCCACACATACGTCCACAAGTGCACTACCATTCCCATTCACCTCTGATGGTACCCCCCACCCTCCCACCACTCCCTCAACTTTCCTATCACCCACCTTACCATTCATATCCCCAATCAGAAATATTCTTTCGTTCTTGTCAAACTTCTCCAGGCACGCCTCCACATTCATCCAGAACTCCTCTTTCTTTCTTTCAAGTATATCCTCTGTCGGGGCATACACGCATACAATCACCCACGTTTGTATTCCTACTTTCATTCTCACCCACACAATCCTTGAACCCACAGACCCATACTCTCTTACACATTCCTTCCATTTGCTACTTACAAACAAACATGCACCTTCTCTCGCTGTTCCTTCACTCACTCCAGCACACACACCCATTCCACACTCCCACTCTCTCACATCTGAACCTTTCCATTTGGTCTCTGTCATTCCACATACATCCAGCCTGGCATTCACTAACACTTCCAGAACCTCTCTCTCTTTTGTGCCATCATTCATGCCACTAACATTCCACGTAGCCATTCTCAGAATGTCCGAAGGCATGTCCTTAGTCGGTCGTGGTTCGTCAACGTTGGTTCCGTCCGCATCCGAGGCTGTTCGTTCGTTTTTCCTTGCTTCGATATTTTTTCCGGGTGGGGGTCGCAAGCCCACCGACCCAACCTCTTTAGTCGCCTCTTACGACACGCAGAAGGCACGTGGGGCATATTCTATTCCCTAACCCCCAGGGGTGAAATAATCGACTAAGGGCACCAACTTTACGTCGATGACACAGATCAAGAGACAAATGAGGTAGAATAAAACTGATAGAATTTAGTGACCTGTCAAGCAACTTGAGATGGCAGTCAGCTGCTGGCAACCAGACTGGTGAACAGTACTCGAATTGTGGCAAAATAAAAGCATAAACAGACTTTATAACTGTGGCGTAACATGCAAACATTTTATAACACTTGCGAAGCAGACCAATTTTGGGGGGAAATTGAAGAGGAGAAAGAACGAATATGCTTTTCAAAAGTAAGTTTGGGATCCAGAGTAACTCCTAACAAACGCAGAGTATCCACATTCTCAATTTGCTCGCCAGAAACTTGTAGATAAGGATGAGGAGGATCCAAGGTACGAGATCTGCTGATGATAACGGAGTGTGGTTTACTAGCATTAAGTTTCATTCCCCAAAGTTCACACCATGATGTAATTTTGGCTAAATCCCTATTCAGAACAGTAGCAATTATGTGTCGATCAATTGGTGATGGAATTGACACATATAAAGTTGTATCATCGGCATAGGAGATTAGTTTATTTTCAAGCTCGGAACACAGGTCAGCAGTAAAAATAATAACAAAGTAAAGGCCCAAGGACACTGCCTTGTGGAATGCCAGAAACAACAGGAACAGAAGGGGAATGACACCCATCAATGACCACAGACCGAGATCTTTTCATCAAAAAATCTTCAAAGATCCTTAAAAAAATGCCACCAATACCGATGAGCTGTAACTTATACAGAAGTGCTTTATGGTTGACTAAGTCAAAAGCAGAACTAAAGTCAATAGCCCCGACACGAGATTCATGTCCCTGGTCTAATGAAGATTTCAAGTCATGGGTGAGTGTCAGAAGTGCATCACATGTACCCAGTCCATTACGAAAACCAAACTGTGAGTTTGGTATCAAATTATGACTATTACAATACGAGGAAAGGCGTCTGGACAAAAGCCTCTCATAGAGCTTGGATAGGATAGGCGTAATGGACATAGGGCGATAGTCATTATGAGATAATGAGGCAGTATTTCCCTTTGGAATAGGAGTGATACTAGCCTTACGCCAGCAAAGAGGAAAACTACCTGATTTGAAAAGCAACCTAAACACCACGGCCAATTTAGGTGCCAAGACCACTGCAACCTTTTTAAAAAAGAGAGGGAAAAATCCATTCGGGTCTGTCCCACCATAGGTATCAAGATCCAGCAATTACCTTTTCAGTTCAGCTGATTTGATTGCCATTGAATTGAGGTTGGGTCTAGGGAAACATGTCAATGTCAAAGACAATTCCTAATTACTCTGTTTATTAATGAAAATATTAGATAGAATATTGGCCTTCGATAATGGATCAAAAGAGATGGAGCCATCAGACTCACAAAGAGGAGGCATGGAGGAATCTATTCCAAATAAAGAGGACTTCAAAGCGGACCACCATTTATGAGGCTGTGTAGCTCCTGCCAGAACATTCTGAAGATGGGATTTATAATCCCTCTCAGCACCATCATAAACTCTCTGCGCAGATGCCCTTTTAGAAACATAATTTTCCCAATGCAAGGGGGTTTGATTACGCCTCCATAGACGATATGCAGCCTGTTTGTCATCAAATGCACGCTTGCAGTCATCGTTAAACCATGCTTTATCCCTGATACGAGACTTAATTGTTTTTGATTAAACTCTTTTGCGAAGGATACCAAGAAGGGAATTGTTGAGAGCTGAAACCGGGTCATGAGATCTTAGTATGTGATTCCACTCAATATTACAAACATCATTACAAACGTTGTCCCAGTTAACCCGGGATTTAAGGTAGACTTTATGTAAGAGAGTAATATCAGGAACAGAAAAATCAAGAATAATTCTACACATGATGGCATTGTGGTCGGAAGTGCCAACAGGTACAAGAACGGAGGTTTCTACAACGCCAGGAATATCTGTTAGTACTAGATCATGACATTTTCCAGACATATGAGTAGGTCCTTGGATTAGCTGTTCACAACCAGATAAGTTTGCAAAATCCAAGGCAGCAAGACCATTTCTATTAGTTGGAGAGACCGAGTTGAACCACTCTTGATGATGTGCATTGACATCACCAACAAAAATAAAGGATGATTTGACATCTACAGACTGTATTGAAGCCATTGCTGTTAAGAGGCAGTCATACTGTATATGTCATTGTTAACATCAGGATTTCTGTACAGGCTAATAATGTAATGATTATGGTACTTGCTGGAAACTTTAACTAACTGCATCTCATGGCATTTACAATTATGCTTAGTTAAGTGCTGAACATTATTCCCAGATCTAATATACAAGCTCATTCCACGAGCACAAGGAATAGAATCACGTTGAATAAGAACTGGTTTACTGAAGTTAGGTATAAGAAGTTCAGAATAATCTCTATAACCAGAGACAAGGGTTTCAGAACAAAAGACAATATCATAATCAACAGATGCCAATGTAAGATCCTTGATGTTCTTATAGAGACCACGAATATTGGAATAAAATACACAACAACTTTTAACAGGTTGTCTGTGAGGACCGGGATTAACTTCTATATCACCGGACAAAAGTAGAAACAAAAACAGAAAAAGTTGAAAGCAATCCATACACAAATACATAAAGATGGATATAAACAGGTCGAACCAGACGGAGCCATCACATCTGGGTAAGGTATAAAACAAGCCCCAAAGACACCATATCCAGGGGGGATCAGTAGCGGTGGATTTTATTTGTTTAGAAAAGACGAAAAACAGAAAAAGAATGTCAAATCTCCTGAACATCCACCAGACTCAAAAGTCTTCCTCATTGGCCTGCTAACCACCGTGGGAAAAAAAAACCCAGGAGATTGCAGGAAAAGGAAGGAAAGTTGCTGTATAGCACCAAACAGCAGGAATGCGAGGAATATGTGTCTGAGACTCTCAGATACATTTTTGTCTTACTATTCCCGAATTATCTTTTTGAGAACTTTTCCATTCAATAAAGTGTAACTGATAGCATTAATTTGAACATTTCTAGCCACGATTATCATACTCTCAAATTGAAAGAATATGTATCCGAGAATCTCAGAAACAGTTTTTGTTGTATTATTCCCTAATGATCTCTTTAATAGCTCTTTTTATCTTTCAGCCAAGATTATTGACTTGCTCTATTTTCAACATTTAACTATATTGAATATGATATAAATAGTCAAATATATCCCTCCATAGGTCTCAAAATGCCCATAAAAGTTCTTAATTTAAAACAAAATTATCTACTACTCAAAATCCTGGATCCGCCCCTGATCACCATATTATCTTCTGACAAAGTTTAACTCTTAGCTCAAACTTTCGCTAAAAACTCTACCTTGGATGATTCCGGTGTTATTTCTCCGTTTACACCCCCCTTCCCTCTTACTTAAGGAAACCATCCTAGCGGTCTGAACTTGAATAATGGGAAGACAAACCGGCAAGGAATTCTGAATTAAGAAGAGATTTATAATATCTTAGAGATGCAACATATGAGAGCAATTGGGCTCTAGTTGGAGAGTTGAGAGCGTTCACCCTTCTTCGTGACAGGCTGAATAGGAGCAAACTTCCAGCAATAAGGGAAGATGTTAGAGGAAAGTCAGAGACAGAAATATATGCTTAGGCAGAGAGTCAGCACAGGAGAATAGTTTTTGAGTACTACAGGAGGAACACCATCTTTTGTTTTCTAATTGTGTATCTATGTGAGTGAGGGAGACAAAAGGCAGAATTGCCTGTGGTCCGCACACCATCTTAATTTAAGCCCAGAGCTTGAAAGCCTATTCAGCTTGGTCTGAACGCCGTGCGTCCGACGCATGTAAACAAAGCCGATCGTTGCGTCACCGCACCTCCGAAAACAAGAAGGAGAAGACTCCTTTGTTATTGTATGTCTGTATGTCGTTGTTTCAGTAGTGAAAAGATCGTTGTATTGCTAACATCGCCTGAAAATGCTCTCCACTGAAATCGTCATCACAACTGAACCAGTTGACTTAGAGAGCTCTACTCAACGCCAGTCTACAGATTAGAAACCGCACTACATTTATAGATGCGTGGGAAATTTCTAGCAGTTAAAATTCACAAAAATACGGTAGCCTAGGCCTAGACGTTTTTCGGTCAGATCGCCCGGGTAGCCCACCCTGTCCTTTGGAGATACAGCCCGGGCCAGGAGGATTAAGGAATGCCTACTGGTGATCTCCTTTCTTATCATACTAACTCTTGGTCATTCTCCTTTCGCCAGTTTGGCCACACCTTTTCTATTGCGCTAGACTGAGCCAAGACATACCGAAAGCCTTTTGTAGTTTGGCATAAATCCCTTGATTTTAAACCACCATCCCTTGGGGTCTATCCCTTTATCTAAGACTTGATATCCAATTTCGTTTCTGACCGTTCCATAGCTGCCGTTATGGGCGACCATCGCTCACTTCCTAAGCCTATCTATCAACTCTGGTGTTCCTCATGGTTCTGTCTTATCTCCAGTTCTATTTCTAATATTCATTAATGATCTTGTCAACTGTACCTCTTGTCCTATCCCCTCCTATGCCGATGACTCTACCTTACACAAATTCAAGTAGTTTTTCACAGCGACCCTCCATGCACTTACTTCAAAACTCACATGATGAGGCCATATCATCTTCTGATGTATCAACTATTTCTCATTTTGGCAAAAATAACCTTGTTTCTTTCAGTGCTTCAAAAAAACAATTTCTCCATCTATCTACCAGTAAACAAAATACTACACACCTGTCCCTTGCTCTTCAACAACCACTCAAGTTTACCCTTTGTCTTCTCTCAATATTCTTGGTGCCTCTCTTTTCTCTGACCTTTCTTGGAAATGTCATAATACCACCCTTGCTAAAAACAGCTTCCCAGAAGTCAGGTGTGCTCAACCATCTCCTTGGGTTCTATACCGTCGCACAGCTTCTTGCTATGTACAATCGCGCTAAGAAGTCATGACTCGCTTTTTCTAAGGATCGGACAAAAGTTCCCAAATCTGGCTACCGCTGGCAACTCTCCACTGCCCCTCGGAGCCCGGTCGTTTCCAAATTTTAAACTATAGGTCTTTGGATATTCCCAATAATTGGCCTACTTAGAAAATTATCCTATTTATGCCCTCCAATTTTGATTTATGTTGAAGTTTGAATAAATATAAGTAATGTTTGTTTACAATTTCTTTATAGAATAATGAGAGCAATTAATTTATATGCGCTATCTAGCATGTTGCACTCCCAGGCCAGTAGGAACGGTAGGATATTCAGCGACCGAGTCAGTCATTGTCAGGATATGAGGGGGAGTATATCTCTTTGCGTTTATATTCACCTTTGTCCTTTTACACTTGCCTTTCCATCTTCCGTTTTTATATGGGTTATTATATATTCTAAAAGTGAAAATTCATCGTTTGTCTATACAAATTACAAGCTGTTCTCGAGTATTCAGGCTTTCTTCCCAAATATACTGGAGACCGCTTGTTTTTCAGGCAGACTGTTGTCCCACATAGAGAATAAAATGTGGAAAAAACAATCTGTTATATGTTTATTTACGTGATTTATTGACACTTATGGTTTGAATATTAGTTTTATCTGTTGGTTTTAATTTTATGAGATACTTTTCTCCCAGTATTGTTGGTTTAAAAAGTAATACAAGCATTAAGAAACTTGCTCCACATTTTAATCCTGAATCTAGTGAGCGAAATACTACGAGTTTCAAATTCTTTCGGTCGGGTTAGTCTAAACTTTCGTATTATTTGGTTTGCTCTCACATAATGAGATAAATATATTGCAACAATACTTGTATATCGTGTTTTTGGTATTGTTTCCTTCAATACAGTTCTCCCCGGTGTGTAATATATGAACATAGTAGAGCCTCAATAGTTGCCAGATAGCACTTTCTGAACAAAAGGTACTGGGAATCGAGTCATGACTTCTTAGCGTGATTGTACAGGCGTAATATACCCCCACGTATTGAATACTGTTCACATGTGTGGGGAAACTTCACCCATAGTGCACTTCTCAAAGGGGTAGAATCAAAATCATTTTGTCTCATCAACTCACCTCCAATTTATAATTCTCTACAATTTCTCTCCACACGCAGTAACGCAGTAACGTTGCATCTCTCTCATTCTTTCTTCTACCTCTATTACAATAATCAGTGTTATTCAGAGCTATCTCAGTGTATACTTCCTCTCTTACGGAGAGTAGGTGGCACTGATCTCTCAACATATTTCACCCCCCATTCTGCCCAACTCTCTAACTCAAGAGTAAACCGATTTTCCCAGTATGTCTTCTACTCATCAGTTATAATCTGGAACTCTCTCCCTCATTCAATCTTTCTCTCATCCTGTGACTTAAACTGCTTCAAGCTCTGTGTGTCCAGACATTTCCACTACAATATCCCTTGAATTTGGCTCTCTGTCAATCTTTCAATTGTGAGGGGACATTCACTACAGGTAGCTTTGCCGTTTGTGTCCTTCATATAAAGAAAATATATATAATTTGGAACAAAGCATTTACATTATATTTCCATTTGTAATGAGACGGGAAATATCTTCTTTCTGTCATTAATGTTTAAGATGTTTCCTTGTCAACGCGTTTAAGGATAAATTATTCAATACCATTATAATCTTGCCTAGTGTAATTTAATCTGAAGTATCTTGTTTTCAATTTTACCTAACCAAGTATAATATCAACCAACCTTCTAATTAATAAGTTAAATTAATTGATATGAGGTTAAATTATTCGGAGATGTAAATCATAACACCACAGTGACATACCAAACCTAGGCTGTGTTAGAGAGAACAGTTATTATACCAAATACCTATACTTTAATATGTACGTAATACCAGGGAAGAGCACAGGAACATTTGTTTCTTAATATGATAACATTGTATAATATGAAACAATAAGAACACAAGGGCTACTGACCGGTAGTGGCTGATCAAGGTAATTGAAGACTGACATCTTGACTGGGAGGACCTCTCCTCGTTTGACGGTGGGTGGTAAGGTAAGGTCGACGAAGAACGGGGTGAAAGTAATCAAAGGTTGTCTCTCAGAGAGACCAACACCTTTCTGAGGGTGAACACATACGGCCTTGCCCATCCATTGAGTGATGGTGTCTGGAACTATCACTGTCTGTTCACTCACACCAGATGCGCTGGAAGGAACACAAGTGAGGAAAGCTATGTAATACTAATACATACACAAACACACAAGTCCTTTCCATTATATTGTAATGGTTCAGACGGAGTTACTTTTCGTCAGTTGGACTAGAGAACAATAAACTTGACATAACACTGCCCCACCATGTGAGAAGTGAGAGTGAGAACGGAGAAATGGATAGGCGACGAGCAGGGAGGTTTTAGGAAGGGAAGAGGATGTGTAGATCAGATTTTTACCCTGAATTGTGTTGTGGAGAAGTATCTGGAGAAGAAACAAAAGGTGTATGTTGCCTTTATGGACTTGGAGAAGGCCTATGACAGAGTGGATAGAGAAGGTTTGTGGAAAGTACTTAGAATATACGGAGTAGAGGGCAAGTTGCTGAAAGCAGTGAAGAGCATGTATGAGGGTGCAAAGGCGGCAGTACGTGTGGAGAGTGAGCAGAGCGAGTTCTTTGACCTGAATGTTGGTTTGAAACAGGGGTGTGATGTCCCCGTGGTTGTTTACTGTATATATGGATGGAGTTATGAAAGAAATACTATCAAGAGCAGTGGATGTTGGTGTATCGCTGAAAAGGGAGGGAATTGAGTGGAAGCTACCTATACTGCTGTTTGCGGATGATACAGTTCTGATGAGTGATAATGAATGGGAGTTGCAGGGTCTGGTAAATGAGTTTGGAACAGTGTGCGAAAAACGGAATTTGAAGGTAAATACGGGGAAGAGCTAGGTTATGGTCTTCGAAAGGGGTGAAGTCACAGATTGTGAGGTGAAGCTGAACGGTCAGGCTATGAAGATCGTCAACTATTTTAAGTATCTGGGCAGTATGTTGAGTAAAGATGGGACTATGGATGAAGAGGTGCAGGAGAGGGTACAACAGGGGAAGAGGGTTGTAGGAACGCTAAAAGCAGTAACAAGAAATAGGGTGGTCAGTATGGAAGTGAAGAAGTCCTTGCATGACAGTGTGGTAATCCCGACACTGACTTACGGAAGCGAAGCATGGACGTTGGTTGAGAGACTCAGACCAAGAGTGAGAGCAGTGGAAATGAATTACTTAAGGAGTGCGTGCGGAGTTACATGGAGGGATAGACAGACTAATGAGGAAGTAAGAAGGAGGTGTGGTGTGGAGGTAGATGTGCTGGAAAGTGTGAAAAGGAACAACTTGAGATGGTTCGGCCATATGGAACGTATGGAAAGCGAGAGAATGACTAAGAGGGTGTACGAGAGCGAGGTGGAGGGACAGAGGGGAGAGGTAGACCGAATATGAGGTGGAAGGATGGAGTGAGGAAGTACATGAACGAAGGTGGTGCTGGTTGGGGGGAGGGGCGTCGACTGACTGGGGACAGAGGTGCATGGGGGCGGTTCGTTCGTGGCCACCCCTTCGGGGATCACGGCGTCAGGCAATAGATAGATAGATAGACCATGTCATCACTGTAGATCATGCTGGCATAGTGGCTAACAGCGTGTCAGTAATACTTTAAACATTCCCACTGCAGCACTTATCTACACTACATCAGCCTCAGTTATACTACAACAAGACATAGTGTACGGACACACAGTAGGATACGTGGGTCATGTTCTCCACTAATGTCAATGTAAACACCTCCTTACCATCATGGGGGTAATATATAACATATTATATAACATATTATAGTATTATTAAGATTACCAAAAATATATAGTCAGGCTTTGAATGACCTTAAGTGGGAGGTAGTTGTTTTTCTCCCTAATGTTTAGTCCCATTAGCTTTGAGATTTTAAGACATTCGTTCCATTAGTTTGGTGATTTGAACACCTTAAGAGCGGGTGGTGGAGTATATTTCACTGTGCCGCCCAGCGGGGGATTTTTACCATAAATGGGGTTGTTTCCGTGCTCTTTTTCATGCATAAACAAGACCCAGAGCGTAATACAAGTATGTATCCCTGAAAGGGCGTAAATTGAGCTTTCCAATGACACCCGAACCATCCTTCTACGATCACTGGTTGTCTTGCAACGATCGTACAACCGAAGGGCAAAATCGCTAAAATACGGTCATTTCTTTATATAATTACGTATGTAGCGAGGGAGTGATGGTGGATGTAAGTGGAGTAAATCTCAGTCGGTCCACGGCGGCCGTGGCGAGCGGTCATGAGGTAACCCAGGCTCCTCCCGTCGCTCGTCTCTTTTTCAGAGCCAATATTGCGCCAAAATTGCACACAGACTTAAAGTCGGGCCCCGATAGACAAGGGTTAAGACCTTTCGTCCCATTTCTTTGTCAATATAATCACTTTTGTGCCATTTAGGAGTCAAATTTTTCCTGACAAGCGATAGCGAACTTGTAATTCTAGAAGGAATCAGCCTTTGGCCTGGATATTTTTCTACCGAAAAAGGTAGCCTACACATTTATCTTGAAGGGGGTTCTAGGGTGTGTTCTTTTAAGCTTGATAGATATCTAGCGATGAAACTATATAATTAGTAAAAACATGAATAAATAGACCAACAAATAAGCACTACCCGCTTAACAAAAGGAAATGGATCCCAAAACGAAGTACAAATATCTAAATACCTATTGTTTATGAAATGTTTACACGTGTGAAGTAAGTTGACTGTTCTATTACTCTACTGCTCACAGTAGCGATGAACAGAAACAACAACATTTGTGTTCTTGCTTGGTATGGAGCAATCGGCTGTGGCTAATCTGACATGTATAAATCATTATGACATTTGTATGATTAATATACCCATTGACACAGGTACAGGTAAAGGCACTATAATTATGTTTTAATATTTCATGCAATTAACTCCTTCAGACATATTATGTTCCAGAAAGTCCACGGAGGCGGGCGCCCGGTATCATTGCCACTGCACCACACAACTGTCAAAACCACACTGCTGGCCGTTAGAATTGTCGGAGGAACCTGGGGTTGCCACCAACCGACAGATCTTCATCTAACTTACCGGACTTACTGAGCTCCATATGACGCTAGAGCGTCATATGGACTTATTGGAGAGGCATGTAGATAAGTCCATATGACGCGATCGCGTCATATGAGTTTTTGGTCATAAGTTCCATATGACGCGATCGCATCATATATGACGCAAGGAGTTAAGTAGAACAGGTATAATACATTATTTTGTATAAATTATGTATACTGAATATATCAATATTATATTCATGGACCTTTTCTTGCGAGATCAAAATATAATTTTTGTGCCTTGTTTGGGTATGTGTAATTCAGTGTTTAAGGTGCCAAAGGTAAACATTTACGGTTAGTGTGTACATATATATATATATATATATATATATATATATATATATATATATATATATATATACTGTATATATATATATACATATATATACATACATGCCTGCTTGAAATGAACTGACTATTATTATTATTATTATTTGTATATAGTATACTGTACAATTAATCCATACATCAAGTGACTTACGGTATAACAAGGAGATCCCAGAGCCAGGTCTCAGGGAAGTTAGTCCTTGTGTTCTCCGGTGACTCTTGAGGTCCACCTGCACCGTACATACCACCACCCCTTCTCATAGGGGCGTCATACGCCATGGTCATATGCCGTCTGTACTCTGACATTGCAAATAAGATTATTATTATTATTATTATTATTATTATTATGAATAACATTATTAATTTAATTAAATAAACTGTATATACAGTATATATACAGTATATATATATATATATATATATATATATATTTATATAGCAAGTCTGGCCTTGGTCTGAGGCCACCCCTGTCCACCTAACTAATACATACATACTACACTCAGACGAGTATTGATCAATTTTTCCTCGCATACATGTATCCGCACTCACACACAAGTGGTGGAATTGATGCTTGAGGCTCTCACATTGATAAACATCAATGAAAGGAAGATAAGAAGATGTGGTTTTAACCCTTCTGAAGATGAAATCAGGTATGTGAACATGATACATAGTTGGTTGTTTCATGTTTACTAATTACACCAGGTATATTCTTACATGTATTTCTCCAAATATGGCCAGGTAGGGTGTCAATATAAACTTCGGAGCGGGCGCATGATGGAGCTGAGTCGTGTGTATACTCACTATTTTCCAGACAAAGCAAGATGCAGAACATAATTTTCATCATCGTCATTGTATTCCTCTGTCAGTGATGTGGATGACCAAGATATGTAGAGTGTGGCCAGTTCCTAAAGAACCCTTTACATATGATTTCGACTATCATTAGACACTTTAGGAAGAGCTTCTAGATAGAGTAAAATCTATCTAATTTATTTCACAGGCTACCACTTGAGGCTTTGCAGGAAGAATACGGCAAGCCATACTAATGACACGATGTTAAACACATACACACAAAAATTAACCAGTGACAGGACATTGGGTGATAAATGAGATCTCTCTATACGACCCCTATCATTCCTAACCCTCCCTCCATCACCCTACTCCCTCCCTTTAAGCCCCTCCTTCTTTCCTCTACTTCCTCCCTCCCCCATTCCCTCCACTACCTCCTCACCCCTCAACTACCTTCCCCTTCCTTCAATCCCTCCCTCAATCACAGACAGTAGCCTACGGAAGGCGAATATAGCTTCAGTCACCCGAGAGAGAACAGTGAGAGTGAGAATGAATAGCTCCTCCTGGGAGATCAGCCACCCTCTCCCTAGGCAAAAATATGGTTTGTTCAGTGGAATGTTGATATCTATCTCTATTTTGTGGGTTCTCATGCTTCACATATACCTTGTCTTTGATTACTTTACACATGTGGGGCAATACCATTGCTTTGTAAGGTTAATATATAGATTTAATTCATAATGTTGCTCTCCATGCCAAGGTCCTCACGCATATTACAAGTTAGAGCTATAAGTCTGTTGTAATCCAGGATGTTTTATATTCCCGGGTCATGACAGCTGGTTGGTTCTCATTTTGCCTCCGCCGGGAGCCGACAAGTTTTTCAACGCTCATTTCATTCTTGTTGTTGTTGTTGTTGTTGTTGTTGTTATTCTTCTGCTTGTTGGTCTCGATCAGCCGAAAGAGTGCCTTAGGTGACAGAGACTAGGAAGGAGAAAGGCTTCGAGTGGCCGTGTGATTGACACGTTCAACGAAGACATTCGGTGCCTTTCAATGTGTTTGTTTATGCTTAGATGAATTATTTATATTCAAACGTAAATACATTACAATTAAATTAATTACTAATTGTTTAAATTCTCTTATAATTTATCCTAGATGGAATTTCCAAGTTCTGGTCAATTCTATTGTAAATCCTGACAAAGGGGTATCGTGACACTCATGACAGCACTCTCAAGAAGACTACAACACCATCTGTTCTCACACCTCGCTTGCCACCAAATGTGCCTGACTTAACTCTACCCATCGTCTAGTTAGACTTTAGACAAATAATTAAGTCTCTCTAATAATAAAAAGGCCTTTGTAGATATGTTAAGGCCTGTATAAGCCCAGCATCTCCATATAGTAAAGTAAGTTTCGGTTCCATAACATTGGTATTACATAAGCTTAATCTTTTTTGTCCATTCTTATTCTTATGTTTTATATATCCTCTGCCTCCTAGGATATACAAACTAAACAATGTCTATAGTAAAATAAACAGTAAAATGAGTTACTGATTATCACAATTTCACTGAACTGCAGTATTGTGACTTGTAAAATCCATACCGTCAATATCAGCTACATTATATTCTAATATTGATTTGATACCATTATCAAGACCAGTCATTTGGAAAATTGATGTTTGGGTATAAACTTTTAAGGAACTTACTGTACTGTGTACTGTAGTATTGCATTGGAATTTGTGAGCATTCAATAAGGAAAAGTTCAGTTAAATAAAGAATGTGATTACCAAATCTTTCACAAAAGCCAATTGCAGAATTGTACTTCAACTATACAAGTAATTAACTCACTTTCTTTCTCACATGGTCTGGTTTCGACGGTGTAATCGGTGAAGATGATCATATGGGCGTCCTGGAAGACAAATGTAAGGTTATTTATGTTGATTTTTAGATCACTATTTGACTAGTAGTTGACAAACATTATTATAAGTATTTTAATACATTAGATATCAGTGAGTCACTAAGATGAATTTAATCAACTTAGTTATTGTCTGATCACAACTGTGCTTTTGTTGGGTGGGTGCAGTCGTTGCTCCAGACAGTAATGCAGTGAGAAGTTTGGGGACGCACAGTACTTCCCAAGTAACACACTGGTTTAATAGTGAATAGCTATATACTTTTCATAGACATGTTTGGATTTTCTGTTAATTTTGATCTGATTTAGATCATAAGTAGCCTAAGCTATAATTAAAACACACACATACAATTTATATATAAATGCTTACACGGTATCATACCTTATATAATATTTCGAAGAATATGGTCGTAAGAAAATGTGTATGTGTGTGTGTGTGAGTGAGTGTGTGTGTTGTATTGAAATGGATACCAATCGATACACAAATAGTTCAAAATAAGCTGTAGGAGTATTATGCATACTAATATAAAACAAACTATATTATAGGTAATGTGACGTTAACCACTCCGTTAGAACCGCATGGCTTGTCCTACAGTGACTCGCTAGGATCGCCAGGGCAGTGGATGGGGCTACAGTTTGTGTATTAGAGTGTGCTTTATTTCATGTGAAAGCTCGTGTCATGGGCAGTCCAGAAAGGCTCTTTGTTTTCGCCCATGTCAAGGCTTTATATATTTAATTGTAAAGTATATGTTTTATCCTTAACTAGTAATGATAAGATCAGAGAGAGAGAGAGAGTAGAACGGAGTGAGAGGGGGCGCGTAGTGTTTTTGCCCCGCTCGATGACGTCACAGCTGACTGGCCTCGTGGGGATTGGTTGAGGGAGTTCTTTACCATGCTTGGTGACGTAATGTTTTGCTAGCTACTTTGGTAGTGGCTAGAGGACTTGTAACCGCTTTTTTCCCACGCGGCTCGAGATGGTGCGAGTATATATACAGTTCCTCGCCACTCTCTCCCTCAGATCTGGTTTCTAGAACGCACCCATCTTTTTCCCTTGCTACCTGTCACCTGCTCTGCACCTGAGAATCTTTTCCTCTGCCTATCTCTCTCATTTTCCATATCTTTCACCACCTTTTTATTAATATTATACCCCCTCTGGTTAACTCTGAAAAATCAGCTTCATGCTGGCCAGTTGTATTGTGCGTTAAGGTCTGATATAACCTCTGTATGTTTAGTTGTTAAGATAAGTGGATCACGAAGCATTGGTTGGCTTTCATATTACTGCTTCCTTTAATTATTAGTGTTCTGCTGGATTAGATAATGCTAGACTGGGAGTCTGATATTATAAGGTATTGTTTCCTATGAGTGCTGGCTTTAGTTAAAAGCGGCACGACATACCTGAGAACTGGATATGATTGAGTAAATTCTAGTCTGTGTGCCATTGAGAATCGAGCATGCACTAATGAGGGCTTTTTGCCTATACCATTCTGCACTGTTCTAGTCTCGATTGTTTGTCTTTGAGGTACGCCAGGAGAACGCTTAATACTTCGGTATTAAGGTTTCTCAAGAGAGCTACCCTTCATTATAACGTAATATTTGACGCACAGACTTGAGATTTGCACTAGGCTATGCGGCATGCCATGCGCACCAGTATCTCGTATCATTGACTCTAGCTAGACTTTATCAATCATAGTAGACATTAAGTATATTAACCTAATTACTCTTGTTATGCATACCCGTTTATGATTACACAAGCATTTCGCAGCCTAGTTTGAGGTATTGAGACACAAACGACTTAGGCTCTTTTTGTTGATAGGAATACTGCATTGTCGTGGCGATTATTATTATTGTTGTTGTGTTTAGGATATTCTTGGCTCCGACGGCATTATATATATTCTGCCTTTTTGTGTGCATAGCCTGCACGAGCATTGTTCCGCTGCCTGCCTTTTTGGGTTCCATTTCCGATACGAGCATCTTTATAGCATCTAACATTTAAAGAAGATTCCTTGTTAGTGTTGAAGGACTTTAGTGCACTTTCTTTCATGCAGGAGTGCCTGACATTTATTGATTAAAGTAACGTAAGCTGTAACTTCTCTTACCACCTTACTTTGCATACCATAACCAAGCACCTTCGGTTATAGGTAGTAATAGGCTGTTTTCACATAACATTAAGCCTAGAGTAGACGCACATTTATTGAGAGTTTGATAGCCTATTATTGCATATAGAACTCTGTAGAGTATTTGTGTTCTTTGTTCACTGGGAATATACATCAGAGGTTGGAGCTAGCGCTTTCCGTTGTAACATTTATGCCATTACTAGTCCAATGAATAAGAGCCCTGATATATTTGAACCCCAGTCGTAACAAATGGCGACCTTACCTAGGATTTGGTGAACCTACATTTATTAGCAGGGAACATTTGTTGTTTTGGAGAATATTTTGCGGGGATCAGCAAGAATAATTTTTATTTTGCAACATAGTATAGCCCTTGAGTATTTCCGAGAATTGTTGTGTGTATATTGAGGTATAAGAGTTTGGGGTACTTCTTTTCTGAATATTGTGGTGAGAAATTTTTTGAGAGCATCATGTCTTATACCGGATCAGAGGAGAATGGAGACACAGTACGTAATGTCGAGACTGAGGAACAACAGTATGATGAAAGGGTTATTCGGGTGAACTGTGAGGAGGATGCTAGGATATTTTTGCAATGGCCTGTTACTGCCGAGCGGTTGGAGGGTATGGATCGGTACGGTCTTCAATGCCTGGCCACAGCTATCGGTCATGCGGTTATTAGCAGCATGACCAAGGATAACTTGATAACGTGTGTACTGGGCAGGGTGACTGGTGAGCGAGATGGGTTGAGTGCTCAGAGCCCTTCGGCCATGCTTCCCCTACACTCGACTCCCAGCCATCCCAGTAGTTTGCCGACCCCGGGTACGCTTCCGCAGTTGGGTGGTGACTGGCAGGGTGGGTTGCCCCTGGGGGGACCACCGGTAATTTCAAACATTGTAGCACCTTCACCTCCTCAAGGGTTAACTCCAGAATTATTGCTTCAGCTCGAATTAGCTAAGATCGAAGAGAGAAAAGCTATCAGGGTATCTGAGCTTCAGCTTCAGCAGCAATTAGAATTAGCCAAGATAGAAGAGAGAAAAACTATCAGTCAAGCAAAAATCCAAGCTGAGTCGACTAGGTACTGTGCCGACATGGATGTAGAGAAGTCGCGAGTAGAGACAACGGGACAGCGACTTGGGGCTGGTAACCGTGTTTATGAGCAGTCTCTCTCGCACTTATTGAAACTGGTTCCAGTGTTTGATGAAAGTGGTGTAACAGAATTTTTCACACGCTTTGAGAAGAAGTGCCAGGAACACCAGTGGCCAGAGATTAAATGGGCAGCACTTGTATCCTCTAGATTAATAGGCAAGGGTCTTAAAGCCTACGATGCGTTACCTTTGGAGTCGTGTATTGTGTATGAGGATCTCAAGGAGGCTGTCCTGAGGGCTTACGAACTGCAACCAGAAACGTACCGTTTGAAGTTCCGGGGTGTAACTAAGGGAAGAGATAGCACCTTTTTGGAACACACCCGGGACTTGTCCGATGCTATGGGGAACTGGCTCCGATCTGAGAAGGTCACAACATTTGATGAAATTAAGCAGTTAATGATGTTGGAGCAGTTCTTTAAGAGCACGGGCGGTGATCTAACTTTGAACTTGAAGGAGAAAAACCCAAGAACTCTAGTCGAAGCAGCAGAAATGGCTGATCGACGGCTTTCGTTGATTCGGGGTTGCGGGTCCTCACAGAAGTACGATGTAAGTGCTAAGGACCGTTATCCTCCCCCTCCCCGTAGCAATGACACCTTTAAACCAAAGAGCAATGAAACTAAAACTGAAGCCAAACCTACCACCACACCGTATGTGAAAAGTCAGGGGCCTTTTACATCACAGTATAAGCCGAAACCGAAATTTATGTATTTTAGGTGCCACCAGGAGGGTCATAAGGCAAATGAGTGCCCTAGTCGACCTCCTCCGGCAGCCGTGTCTTTTGCTCACGGCATTGGAGTGTTCAAGAGGACATCGGAGTTTGTTAGAGACATTTCTTCCGAGGTAAATACACTGCCAGTGCAGAAGGATCCGGAAGGCTTATTCCCTGTCCGTGATGCCTTTAGTGACCACAGGGGACTCGGTTGTGTGGAGTGGGGGGGTAGAAGACATGAGGTGAGAATTTTGCGTGACACTGGGGCATCGCAAACACTGTTGAGGAATTTCACTGGTAAACCTGTCAATACGGCGCGGGTGGTTGTGGTTCAGGGAGTTAATGCGACAAGGTCATACCCGCTTGTAAGAATGAAGGTGGAAGTTGATGGTGTGACTCGGGACCTGGATGTAGGAATTGTGGAGAAGTTACCTGTTGGGGGCGTCGACCTCCTTCTCGGCAACGACTTTGCGGGACCTACTTCTGAGGCTCCACCCTTGGTCGTTGCCGAGAAGCCGGCCGACGTGAGTAGGGAGGAACAGCAGTGGGTTGAGAAGTGTCCGGGGCAGCCTAGGGAGTGTGTTGTCACCGGAGATTCTGCATCCAGGGAGTCACATTCTGGTCAACAATCTTTAGATCAGCGGAGGAAGGGTACCGAGAAAGGGTTGGAAGTTGATGCGGTTGAGAGTTTAGTGTCAACGGACCTTCTCGGGGACTCATTATTAGGACCACATTTCGAGTCTGGAGAAGACCCAGTAACTGTTCCTGAAGGGGCAGGGGATGGGCTTAAAAAGACGAAAGAGTTGAAGGAGGACAGTGATGCACAGTCGGGAGATGTAGCAACAAGGTACCCTGACGCGTACCCTATGAGAAATGGGTCGGCGAAGACGGTGGTCCGAAGCTTGCTAGTGTATTTTTCCCGGTATGGTTACCCGCAGGGGCTTCAGTCAGTCCGGGGACCCAACTTCACTTCTAGCCTCTTTGTACAAGCAATGCCGCAGCATGGGATTGTTGGGGTTGTGTCATCTGCATATCATCCGGAGAGCCAGGGTGTGTTAGAGCGATGGCACTCAGCCTTGAAATATGTGCTTCGTTGTTGTTGCTTTGAGAGTGGGAGGGATTGGGATCTTGGCCTGCCATGTGTTTTGTTTGCTGTGTGGGAGGTACCTGGGGAGAGTTTGGGATTCAGCCCTAATGAGCTCGTCTTTGGCCACCGTGTCAGAGGGCCTCTCCATATGGTTGAAGAAGAATGGGAGTGCGCAGAAAAACCTTGTTCTATGCTCAAGTGTGTCCTCAACAGTCGAGAACGGATGTTGCGCAGTCTGGAGTTGGCTGGCCGTAATTTGACTAGCTCTCAGGCCCTCAGGAAGGACAGGTACGACCTCAAGGTTGAACTCAGGGAGTTTCACGTGGGTCAGGAGGTGTTGATTCTACTGCCCCTTGTAGGTCACCCCTTATCCGCGAAGTATGCTGGTCCTTATAGGGTGGTGGAGGAGCTATCGGACCTGGTTTACTTGGTAGCCACTCCAGACAGACGGAAGCGCAATCAGTTATGTCATGATAATCCCGTGAAGGAGTATGGGAGGCACCCCCCTGAGCCTCTCACTGTGCCTGTGATGACGTTTAGCAGTCAAGGTGGAGAAGGAGAACGGGACAGTCAAGCTCAGGTGGAGGATAACTGGAAGGATAAGAAGTTCAAATGGGCGCCTGAGTGTGAGAAGGTGTTTTAGGGAAGTAAAACACCTGTTGTGCACTCACCCGATCCTCAGGGCCCCTGACTTTAGGTTACCTTTCCAACTAGCAACGGAGGCTAGTGGTGTGGGGGCTGGTGCCGTCCTTGTGGAAAAGGACGATGATGGGCTGGAGCATCCTGTTAGTTTCTGCTCGGAGAAGTACAATTCGGCCCAGGGGAGCTGCTCTGTTGTCAAGGAGGAGCTGCTGGCGGTTGTACTTGCTCTGAGGCATTTCGAGGTCTGTGTTCCAGCCTATGGTCCGGTCGTTGTAGTTTACCCAGATCATCACCCTCTCAAGTTCTTGGACCAGTTTCACAATCGGAATATGAGGCTGACCAGGTGGTCACTAAGGTTATTGGTATATAACCTGGACATACGCCATATTGCCGGTTGTGACAACGTGGTTGCAGATGGTCGTTCAAGGGTATATGATCCTGGGTAGATTGACACACGGGTAGCCTCATGCTTTAGTTTGAATAGTATTTTGCGCTTGGTGCTTGTTGGCTCGCGGTTGTAGCCCAGCGTATTGGGTCGTAAAGCAGGAGTTGAGCGTTTGGTATAGAAGAAAAAACTTGGCTTGCCCCTATAGTGCAGCCGAAATAAACAAATTATAAACATAAAAATCAAATAAAAATTCTTTCTTTGATAGTTGAATTTTTTTAGTATGTTATAGCAGTAATTCTGAGTTGCACTCCTCTCAGAATGCTGGGCTAGAGAAGCTCGCTCTTGAGGAGCATAACTACATATAATTTAACCTATGGTGTTGGGGAGGGTTATAATTTTGAAAAATGTTTTGTTGAAGAACTGTGCCAGATATTTTACTGCCGCTGGGTGATAGGAAGTGGAGATATAGCATGGGTTCTAACCATCAGATTTTTGTGAGCCTTGGGGCCTCTGAGAAAAATCTTGGGGGGGGTGTGACGTTAACCACTCCGTTAGAACCGCATGGCTTGTCCTACAGTGACTCGCTAGGATCGCCAGGGCAGTGGATGGGGCTACAGTTTGTGTATTAGAGTGTGCTTTATTTCATGTGAAAGCTCGTGTCATGGGCAGTCCAGAAAGGCTCTTTGTTTTCGCCCATGTCAAGGCTTTATATATTTAATTGTAAAGTATATGTTTTATCCTTAACTAGTAATGATAAGATCAGAGAGAGAGAGAGAGTAGAACAGAGTGAGAGGGGGCGCGTAGTGTTTTTGCCCCGCTCGATGACGTCACAGCTGACTGGCCTCGTGGGGATTGGTTGAGGGAGTTCTTTACCATGCTTGGTGACGTAATTTGCTAGCTACTTTGGTAGTGGCTAGAGGACTTGTAACCGCTTTTTTCCCACGCGGCTCGAGATGGTGCGAGTATATATACAGTTCCTCGCCACTCTCTCCCTCAGATCTGGTTTCTAGAACGCACCCATCTTTTTCCCTTGCTACCTGTCACCTGCTCTGCACCTGAGAATCTTTTCCTCTGCCTATCTCTCTCATTTTCCATATCTTTCACCACCTTTTTATTAATATTATACCCCCTCTGGTTAACTCTGCAAAATCAGCTTCATGCTGGCCAGTTGTATTGTGCGTTAAGGTCTGATATAACCTATGTATGTTTAGTTGTTAAGATAAGTGGATCACGAAGCATTGGTTGGCTTTCATATTACTGCTTCCTTTAATTATTAGTGTTCTGCTGGATTAGATAATGCTAGACTGGGAGTCTGATATTATAAGGTATTGTTTCCTATGAGTGCTGGCTTTAGTTAAAAGCGGCACGACATACCTGAGAACTGGAGTTGATTGAGTAAATTCTAGTCTGTGTGCCATTGAGAATAGAGCATGCACGAATGAGGGCTTTTTGCCTATACCATTCTGCAATGTTCTAGTCTCGATTGTTTGTCTTTGAGGTACGCCAGGAGAACGCTTAATACTTCGGTATTAAGGTTTCTCAAGAGAGCTACCCTTCATTATAACGTAATATTTGACGCACAGACTTGAGATTTGCACTAGGCTATGCGGCATGCCATGCGCACCAGTATCTCGTATCATTGACTCTAGCTAGACTTTATCAATCATAGTAGACATTAAGTATATTAACCTAATTACTCTTTTTATGCATACCCGTTTATGATTACACAAGCATTTCGCAGCCTAGTTTGAGGTATTGAGACACAAACGACTTAGGCTCTTTGTTGATAGGAATACTGCATTGTCGTGGCGATTATTATTATTGTTGTTGTGTTTAGGATATTCTTGGCTCCGACGGCATTATATATATTCTGCCTTTTTGTGTGCATAGCCTGCACGAGCATTGTTCCGCTGCCTGCCTTTCTGGGTTCCATTTCCGATACGAGCATCTTTATAGCATCTAACATTTAAAGAAGATTCCTTGTTAGTGTTGAAGGACTTTAGTGCACTTTCTTTCATGCAGGAGTGCCTGACATTTATTGATTAAAGTAACGTAAGCTGTAACTTCTCTTACCACCTTACTTTGCATACCATAACCAAGCACCTTCGGTTATAGGTAGTAATAGGCTGTTTCACATAACATTAAGCCTAGAGTAGACGCACATTTATTGAGAGTTTGATAGCCTATTATTGCATATAGAACTCTGTAGAGTATTTGTGTTCTTTGTTCACTGGGAATATACATCAGAGGTTGGAGCTAGCGCTTTCCGTTGTAACATTTATGCCATTACTAGTCCAATGAATAAGAGCCCTGATATATTTGAACCCCAGTCGTAACAGTAACCATCTGTAGTATAGGACAAAAGCGGGAGACAGTTGCCAAAAACTAAAAAAATTATGTAATGAAGAAGAGCAAATTATGAGAAAGAGAGAAGGCTATAGATTTCATGGAGATGTGAATACGTTTAATTCAAACTTGGAAATTCAACACAATAACAGCACATTACCAAGAAATATTTGAAAGATTGGAACTGTGAAAGGAAGAAGAAAAAACTTACTTTGCTTAACATTGCAGGCGAACAGGTTACATTTTTGACGACAAACGGTACTCATTACAATATGGATATCATTAATATTCATGCATTTGATATCAAATTATGATTATACAAATATTCATGATTAGGCATATTACACGGTGAAAGTACCTGAAATAAATATTGTTATTCAAGCAGTATTTGGTGTGGAATATTTGAAATGGCTTTCCATCAATGGTACTAGGTTTGTGTGTGTGTGTGTGTGTGTGTGTGTGTGTATATAAACACGTTTATGAATTGCTTCTTACATTAAACATCTTCAAGGCGTCCACGTAGTTAGAGTAGTACCGGTCCCTTTGGTGAGGAACTGGCTGTATTTCAGGACCATCTGAAAACATGGGAATACAGCATTATGACAACACGAACACGTACACATATTGTAAACACAAAAAACAAAATATATATATACTGTATATATATATATATATATATATATATATATATATATATATATACACAAATAGAAGAACCTCGATTTCGAGGAAGACAGAGTATGATGCTAATAAGTATTATATTATTTGTCATTATAGGGCAGCATATTGTTATTGAGTTATGATTACTTGGCCGTGGCATTGCTCAAAATAGAGGACTATTATAATGTGTGTGTACCTTGTGGAGGTGTGTGTTTATTCCGGCAGTATTCGTAGTCGTTATCCCTCTGTGACCAAAACCATTGGAATGTCATACTGTGCAAGAAGTCAAACATCTTGTTAAGGTTGATGGGGTCAGGATCCACGGCCAGCAACTCGGTGCTTCGATCCACTACGCCTGTTTCAAGGAATTTGATTACCATACGATAACAATTCTCACTTTACTGCTTTAACAATAATTGCACCAGATACTAAACAACTATCTAACTTCAAATTTATTTATCGCACACTGCATATTGGCACGCACCTTTTCTTATTGAGTATACTGTAATGTATTTGTTTGGCATTCAATGTTATGTTTAGCCATCAACTTCAATATTATAGAGAGTAATAATATGCAAGATGCATGGCGCACGGGAATTTCCTCTGCCATTACATTACTACAAGTGTTGTACATGAGTACCAGGATTTAAAAGTTTTGTACAGGTTGATATATAGCTTCAAAGTGAGCTCATGAGTTTACCATTGTCTAATAATGCTGTTTGAAATGCGCATAGTATTTGTTATTCTTTTTAACTTTATGCATCAGCCTGTTATTGCGTTTAATTACAGCCATTTCTCCACACCATTTGTGCTAAGTCCATGTCTTGTCAACTTTTCATGCATCGACATTTTGTATGTCTATTTTTATTAAACACTTTATACAGCATATATACTACTGAATAGCCTACTACGGATATATTTGTTCACACAAATTGCAAATTTTCTGCAAAATAAATCTGCAGGTCTCACCCTTAATTAAAGTATGTTCCCTTTGTTACACAGCCTACCAACGCTTAACATGGATGTAATTATGTGAACATTAACGTTGACGTAGCATAAAGTAGCCCATACCTTTTACCTATCAGCTGCATAACCCAGCCCTAGACACCGATCACTCCCACATGTATTTGAAGGTTCACATTTTGGTGAGAATGTTTGCAGCATCGGAGCAATATATTCAGTAAAGCGCGGGAAACTCATGACGTTTCATACCGTGTAGTAAATTATTCTACTACACAAATTGACAAATATCTATGTATTTCCCGTTTGATTGAACAACACTCCATCACCAATTTATTAACCCTCTCCGACATATGACGCGATTTTGAGCCTATTGGGGATACTTTAAAGCCTTTGTTACCATCAGGGGTATTTAGAAACCTTTAGTTTAGTTACTTCAACCTCTGCAGTTGTCTTTGAGTTAGCTGTGGGCAGAAAACTAATTTTGGAGAGGTAATTATAAGAGTGAGATAACTCTATTTCTTATTGCTAATCTGGCAACCTCTGTGTCATATGTGCGTGAAAGGGTTAAGCAACACTCCATTTCTCTACAGATCAGTAATGATCCTGACAGTCCCCCTCACACTGCCGGAAATAGAAGAAGGAAATTAGTTGTCACGCACTGGGCTTAAATCGACTTATTATCTTTACTGATTTGCCTTGCACTCGCATATATATATATATATATATCATTAATCTACCGTGAGATTCTTCCTACGATGGGGGCTATATATAAGGGGTGTGGATACAATTTTCCATGTGTGTGTGCTGCTATTATAAGGATACAATTATATGATAACAAATTATAAGACAATGACTCCGTTAACTCTCACATGCTATAAATTCAATGTCAGTGGAAATATTTTACACATTTGCAAGTAAGTCTTTAAGAGTTAGCATTGGTGGACATTTGAGGGGTGATGGGCTATTTATTTGCTAATATATTTATGTTTATTAGTGTTTTAGTTTCCTCCCCAGACCTCTATCAAGCTTAAAAAAACATCCTCTAGACAAATTCGAGATCAATTTGTACATTTTTCGATAGAAAAATGTCCTTGCTGAAGGCCAGTTATCCTGCAATTACAGGCTCGCTATCGCTCGCCATGGAAAATTCGACACCAAATGGCACGAAATGTCCTAATATTGACAAAGAAATGGGGTGAAAGGTCTTACAATAGCCAAAAAAATGGGTCGAACTTCTTATAATCTGAACACTAATGATACTAAACATGAGGGAGAAGGGGCCAGAAAAACGGCTCATCTCCCCTTAACACATAGTCTTTTTCATAGGTGGGCACGATAACCAAAAACCTTAACTTCGTTAACCGTTATTTCGTTAACGAAAACCTTAACGTCGTTAAACGTTAACCGTTAACCGGCGATACATTTATCGCTCGTTAACCGTTAAATCGTTAAATCGCTAAATCCGATCCTTTCGATAACGATATCGTTACTTCGTTAGTATCGTTATTTATCGAAGATATGGATATATATCATATTTTAAATAACAAATCTTAAATGCAGCAATGCTATCATTATTTTATTAGAAAAAAACCCACCTGACACTTCATTTGATTTAGTAGAAGATCATTTAGATGATTTTCAGATTTAGTGATGTCTAAGCTGGATCTCTAGGCATTTCTCCTGGATGATTTGAATATATGTCATATGGATCATATGGATCATATAATTCATATTCAATTATTCATATGGATATTTATTTCCTGACACTTCATTTATTATATATGATCATTGATTTATGATATAGTAGAACTTAGAAGATAATTTACATTTACATGATTTACTGATGATTTACACAAGGTTGAAGGTTCAGACTTCAGAGCCTCAGAGGTTCTGCCGCATGTTCCCCTTCAGAAACATTAACATATTAAAATTGTGATCTGAAAGGGAGCTCCTCTTGGCCCTGAAGATGTCCTTCCCAAGAGAGAACAAGCGCTCCACCGCGGCACTGGATGGCATCGCTGTATTGTACCGAAGGAAGAGGTCAATCAGCACCTCTCACCGTTGAAGGCTGGGTCTGCAAGACTGTCAGTCCCTTTTCCTGCAGCCATACCTTCACGAATGTAGGCAGCCTTGTGTTTAGTCGACCTGTGATGATCATGACCTCCTCCTCCGGCAGTCTCCTCCTCCGCAGCGCCACAGAGGAAGGAGTAGTAGTCGTCATTCTCCTCTTCGCTGCTGCTGCTGTTGTTGATGGCGGTCGCCTGGTCATTAGACTCTAAATCTTGACTCGATCCGCTCAATGCGGGCACCGACTGCTACACAGTATCTTGCGACGACATGATCACTAGTAATAGTGATTCAATGCAAATATAATAATAAATAATGTGAAGGAGCAAGCCGAGAAACACGTTGAACACTGTAACACAAAAGTATACGAGACGGGGAACTGCTAGATGTTACTGTGACGAGAGCTGTTTGGAGAGTGAGGAGGAACGAGGGTGCGTAGTGGACTCGTGGTCACGTGACCCCCCAAGCGGCCCGCATGGGTGGAGAAGAAATTACGAGGGTTCGGTTCGGCTTTTAGTTTACCTATTTATTGAATATTCTGCGGATTTCTGCCTGTTTGGCAATTCATTAACGATTATCGCTATTTTGGAACAAAAAGTATCGACGTTACCATTAATTCGTTAAAGCTGGATTTTTTTTTATCCGATAAACGTTAACCCGAAATCGTTAACGCGTTACATTATCGCGTTAGTGCCCACCTATGGTCTTTTTAGACACTCCCTTTTTCACTCCATTATTTTAGGTATGGTAATACATTTCACCTCAATACTATGGCAATTATAGGACACTTTACCCCATCCAGGTGTCGATTTTAGTCTGGGTGTGCGACAGCAGGGCTGTCATTCAGGTGCAACATGGACTTTGGTCTTTCGAAAAATGTACACATTTAGCTTGAAAAGGAACTATTTTTGTCTAGCGGGCAAACTAAAAATACATTGCTCGAAAATGATAGAGGCAACCAAAACCGAAAGTTAAACTAAATATTATAACCCTCAAGATGCAGAGATAGTGGTAAGTTCTATCTATCTATCTATTGCTGGACGCCTTACTCCCCTTACGAGGGTGGCCATACACAGAATGCCCCCAAGCGGACCTATTCCCTGTGAGAGGGACAACCCGAGCCAGTTTAGTGAAGGACTTATAGGATTGACCACTCAATTTAGGATCCGTCCAACTCCGAGGCCCTCTGTGTATCTTGTTAGCACTATTTTTCTACAATGGTGTTCGGCTAATCCATCCACTAACCTGCCTTACCCTTAGGTAAGCAGTACGGATTTGTATCAGGTTTACTCCCCTAGAAAGGTTGCCAACCAAGGCTGACGAGCCCCATCCACCCGGATTTGTATAAGGTTGTCTCCCCTAGATGAGTTGCCGACCAAGGCTAAGAGTCCCATCCACCCGAATTCAAGTATTCTCATAAGTTTTTTATTTTTGTATTTGTTATTATTATTATTATTTGTTTTACCTTTGCCCTCATGTGGGTTTGTTTGACTAAAGTCTTTGCATAATTATACAGTAGTAACGTTGTGCACTGACCGAAAATAGACAAAGGCGACATCTTCGTGATCTAAGCATTTCAAATAAAATATTATTAGCAGAGAAAAAGTATGACATATGTACAGTATGTACAATCATGAATATTGAAATATTTATTCACCATTCTATCCTTCTATCGACTGGTTTATTACTACCAATATAACTTTATAAGAGTATATTGTTACGGACCACTTTCATTACCCGCTTCATACCCACATGATAAATGATACCGGACCAAATTTGTAGGGTAACCAATTCAGAATGATGAGTATTTTCATGGCATTATCATGTATTTATATTCCTATAGACATGCAGTTGCCAAAGAGTTAACTTGGATAACTTAATCTTCTTTGTATTCTGGAGGTTCTTCCTAAGCCAAACATGCCGAACTAAGCCATAGTGATGAGGTACAGAGATTTTCTTCATCACTTTGAGGATAGACCGGTCCTGCATTGGACTATATGTTATACCAGGTTTTTGCTGGGGTTAAGTTGGTTTGATTAGGTAGATTCTTACTTGACTGGAGAAGTTGAATCCACATAAACACAAAGGTACAAAGGCACAAAGGTAATAGAAGATAAACATAACACAGAGTACAGACATAAATTGTATTGCTCAAGGCACATAATTATTACTTCAGACAAGATATAGGTAAATTTATATAGTTCATAACACACGAACGAGGATCCACAATTAATATCTCAAAATAATGACACTGCCTGTTATAATATCACACTGAGTACTTCCTTTGATAAGGTATGTCACTAGTACTTCTTCGAGGTCACACTGAGTATTTATATAATAAGATATCACACTGAGTACTTCCTTCGTTAAGGCACGTCACTAGTACTTCTTCGAGGTCACACTGAGTATTTATATAATAAAGGCATTTCTGTAGTCTTCTGACGAGGGTCTTGGCCGTGGTGGTGGTCCTGACGTGGATGGTTGACAGCGGATGGAAGTCGATGGAGAACTCTTGGGTGTTGGGTCTTAATTTACTATGTTCCAATATACCAGTTGTGACGCCTGCCAGCATTGGCAGAATCGCCTCCCGGTAGCCACTAGCGCTCGCCAGGACAGTGAAATGGGCTACAGTCTATCTACAATGTTGTACTTTCTTTCTTGTGAATCGTCATGTCACAGGCAGTATAGAAGTGGTCTTTATTTTTGCCTGTGACAATGCATTATATTTTATATCATGAGTAGAATATAAGATGCATTGTAGTGAAGTTGAGAGAGAAAGAGCGAGCGAGCAGCGTGGGAACAGTGAGTGTTGCTTTCCCTCCTCCTTCCTCCCTCCCGGAGGAGTCCCTCGCCCGCGTGGGCTTTCTCTCGGTTTTGATTGGCTGGTGGTTCCTGGCGCCTTCTGCAGGCCTGCTGCCTGGTGACGTAGCGGCCTGTGATTGGCTGACCACCATGCCTTTGTGTGATCCTGGGGGTCCCGAGGAGCTACCTTCCTCAGAGCTTGCCTGACCAGCATACCCTTCACACCTCCCTTACCACCTGTCCCCGACTTCTACCTATAGAGCACTTTCTCACTCTCTCAACTTCTTACCTATCATTCTTCCTCTCTATTTAATATCATAACTCCCCTTTGGTTCTGCACGATTTCATATATCGGCCATCGTATTATATGCTGAAGCTCTCAGATATTACATGTTTAGTTAGGCATTTTGGAGGGGTTACCATTTTGTCTGTAGAGGTGTAGAGGTTCGACACACTCACGGTGTCTCCCTACCTATTCCTTGGCTGTCTGCTGGGCTATTTAATGCTAGACTGGATAAGGCTACTTGTGTTGTGATTTCCGATGTGTAACAGGTTTTGTTGAACCTGTACAATCGCAACGGAGATGTGGGAAGCCTAGGTGGTCTTTCTGACTGTGTACCTTGTGAGTTTAGCACTGTGTTGCGAGTGAGGGCTTTTGCCTCTGCCACCCAACACTGTGCTAACTCGTTTTGCTTTGACTTTGAGAGGGTCGCCAGGAGAGAACCAGATACTAGCGATCTGGATCTCTCAAAAGAGCACCCCGTCATTTAACGTAATTTGGCCGCACAGTCTTAAGGACATCGCTAGGCTACGAGCCGCTTGCTCAGCCATTGTTTCCTAGCCTACGACATCCCAGGTAGACTTTATTAGCCAAGCAGACACCCGATTAGGATCATAAGCTCTTATGTTATGTATGCAGCATTTTTATTCACGTTGATTGTAAGCCTTTGTTGTTGTTGAGTTGCACAACCCGAGCAGGCTTTTTGAGTTGCCTGAGGAAGTACTTCTTTTGTTGTTGGAGATAATACTATTGTGCATTTATTATTATTCCCGTGCCAGTTAACCCTGTATGTCCATAACTTGTCATATCTTGTTCCTGCTTTATATAACAGTTCAAAATCCGATTCGATCATCTTAAGCAGCATCAGACTTTCTTCAGAAGATTCCTGCTCGATGCTTTAGGACTTTCATTCACTTTCTTTAATATAGAAGTGACAGTTTATTATTGTTTAGAGTAACTTTAATTATACCTTCTTCTTGTTTGCATTAAATCATTGCAGTGATTTAATTAAGATCTCTATCTTTTCCTTGTATACGTTATTAACGTAATTGTATGTTGTTGTGATCAGGCTGTATCAGAGATCATCAGCCTGTAGTAGTAGTGCATTTATACCGAGTTATAGGATACCCCGTTATCGCAGATTTTAACTCTGGAGGGTATAGGTGTTTTTGTGCGCAGGCATTATAAGTTCGAGGGTTGGTTCTAGTGTTACCGTTGTGGCTGTGTGCCTTTCTAGTCCAATGATTAAGAGCCCTTGTTTTATAAGAGTCCTGGTCGTAACAAATGGCGACCTTGCTTAGGATTTTGTGAACTTAGAGAAATGTTGCAGGACTGTTGTGGTAATTTTTTTTTTTTTTTTTAAAGGAATATAGTGGACACGTGGATTTTTTTTTGGCAAGTAGTATAACACTTAAGAGTCTTCAAGCATTTTTGAGTGAATAAGTGCTACATAAGAGTTTAGGTACTTCTCTTTTTTTTTATTTAAACGTTGAGAATTTTCGGTGGACAATATGTCGGACGACGGATCAGTGTACAGTGAGGACACAGTACGGGAAGCAGGGTCTGAGGTGCAGCAGCGGGGTTTGTTAGAAGGCATTAGAGTTATAACTAGTGAGGAGGATGCAAAGAAGTTTCTGGAGATACCTATTACTGTTGACCGGGTGTCGGGGATTGATCGGTATGGTCTCCAGTGTTTGGCCACGGTCATGGGGCATGTGGGCACTAGCAGCATATCGAGAGGTGACCTGGTAGCCTGTGTGCTTGGCGGTGTGCGTACGGCTTCTGATGGAGTTGGAGCTGGGGCACCTTCGGCCCAGCCCCCATTCCACTCGACTCCTACCATGGCGCCCCCTCGGGCTCCGGAGCCAGGTACGTTCCTGCAGGCCGATAGTCACTGGCAGCGTGGTTTGCACTTGGGTGAGTCTCTAATTGTTGCATCTCCTCCTCCTCAAGGTTTGACTCCAGAGATGCTCTTCCAGCTTGAGATGGCTAAGATGCAGCTGCAGCAGCAGTGGGAATCTGAGCAGCAGCAGCGGGAGTTTGAGATGGCTAAGATTCAGGCTGAGGAGAGAAGGGCCAGATATGAGACTGAGGCTGAGGAGAGAAAGGCGAAGTACTGTGCAGACATAGATCTTGAGAAGTCTCGGGTGGAGTCGACAGGGCAGCGTCTCGGTTCTGGGAATCGAGGTCTTGATCAGTCTTTATTGCACCTGCTCAAGTTGGTCCCTGTATTTGATGAGTTGGGTGTCACTGAATTTTGTATGCGTTTTGAGAAGAAGTGCCGGGAGCACCAATGGCCCGAGGTTAAGTGGGCAGCCCTTGTTTCCTCTAGGTTGGTTGGCAAAGGACTCAAGGCATATGATGCGTTGCCTTTGGAGTCGTGCATCGATTATGAGGTATTGAAGGAGGCTGTCCTGCGGGCATATGAGTTACAACCAGAGACGTACAATTGAAGTTCCGGGGTGTAACGAAGGGTCGTGAGTGCACCTTTCTTGAGCATGCCCGGGATCTGTCCGATGCATTTAGAAACTGGCTGCATTCTGAGAAGGCATCGACGTTTGAGGAGTTGAAACAGCTGATGCTTCTAGAACAATTTTTCAAGTGTACGGGTGGCGATCTGACGTTGAATATTAAAGAGAAAAACCCAAGAACTCTTCGGGAGGCAGCTGAGATGGCTGACCGTAGGCTATCGCTGATTCGTGGGTGCGGGTCTGCACAACGGAACGATGCAGGTAACAAAGGGGCGCAACACTCCACCCCCCCGAGTCAGTGATACACCATATAACAATAACTACAAGAGCAACGACACCAAAACTGACCATAAACCTAGTACCGTCCCGTTTAGAAAGGGTCCGGGTCCTTCCTCACCTCAAGGGAAGCCCATGGGGGAGTTAGAGTGTTTTCATTGTCATGAGAAGGGGCATTTTGCAAGAGCCTGTCCAAGCAAGCTACCTAATACAGTTGTGTCTTTGGGTCGCAACATTGGGGTGTCCCCGAAGTCGTCTGAGTTTGCCCGGGGTATAACGTCAGAGGCTGGGACACAGCCAGTGGAGAAGAATCCGGAAGGCTTGAACCCTGTCCGCGATGTCTTTTGTGACCACCGAGGGCGTGGCTGCGTGAAGTGGGCTGGTAAGAAGCATGGAGTTGAGCTGTTGCGAGACACGGGTGCCTCTCAGACTTTGATGAAGAACTTTACTGGTAGACCAATAAACGGGGCACGGGTGGTTGTGGTGCAAGGTATCAATGCTATCAGGTCATACCCGTTGGTCAGGATGGAACTGGATGTAGATGGTGTGACACGAGAGTTGGATGTGGGAATTGTGGAGAACTTGCCTGTTGGGGGCGTCGACCTCCTTCTCGGCAACGACTTTGCGGTGCCTACTTCTGAGGTTTCATCCTTAGTCGTTGCCGAGAAGCCGGCCGACGTGAGTAGGGAGGAACAGGAGTGGGTAGAGAGGTGTCAAGTACAACCTATGGCGTGCATTGTTACAAGACCTCTTGCATCCAAAGTGTCACAGCCTATTCCTCAGTCTTCTGATCAACGGAGGAACGGTTGGAAGAAGACGGCTAATGTTGGTAAAAGTTTGGAGAGTTTAGTACCAGCAGCTCTTCTTGGCGACTCAGTATTGGCACCATTGTTGGAGTCTGGAGAAGCCCCAGGACCTGTCACAGCTAGTGAGGAGGTAGGGCAGGAAGAGACTCCGAGGCAGCAACGTTACACACAGAGAGAAAAAAGGGTTGCTCAGTTTGATATTGAGGGAGGACTTGGGTTGCTTCGGAAGCACTTAGACAGGTTGGTTCCCTCAGATATTTGTAAACTGCAGTTGGAGGATCCGGAAGTTCAGAAGTGTGGTAATGGTGCTGTCGAGATCAAACACGAGGACGGGGAAACATGTCATGTGAACCTGTTGGAGGAGTTTGTGAGGCAACCACCTGAGCAGCCTACTGTCCCTGCGTTGGTCTGCAGCGGCCAAGGTGGAGAAGGAGAGGGGGGCAGTAGGGCACAGGTGGAGGAGAGTTGGGATTGTCATGTCTCGGCGGAGCAGTGGGCGGGGGACACGAGTCTGGTGGCTGTGGAAGCGCTAGAGCACCTGCTCGGTTCATACCCCACTGGTCGTGCCGAGCCCCCGAGCCTCACAACTCAGGCGGTGCAAGATGTTCCACGGGCAGGTCACGTGGACGTTGGGAGACCGTTAGTCTCGTTGTCTCGGTGGTTCAAGGTGGGCGACGAGGCTTGGGCATGGTTGTCAGGTCAAGGTCGACCCATGGCTGCCAAGGGTGGTGGTCAGAAGGAGGACATTGAGCAGATTGGTGAGTTTGGCTGTGGAGTGGATGTGCCCGGTCGTCGTATAGCCTCCCAATGCTGCTCTAGTCGAATGCAACAGCCCTACCATAGACCGACTATTTCTGGCCATGTCGCTAAAAGCGGGTGATGCTGCGCAGGCAGATGTAGTCGTAAGGAACGCGGGGGTGCGCATGTACGGTATCGGTGGGAAAGCCTTAGCAATAATGAACTATGGGAGTGACTGCACAGGTGGTACTGATTGTCGCTCTCATGACCTGGCTGTTCTAGGGACGAAGGTGGAGAAGGAGAGAGACTACAGGTTAGAAGCTGCGGTCTCGGCTGGGTTGTAGGAGGGCACTAGGCATGTTGTTCTGCGAGATAAGTTGTTTACTAGGCTGTGGCAGTGCATCCGCATGTTTGTTGCTTCTCCAGGCCTGATGTACGGGGTAGAATCCGACATGGAGGCTGGAGACAGTGCAAGGCTCAGTTTAATTCTCTACCGTATAAATCCTGCTCAACAGCCTGTCGTGAAAACAGAGCTAGACGACATGTGGAAAAAGGGTCTGAGTGATAAGGGATATCGTGAGTGGTCGTTGCCAGTGAGTTTGCAACCGGAGTTGAGTGGCAAGATCTGTGTGTATGGTGATTGCAAGAGTCTGGAAGCATTATCCCTGACAGACACCAATCCATTGCCCAAGGGTCTGAGGGATAAGGAATGTCATGAGTGGTCGCTGCCTGTAACTTTACAACCTGTGGTAAGTGGCAAGATCAGTGTGTGTGTTGATTGCAAGAGTGGGTGTTAATTATCCCTGACAGACGCCTATACCTTATCGAGAGTTGACGACACCATAGACCGCCTCGGGGCTGCATCGCCTATCACGAAGGTAGAACTAGTGAAAAGCTTTTGGCAGGTCCCGTTGCCGGAAAGAGCGAAGAGAAGTGCCAGTCTTGTGATGAACTGGGCAGTTTATCAGTGTCAGGTGTTGTTGTGCTGCCGGAACACAAGTTGGATGTGTGGCATGCTAAGGGCACTGATAATGTTTTGGCTGATTGTTTGTCACGGGAGGGACTGTTTGCAGGAGAACCCTCGCCGTTCAGTCAGTGTGTGTTGAGAGTGGAGAAAAATAGGCTTGCCCTGTAGAGCAGCCGCCAAAAACAACATTAAAATTAAATATAAAAAAATCACCAAAAAACTCTTTGTTTTGATAGTTAATTGTAAGTTGCCAATATTATAGCCAAAGTCCTAAGTTGAACCTGTCTTTCACTTAGGAGGCTGGGCTCTGTGAAGCTCACTCAGGGAGCATAGTAGGCTAAATTATACTATTATGTTTGGGAGGGGTTATAAGATTTTCTTTATGTTGATATGTTGTTTTATGTATGACTTGAGCTTTGCCTTTCATTTCTGGTGGAGTGGCTATGTGTGACGGGTCTTGTCGGCATTCTGCCTTGTCAGATATCGTGCTCGCCAAATGTTGAGCATCCTATATCTTGGGCGGGGTGTGACGCCTGCCAGCGTTGGCAGAATCGCCTCCCGGTAGCCACTAGCGCTCGCCAGGGCAGTGAAATGGGCTACAGTCTATCTACAATGTTGTACTTTCTTTCTTGTGAATCGTCATGTCACAGGCAGTATAGAAGTGGTCTTTATTTTCGCCTGTGACAATGCATTATATTTTATATCATGAGTAGAACATAAGATGCATTGTAGTGAAGTTGAGAGAGAAAGAGCGAGCGACCAGCGTGGGAGCAGTGAGTGTTGCTTTCCCTCCTCCTTCCTCCCTCCCGGAGGAGTCCCTCGCCCGCGTGGGCTTTCTCTCGGTTTTGATTGGCTGGTGGTTCCTGGCGCCTTCTGCAGGCCTGCAGCCTGGTTACGTAGCGGCCTGTAATTGGCTGACCACCATGCCTTTGTGTGATCCTGGGGCTCCCGAGGAGCTACCTTCCTCAGAGCTTGCCTGACCAGCATACCCTTCACACCTCCCTTACCACCTGTCCCCGACTTCTACCTATAGAGCACTTTCTCTCTCTCTCAACTTCTTACCTCTCATTCTTCCTCTCTATTTAATATCATAACTCCCCTTTGGTTCTGCACGATTTCATATATCGGCAATCGTATTATATGCTGAAGCTCTCAGATATTACATGTTTAGTTAGGCATTGTGGAGGGGTTACCATTCTGTAGAGGTTCGACACACTCACGGTGTCTCCCTACCTATTCCTTGGCTGTCTGCCGAGCTATTTAATGCTAGACTGGGGTAAGGCTACTTGTGTTGTGATTTCCGATGTGTAACAGGTTTTGTTGAACCTGTACAATCGCAACGAAGACGTGGGAAGCCTAGGTGGTCTTTCTGGCTGTGTACCTTGTGAGTTTAGCACTGTGTTGCGAGTGAGTGCTTTTGCCTCTGCCACCCAACACTGTGCTAACTCGTTTTGCTTTGACTTTGAGAGGGTCGCCAGGAGAGAACCAGATACTAGCGATCTGGATCTCTCAAGAGAGCACCCAGTCATTTAACGTAATTTGGCAGCACAGTCTTAAGGACCTCGCTAGGCTACGAGCCGCTTGCTCAGCCATTGTTTCCTAGCCTACGACATCCCAGCTAGACTTTATTAGCCTAGCAGACACCCGATTAGGATCATAAGCTCTTATGTTATGTATGCAGCATTTTTTTTCACGTTGATTGTAAGCCTTGGATGTTGTTGAGTTGCACAACCCGAGCAGGCTTTTTGATTTGCCTGAGGAAGTACTTCTTTTGTTGTTGGAGATAATACTATTGTGCATTTATTATTATTCCCGTGCCAGTTAACCCTGTATGTCCATACACTTGTCATATCTTGTTCCTGCTTTATATAACAGTTCAAAATCCGATTCGATCATCTTAAGCAGCATCAGATTTTCTTCAGAAGATTCCTGCTCGATGCTTTAGGACTTTCATTCACTTTCTTTAATATAGGAGTGACAGTTTATTATTGTTTAGAGTAACTTTAATTATACCTTCTTCTTGTTTGCATTAAATCATTGCAGTGATTTAATTAAGATCTCTATCTATTCCTTGTATACCTTATTAACGTAATTGTATGTTGTTGTGATCAGGCTGTATCAGAGATCATCAGCCTGTAGTAGTAGTGCATTTATACCGAGTTATAGGATACCCCGTTATCGCAGATTTAACTCTGGAGGGTATAGGTGTTTTTGTGCGCCTGCATTATAAGTTCGAGGGTTGGATCTAGTGTTACCGTTGTGGCTGTGTGCCTTTCTAGTCCAATGATTAAGAGCCCTTGTTTTATATGAGTCCCGGTCGTAACACAGTGTATACGTTGTGATGGAAACGTTCACTCGTTTGCATATCGTTCAGTTTGTTACATATTGTTCACTTAGTTGCATATTGTTTCGGCTCTGCGCTTGTCTGATTGCTTGAAGCTTTTCTTGGTTTAGTGAATTTTCTTTTTTTCAAATCGGTGTTGTGACAGTACTTTGAAAAGTGGTTATATAATTTATTTTTCTTTTTATTTATTTGGTTTTGTCATTTTATATTTTGATTTCCTTACGGCACTCTGGTAGTTTCATATGGCTACATTTGATTTAGCAACTTTTGTTGCTGAGCCTTCCGTGCAATTATTACAGGATGTAGTTTTGAAGAAGAATGATTGGATGTCCCTTGCTACTTATTATGAAATTTTATTTAACCCGCTGAGCCCCAGCTAGTTAGTAATAAATGTACCACCAGGGCCCAGAGGGTTGAATTTTTTTTCCAGAAACAATAGCAAATGGGTTAGGAATGAAGGAAAAACCATGAAAAACCGATCAAAAAGCTCAAAAAATGGTCCTACAGAGCCCCCGAAAACGGATTTTACAAGGGTAAAAAATTGAAGGCAATTTCCCCCCAAAAAAGATTTTTGCGTACTCACGGCACGCGGTTGGACTTTGAGAGTTTTCAACCATCGGCATGGTTGCGTGGGATACTTACACAGTTCCGATACAATTCTGAGTCCTCTAGGTGACATAGGACCGAAGTAATTAACCTGGACGCAACCATTGCGTCGCTGGGTTCTGGTGATCGAACATTGCAGACGCAACACGTGCGACGCTGGGTCTCAGCGGGTTAATGGTCGAGTAAAAAAGGAGGAAATTAGGAAATCTGTGATTCAGTCATTAGTTTTTAGGGAGATACTTCCTAGCTCGGCTTTAGCTTTGTGTGATTTGTCTAATTTTGGTCCTAAATTGCAGCACCTCGCCTCGGCAGTCAGCAGATTTGGTGAACTTGCTGAACGACTTCCGGGGATTCTGTGGTGATGTTCCCAGGCCATGTCTCGGTGTGCTGCATGACATCATTCTGCTGGACAACACTCTTCCCATCAAGCAAGCCCCTTACCGGATCAACCCTTGCAAGAGAAAGAAGCTGCAGGAGGAGGTATCTTTCTTGCTCTCCCATGATTTGGCAGAACCCAGTGACAGCGATTGGGCTTCACCGTGCTTCCTAGTTCCCAAGTCCGATGGAAGTATGAGGCTCGAGCTGCACCGACTACCGTCGAGTGAATGCAGTTACTCGGTCGGATTCCTTCCCTTTGCCTCGCTTGGATGATGTGATCGATGGAATTGGTAGTGCAGAGTTTGTTACTAAACTGGACTTGTTGAAGGGGTATTACCAAGTAGCACTGACGGAGCAGGCAAAGCGGATTTCAGCATTTGTCACAGCAGAGGGCCTATACCAGTACAAGGTACAAAGTACAAAGGAGTACAAAGGAAATCAAGCAACAACAGATCTAGTGACCCTTCTAGGTTGCTTGTCCTCCAAAACACTGAGGATCAAGTGTCCAAACAGTGGTTTAGAGTGGGTAAGGGAACATTGGAAAGGGAACTACTGCCCTGCCACTAACGTGACAGGACTAGGAAGTTAGTAGGGGACATATGGGTTAGTAACTGAGGGGAGGATAAAGTTATTCATTTACAAACGCAGTCAGTCGCGGGTTTGATGCGAGATATTTGTCTAGGCGGAATTTAAATGAATCAACGGTGCTGCAGTCTATAACGTCTCGGGGAAGCCCATTCCACAAGTTGACAACTCGATTGAAGAAGAAATTCTTAGATTCGTGCGAGTTAAAAGATTTACCAATAATTTTGCAACCGTTTCCCCGCGTGTAATTAGATTGGTCGATAGTGAAGTACTTACTACAGTTCATATTGTCGATGCCTTTGATGATTTTGAACACTTGAATTAAGTCGCCTCTTAATCTGCGCTGGGTTAAAGGAAATAGATTTAATTCTCTAAGACGCTCTTCGTATGGTTTGTTCTTTAGGCTAGGTATCATTTTGGTAACTCTACGTTGAACTCGTTCTAGCTTGTTTATATCTTTTTGGTAATAAGGGCACCAGGATTGAACGCAGTATTCCAGAAGAGGGCGGACTAAGGAATTGTAAAGGGTTAGGATAACTTCTTTGGATTTATGCTCAAATGACCTGCCTATAAAGCCAATTATTTTGTTTGCCTTCTTAACAACTTCTGAACATTGTTGACTCGGTTTTAGGTTACTCGATATTGTTACTCCCAGATCAGTTTCTCTGTTTACATTCTTAAGCTGAGTGCCATTCATCGAATAGTTTGCTTTCTCATTTAGGTATCCGACATGTAGTACTTTACATTTATCCGCATTGAACTCATTTGCCAAATTTGGGCCCAACATGACAATTTATCTAGATTGTGTTGCATATCGTCAACTTGTTCTTTTGAGAGTACGCTATTTGCAATTTTTGTATCGTCAGCAAATTTTGAGATTGTGCAGGTGAGACCCTCATCTATGTCGTTGATGTAAATTAGAAAGAGAATTGGTCCTAGTACCGATCCCTGGGGTACCCCGCTACTTACATTGGTCCATTTAGATGCCTTACCGTTTATGACTACCCTTTGCTTTCTGTTGCTGAGCCAATTTTCTATCCATTTCAACACACCGTCTTGTATTCCATGCGCTTTTAGTTTTAGCAGTAAACGTTTGTGGGGAACTTTGTCAAAGGCCTTTTGAAAATCAAGGTATATAATATCTACAGCTTTACTCTCATCGTAGAGGTTGAGGATATCGTGGAAGAAGTCTAAGAGGTTTGTTAAACAGGAACGTTTTTTACGAAAGCCGTGTTGAGTATCTTTAAGTATGTTATTTTCCTCCAAGTGATTTACGAGTCTGTCTCGTATGACCGTTTCTAGCATTTTACATACAACTGAGGTTAAGCTAATTGGACGATAGTTACTGGGTAGGGATTTGCTGCCTTTTTTTAATATCGGTGTTACGTTGGCTAGCTTCCACTGATCAGGCATAGTTCCAGACTGCAAGGATTTATTGAATAGTAATGTCAGTGGTTTGGAGAGCTCATTCTTAGCTTCCTTTAGAACTCTAGGCGAGATTGTATCAGGTCCTGGCGTTTTATTTACCTTGAGTTTATCTAAACAATTCAATACTTATCTCTCTGTAACGGTGATATTGCTTAGAACATCTGAATTATCAATCTGAATCGGCGATGGTGTAGGGATATCACTGAGGTCTTCTGTTGTAAAAACTGATGCAAAGAAGGTATTGAGGGCATTACTCATTTGTACTTCGTCTTTGGTGTATTCTCCTTTTTCATCGACTAACGGTCCAACAGTTGAAGTAACTACTTTTTTCTTTCTGATATAACTATAGAATTCTTTCGGGTTTGTTTTACTTTGATTCGCAATATGTAACTCTAAGGTCTTTTTACTTTGCTTAATTAACTTTTTGGCTTTGCGTCGTAGCTCTACAAATTTCACCCGTTCAGGTCATGAGCTTCGGCCTCGGGAACGCACCTGAAACCTTCCAACGCTTAGTAAACAATGTCATCAGAGGATTGGAAGGAGTTCAGGCGTATCTGGATGATTTGATGGTTGTTTCGTCTACTTGGGAGGATCATCTTCTGAGACTTACAGCATTGTTTACTAGGTTGGCCGATGCAGATCCCACCCTTAACCTTGCAAAGAGTGAGTTCGGGCGAGCTACTGTGGTGTTCTTGGGTCATGTGGTTGGGAAAGGACATATTAAACCAGTTGATGCCAAGATAGACGCCATGCTGACCTTCCCCCCACCATCTGACTGCAAGTTCTTGCTGCGCTTCCTGGGGATGAGCGGATCCTATCGAAGATTCTGTCCAATTTCTCTCAGGTTGCTCGTCCGTTAACTGATCTCACTAGCCCAAGGAAGGTTTTCAAATGGACAGCGGAATGTCAATCCTCTTTTGAAAACATCAGAGCCCTGTTGGCCACGGATCCGGTATTGCGATCACCTGACTTTGAGAAACCCTTCAGCCTACATATAGATGCCAGCGATTCAGGAGCAGGAGCGGTGTTGCTTCAGTTGGGGGAAGATGAGGTTTTACATCCAGTTTGTTATATGTTAGCAAAGTTTAAGAAGTACCAAAGAAATTATGCTACCATTGAAAAGGAACTCTTGGCCCTGATTTTATCTTTAGATAAATTTAACATATATATAAGCAATGCCCAGTATCCAGTAATTGTTTATAGTGACCATAATCCACTTAAGTTTTTGTTTAAAATGAAAAATCATAATCAGAGATTAATGCGGTGGTCACTGATGATTCAGCCATACATTCTAGAAATAAGACATAAAAGGACGGGAAAATATTCTGTCAGACACCCTCTCAAGAGTCTAATACTGTATAATGATTTATGATGTTTATTGTTGATTACTTTAGATTATGATTAAATTTACTCTTAAATTTTATCTTGGTGGGAAGGTGTGATGGAAACGTTCACTCGTTTGCATATCGTTCAGTTTGTTACATATTGTTCACTTAGTTGCATATTGTTTCGGCTCTGCGCTTGTTGGGGCTCATTTGTTTATATGCATTTAGTTATTAAGTGCTCTTATGCATGTAATCTTGTCTAATACTGATTTTAGCTTTCCCTTAAATTTATGAAGTAAGTTTAAAATAACATTTCGGTATGTTATTGAAGTATTTGATAATCTATTTAATGATCAGTTGGTAACCTCAGGCTGCAGCGTGAGTCGAGGATAGGAGCTGTTATGTTTTGATTCTTACTCCTTGTCTGACCTTTGTGGTGTAAACAGCTCCTGCCTACTTCGCTCTCGCCTGTATTTTGTTGGTTCTGAGGTTTTCTGTTACCAATGGTCACCTTACAGCTAAGTTGTTTTATATTATAAAGTCTAGTATTATTATCATAGTTTGTGTAGCCAGGTTTAGGCCTATCTATTAATAATTCTATGAATTGAGCAAGTTACCATTTTGTACTTGTATCTTCTGTAAATTAATTGGATTAACTGAGATTAATTATTATTGTATATATTGTAATATACTCAAGGCTTTTAGTTGTGTTTTATCTTCCTCTAACATTGTTTAATTTGAATATAGTGCCATATGGCCTTGGTCGCCTGGCACGCCGGAGTTATTATGTTATACTGATATAACTGATTATGTTATACTGATAAATAACATAGTGTGTCATGTTACGATTCGAGTAATATAATATCATTAACCCCTAGACATAACGGAACGTAACAACGTATACATATCATCGAGCGAACGTAAAGAGAAGTTATACCAGTGTTGTACTATCTCTTTAACTACTCTGACCGTTATAAGAGTTTTGATGCAGAACCTTCCAGCACTCTTGGGTGTTGGGTCTTGAATGCTATGTTCTGTTATACCAGTGTATATGTATACATTCATCGGACTAACATAAGATAAATGTTTTTACACAACGTCTCTTAACTGTACTTACCGTTATAAGAGTCTTTCAGGGACTGGTGGATGAGTTGATTGGGGCCTTTAACACATACGTGTCTTAATGCCAGTGCCTGGAATCACAATACTGTAAGGACTCTTATGCGAAGTGCTGTTATGCTTAAAACTACAGTATCTCGCAGAGCCCTACCTATTAAAAAACAATTGCCATTGCGTGAACTTTGAAAAGGGTCCATAGGAAGTCGGTTTACTTCCAATAAAACGCATGTCAAAACAGCATTCTTTATTGACAGTAATTCCTGGTAATATGAGGCAGAGGAACTAATATTAGGTTGCCCCCAGTGGGATCTAATAATGCATTCCTTTGATGAGCCAAGATTTAAAAATCCTGAATAAACCTTTATTTGCCAGTGCTTTAATAGTTTGTCCTGTAAATACCGAAATCTTCCAGCTCTTAAATTATCTTCCAGTGAAGTATATTTTAAGAGCTTTCCAACTGCATAGATCTTAACTTTGCCTGTCATAGTCTTATCTCTTCTATCGTTTCTCCCGGTGTCCCTTCTCCGAGTAAGAAGGACAGCTGTGCGGGGAGGAGGCCCTGGGGCGGCTGGGGTAGCCCCTCCGGATTCCCCTCTCGTGGTGGTGATGCGGCTTGGGGGAAGAAGGGCGCGGGGAGCTATAGTGCATATGCAAGTTGTTGCTTGCCTTGCTTTCCTTTTCACCTTTCCTTTTCGTTTTAGCATCGTGATTCTGTATGGTCACCATGATGTCTTTGCCGGGTGTTGGAGGAAGCGCGGGAGTTATTGAGGCGACTCTGGCGTATCTTGGTGGTGTGGTGGTTAGGGCTTTCTTTCTCGGGGGTGTGGTGGTGTGCGCGGGAAAACTGCTTGGCGGTGGTAGTTTCGTGGTGCTTGGTTTTTCCATTATATTACTATATATGGCTGCTGCTGAACTACATTATTTACCCCTTTTGTACCGGTGACAGTGACGTATTTGTTCATCTTATTCTAGCTATATTTAGACGATTTTATGTAGTTTAAGAAGGATCTGCGGTAGAAAATATGGTTAAGTGAGACAGTTCAAACTTATATAATTGCTAGAGCTTATTCTAGTTACATTATAGTTTATCTTATTGTACCAGTACCTCCCTACAATCAACCTAGTTGTTCCCCAATTCGGCCCTCCGCCACGACCATTTCAAAGTACAAGTCTCTCACTCTTGTCCTCTGTAGAGGGGAGGGCCCCTGAGACAGGAGTGCAGACCTGAGAAGAGATAAAGAGAGCCGGCATCTCATCCAAGTTATGACTTGGCTTCTATGCTGGCGCTTTTTCTCCGATATTTGTTCAGCTAATCTGGCATAAAAGACACTTGCAGAAGGTCCCATTCCTCCCGATCGATTAAATCGATTAAATACTAGCCAGAACAAAATATATAAGATGTCAACGGTACAAAGGGGTTAATAAATGTTTAATGGGCTTAGCTGGAAAAATATGATACAGAGACATAGCAGAAATTTAATTTCTCGCTCTCACTCATAAGTAATTATATAACTAATGTTCCTAGAATCTAGTCTCTGACTATTTTGGGCATACTGCAAAGCCAAACACGTATATTATCGAAACAAAATATCACAAAAACATCCAGTTATCGCAGTGAAAATTGATCGAGAATATAGTATTTCATCGGTTTCCGAGTTCAATTAGTCATTTTCGCAACATGATCGTGGAATAGATTTGTTTATATGAAATCAGATATAGGTTTTGCGTTTTTCCAATAGCAAAATCAGAATTTGTTTATCATCAATACTATTATTATATGTAAGTATAACAGAAAAATGTATACTTGCGATTGTATACATTATGCTGTGACCAAAACCTTTTATTAAAGCTCATAAAACCCACAATAAGTGCATCTACTATAATGTATTATACGTCAGAAGAAAGAGGAATGCCTATTCTGCAATATAACCAAATAAAAGCCCACAAAACATTGAAAGATTATAGTTATAATTGATCCCGACTAAACAAAATTGTCATCCAACTTCATCCGACTATAACTCGCAATATTTTCGAAATTTCAGTGATGACTATTGGTTTATTTATATGAAATACTATAAGACATATTCTTCATGGTATTTCCAATCCCAAAATCAGAATTTGTCTACCATGAATATTATATTTTTTTTTATTTTTTTATTTTTTCTATATTCCAACTACTCCCTCTCGGGCATAGGCTGATAGCCTTTACACTCTACCGCTGAACACGGTGAGGCCCGTGAGGTCTTGCTCCAGCCTAGGGAATGAGACATGTGAAGCTTCACGGCTCGAAGCAATTCCATCTCTGAAGCTGCTCCGCCTCTATGCTTCACAGTCTCATCCTCCAGGCTCGGACCCTCACTCCCAGAACGCCACCTATTGAGCAATTAACTCACTAGGCATTGCCCCCCTGTAGCATATTTTTGAATATGGGAATATTCATACAATGCTATTTAATCAGGGAACAATGAGGGTATTTATTTGGCATTTCGGTGTGCTGTGGTAATGCACTGATACTAGGTACAGCACAAATTCCATCCCAATAATATCTTCCCATTGACATATTGGGATTTGAACCCGGGTCCATTGGATTACCAGTCCAGTAGCAAGACCACTCTGCCATATATATATAATTGAACAAAGTATGCTCTTGCAGTTTATATCAGGTTATATTTACTTAGTTATTGTGAAGTATGTAGCTATGAAATATAGCTTTACGTCTAGAGCATTGTACTAGAAAGATAATAAAATAAGAATTACCTTCCTTGGCTTAATAGTTTGTTTTTCTACGACTAGATATAAATACACATTCTTCATAATTATATTAGTAACACTCATAACATTATAAAAATATAACTATTTACACAATACAGTCTAGAGATGGACCGAATATTAGTTTTGTATTCGTATGTCCGAATATTCGCTATGTTTTTCAATATTCGTATTCGCATTTCCATTCATAGCTATTTGCAAATATGCGAATATGTTCACGAAACCAATAGAATATATACAAAAATGTTAAATATTAATTTTTAAAGTTAACACAAACGAATAAATAACAGTGTAGATGTGCGTTGGGGCCGCTAAAGTGGAATGAAGGAGGACTGAGCAGTGTTGCTACTCAACTGTATTTAATAGTACCAGATCAAACTAGTGAAAAGTAGGGCTACCAAATTATTCTAAAGTGGAATCACTGTCCGGTAAACGAACGTGTGCTGGACCTGGACATTTGAACCGTCGCAATATTGCCATTTCAGACATATCCAATGTAATAGCATGTCACTAAAATATATTCCATCATATTTCCTCACTGATTTCGTGTTTAGTACCAGATATGGACTATTTTATTGAAAAATGTATAACATCATCTTATTCTCCAGGTAAGAGAGGAGATGGTTGTGGTGAAGGAAGAGGTCTTGGCTCTAAGGGAGGTTAATGTTAAACTTCAGAGGGAAGTGGATTTGATTAAAGACGAAAATCTAGCTTTCAAGCTTAGCCAAGAGGAAATAAAGTCAAGTAAGGGGAAAAGGGAGGAAGTTGATGAAAAATTGTATTCATGGCAGGTTGTTAAAAATACGGGTGGGAAAGTCACACTCAAGAAGCAGGATAGTAGAATAGGTATGAGTGTGACAAATACATTCTCTCCTTTGCGAGACGAATGTGAGGGAAAAGATAGTCAGGATAAGGGAGGGATAACCGAAGTGCCTGCCGCCGACTCAGCTCCATCCTCTGACGCTGTGCTACCTACCACCACCACTACCCCCACCACCACCACCACCACCAAGGGAGCTTCTGCCACCACCGGGGGTTCTCCAACTGCAGCTGCTGGATCCTCCAGAGGGAAAGGTAAGTCTGTGTCGATTGTGGGCGACTCCATGGTAAGACATTTAGTTAGGGCTACCCGCACTAAACTTAGGAAGGTTGTGTGTCTGCCTGGCCATGGAGTTGGGAGGGTTTTAGAGAAGATGGACCACATCTTGGAAGATAGTGGAGATAACCCCATTATCTGTCTCAGTGCCGGGAGTAACGATGTTGGTAAGGGTAGAAGTGAGGAACTGCTGCAGCAGTATCGGGATGTGTTAGATAAAGTTAGGATGAAGGGAGGGATCCCTGTAGTACATTGTATCCTACCCAGAAGAGGAGTTCCCAAGGAATGGACATCCAGGGCGATTGGTGTCAATTGCCGTTTGGAGAAATATTGCAAAGAAAAAGCAATACCATTCATTGATAACTGGGATAGTTTCTATGGGAGAGATGGGATGTACGCAAGGGATGGGGTTCATCTTTCACGGTTAGGGGTTTCTACATTAGCTAGCTCTTTAGATAGGGTGGTTGTGTGGGGTTTTGAACAGAAATATTGAGAGTGTAAATGAGAGGTTAAATGGAACAATTTTAGCGTCAGGCGAAAGCGATAAGGATATTCAGTCTCATGCTAAAAATGATGACTATAATGCAAATGATAGTAGTGATGGTGCAACGGAAGATGGAAATGTCGCTAAAACAAAGGTAAATTAGGTATAAAGAAAAGAAGTAAATTGAGAGTATATTACACAAACTGTAGGAGTCTATGTAACAAAATGAACGAACTTAGAGCCCTTGTTAGCAAAGAAAATATAGACATAATAGCGCTAACTGAAACGTGGATTAATACAGAAACCAGGCATTTTTTAGCAGATTTTGATATACCAGGATATAGTTTGTTTAAATATGACCGAACAAGTAAGAGGGGTGGCGGTATAGCAGTGTTTGTCAGGAGTACATTAAAAAGCTGTATTAAATCAGGTATTAGACTAAATAACGATAATGAAAGTGTTTGGGTAGAGGTTAACGAAGGTAGTGAGACCATAGTTATTGGAGTTATGTATAGACCGCCAAATATGAGTAGAAATGACGGAACGTCATTATGGGAGGAAATTAAAATGGCATCAAGGTTTAGCAATGTGTGCATTATGGGGGATTTTAATTTTCCGAATATAGATTGGCAGCATCAAATAGGAGACTCTGATTCTGAGGAGTTTATAGAGGTAGTACAAGATAGTTTTTTATTTCAATTCATAGATACGCCGACTAGAGGTAATAATATTCTCGATTTAGTTTTCAGTAACAATGAACATATGGTAAATAATGTAGAGATAGGGGACCACCTAGGAAATAGTGACCACAATTCTGTGTATTTTAATATACAATGGAAAGGTAATGCCAGAGAGAATACAACATTAATACCTGACTTTAGAAAAGCCAATTATGGTGGGTTAAGAAGAGCCCTATTAGCGGACCCAATGGTCACAAAATTAAGTCGATCCAGGTTATTAGATCTTCTAGGACAAAAGAGAGGAATATATAGAAAAATTAGAAAAGGCGAAATTCACCTACTTGCTTACTATCAGAATCTATCAAGACGGGTAAAAAAGGATATTAGGAAAGACAAAATAAATTATGAAATTAAGGTTGCCAATGACTCAAAAAATAATCCTAAAGCTTTTTACCAACTATATAAATCCAAGGTTAGAGATGTAATTGGTCCCCTTAAAACTTCGATAGGAGAAATGACAGAAAATGATTTAGAAATGTGCAGTACATTAAATAGTCAATTTCTTTCCGTTTTCACTAATGAAAATTTGGCACAGTTTCCAGAAGTCCGTAAGGTATATAGCGATAGTATAGAAAATAGGTTAAGTACGGTTACTATAAGTAGAAATTATGTGCTTAAGGAAATTGACAGACTACAACCTCATAAATCGCCTGGTCCAGATGAGGTATATGCTAGAGTATTAAAAGAATGTAGGGATGAGTTAAGTTAGCCATTAACATTTTTATTTAACAAGTCATTGGAGACAGGTATAGTTCCAGAAGCTTGGAAGCTTGCAAACGTAGTTCCGATCTTCAAAAAAGGTGACAAATCAATAGCATCCAATTACCGTCCCATTAGTCTTACATCAATCATAGGAAAGCTACTAGAGTCAATTATTGCTAGTAAAATTAGAAACCAAAATAGATACATTTAATTTAATAAATTCTTCTCGGCATGGATTCACTCAGGGACGTTCTTGCCTTACTAATTTGCTTAGTTTTTTCTCAGAGGTATATGAAGCAGTAGATAATGACAAGTCATATGATATAATATATTTAGATTTCAGTAAAGCTTTCGACAGAGTCCCCCATGAGAGATTGATGAGAAAGGTTGAGGTGCATGGAATAGGTGGGGCGTTGTTGGGATGGATTAGGTCATGGCTAATTGGTAGGAAGCAGAGAGTCAGCATAAATGGTACGAAGTCAGAATGGGGAGCAGTCAAAAGTGGTGTCCCCCAGGGATCTGTATTAGGTCCTCTGTTGTTTGTTATATACATAAATGACTTTGATTTAGGTATAACTAGTAGGATAAGTAAATTTGCAGACGATACCAAAATGGGGAGAACAATTGATTCAGATAGAGATATAGAGTGCCTCCAAAGGGATCTAGATACCTTACACGAATGGTCAGTAAATTGGCAGATGAAGTTTAACATTGACAAATGCAAGGTATTAAAGATAGGGAAGATGCATACAAATGTTAAATATAAACTAGCTAATGTGGAATTAGAAAACTCGAATTGTGAGAAAGATCTAGGTGTGTTTGTTAGCAATGATTTGAAGCCTAGACAACAGTGTATAAGCGTTCGAAACAAGGCAAACAGGATTCTCGGGTTCATCTCAAGGAGTGTGAGTAACAGAACTGCTGATGTTATCTTAAAACTTTACTTGTCATTAGTGAGACCCCATATGGATTATGCTGTTCAATTTTGGTGTCCTTATTACAGAATGGACATAGATTCAATGGAGAGAGTACAACGTAGAATGACAAAAATGATCCATAATATTAGAAATCTTCCGTATAAAGAAAGGTTGAAGAAATTAGGCTTACATTCGTTAGAGAGACGCAGAGTTAGAGGGGATATGATAGAGGTGTTCAAGTGGGTTAGTGGGATTAACAAAGGGGACATGACAAATGTACTAAAGCTCAGTGATAGCGAAAGAACTCGTACCAATGGTTTCAAATTAGATAAATTTCGTTTCAGAAAAGATATAGGCAAATATTGGTTTGGTAACAGAGTTGTAGATGGGTGGAATGGACTACCAAGTGCTATAGTGGGATTAAAAACGATAGGGAGCTTTAAGATAAAATTGGATAAGCATATGGACGAGAAGGGTTGGGTGTGAAGGGGGATCAGCCGGGTTGGGCCAATCAGCGCTCTGCAGACCCCCGTAATCCTGCGTTAATCTCTAACCGTTTTGGTAAGATGATCCTCAGGGTATTAGAGTGTTGAGCCTATAATTGGGCTTTGTAATTGGGGTTGTGTGGGACAGGGATCTGCCTTGCTTAGGCCAATCGGCTTTCTGCAGACTCCCATTTTCTTATGTTCTTATGTACTTGAGAGAGTCAAATGTACCAAATCTGGTACTTTAGTACCAAAACAGCGGCAACATTGGGACTGAGGACTGGAAACAGAAAATTAAATGAATTTAATTTTAATTATTCAATTTTCTATGGCTGAACTCTTACAATATATTAAACATTAATTCATACAGTTCATTTATGATATTAATAAATTACACATTCGTATTCGTATTCGCAAATAGTGAAAATTGATATTCGTTCCATCTCTATCAATACACTATTATTATGATAAACCATATTAATTTACGAAAACGAATCCCTAAGTGGTTAAGGCCCCATTAATTGCTCTTTCCATTCACATATGCATAGCCTACGTGAGTTGCAGTTGGGATGTGTGTACATGCTTAGATTGATATGCAGGATTCGAAGTTGCATAATAAATCGTAGGCAGTGTCCACCAACCTTTAGCTGTCTTCGTGGTGCGATGTATAAGGTGTTGATTTTCGGTGTGAGCATCCTGGGTTCGAATCCACGGACTGCCACATGTGTTTGTAAATTTCATTAATCGATTTTAGGAGTATGGTTGGTTGTTGGAAGGAACATAATAATTAATACAGAACACTATCATAAAGTACTTTAATAACATGTAGTAACACTTACGGTCCATGGCTCAGATGCAATATATCCACCTGTTTTAACCCACAAATTGTGAGCATATTACCTCGAAATTACCTTCATTCCTTGCTCATTTTCATGCATAAGCGACAGCCAGAGCGTAATACAATTTTATAACCGTGGAAGTACAATAATAGACCTTTCTAATGACACCTGCATCATCTCTGTACGACATCTGGTTGTCTTGCAACGATATTGCAAACGTAGGCCAAAATTCGTATATTTTTGCTGTTTTCGCTATGTGTAACGATGCAGAGCTGCGAGACATAGCTATGTGTCGCTCCAGTATGAGCCCAAATTCCGTGGGCTCCGGATGAGGCCCTCCCGCGCTGCCTGCAACAGCTGGCCTCACTTCCATGCCACATAATAGCCGGAAAAAGCCTCCCGTCAGGTGACAGGCACCGTCGCAAGTGGTTAAATATTCAAGCACTGTCTTGGTGAAAAAGGTCCCTATTTTCCAACGAGACCGATACCTACTCGTAGCATAAATTTTGACGGGGTTCACGCATAATTGTTTTTTCATGTATTTTTGGAAAGTTTAGATTCACGTGGATATCTACTTTGAACAAGACCTCCAAATCATGAAAATGACGTGGGTGAGCGTCAAGGCATTAATTAGCGAAGAATCATGCGCTAATGGAGTCATTTTCTTACTAGGTTAAAACTCGTATAAATATCCAAGATTGATGTTAAAAAAAAAAAAAAATAAAAAATAATGGTGCCACCCAACGCTGCCTCGGAGTCCCTGTGTTGGTGGTAATGGTGGGGGGGAGGGGGGGACAACTAATGCCCCATCATTATTTTTTTCTTTTTCTTATGTGAGAGAAGGATACAAAAGGCAGAACTTCCTGTAGCGAGTGCCTCCCCCAGAGTTGAAAAAATTACAGGGCCAAAATCAAGGGACGTTCGAGCCAAAATGCCTGGACACATGGAGTTTGAAGCAATTTAAGTCATAAGAAGAGGGAAAGACTGGTTCTGGGAGAGAGTTCCAGAGCTCAGCTGTTGAATAGAAGAAAAATTGAGACTAACGTTTCACTCTTGGGTTGGAGAGTTGCACAGAGTAGGGGTGAGATTGTGTTGCAAGACGGGTGCTACGTGCTCTACGAAGAGGGGGTGGTATACACTGAGAGAGCTCTGAGGAACACTGATCATTGTAATAGCGGTAGAATAGTGAGAGAGATGCAACATTGTGGCGAAGAGTGAGCGATTGCAGAGAATTGGTGAGTGGACATGAGACGGAAGGCTTTCTTTTCTTCTTTGTCTAGAAGTTCTGTGTGAGAGGATCCTCCCCACTTGTGTGAACAATACTCAATACATGGACGCACTGTGCCCCTGTACAGAGCAAGAAGCTGCGCAGGGGTAAAAAACCCCGGAGGCGGTTTAGTATACCCAGCCTCTGGGTAGCAGTTTTAGCAAGATTGATAATATGATCTTTCCAAGAGAGATCAGAAAAAAAAGAGACTCCAAGAATATTATGAGAAGATAAAAGGTTAATTTGTATGTTGTTGAAGAGTAGGTCATCATTTTCTGGAAGTGGGTGATGAGTAGACAGATGAAAACATTGAGTTTTTGCAGCATTGAAAGTAACATGGTTTCCTCTGCCCCAGTTAGAGATATTAGAGAGATCAGAAGATAGGTGTTTTATGGCCTCCTTACGTGAATTTTGGAGTTCCTGCTGTGAGTGGTTATGAGGAAGGCTAGTTGAGTAGTGTAATGTAGAATCGTCAGCATATGATTGAATGAGGCTGGTGGTGCAGTTGAGAAGATCGTTAATAAATAATATGAAGAAAATTTGAGATAGGACAGAACCCTGAGGAACACCGGAATTGATAGGTTGAGGAAGTGAACAGTGGCCGTCCACAACCACAGCTATGGAACGGTCTGAAAGGAAATTAGAGACAACGGCACCGATAGAGGGATAGAGGGATTTGTACCAGACTCTATCGAAGGCCTTCGATATGTCTAGCGCAACAGAAAAAGTCTCACCGAAATCCCGAATGGAGGATGACCAGGAGTTATTAAGATAAGAAAGAAGATCACCAGTAGAGCAGCCCTTAAAGAAGCCATACTGACTGTCGGAGAGCAGGTTATGTGACGATAAATGCTTAAGAAATTTGGAGGTTAGGATAGTTTCAAAAACTTTAGAGATGCAAGACATGAGAGCAATTGGACAATAGTTGGAGGGTTGAGAGTAGTCACCCTTTTTCGGGACAAGTTGAATGAAAGCAAACTTCCAGCAAAAAGGGAAGACGTTAGAGGAGAGACAGAGACGAAAGAGTTTGCCTAAGCAGGGAGTCCGCATGGAAGCACATTTTTTTAGTACAACAGGAGGAACACCGTCCGGACCGTACACCTTCTTAGTATTAGGCCCAGAGAAGGTGGAAAGTACATCCTTGGAAGAGATTATGATATTAGGCATAAGTAGGAGAGAGGAAGGAATAGCACAGGAATTATCCAAACTGGAATTTATACCGAAAGTGGTAGCAAAGAGTTAAGCTTTGTCAGAAGAAGAAGTGACAATGGTGCCGTCAGAGCGGAAGACGGGAGGGAAAGACGAGGAATAAAAATTGTTGGAGAGGTTTTTGGCTAGATGCCAGAAGGTTTGGGAAGAGCTAGAGTTGGATAGTTCAGTGCATTTATTATTGATGAAAGAATATTTGGCCAGTCGAAGAACAGATTTGGCTTGATTCCAGGCAGAAACACAGGAAGTATGAGATTCTTTACTTCGAAGGCGACAGTACTGTTTGAATGCTTCCTCCTTATTGCGGACAGCAGTAGAACAAGCATGAGTAAACCAAGTTTTTTTTGCATTAGACTAAGAGAAAGAAAATGGAATGTATGTCTCCATGCACAAAAGGAGGGTCCCAACCAACTGCTGTAGGTCATTTAGGATAGAAAAGATATAGGCTTGTTCACCAGATGTGTCAGTGGAGAGAGAAGAGAGCCATTGGCGGTGGTGAACGTTGAAATCTCCTAAGATGAAGATTTCAGAAATTGGAGACTGGATAGGATGTTTTCCACTTTAGAGTTTAGATTTTCAAAGATTTTTCTGTCTTGATAGCCTAGTGCTTAGTGTGCGGAATTTTGGTGTGAGTATCGAGTCCTTGGAGTACCACATGTATTCATTACTTTCATTGATTTTATTAGGTAGGTTTATTTGTAAATTAATTGGTGAGTTGGTGAAAACAAATATGAATATAGCCAAAAACCTCTCCATCAATTTATCTTCCTCATCTTTACTTCCCCATTTCTACTCTGACGGCACTACCATCACTTCTTCCTCTGACAAGCTGAACTCTTCGCCCAAATTTTCGCTAGACACTCCATCTTGAATTATTCCAGTGCTATTCCTCCCTCTCCATCCTCCTCTCTGCCATGTATGCCTAATATCCTAATATCTTCTAAAGATGTACTTTCTACCCTCTCTGGGCTCAATACTAAGAAGGCGTCCAGGCCGAACAGTGGTCCTCCTGTTGTACTCAAAAACTGTGCTTCCGTGCTGACTCTCTGCCTAAACAAACTCCTCCATCTCAGTCTCTCCTCTAACGTCTTCCCTTCTTTGCTGGAAGTTTGCTCTCATTCAACCGGTCCAAAAGAAGGGTGACCACTCTCAACCCTCCAACTATCGTCCAATTGCTCTCAATTCATGCATCTCCAAAGTTTTTGTAACTATTCTTATTTCAACATTTATTAAGCATTTTTCTTATCATACTCGTTCTTTGCTGTTCTATGTGCATGAATGAGACAAAAGGCAGGTTACCTGCCTCCCCCAAAGCCAAAAGAGTGATAGGATGGAGAAAAGATTGATTGAGGGAGAGAGTTCCAGAATTAACTTGTTAAGTAGAAGAAAGATTTAGAAAATTTCCAATTCTTGGGTTGGAGAGCTGGACAGAATAAGAGTGGGACTGTATTGAAAGGCGGGTGCCTCGCATTCGCCGCAAGAGGGAGAGTATGCACTAAGAAAGATTTGAAGAACACAGATTGTTATAATAACGATAAAAAAGTGAAAGTGATGCAACATTGTGACATGTAGAAAGAGATTATAGGGAACTAGTACGAGGGGATGAGTTGAAGAGGCAAAATGCTTTTGATTCTATTTATTCAAGAAGTGCAATATGGGTGGAGCCTCTCCACACTTGCGAGCAATACTCAATACAGGGGCACACTGTGCCCCAATATAGAGCAAGAAGCTGTGCGGGAGTGATAAAGCCACGGAGATGGTTGAGCACACCTAACTTTTGGGAAGCTGTTTGCAATAGTGGTAATATGATCTTTCCAAGAAAGGTTGGATGAAAGAGATACACCTAGAATATTGAGAGAAGATGAAGGGTTGATTTGTGTATTGTTGAAGAATAATTGATAGTCTTGCAGAAGATTGTGATGGAGAGATAGAGGGAGAAATTGTGTCTTGGAGGCATTGTAAGTAACAGGATTTTCTCTGCCCCAATTAAAAATATTTGATAGATCAGAAGATAGGCGTTCTGTGGCCTCATCAGTTTGTTTTGGAGAGACTGCATGCTGGGTTGATGTGAAAAGCTAGTTGAATAGTGTAAGGTAGAGTCATCAGCATATGAGTGGATAGAACTGGAGGTACAGTTGAAGAGATCATTAATGAATATTAGAAAGAGAATTAGAGACAGGACAGAACCCTAATGAACACCGCAGTTGATAGGTTTAGGAAGTGAGCGATGGCCGTCCACATCTGCATCTATGGAGCGGACTGAGAGGAAATTAGGGACAATGGCACAGATAGAGGGATAGTAACTGAAGGAGGGTTGTTTGGAAATCAGAGATTTGTGTCAGACTCTATCAAAGGCTTTCAATAATATGTCTAGCGCAATAGAAAAAGTCTCACCAAATTCCTGAAAGGAGGATGACCAAGGCTTAGTAAGATAAGCATCAGTAGTGCTAATGTTGTGTTAACCCGGGAACTGCAGGGAGACTCTTAAGAGTTCCCCCGGCGACTGCGGAGAGACTCTTAGGAGTGAGTGAAAAAAAAAATCAACTTTTGACATAAAAAAAAATATATATATATATTTTTATTTTTTTATTTTTTTATTTTTTTTTTGGCCCCTGGGCCATGCAAAATCTCAGTCCTCTACCTCCCCTCCTTCCCCACTTTCCTCCTCTCCTTTAGCTATCACCTATTTTCCCTGTTATTCCCTTATTCTGAGGTATATTTTCGTGCTAACATTAGAAATCCGGTTGGAGGGTGTGGTCATCACTGATAGCAAGCGAATGCAAGAGAGAGAGAGAGAGTATCGATCGACTGTGTCTCAGTGGCCTTGGGGGAAATTGGCGGGAAAGCAGCTTGCCTCACCCATACATTATACAACTCGCGGGCTATATCTCCGATTTTGACCATCCAAACGCTGTTTTCACTCGTTTTATTGTTGTTTCAGGTTAATACCTTTATAATCAACCCATAATAGGCGCATATGGATAAGTATTAATGCTATTAATGGTACAATGAATATTTTAGTGATGGAAACACCTCAAATACATGCGCACAGGGAGAAGTGTCTAATTACCCCCATGCGCACTTCAGAGGTTAAGGATAGTTTCAAAAAATTTAGATATACAAGAAATTAGAGCAATTGGACGATAATTGGAGCGTTGGGAGCGGTCGCCCTTCTTGAGACAGGTTGAATAAAAGCAAACTTCCGGCAAGAAATAAAGACGTTAGAGGAAAGACAGAAACGAAAGAATTTGCCTAAGCAGGGTTAGTTACCAAGGAAGAACAGTTTTTGAGTAAAACAGGAAGGACACCATCCAGTCCATACGCTTTCTTAGTATTATGCCCAGAGAGGACTGAGAGTACATCCTTAGAAGAGATTATGATATTGAGCATAAGTAAGTGAGAGTGGGGTGGAGAGGGATAAGCAGCGCTGTAATTATCCAACGTGGAGTTTTTAGCGAAAGTTTGAGCAAAGCGTTCATCTTTGTCAGAGGAAGAGGTGACGGTGGGATGGTTAGAGTGGCAAAGAAGAGAGAAAGACAATCAAGTGAAATTGTTGGAGAGATTTTTAGCTAGATGCAAAAAAGCTTGGTAATAGCTAGAGTTGGACAATTCAGAGCATGTGTTATTGATGAAAGAAGCACAGATTTAGCTTGACTCCGGGCAGAAACATATAAAGTACGGGATTCTTGAGTTTGAAAGTGATGGTATTAATCTTGATGATTTTTGAAAGTTTGAACAGTACTATACTCAGTGATACTAAGAGGCTTATATGGGGTTACTTTGGGGTTTCCATGCCATATTTGCTAGGTTATGTTAATTCAGAAGCTACTAGACCTATATAAAATGCTTGCTTGTTTCCTTGTTTGACTGACCCAAACTGCAGAGTGACTCCGGCTCAGACTTGAGCGTGATGGCAGCCTCGTCCCCTGGCTGGGCCCTCGGGGTGGACCAGGTGAGTGAGACAGTGTGAGGGAGGCACTTCTCTATCTTCAGCTCTCGGGAGTCTGACACTACCTCCCCGTCTTCACGGGTATACCACACTAGTACCTGAAATATGCACAACGCATAATTATTATAATTATGTATCGTATCATTGAAAGTAAGTATTATGAAACGCATACTTGTAGGTTTCACAAGTAATTTTACAACCTAAGAATGTATTTAATACTATAGAAAGAACATTCTCGGATATAAATAAGTAATACATGTTAAGATCATCTAACACTATGCTGTGGCACGTTGTCACAACCAAATGTCAATCATAAACTCTAATTGTGACATCACTGCAGTACATGAATAGTGTTTTTTTTTCAGCTGACAGTAGATTCCCATGTCTCCAATTTTATTATTTGCCTATATAACCCTTAACCATCGGCGCGCAACATATGTCGAGATAAATAAATTTGGACTATGTGGCGGTGCACGACAGCTGTCGAGTGCCATTTTCAGCACGTAATGTTGCTGAGAGAGAGAGAGCTGAGCGGTGGGACGAGCGTAGTAACCTTATGACCACTCCCCACGACCACCGTGGACATACTGAACTGTATTTTACTTTCCTCCCCCCTTTCTCACTCGCTACACAGGGAATTATGTAAGGAAATTACCTTATTTCAGGGTTTTTGCACTTGTGTTGCACGATCGTTGCAAGAGAACCAGTGGTCGTACAAGGATGGTTCGGGTGTCATTGGAAAGCTCTGTTTACGCCCTTTCAGGGATACATACTTGTTTTACGCTCTGGGTCTTATTTAAGCATGAAAATGAGCACGGAAACAACCCTATTTAGGGTTAAAAAAAAAACGCTGTGCGGTACGGTCAAATAGACCGCCTAGCCCGCCAATAAGGTGTTAAAAAATATGATGCAAAAACATGGTAGTTTCACATTTATACTTTAAATATCGAGACATTTGTTAACCCCTACTGTACCAGAGGGTATTACCGTTAAAATACCCTCCACTACTAAGCAATGTGGCCAAAATGGCTTCAGAGTCGAGAGAGAACACCCTTCCATCTCAATAGATGGAGGAATACTGACCCTCCTAGCTTGTGGGAGCTTGGATATAAGTTGATAAGTGTTGCCAAGGTTTCACAGCAGGTCGTACAAATCATGTTACCAGGTACCGATCAATACGGGCAAATACAAGGACCGCATATTATGGAAGAACGTCGTCCATCGGTGGGACTGACAAGTTACTTTTTTACTGTCGGCTAACGTACGTCGGTGGGACAGTAGGTGTTAACACCTAACGAGCGACCTAGGCGATAAATAATATGTAGCCACCAGCGGGGTGTTTTTACCCAAAATAGGGATGTTTACGTGATCATTTTCATGCCTAAATAAGACCCAGAGCGTAAAACAAGTATCTATCCCTGAAAGGGCATAAACAGAGCTTTCCAATGACATCCCAACGATCCTTGTATGACCGCTAGTTTTCTTGCAACAATCACGCAACACGAGTGCAAAAACCATGTAATTCGCTACTTTCCATACATAATTAACTGTGTAGCGAGTGTGAGAGGGTGGAGGAGGGTGGGATTCATGTCAGTTGGTCCACCGCGGTGGTCTGGAGCAGTCATACGCTCGCTACTCTCCTGCCACCACTTGTCTCTCTCTCTCAGCAACATTACGTGCTGAAAATGCCACACGAGTTATGTTGTGAGCCGCCACATAGTCCAAATTTCTTTCACTCGACATATGATGCACGCCGCCAGTTAAGGGTTAATAGGCCTTCCTGATAACTCTATTAATAACCGGAACTAGACAGGAGGGTGTGGGTTATTAGTAGTAGATGTAGTAGACTTGGCTGATCGTAGACTGGTAGATATAATTCGTCGCCACAATTCCCTTACTATGCATATTATAAAGTTGATACTTTAATGTAATGGAAAATTAAAATACAAAAAACGCACCTGTGGCAGGAAATTGGGTGACAATTAGGCCTAAATGGCATTACTCCATACCACCACCTCCTCTCCTAACCCTTCCTTCGCAAGATGATCCAGCACTACAGAAACAAGTCAAGGAATATCATCATCTCAGGCATTCTCCCCAAGATCGACGCACTTGACAAATTCTACGACAAGGCCTTCAGCACAAATAGCCGACTAAAATATTTGTGTCTGAGGGAAGAAGTTGAATTCATCAACCTCTGGGACAACTTCTACAACCAGCCTACTCTGTTCCGCAAGGATGGCACTCATCTAAACCCTGTGGGTTCGGCACGCATGGGTCGTCTCCTACACGAAGCAGTCCGCAGCCATGGATCAAAAAACGCCATCCGAGAAGAATCAGCAGTGACATAAATCATCCAACGCCAAGCAAAAAACAGAGACAACCGAGGACCACCAGCGATAAGGACCGAAGAGAGCGAGGACCGAGGACAGCCATGAACATAAATGTAGATCCGACAAGAACCAAAAATATTATTAAAGAGCGTTCCGTGAGTTTTAAAATAACAAATTTAAAGGTTTTCTATGCAAACGCTCGTATCATACGCAATAAATTTTCAGATTTAGAGGCGCTAGTGTTTACAGAAAATTATGATGTGATTGGCATAACTGAATCTTGGCTCAATACAGAAGATAGAGACTTTTTAGCAGAGTATTCACTTCCTGGTTATGTAATGTTTGAGAAAAGCCGAATAAATAGAAATGGAGGTGGCGTTTTACTTTATATCAAAGAAAGTCTTAACCCTACCCTCTTGTCAAAACCTCAAATTGTGAATGTCGACACATCTTTTGTGCTAATAAAGAATAATAAAGGTACAAAAATAATACTTGCGTTAATATACAGACCTCCAGCTCAATCAGTGCAAACTGACCGAGAAATTTACGAACAAATTGCAGATGTAAGTAACTCACAAGATACCGTAATTTTTGGCGACTTTAATTTACCTGTGACCAAGTGGGGCGATACTCTTACTTCACACTCCGGACATGACTTGTATACGAACTTGCAAGAGAGTTCGCTTTATCAATTTGTTCGAACGCCGACCCATGGTAATAACTTTCTTGACATTGTACTTGCAACAAAAGAAGAATTGATAGAGAATTTGAATGTTGGTGATTAATTCAGTAACAGCGACCATCGTACGATAACTTTCACATTAAAGTTTACTAGTAACGAACCAAATAGTAGCATCGAAAAAGTCCCTAATTTCAAGAAAACAAACTTTCATAAACTTAGAACTATGTTTACAGAAACTGACTGGAGCTTTTTAATTAACAATAACGACATAAATACATCTTGGAAGTTATTCGAAACCACTTACCTAAAAGCAGTGCAAGACTGCATACCATCGAAAATACGGCGTCCAGGCCATAATAATAAGCCCAAATGGTGGAATAAAGATATTTCAAACTGCCTGCTTACTAAATAATTTGCTAATGATAGATTAAAATCCTCACAAAATGACGAAGAACGGGTGAAATTTGTAGAGCTACGACGCAAAGCCAAAAAGTTAATTAAGCAAAGTAAAAAGACCTTAGAGTTACATATTGCGAATCAAAGTAAAACAAACCCGAAAGAATTCAATAGTTATATCAGAAAGAAAAAAGTAGTTACTTCAACTGTTGGACCGTTAGTCGATGAAAATGGAGAATACAACAAAGACGAAGTACATATGAGTAATGCCCTCAATACCTTCTTTGCATCAGTTTTTACAACAGAAGACCTCAGTGATATCCCTACACCATCGCCGATTCAGATTGATAATTCAGATGTTCTAAGCAATATCACCGTTACAGAGAGAGAAGTATTGAATTGTTTAGATAAACTCAAGGTAAATAAAATGCCTGGACCTGATACAATCTCGCCTAGAGTTCTAAAGGAAGCTAAGGATGAGCTCTCCAAACCACTGACATTCTATCTATCTATCTATATGCTCAGGCCCAATCCCCATTTTGGGGGTAGCCGACTCAAGACAGAGCAAGAACAGGGAAAACACAAAAACACCATAAAACAAAAAATAAACACAGATAAAAAACACAAACTCTCACACATCCAGGTCACCCAGGAGAAGACCCAGAGACCAGGGTTACCAAGGTCGCTCCAGCACTCCCCCGGCCCCTGACCACCAGGAGAGGTTCCGATCTCGGCAGGCAGACAGCAAGCGACAAGCCCTAACACTTCCAGGCACACCCTTCATATTAATCGTCTCCCCGGGCCAGGCGCCTGATGGACTATTATCTAGTCCAACTTGCGCCCGACCCCTTACTCCAAAAAACCACCACTGACCACTGACCACTGACATTACTATTCAATAAATCCTTGCAGTCTGGAACTATGCTTGATCAGTGGAAGCTAGCCAACCTAACACCGATTTTCAAAAAAGGCAACAAATCCCTACCCAGTAACTATCGTCCAATTAGCTTAACCTCAGTTGTATGTAAAATGCTAGAAACGGTCATACGAGACAAACTCGTAAATCACGTAGAGGAAAATAACATACTTAAAGATACTCAACACGGCTTTCGTAAAAAACCTTCCTGTTTAACAAACTTCTTCCACGATATCCTCAACCTCTACGATGAGAGTAAAGCTGTAGATATTATATACCGGTACCTTGATTTTCAAAAGGCCTTTGACAAAGTTCCCCACAAACGTTTACTGCTAAAACTAAAAGCACATGGAATACAAGACGGTGTGTTGAAAAGGATAGAAAATTGGCTCAGCAACAGAAAGCAAAGAGTAGTCATAAACGGTAAGGCATCCAAATGGACCAATGTAAGTAGCGGGGTACACCAGGGATCGGTACTAGGACCAATTATCTTTCTAATTTACATCAACGACATAGATGAGGGTCTCACCTGTACAATCTCAAAATTTGCTGAAGATACAAAAATTGCAAATAGCGTACTCTCAAAGAACAAGTTGACGATATGCAACACAATCTAGATAAATTGTCATGTTGGGCCCAAATTTGGCAAATGAGTTTCAATGCGGATAAATGTAAAGTACTACATATCGGATACCTAAATGAGAAAGCAAACTATTCGATGAATGGCACTCAGCTTAAGAATGTAAACAGAGAAACCGATCTGGGAGTAACAATATCGAGTAACCTAAAACCGAGTCAACAATGTTCAGAAGTTGTTAAGAAGGCAAACAAAATAATTGGCTTTATAGGCAGGTCATTTGAGCATAAATCCAAAGAAGTTATCCTAACCCTTTACAATTCCTTAGTCCGCCCTCTTCTGGAATACTGCGTTCAATCCTGGTGCCCTTATTACCAAAAAGATATAAACAAGCTAGAACGAGTTCAACGTAGAGTTACCGAAATTATACCTAGCCTAAAGAACAAACCATATGAAGAGAGTCTTAGAGAATTAAATCTATTTCCTTTAACCCAGCGCAGATTAAGAGGTGACTTAATTCAAGTGTTCAAAATCATCAAAGGCATCGACAATATGAACTGTAGTAAGTACTTCACTATCGACCAATCTAATTACACGTGGGGAAATGGTTGCAAAATGATTGGTAAATCTTTTAACTCGCACGAATCTAAGAATTTCTTCTTCAATCGAGTTGTCAACTTGTGGAATGGGCTTCCCCGAAACGTTATAGACTGCATCACCGTTGATTCATTTAAACTCCGCCTAGACAAATATCTCGCATCAAACCCGTGACTGACTGCGTTTGTAAATGAATAACTTTATTTTATCCCCCCCTCAGTTACTAACCCATCTGTCCTCTACTAACTTCCTAATCCTGCCATGGACATTAGTTCCAGGGCAGTAATTCCCTTTCCAATGTTCCCTTACCCACTCTAAACCACTGTTTGGACACTTGATCCTCAGTGTTTTGGAGGACAAGCACCCTAGAAGGGTCACTAGATCTGTTGTTGCTTGATTTCCTTTGTATTCCTTTGTACTCGTTTGTACTCCTTCCTTTATCTCCCTTTCTCTACTCTCCCCCTTGTATTTCCACCTTCCTCTACTTCTTACCTCCACTATCTTCTTCCCCCTCATGCAATCCTCCTCCCCCTCCATTTTTGTACCACCACCACTCCCTCACACATATAAATTTAGTTAGTTAGAATAGGACTGCAGAGGCTATCAACCCTTTTGGATTATTAAGCCAGCACACTGTAAGTCAAGAACAACGTCAGGACTGGAGCTCCTTTTCGAGAACTCCAGTCCAATGGCAACATATAAAGTGTGAAGTGCAAAAAAGAGCCAGTCACTCGCGTAAGAGCAGTGAGGGCAGAGGTGCGCTGCTGAAGCTGTATAGCCACTCTCTCCTTTCCTCTGCAATAAACTATTTGTATTTTATATTTCATTGGAATGTAGTTGTGTATACATATTTTCTGGTTGTTCAATCTTCACATGTGCCTTATCTTTGAAAAATTATGCACATGTGGATCCATGATATTGCTTCATACGGGAGATATAATAACTTAATTCATAATGTTTCCCAAAACCTCCTGCATGAGCGACATTAACGAGACATTATACAAGCTATGGAACGGCCAGAAAGAAATTTGAGATAAAGGCGCAGATAGAGGGGTTGAAACCAAAAGAGTTTATAAATTTGAAGTCTATGCCAAACGATTATGAAGGCTTTCGATACATCTAGCGCAATAAAATAGGTCTCACCAAAGTCCTGAACATACGATGACCAAGAGTTAGTAGGATAAGAAAGGAGTTCACTAGTAGAACTACCCCTAAGGTAGTGTTTTGGAGGGCAAAATGGAGTTGCCTTCTATGTTTGTGAAGTACCGAATAGGTCAGCAAAGAAGGCAAGGTGGTGAAACAGGAGTTTCAGCTATTCTTAACAGCCTTCAATAGCACCTATTTCAATGAAAAATGACTGATACTACTGAACTGGCCAACCACCGCTGCCCACCACAATCACTACCTGCCCGTCACTTCCGTCAAGCAGTGTGTAGGACTGGCGCTAATTGGCAAGGTCTGTTGAGGGATTGTTGAGCATGGAAAGTTTAGTGAGAGCTCAGAAGAACTACTGAAAGGTTGTTCGTGACTGTGGATTCGGTTGCTCTGGTTAACAGACGTCAGCAGTAAGATAATTAAAATAATGTTCAATAACTATTAGGTGCTGAAGCATAAGCTATGTGATTTTCCCTTTTTATTCTTAATTTGTGAGATATTGTGATTAGTTTCATATTGGTTCATGGAAGCCAGGATAGATATCATGACCTGATTTTAACTCATAAACTGCAAAGCCATGGTAGTTCAAACCCTCCCACCAAGCAAAGATATTTGGATATATTCTGACGAAAATTGTCATATGTAACATATATATAATTATTACTTATCCATATATGCCTATTTTGCTTTTAATATGAACATATGAACATTCAAGAGCAATAAAAGAAGTGGGAATAGCAAGTAATGGAGGGGAATTATCTCACCTAATCACAAATTGCTTTGTTTTGAGTGCCACTGGGGTGTTTTCTATTTTTGTTTTATGCTCTGGATCTACTGAAGACGGTCGCAGTGTACCAGAAAATCATCTATTGAGGACGGTCGCCGTTTTTAGGTTAACTAGTTTAAACTTGAACTAGAAGTGCTGTTAATGTATGCAGCATTAACACAAATTAAATTGATAGCCGGTGTTTGTAAATCAAACTAAGTATTATTTGCTACACATTGAAGTTGATGATTTAACATTTAACCTGGGGCCTCCCGGAGTCAGCTCTCAGTCAATGCACATAATGTCCACAGTAACCCCAACTAGGCTTTATGTCGGCTCTTAGCCGACACAGCTTAAACCGCGTGCGATTGCTTGAAACCGCCCTGGTTGTGTTAATATTAGCGGAGGTTTTGCTAAAGTCTTTGGTAACAATGCATGGGAGGCATTGGAGCACCGTGTCATTTTTTCCCCGCTGTGAGACCAGTAGCTGGATGCCTGCCACGAGTGATGGACATGTAGCATTGTGCTGTCTGGTCTCACGGCTTGGATTTGGGAAACACATGCTAATTCAAAGGGATGGGAGGCCCCGGGTTAATCAATTTGTAAGTTTATAGTTAAAGGTAAACTTTTCAAATTTGTTTACGTGTTCTTTTTGCACTGATAATCTAATCCTGGGATAAAGTTATTCTCGAGATCCTGTAATCTGGATAACTTAACCTTTCCTTTACTGAATATTTATGTTTAAGGAGTTATTATCTCTTAATGTTATAATTTGTTTTCATGATTGTTAACATATTTATTAATTAAAGCTTCTATAATGTTTTTTAAATGACTTGTATACATAACCCGTTACTTTAGATTACTCGTTTCAAGTTCTCATTGTTTTACAATACATAATACTCTAATAAAGTTGAATTCAGAACGCTGATAGCGCTGAATAACCATGTTACCCCTGGTTGTTTACTACAATTACAGAAGTGTGAAATGACAGAGGCCCAACCAGATTTTAACAGAAGTTTTCGGGATTTTCAGTGCAAGCTGGAAACATTTTAGATAATTAATCATGATTCTAATTGCGAGAGAGGATGCTCAGGCCTTCACCACAGATGACAATGTGACTGAAGCCGATGTTAACAGTCTCTCGAGAGATTAACTAGTGGTGCTAGTGGAGTATCTTAACTTGGAAAATCCCTCCTATTTTATTTTATTCCCTGTTCAAAGTCAAGTCAAGTATGAGCTATTTGGTACACTCCACCCTGTTAATGACGATAGGTGCTGTGATCATGAGACACGAGAGGACGCGGTTGGCGCCTCACTTTGGTTTGACAATGGTTAATGCCGTGTTGAAAAGTTTGCATTACTTCTTTCCTCTAGCTGAGCAAATAACCCTGAGCCGTCTTTGAGTCTTGAAGAGGTACCAAATGGTTTTGTCCCTCGAGTGTACACGGTAGAGCAATCTTTGGAATCGAAACGCTTAAAAATGGACCATGAATACCCTATGTTATTGATCCATTAGGAAGTGACGTCCCCTTTCCCTGCTCCCTTTCCGCTGCACATGATAGTATCAAAATGCTTCCTCCTTATATTGAGAATGATGTTGATGAGTTATTCACTATATTTGAAGAGATTGCTATTGACAGGAATTGGCCTCAATGTGATTGGACCTTCATATTCCAACCAGTGTTAATAGGAGAAGCTCACAAGATTTATGTTTCAGTCCCTTCTGATGTTTTGAAAGATTATGATGCTTTAAAAACAGTGATCTTTAATGCATACCAGTTACAAATTAATGCGTTCTGGCAGAAATTCTGTAAAAATCATAAACACGTGGAACATTCATGTAGAGTTCATGCGAGAGAAGCTCGTTCTGGTGTCGGTTTGAAGTTATTTCCTTCTAATTTTTGCCTGAATATGTATAATTTCATTCAGACACTTGCTCAATCATTCAGGAGTGCCTGAATAAGCCCTACTATATAAATATGCCTGCAGCGTAAGTGTTAATTGTAAAAAATATGTCAATAGAGGGTTAAGTGACAAGCTGACTACTGTACCCAAGCTGATGGAGAAACTGTGGCCGGGATGTTAACATTGATGTCTAGGATACCCCTGATGGTGCCGGGGAGGGGTGGTGGCAGAGGCTCCACCATATGCTCCGGATTGATGGAAAGATCTGTCTCAACCAGCTGGTATTGCTCGCTGCTGGAGTACTGGATTTGGCCACGAGATATCACCTGAACCACAAGTAATGCATTCTAGGTTAGGAAATGTTTTAGTTATTCAATTATCTGATTCTATATCTATATATTTATATCTATATGCTCAGGCCCAATCCCCACTTTTCCTGTTTTTGTTCTTATTTTTATTTCATTTTATAATTTGTTTAGACATTTTTTCTGGGGGTGGCCGACTCAAGACAGAGCAAGAATAGGGACAACACAAAACACAACAGAAAACAACAAACACACAAAAACAAAACACAAATTCACACACATCTAGGTCATCCAGGAGAAGACCCAGATTACTGATTACTGTGTTAAATTGTTAGACACTAAATTATATAATATGCTGTGATATGTTGGATGCTTATTACCCACACACTTCAAAAGATTATTGCCTTGTAAACCAGTGAATCTCCACTTAATGAGACACAAAGTGCCTATTATTGTACCCTGGAAACTGTTTGACAAATTTGAGTGAATTGAAAACCATGTCGAGTTAGTGGAGGTACAGGCACTCTGCCTAAGAGTGGACAGAGGACCGCCAGTAATCACACTTCAAGCTATCAGTAAGTGGCACATTGGAGCTAACTTGGGATGTTTTCATATAACTGTTGTGTAGTGGTTTCCTTTTTCTGACACAAAGGGTGACTCTTTAGGTGAAAAACCTGACATACGGAAGCATGTCGGTCATGCACGCATATATCTCAGTCTTATACAGTGTTAATTATGTTTGTAAAGTATAAAGCAAATTTGTGGTAACATGTGAGCCCCTCACGTGATTAATTGGATCTGAATTTTGCAAAGAATAAGTGTTTTGCATGGAATTTTGCTGAACTTGACAAATAATCATGTTAAATTATACAAAAGTAAAGTAGGAAAAATATGCTGTGATTATTTAGAATAGGTACCAGGGCCAAAATATCATATTGATATACAGTATGTGTATTATGTAACCTGTCTCTAGAAATAATGTGTAGAACAGATAATTGTATCCATATTCCCTTTGTGATTAAAGTAGAGTGAGCTACCTGGACAAAGATTTGAGCAGAGGGTTGGTTCCTCGCGGAGAAGTGGACATGAAGGACGTGACTGGTGTCTTGGCCGAGGGCACACTTGAGTTCGGCCTCAGGTGCTTGGATCGCCAGGGACGAGTTAGATGGAGAGAAGTAGTGGTTCAATGACTCAGAGATTTCTGTGGGACTCATACTTGCACGACAGTTCAGGGTTTTCATCTGAAGATAGGTTGAACATAGGTATGAGATATAAATAATATATGTAATATAGGTTTCCATGAAATTTATTTCAAATGTTACTGCGTCATTAATTTAAGAATACATTTTATTTTTCTAGCATGCGACCCATTAGTCAAAATTTAACTTCATATAACTAGGTTTTATTAAATATCTTCAGTTTCAGCACCTATAATAGACCCACATGTCATGTTAATATATTACCATAAAATTCTATACTGAACTACTTGTATAAATAAAATCACAATTGGTATTTGTCCAATAAGAAGTTCCATAAAGAAAAATAAACAATGGCTTGAAACTGAGCATTTTTCATTCCAGTCACTACTAGCGCATACCAATTGGCATACACATTTGCACTCTCTGATATATTAATTAATGACTATATATAAAATCCCCTTGAATACTTTGCTTGCCAAATACTGATGTCTGAAGTCTAATGTTATTTCGTCTTATTGATTTATAATATATCTAGCAGGAAGATGGTTCTGAAAAGTCCATCATACGTGGCGGTGTCAAGTTGATACTGTGGCCGGTATCACACACCTTCAGAAAATGCCTGAAGTTGGTGAAACAATATGAATCCATATACTTGCATAATTAAATATTGGAGAAGTTCTCGGAGTGGCTGTGTTTACCATGGCGTCCGTAGAGTGGTAGTACGGGATGAATGGGGATAACCGTCACGCATGTGGTAGAGTCAATGGACAGACTTCTATTTTTGTGTTATTATTATTATTAGTAGTAGTATTTTTTTATGTTTTGTTTTTGTTTTTTTACTTGGGGGAAGTCAACTCCAGGGATTTGTAAGTATTAACATCTGGACAACTGAATACATATTACACTCTTTTTCTCAGTACCACTATGTCGATGCAGTTGTTTAAGCGTTAAAGCATGGACATTGATCTCATTAAGAGCACAATAGGAAGAAACTTTGGTGTTTGAGTGTACATACTTTGATGCTATATGAGTTGTACTTTGTGAGGAAGGTGGTGAAGAGCCCGTCCTCATCCGTTGTCATATTCTTACAGTGACCAGAAGCACACACCTCCACAGGCACTCCCACAGCTACTGAGCCGTCTGGACGCTCAGCTCGCACCTGTACCAAACATTTATTTTGTTAATAATATTCGAAATATATAGCTTTTTTCACTTTATTATTGCTAATAGTCTTGATAGAGTAATGGTTAGTGTGCTGAATTTCGGTGTGTGTAGTCTAGGTTCAAATACCACATGTTTTCAATAGTTCCACTTATTTCATTAATTAGGTTTAATTGTAAGTTAATTGGTGGGTTGGTGAAAATATGAATTAGATGATTTTACTCAATATTAAAAGGTCTTGTAGGAATGACTAAGGTTAAGTTGATCTCAATTAAACCTATAACTCATCAATGTCTTCCTGCACTAAATAAAATCATCTAATGTTATCCAGACTTGAATGAGTTAATGCATGTTATTCCACAACATGGGACAGTTACCCCGGCTAAAGAACGGGCCCGGAATACCTTAGTTCTCCCACCAAAACAAAACATAGACTCCAACCCCCCACACACAATGCCTACGAGGACATTCCCCATGGCCAAGAGGCTGCGCCAAGATGACAAGCCGGAAGTGACGTCACCCACCCAGGCCGACCCCAGAATGGCCCACGGGACTCCCCCATCAGCCAACAGTAACACCATGACGTCACCAGCCAACAGCCCCTCCGATTGGTCTGTGGAGTGCATCTGCAAACGAATATGGAGGGCTCTCCCACTGCTCTCCCCCCTACCCTCCTCGCCGAAACCAGAAGGATCTACAGCATCCCTTTCCTCTTATTATCCCCGCACCCTTTTTCCATGCACTTTAGTTAGGGCCAGTTCTAGCTAGAAACCAGATAGGTGCTCAGACGAGGCAGGGGAAGGCATCTCACCTCCCCTCTTGAGTTCTGAGTGCTTACTGGCCTCATCTAGGTGCTGACTGGCCCTTATTCAGTCTTGACTGACCTGCATACCTGCAACGGCTAATCCAGATTAAGTATTGACCTAGAGTGCTAACTGGCCTCTACCCTAGAATGCTTACCGGCTTCTAGTTAACCCAGAGCGCTAACTGGCCTCTCGGTTTCTATACCAGGATATTCTGGTCTAGAGATTGATGCAATTGAGACGCATTGCTAGTCGGGATCTGTCTTTCAGATCCCCATTAACGTAGTTATTTATCAATATCAGTTTGCCATTTCGATACCCTCACACACTACCTAATAAATATTACTCGCTTATAGTGATACTGTTACATGTTGGTCTGGCCACTAAGTCACCCAACCTCTGCATCCCTATGTACGAAATACCCTGCCTTACATGCATAATACATTAACCTCCAGCTAGCTATTCTCACAGACTTAATTAATCATCCTAAGAGTTTTCATATTGACACCATTTACGTCTCACGATGCATGACCTAATTTGTTTTTGTTTTGTTTTTCTATGTGAGTGAGGGTGAAAAATGGCAGAACTGCCTGTGGCGAGTGTCTCCCCGAGAGTTGAAAGAGTGACAGGGCCAAAATCAAGGGACATTCGACCCAAAGAGGCCTGGACACACGGAGTTTGAAGTAATTTAAGTCATAGGAGGAGGGAAAGACTGATTCTGGGAGATAGTTCCAGAGTTCAGCTGTTGAATAGAAGAAAGATTGTGAATAACATTTTACTCTTGTGTTGGAGAGTTGCACAGAGTAAGGGTGGGATTGTGTTGCAAGACAGGTGCTACGTGCTCTACGAAGAGGGGGTGGTATACACTGAGAGGGCTCTGAGGGACACTGATTATTCTTATGTTGCTCGCCGCTAAATAAGGGTTAATAGCGGTAAATAGTGAGAGAGATGCAACATTGCGGTGAAGAGAGAGAGAGACAGCAGATAATTGGTGAGTGGACGTGAGTTGATGAGATGGAAGGCTTTCTTTTCAAATTTGTCTAGAAGTGCTGTGTGAGAGGATCCTCCCCACACGTGTGAACAATACTCAATACATGGATGCACTGTGTCCCTGTACAGAGCAAGAAGCTCCGGAGCGTAGGGGTAAAGAACCCGTGGAAGCGGTTGAGCACACCCAGCTTTTGGGAAGCTGTTTTAGCAAGAGTAGTAATATGATCTATCCAAGAGAGATCAGAAGAAAAAAGAGACACTGAGAACATTAATTAAATTAAGAGAAGATGAATGGTTAATTTATTTGTTGGTGAAGAGTAAGTCATAATTTTCTGCTAGGGGGCTACGAGTAGACAGACTGAGACATTGAGTTTTGACAAAGTTTTCTCTGCCCTAATTAGAGATAGTAGAGATATCAGAAGACAGGTGTTTTATGGCCTCCTTGCGTGAGTTTTGGAGTTCCTGCTGTGAATGGTGATGTGGAAGGCTAGGTGAATAGTGTAATGTCAGCACATGAGTGAATGAGGCTGGAGGTGCAGTTGAGAAGGCCGTTAATGAATAATAGGAAGCTAATTGGAGATAGGACAGAACCCTGAGGAACACCGGAGTTGGTAGGTTGAGGAAGTGGACGGTGGCCGTCCACAACCGCAGCTATGGTACGGCAGGAAAGGAAATTAGAGACAAAGGGACAAATGGAGGGATAGAAACCGTAAAAGGGTAGTTTGGAAAAAAGGGATTGGTGCCAAACTCTATCGAAGGCCTTCGATATGTCTAGCGCAACAGAAAAAGTCTCACCGAATTCCCGAAAGGAAGATGACTAAGAGTTAGTAAGATAAGAAAGAAGATCACCATTAGAGCGGCCCTTATGGGGAGCGGCCGCCATGTTTTTGTCTTCAAAATGGTCCGATCATTTTCCTTTTAATACTGGTGGTAGATACCACTTCTAGGAACAACATATTCAAAAATGAATAAAATTGGACCAATTTGTTTTTGCTACCTCTGATTTTCGCATTTTTAGCGAATTTTATAACCGCTAAAACTTTGTTATTTTTGGACCAATTTTAATAACTAAGATATCATTGGAAAGAGGGAAGAAAATTAAATACAATTGTCACACGGATATTTGATTCACCCTTTATTTTTGCCGTTACATAAATAATACATTTTTGAAAATTCCGGAATTTGCAAATATTTATTGATCAGACCATTTTGAAAAACATGGCGGACACTCGTAAGGAAGCCATACTGGTGGTCTGGGAGTAGGTTATTGGAAGATATATGCTTAAGAAATTTTGAGGTAAGGATAGTTTAACAAATCTTTAGAGATGCAGGAAATGAGAGCAATTAGACGATATTTGGAGGGTTGAGAGTGGTCTATCTTCTTTGGGATAGGTTGAATGAGAGCAAACTTCTAGCAAGAAGGGAAGAAGTTAGAGGAGAGACAGAGACGGAAGCGTTTGCCTAGGCAGAGTCAGCACGGAAGCAAATTTTGTTAGTACAATATGTGGAACACCATCCGGTCCGTATGCCTTCTTAGTATTATGCCCAGAGAGGGTGGAAAGTACATCCTTGGAAGAGATTATGACATTAAGCATAAGTAGGAGGTAGTGGGGTGGAGAGGGAGGAGTAGCACCGGAATCATCAAAGGTGGAGTTTTTAGCGAAAGTGTTAGCGAAGTGTTCAGCTTTGTCACAGGTAGAAGTGACGGTAGTTCCATCAGAGTGGAAAAGAGGAGGGAAAGACGAGGTAGAAAAATTGTTGGAGAGGTTATTGGCTAGATGCCAGAAGGCTTGGGAAGAGCTAGAGTTGGTTAGTTTAGTGCATTTATTATTGATGTAAGAATGTTTGGCGAGGCGAAGAACAGATTTGGCATGATTCCAGGCAGAAACATAGGAATTATGAGATTCTTGAGTTTGAAGGCAATGGTACCGTTTGAATGCTTCCTCCTTATTGCGGACAGCAGTTGAGCAAGTGTGAGTAAACCAAGATTTATTTGCATTAAACTGAGAGAAAGAAAAAAATCGAATGTATCCCTCCATGCCCGAGAGGATTACCTCGGTAATGCATTCAGCATTCTCCGAGGGTCCCCGGCCACGGAAGCACTGCCGAAGAGTATGTCCATTGCCTTATTATATGTCTTTGTACGTTACCATTTATATGTCAATGTAAATATCCATGCTTATATTTAATACAACTGTATTAACTTTTACAAACTTGCACTTTCACTATTGTACCTGTCAACACATCTCCCTCGGCACATCAGGACCCCACATCCCCACATACATACGGTGTAGTTTTGCTCAGCCCTCTTCATCGATATTTTGGGCTGGTATCTCGATGCTGCATGTTGGTATAGTTTCTGTAAATTTACTGCCATAACGATCACACACCGATACTGCTACAACCATTATGACGCCAGTTGTGTGTGAATGTGAAGAATATAATGAAATTAGGACAAAAATAACAAGATTACACAGGCCATATATCCGAGACACTGAAAAATTAATAGGAGAGTTACTATTCAAGAAAGAAGGAAACGAAGAGATAAAACAATACTTACATAGATGTTGGAAAAGGAGAGAAAAGAGGATAAAAGAACTTGACAAAAGAACAGAAAATTAAGAACACAGGAAAAATTAGGAGAGCTAAAGTGTTTTATAAATTTATAAAAAATGTAAAAGAAAGTAAGAAAAGTGTAACAAGAAAAGGATTAATACTAAGAAAAAAAAAATGTGATAATATATTTTGGAAAACATGTAAATTTATAGAAAATAAGGACCCCAGTAAGAAGATGAAGAAATAATACATCTACAGGGAAGAAAGAAAACTGGGGAAGGTGTAAGAAGACCAACGAGGGGCCGATACTTAACACTTTCTCTACGGGGTGTTTTGGGCTATTTAGGGCATATTCATGCACTCCTGAATGATTAATCAAGCATCTGCATTAAATGAACTGTATTCTGCCGAAAACTCGGTGAAAATAGCTTCAAAATTAGACCAGAACGAGCTTTGTGGGTGGCGGGGTCCACCCGGAGCGTTGCCATAAACATGCGGCAAACCCGCTAATTATTAGCTCTCGCTCGCTCGGCAAAACTGTTGTGAGACTCCCGCGTGAGAGACAGTCTCCCTCAGTGAGCCGCTCGCTGCTCTGAGGGTCGGAGGTGGGCCCCTCACGCTCCCGCCCATTGACACTCGATTTCTACAGCTTTTACAGGCTTTTAAAGCCTGGAAATTGCTGTAAATTGCCAGGACGTTCCAGAACGTCACCCGCAGGCAATGGGTTAAGGCTATCCCTCCACATCATCGCATCGCATCGGATCGTGTGTGTGTGTACGTGTGAGAGGGATACAAGTGTCTCCCTCAAGTTTGAAAGAGTGAGCCAAATTCAAGGCATGATGGAGTCAAAATGTCTGGATTTACGGACAATACAGTAGTTTAAGTCATAAAATGAGGGAAAGAACGATTGTGGGAGAGAGTTCCAAAGTGACTCTACAGTGAACATTTGTCGTCTAGATTGATTCATGCATGTAATATTCTATAAGAAAAGTAAGCATACGGTATTACAAACACTATTTTCAAATTAATATCCAAATATGTCCTTTCACAACGACGTGTTTGTATTGTCCATGAATATATAATGAGTGACTGTACATAAATTCTGCTTCATCCCCTCATGTTTATTATATTGGTATGAACAATTAGATCTACTTCATTTTTGTTTTTTTAATTTGTTACCAAGACCTCCATCAAGATAAATGTGTGCATTTTTTCGGTAGAATATGTCCCGGCCGAAGGCCGGTTCCTCTTAAATTACAGGTTCGCTATTGCTCTCCAGGAAAAAAACGACACTTAATGGGATGAATGGTCTTAAATTGACAGAAACGGGGCAAAGGTTCTTAAAATCGCCAAACTAATGGGACGAACGTCTTAAAATCTCCAAACTAATGGGGTGAATGTCTTAAAATCTCAAAAGTAATGGGGCTAAACATGAGGAAGAAAGGGGTCCAGGAAAAACACCCGTAAGTGACAATCTGCCCTGTTTCATATCCACTTGTATAAGGGAATATCCAGACACTCCTTTCTGTTATATCAATCTCTTCTGTAAAACTAATCTCATATAGCACTGAAGTCTGTACCACTTAATAATCGTCACTTGCCCAAAATATCACCACACAACCACCATAGTAATTATCACTGGAAATATGCTGAGAGTTCATCAACATCACATTATAAACAGAAAGTAACCATTCTTATATATAAGACAGAAAACAACTCACTATGTTTCACTTTCATCCGTCTAAAATAGTTGTATATATTCTGGTAGTAAATATATTTTGGATCAATGTCCCCGTTCTCAAAGTGGTCACGCAATTAACACATAATGTAGAAAATATAAATGTATTTACACACTAAATATTCTGCTAGTTAGCTTTGTAGACAATAGCATATTGAATTTGATGAGGGTATACCCTTTTTCCCAATTTGGCTCGTATAATCATCACCATAAGTCAAGTGATGATTGGAAAGATGTTTAACCTTTTCGTGCACCAGAACACGATTTGCACCCTTTCTGGGGTACTTAAAATGCTTTGTGACCATTAGTATTGTTTAGAAATATTTAGTTTAATTATTCAAACCTCTGCAGTTGTTTTTGAGCAAGCTTTGGACTGTAAACTATTTTTGGATAGGTAATTAGGAGGTTGAGAGAATTCTACTTCTGAATACTAGGAGAACAATGGATAGTAAGATGAATGAACTTTCTTCAGTTGTATGGCACATCTACTGAATACTTAACCCTTTCCCTGCTGCTGACGTACCGGTATACTGTATATACGTCCTATGTAAGAAAAGTGCTATACTGCGGCCGACGTACATATATGTTCTGGTACTACCGGCTGAATTGGTTGAACCATCCCTACTCTGCAACTCTCCAATCCAAGAGTGCAATGTTATTCTCAATCTTTCTTCTATTCAACATATGAGCTTTGGAACTCTCCCAGAATCCGTCTTTCCCTCATCCTATGACTTAAATTGCTTCAAACTCTGTGTGTCCAGGCATTTTGGCTCGAACATCCCTTGATCTTGGCTCTGTCACTCTTTAACTCTGGGGGAGGCACTCGTCACAGGCAGTTCTGCCTTTTGTCTCCCTCACTCACACAGAAAATAAACACTGACCCGCTTGTTACCATATGCATCCCGGAAGTTCTAAGCTTGCCACCTATATCTATATCAGTGTGCTTAGTCTATGGGTTGATGAAGGGTGAGTATACAATGAAGAGGTGTTTTAGAACCTGAAAATCAACAAAAACAGGGTAATTTTTCCATGTAATTGTGATGGCTAATTAATCCGGTACAAATATGAGGTTCATTTAATTTTAATTTCAATAACTCATGCTGTCTTGTAAACATAAAACAAGATATAATAACAGTAAATGTCATCAAGTTATCGCAAGTGGTAGTGAAGAAGAAAATTGTAGATTTACACTCGCGAATTTGAAGCAAAGTATTGATTGACCTTCTTGGGTTGTTTGAGGAGCTAGGTAGGGTGACTGTCATAGGGAGAATTTGACCCAATCCTTTCATTGGAGCTGGTTCTAATTCGCACAGGGCTATGAATATGGCACTATGGCGATGAATATTGAGTGGAATTAGCAGGAAATAGCCCCCTGGCCGTATTCTTCCCTAAATATGCTAGGAATGGGTTGATGAACAAACATAGATCAAAATAATGGATGAGTGATACAATATTCAACTTACTCACCAAACAATAGTCTCATCTTACCTTTAACTCATAGGGAAGGTTGGGTTTCACGTACGAATCTTTATAGATGGCTCTGAATTTGACTGCTGTCCGCTCAATTGTAGAAGTAGCGGAAGCTTCAAATTGTACCCCAGTACCAGCCTCTGTGAAGATGGCCTTGGCTTGCACAGAATGTACAAAACAGTCTATTACATGCAAATCTCCCAAGGAGATCTCTACCTCGGCACACCCTGTAATCTGTAAAGAATCTAGTTTAGCTATACATACTGTATAATATATATATATATATATATATATATATATATATATACATATACAGTATACTGTATACAGTATATATATATATATATATATATATATATATATACTAGCAGGGGTACCCGGCGTTGCCCGGGTAATCACCATAATCACCATCACTACTACCACCACTACTACTACCATAATCACCATCATCAATCACTACTACCACAATCATCACAATAATACTACTACCATAATCACCGGCCTCGACCTCCCTGTGCCTCATTAAACGGCGACCTCGATTTCGGCCGCTAAATGACCTCCGATTTTGGATCTGACATCATCCGTACCCCCATTTTGGGGGGCTGCGAACAACTTTCGTTCCATACACCTTTTCGATCGGAGGCCTCCTTCTGCCCCAAACGGCAATTTATTTAGCATTTTGTTCGCTCCCGTATACTACATAAGTTCTGCCGAAAATTTTATTAAACAAAAGTGTCTCTGATTTCCACTAATCTCGCCTAATACCATCTCCAAAGCCTGGGCTTTCCAAAGGTGCCCCACACTCCCACCTGGCACCAAAACTGTGGGAGGAGTTTAGTAACAAAGGTCGGGTAACTGACAGACAAACATTGACCTTTATTTAATAAGATATATATATATATATAATATATATATATATATATATATAACCTGGGAAGTGTGGTGGTTACTTAATGATAATAATTAAGGAATGCAATACGGAAATGCTAATAGGTGTATTGGATATATATACAGTATATATAATACAGTGTACTTGGAAAATGTACTGAAAATATCAGCTATCAATTATTCGCGTTTCTCCCATACGGAGGGTAGTAGCTATTTCTGAAGACATCTGGCAACTCAGGCAGCCCTAGGCTCCCGCGCTGAGGGGAGTCCCAGTGACCAGTACGCACGCAGACAGGGAGAGAAAAGTGTTTTTGTCGAGCGCTCCGAGTTAATGCTCCCTTTTATTTTGTACTGTGCCTTATTTAGAGCTTCCACTCATCCTATGAATTTTTCAGTTGGCTAAAACGAACATGAATAGTGAGGAAAAGGCCCGGATTCTTGTTTGGGCAGTTGAAAAACTGGCCACATGTGAAATTATGTGTAGTAAAGGGAGGTCTAAAGCTGCCATTAACAAACATATGGTGTAAAAAATATGTCCCAAGAATACTTCAAATACCTGTCAGATTCCATGCCTGGTCGACTGCAGATGATCATTGATGCCAAGGGATTCATGACAAAATATTAAAATACGAAAAAATCAGGATAGTTTCATTTCTACCCATTTATTAATGAATTTTCTGGTGCTGATAGCTGAGGGGTCGATATTGCTGCCGGCGTGGCGGGGCGGCTCTCTACTTTCCGCGTACACTATTAACAACAGGTTACAGTTAGAATATAGAATAACTCGTTGACTATATATAATATGGTTATAAACTTAACAGGAGTCAATGTCAAGTAAAGGAGTGTACAATGAATATAACTATATTATAACTCTGTGTTGAGTATACTGTATAACTAGGCTATGAAGGGTGTGGAGTCCAAGGGAGTACAAATGAGTTCAAGGTTGTCAAGTAACAAATACTTAGTGTTTAGTGAACGGTGTGAAGTACAGGGGTTAACTTAAGGGACGGTTACACTTGCACGAGTTGCCCGAATCGGTGACAAAAGTTGCTCCTTGGAGCAATTTTTGCGCCCCGAGCAACTTAAACGGGACCCATTTGTCACCCAAATAGGGCAACTTTTGTGTCCCGAACGTACAGCATTCATCGCCTGTTGCGCCAACTATAAATATTGGTTGCATGCAATAGTATTTATGTGATAACTATATATATATATATAATGTACAAGCATTAACATACTATAATCATGGTCAATCCTTAAATATATATTTCATTACAGTATACTATTCAATATTAAAATAACGAGATTAAGGAATACTCCCCTACATAAGAAAAGGAAAACTCCAGGAGAGCAAGAAACAAAACAGGTGGGAAACCAGAAAGGAGGAACTAAAGAAAAATGAAGGATAATGACAGACAAATGAAACGAAGGAAAATCCACCACCAGGCATAACATCACCCAGACCACCATCAAAGAAGCCGACAAGAAAACAGAAGATAGGAAGAAGTTGGAGAAGACAACAGCAGCAAAGAAGAAACAAGGATACATTCAAGATGGATCAGGACAAGATGGCTACCGCCAAAAAGAACGACTTCCGGTAAAAAATAAAGGGGAAACTGAAGGAGAACGAAAAGAAGTACCACAGAAGAAACCAATGCAGAATCAAATATCTACCATGCCACACATCCTGAAATGTCCCCACATCAATAAACAACGAGAACAAGAAAAGAACAAAAGCAAGAAGACAGAAGAAAAAGGGAGGAACATCAACCATGAAATACGCGCCCAGAGAGGTACCATGTGTACCAAGCCACCACCAGTTTTCCACGAGTAATACACAACAATATATATCCAAGAATATTACTCCATCGCCTGTTATCACCACCAGAAGAGAGGCCCGGATTGCCACCACTGCATCAGAACGCCCAACAACACCCGGGAAGAATATTAATATGTCTTCAACCTCCCAGCAACATCCAAGAAGACGAATAATATTCAGCCAGGGAAAGAAGGACCATCATCACCACCAACAGAGCAAGCACTTATGCCTACTTCCACCCAATGGCCAAAATACCTGCCCACCAGTTTCTAAAGGATCCTCTTAATATTGTAGACCCTTTCCTGACCACACTTGTGACCTTGTGACCCCAGGATATCTCAGCCAACGTCATCATTATGCTGATGAAAACTGAATAAGGTAAGCAATTCTAGGGCTTTCAATAACTGGCATACCAGTGGTGAATAGTCCTAGAATTACCTCCCATTCAGTTGGATGATTGACTGCATACCTGTTGATCTTTTTGGGTCATGGTGTGTGCATGTGAGTGTTATGTCATCTGCATAGGAGGCTAAGTTTATTTGGGGCGCACTGGGTGTAGTTATATCGTGCATGTACAGATTGAAGAGTGCGGGCGATAAGACGGATCCTTGTGGGACTCCGTTTGGAAAGTTTCTGATTTTAGATGACTGACCGGCAAAAGATACGTGTGCACATCTGCCTGCTAGGAAGTTGGCCAGCCACCTTTTTGTGTTGTTGTGCATGTTTGTGTTGTAGATTTTGTTTGTTAGGTTGTGGCGGGGGATGGCATCGAAGGCTTTACTAATGTCGAGTGTGGCTAATAGTGATCTGTGTGGTGGTCTAGCTGAGTTGATGCCGTCGAAAGCTCTTTGTGTAAGGTCTGTGAGAAGAGTGTTTGTGGAGTGCAGTGGCCTAAAGCCATGTTGTGTTGGAGCTAGGGGTAGGTCAGGTGTAATTAGTTGTAATACTAGGCGTTCCATGACTTTGGAGGGGGAGCAAAGAAGTGTGATGGGGCGGTGCGAGGAGGGTAGCGTGGGGTCTTTGTTGGGTTTGGGGAATGTGATGATGATACCATGCTTCCAAATGTCTGGTATTGTGTTGTGTGAATAGCTGTAGTTTGATATGTTAGTGAGTGCTTGTATGCCTTGTGGTCCCAGGTGTCTGAGGTGTATGTTGTTTATGTTGTCTAGGCCACAGGCGGGTGAGTGCTTGAGATTGTTGATGATATGCTTTGTCTGGTGATTGGTGAAGGGTGTATAGTCAGGGTCTGTGGGGAATTGTCTCTTACGTCGGATGACACGTCGGTCGTCTTTGTGAGGTTTTAGGTGGCTGACATGTGAAAAGTGATTGATGAGAGTGTTTGCTTGTTGTTTACATGAAGGAGTAGAGTCTGTTGTTGTGATTGCAGCATGTGATTGTGTTGTGTTGCTGTTGGAAAGTGTGATGCTGTTTAGTGTTTTGTAGAGTTTTTTGGGGTTTGTTTTGTGATCAAGTGTTTGTAGGAAGTTATTCCAATTTAGTTTTGTTGTTCTTGTATTTTGTTGTTAGTTTGGGTGTTGAGTGCTTGAATTTGTTGTGTGATGTCTTGTGTGTGGGGTGCTGGGGAGTGTTTCAGTATGTCGCGTTGTCTGATGAGGTTTTGAATTTCTGGTGTGAAGTTGGGGTTGTGTCTTTTCCTGTTACCTCTTGGAATGTGTTTCTTGTCAGCGTTTTGGATAGTTTTATTGAGTATGTGTACAGCATTGTTGATGTTAGTGATGGGTGTACTGTTTAGAGTTGTGAAGTGTTGTTCTGTCTCATTTGTGAAAGCTTCCCAGTTAGCTCTTTTATAATTGGTGTATGTGTGTTTGTGGCTAGCTGGGGTGAGTCTGGTTTTGGTGGTGATAATGATCGGGAGGTGGTCAGAGCCTAAGGTTCTGACCACCCTCCAGGATGTTGTGGGGGCGAGTTCTGGGGAGCAAAAGGTGATGTCAGGAGATGATGGGTTATAGAGGGCTTGGTGAGGAATATGGGTATGTTGATGGATGTCGTTAAGGATGATGAGGTTATCGGTTTGGTTTTGTAGTACCAGCCCTCTGTCTGTGTCGGGGTTGTCGACAAACCAGGCCGACGTCTTGGCGTTGAAGTCACCACTCAGGATGATGTGTGGGGTGTTTGTGATGTGTTGTAAGTGTGGTCTGTATTCATTTGGTACTGTAGGGGATGTTTGGGGAGGGATGTATGTGTTTATGATGGTTATGTTGGAGTTGTTGCCAGTGCGTATTTTAATTGATTGTATTTCTGTTGTGTTATCATTTGGGGGGAGGAGGGATTTGGTTTGTACACTGGTTACTATGTATGATATTTCTTTGCGTACCAGGGTGATGAGTCCACCGCCCCCGCCGACAGCCCGGTCTTGTCTGATGGTGGTAAAATTATGAAATGTGGGTTTTTTTTTGTGTTGTACTACTGTAATCATCATCACCATCATCATCATCACTGCTGTCCCTAACGGGGCACACACACACAGAACGCCATCATCATTGCTTGGGAATAGGGCTGGTGAGGGGGAGGGGGGGGGGGGGGGGGGGGGGGGGGGGGGGGGGGGGGGGGGGGGGGGGGGGGGGGGGGGGCTGGTGGGGGAGGGGGCAAAACCATATTTTAGACCTAAAATCATAACTATTGCACAAATTCAAAAAAATCTTGTTTTAATTACCGTCGCATTCACGCACCGAATGTTCGTGTGAAGTTTGGTGAAAATACGTCGAACGGTCTACGAGGAGTTTTTGGAAAGACAGACATACGTCTCACTATTATCATCACATCTGAGACATGTGTATGATGTGTGGCTTTCTGTGATGTGTGTGCCTCTACGGGGCACACACACACACACAGGAAGTAGGTACAGGGTGAGCGGTGGGGGTCCTGAAGGGGGGGGGGGGGGGGGGGGAACCATTTTAGGACCTAAGATCATAACTATTGAACAAATTAAAAAAAAAAAATTTAATTACCGTCTAATTCACGCACCGAAGGTACGTGTGAAGTTTGGTGAAAATCCGTCAAATGGTCTAGGAGAAGTTCTCGGACGGACAGACAGACAGACATTTCGGTTAGCATGTACCACTATACGGGGGGCGATACCACTCTACTTACGCAGAGTTGATAAAGTAGACGTGCTGTTTTGCCCAAAATCAAAACGGCATACCCAACTCTGCGATGCGTTACCATCATCACTACTACTGCCATCATCACTACAACTGCCACAATCATTACGACTACTGTCATCACCATTACTATGATCATCATCACTACTACAATTATAATCATCACTACTACTCTCACCATCATCACTACTACTGTCACCAATGTCACTACCATCTTAATCACTACTATCACCATTGATACTACAACTATCAACCATCATTACTACTATTATCACCATCTTACAATCATAATTACTACTGTTAACATCATCACTACTACTATAACCATCATCATTACTACTGTCACAAGTATTACCATCATGTATCCTACTATCACCATCATCACTACTACTGCCATCATCACCATTACTATGATCTTCATCATCACAACTATTGTCATCATAGTAGACGTGCCGTTTTGCCCAAAATCAAAACGGCATACCCAACTCTGCGATGGGTTACCATCATCATTATGAATACCATCATCAATCACAATCACCATCATCACTGCTACTGCCATCATCACTACAAGTGCCACAATCATCACGACTACTGTCATCATCACCATATTTTGGACCTAAAATCATAACTATTGCATAAATTCAAAAAATCTGTTTTGACTGACGTTCGCATTCACGCAACAAATGTTTGTGTGAAATTTGGTGAAAATCCGTCCAACGGTCTAGGAGGAGTTTTGGGACAGACGGACGACGACGACAGATTTTGTTTTGGTGGTACCCACTATACGGGGGGGGCGATACCAAACTCTGCTTACGCAGAGTTGATAACTTAGTAGCCTAATTATACAGTATACGGTATAGTGTTTGGCGTGAATTAGTAGGCTATGTTGTGGAAATACATTTCTTCTGTAGGCCTATTAATATATATTCTATTTAATAGTGGCCCCTTCATGATTGACGATATTGCCTATTATAATAGTCTCTCTTCAACACCCGCGGCAGCAGTTTTGAATCTCCCGCGCGGAAGGGTCAGGGAGTACTCTCATAAGTGCACTCTTAATTCTCTTATGGAATCTTCCTTATGATTGGGTACCCTACAGAAGATTTTTTTTTTAGAAAATAAAAAAGAAAAATCAACTTAATATCTGTTATATTATGGCTTTCCATGCGTGGATATCTTGTGCGCAGCGCCCCGGCGCAGGCCCCCTAGAGGCCATATTTCCTCCTTCACCCTTCCGCGTTCGTGCAAGGAAGGCGGGTGGTCCTAGTACTCCAGCTTCATTCATCGTTCCTGCGCTTCTAGTGAGTCCTTACTCATTTGTATACATCTGCGTTGTACTGAACAGAGTTTAAATTAGCTAGCACGGGCTGCCCCTTTGGCATGACCACAGTAAGGTGTAAATTAGGGTACTGTTGTTGTAACAAGTCGCCTTCGTCTCTCAAGATCCGCGCGCCACATGTGTTACGCCTTTAGCTTTTTGATATTATAGCTAGGAGGTTACCTTTCCGCAAGATTGTGCTTCAGGCTGTCACTTTGAGGCAGTTGCATATACATTTTGTTTTTATTAGCAAATGCTCTAGTTCAAGGGTGGCTGCACGTGGTGCGGAGCCTTCTGGAGTCCGTATTTGCTTCTGGGCCCCTCTCTCGGGCCCCCCACTCTGCTTGCTGCTGCTGCTGGTACGTTAGAGCTTCAATTCATCCTGTGTTGTTCCTCGGGCCTCCTGGCCAGCCTCGCTAGGGGTCTCCAATGTAGGCTTCAGGTAATTTAGGATGTTACATTCTATGTATTTGTTATTATGCCTATGTCTGCCCCATTTTGTGCTACATGTGTGCGTTGCATGTAAATATTGTTGTGGGCCATTGGGAGACGTCCCTGATATATATATATGTGGGGTTTTGGTGGGGGAAATGTTTTCATATAAGTTCCCCCCACTAGAAAATGTTGGTTGTTTTCTCCGGCGGCTTTTTGTGCAGAGCCCCTCTTTTCTCGTCTAGTTGACGAGTTAGGGAACAACCAAATGTCCCGGCATGGTGCGCTGAACCACAACCCTTCCGGCGAATTATGCTAATTCCTATGGGAGCAACCTCGGCCCGCCGAGAAGACTCGCCCTGACCGAGTTGTCATGCGACAAGACTTCCTTCGCCCGGCGTGCCAGTCTAGTGTGCAAGTGTTATGATACGTCTTGAAAGCATGTTACTTATCTTTCTGTTTGCAATAGTCATGGATAATGATACACTTAAGGTCGTTAGGGCCAGTGACATTTGGTCACTGGTAAGCAGTCCAATCAGCTTAAAATGGAGAAACCCCAGTGTTTTCCATGGTCGAGTCCGGCGGAAGGTTAGAGTAGTCGTGGCTATAGCTAATTTTCCGGCGGACTTGAGATAGGATGTCTTAACACCTCGCAGGTTATCCTTATGAGCATTGATTCCTGGAAATTGTATTTTCCAGATTGACCCAGGGCTGCAGTTGCAACAGCCCGGCGGCTGGTGAGTGGCTGATTCCGGCGGGGATGGGCCCCTCTTTTCTTCCATCATGCCCCGCTTTGAGCTATGTGCTACCCCTACTTGCTCATTATTGCCTGTATTTGCTCACAAACTTTGCATCAAATGCGTTAAATGTATCGATCGTTCTCGCGGCTTGTGGGTGTCTAAACGGTGTTCGGTCTGTTCTGAGTTAAAGGCGGCCCTCATCACTAAGAAAGACTTATCGTGCCTAGTGCGGCATTGAATGAGATAAAAACCAAATTCAATTCCTATGCAAAAGATATTGCCCATAAGGCACTTCACTGCGATGATGATATCTTGTGGGAAAGTCTAGTTATAAAGTCACCTTTGGTCAAGTCAGCCTCATGCAAATCATGCAATCATACCCAAAGTTAAGAAATCCCTTTCCAAAGCGGTAGTGAGTAGCTCGAGTAGTAATGAAAGTACATCACCGAGGCTACCCCCCCCCGACCGACCAAAGAGGAGGCAGTCGCCTTCCCCCCGGCAACGGTCAAGGTCACGGTCGAGATCCCCCAGGAAGCAGTCTAGGCACTCATCGGCGGAATTGGCCAGGTTGACCAAACGCCGGAAGGAGGACAAGGTGACACCGGCCAGTGCAGGGCACGGGTCTAGCCGGACAGTCACCGTAAGGCCACCTCCCTCGACCCCTACCCCCAGTACGCCAACCGTCCAATCCGGCGACTCTGAGAGGGGGGTGGAGATCATTGAGTCTAGTCCTCACCATGCACAATCTTTTAGTGTACCACAGAACTTTGTTTTTGCAATTCCAAAATTAACTCAGGTACCCCTACGGCTGGACCGAGTAGAGTGTTAGCTGACCAGTACAGAGGTTTCCCTTCAAGTTCTCAGTCTTTTGACAGCTCTCAGGTTATTCAGGACTCTCAGCCAGCCGCAGCACATGAACATGGGTGCTGGAGAGTGAGCCAAGGAACAGATAGGGAAAGTATTCATAGTGACGTATTACCATCATCTGTCCCTGATTTGGTTTGGCCGCCGGTAGAACAAACGCCGGAGGATCAACAGGAAATTCCTGAAATGCTAGAGTTTGAGGTTAATGAAGAGTCAGAGGAAGTTACTGTTCCCTCTGCTCAAGTTTCAATGTGTGAAGAATCAGAGGCTAGTTCACAATCTTCTAGGGGTTCCCATAGTAAGTGTGTAGCCACAGAGGAAATAAGTAACATTATGCATAGGGCTATGCAACAATATCAGGTGTCTCCCTCTTTTGATCCTTCATGTAGTTAACCGGTAGCTCCCCCGAGTAGCTCCACGATTAGACCATTATAGCCTTCAGGTTTTACCACCCCTAAGTCCTGATTACCTACCTTGGTTTTACCCCCACAAACGTCCACGGCGGCAGGCACGACTGTGCCGGCTACCATGACTACCACTAACGTGCGGGTAATTTCTGATATTACTCCTCCCCCGTTAGATAAGGTTCCACAGAGGAAAGGCCCAATGCCTCTCTTCTATGGACCGGATTGCTCCTGGCCTCCGGTACATCCATTGAAACCATTCCTAGCACAGCCTACTATTTCGGGTGAGCTACCGGTTCCAGGTGAGTGGACTATTGAAATTAACAAGAATAGGAAACTCAGAGCTAAGGATGAGGTAGGGAGATTACTAGACGTCTCTATTAAGGCCACTCCCAGTACATATAATGCGGAATTCTTTGTCTTCTCAGCTGCCCCGGCAGTTCCGCTGGCCTCATCTGCACGACTCTTTGCAGACTGGTCCAAAGCAGATGGCGTTAAAGACATAAAAGCTTTGAATGCGCTCACGCCGGAACTGGCTACAGTTCCGGTACTTGATCATTCACATACACCAGTCTTGCAGATGACGCAGGTAGGAGTGGGGCCATGGGTAGATTGGGAAGCAGAGGCACAAGTATTTGCCTCCACTATTACATATAAAACCTCACATCAGGTCCCTCAAGAGTTGCATGCTTGGTTCTCATTACCGGTTAATAAGGCAGAAGGGGTGTCTCCAGCCTTGTTCGCTTTCCTGGCAGCCCCCAAAATAGCTCTTCACCAGTTAGATGACCCCTTTTGTACCCCTCCCCCAGCCCATCTGGATAGGGATTTTAAACTACGAAGCAAGGCTTTTCGTTTTTTCTCACAATATCTTGTCACTCGCCAGGTTACCATATCCCTAGCTAGGACGATTTCGGCCATTGCAGATCAAAATGTGAGGATAGCCACTGAGCTGCCACGTAGGATTCTATTACAAAACTCTATATAATCCTTGGGTGACATTAGGGTAGCTATCATGGAAGCTGTGAGGGCGCGCCAGGATCTCTGGGTAATTTTAGTAAAGAAGTTACCGGAAGATATTGGTCGCCGGGAAACCCTTTCCCCAGTTTTAACTGCCTCCCTCCTTAGTTCAGAGACATGGAATGTAGTTTATAATTTGGTGGATGTTTGGAAGCCGACTACCTCCCAGGCTAAGAGGGAACCATTTAAGAAACCTTTCACTAAGCCCAAAAGCGGCGGTAAGTCACAACCCCCTCAGGCAAAACAGTCCTTTCGGGACCCAAGGCCCCCTCCACAGCAGGGAGGTAATCAGCCCAAGCCCAAACAAGGTAAATACTCAGGTTATAGAGGTAAGTCACACCCCATCAGGGTCTACCAGCAGCCAGCAATTTCGTAAATTCTTAGCACCTTCCACATTGCTTATCTATCCACACGATCAAATACTTTTTCCAAATCCATTTAAGCCCAAAATATCTAATTACGTTTCTCTAAATACTTCTCACACAGCTGTCTTCCTGCACAAATTTGATCCACACAACCTCTTCCCTTCGTAAGACTGCACTGCTGCTCTTCTATTGCACTTTCTGTACCCTTTATTATGCTCTATATCAACAACCTGCTATACAGGTTTCCAACCACTGATAATAAACTAATACTTCTATAATTCGAACACTCCTGCCGGTCTCCTTTCCCCTTGTACAAAGTCACAATACTCCTCCAGTCTAATGGTACCATTGACAAAACAAAGCAAACATTGAATAGTCTCACCAGCCAATCAATGATCACATCTCCACCCTTCTAAATACATTCCACAGCAATACAATCCATACCTTCTGCTTTACCTGCTCTCCTTTGTTTCACTGCTTCTTTCACCTCATTCTTCTCAATCCTTTAATTTATTCCCTCCCACCTGAGTAACCTACTTCCATCAGCCTCAATCACTACCTCTCGTCCGTCTCTTACACTCAGCGCAAAGATAAAAACACTCTCAACAACATATATTATCCTCACGTGCCCACCTTCTATGAATAATTCTCCATTTACATCTTTTGCAGACTCTTCCCTCTGTTGTTCTCCTTTCGTTACTCTATTTACTTCGTTCTTGAACATATTTTTACGTTCCTTAAAAGTATCACTCAATCTTTGACCCCACCTTTCATTTGCACTTTTCGTCTCTAATCTTCCGCTTCGCTTCCCTCCTTTTCGCCTTGTAATTAGTGACACACACATTCCACTAACTCAGCATTTTACGATGTCTACAATCAAATTACCTGTCATAGAAATTCAATTCTGTAGTCATATTTCAAAATATGAGAATAATTGCTTCAACCACTATCTCAACAGAACATAAATATATGGACATCTGTATATTGGTAATTAATCATGCCGCCTATGATGCAAAGTATTTGGAGCTCTGTGGTCCCTATAGAGGGCTTGCCTGGATGACAGGGCACCAAATATGAATATTAGCAGTACGTTATTTATGGAGGAGTCACTGTTAAATATTGGTAACTGTTATTATACTTACTATATTCATAAAAACACTTACCGTAACATTTTTGGTGATATTTGTTTTGCATTTTTTTCTCTCGCTATTGGTGACCGTGAATGACAAGTTGCCGTTGACAGGCTGCCCGAAGGTGTAGCTGTGGAAAGGAAGCACGGTTACTATATCAGGATATCTATGTTTACAGTATCAGTATTTGTTTTATGTGAAACGATATTCCCAATCTGTCTTCGTGGTGCAATGCATAAGTGTGTGTGATTTTCGGTGTGAGCGTCCTAGGTTCGAATCCCCGGACTGCCACATGTGTTTGTTAATTTCATTAATCGAGTTTAGGAGTAAAGTTGGTTAGTGGAGAGAACACAATAATCCCATTCAACAGCTTAACTCTGGAACTCTCTCCCTGAATCCATTTTCCCCTCATCCTATGACTTAAATTGTTCAAAATCCAAACTCTGTGTGTCCAGGCATTTTGGCCCGAGCGTTCCTTGATTTTGAGCCTGTCACTCTTTCAACTTTGGGGGAGGCACTTGTCACAGGCAGTTCTGCATTTTGTCTCCGTCATCCACATAGACAAAAATATCCAGCTGCCCCTACATAATAAGGACGAACTTACTCGGATGTAAAGGATTAATTAGAAATCTTTCAAATGCCCTTTGAAGCTAAGGATCAGGTATATGGATATTTCAAAATGACCTCTGTCTACCTATTGCGAGAGCAAGTATATTAAATGATGGATACGTTTTTCATAATATGTGTTGCTAGCCCTAAACGCGCGAGCAACTGTGGCTTTCAACCATCCGACACATCTCCTTTTATTTATGTAAATCAAACAAAATGTAAAATACAAATAATGTTTATATTAACAAAGGAGTACAGAGGGGTGAACAAAGGAAATCAAGCAACAACAGTTCCAGCGACCCCTCACTGCTGCTTGCCCTCCAAAACACTGTTGGCCAAGTGTTCAAACAGTAGTTTAGAGCGGGTAAGGGAAAAATGGAAAGGGAAGACTGCCCTGGGACAAATGTCCGTGGCAGGATTAAGAGATGTTAGTAGGGGACAGTTGTTAGTATTATAATGGAGGAAAACAAATACTGTATTCATTTACAAATGCAGTCAGTCGTGGATTTAAGGCAAGGTGTTTGTCTAGGCGAAGTTTAAAAGAATCAACGGTGCTGCAGTCCATGACATCTCGTGGAAGCCCATTCCACAAGTTGACAACTCGATTGAAGAAGACATTCTTAGACTCGTGTGAGTTAAAAGATTTACCAATAATGTTGCAATCTTTCCCCTGCGTGTAATTTGATTGGTCGATAATGAAATATTTATTACAGTTCATATTGTTGATGCCTTTGATGATTTTGAACACTTTTATTTTTTATTTTTTTTCTATGTGAATGAGGGAGACAAAAGGCATAACTGCCTGCAGCGAGTGCCTCCCTCAGATTTCAAAGAGTGACAGGGCCAAAATCAAGGGACGTTCGAGCTAAAATGCCTGGACACACGGAAATTGAAGCAATTTAACTCATAGAAAGAGGGAAAGACTGATTCTGGGAGAGAGTTCCAGAGCTCAGCAGTTAATAGAAGAAAGTCTGAGAATAGCGTTTCACTCTTGGGTTGGAGAGTTGCACAGAGTAGGGGTGGGATTGTGTTGCAAGGCGGGTACTACGTACCCTACGTAGAGGAGGTGGTATACACTGGGAAAGCTCTGAGGACCACTGATTATTGTAGTAGCGACAGAATAGTGAGAGAGATGCAACATTGCGGCGAAGAGAGAGAGATTGCAGAGAATTGGTGAGTGGACGGGAGTTAATGATACAAAAAGCTTTCCTTTCTACTTTATCTAGGAGTGCGGTGTGAGAGCATCCTCCCCACACATGTGAACAATACTCAATACAAGGACGCACTGTGCCTCTGTACAGAGCAAGTAGCTGCGCAGGGGTAAAGAACCCCTTGAGGCAGTTGAGCACACCCAGCTTCTGGGAGGCTGCCTTAGCGAGACTGGTAATATGGTCTTTCCAAGTGAGAGTAAAGAGACACCGAGAACATTGAGGGAAGATGAAGGGTTGATTTATGTATTGTTGAAGAATAAAGGATAGTCCTCTGGAGGTTCCTCTTAATTCTGAGCTGGGTTAAAGGATATAGATTTATTTCTCTAAGACGCACCTCGTATGGTTTCTTCTTAAGGCAAGGTATCATTTTGGTAACTCTACGTTGAACTCGTTCTAGCTTGTCTATATCTTTTTGATAGTAAGGGCACCATATTTGAATGCAATATTCCAGGAGAGGGCAGACTAAGGAATTGTAAAGAGTTAGGATTACATCTTCGGATTTATGCTCAAATGAGCTGCCTATGAAGCCAATTATGTTGTTTGTTTCCTTAACCCATTCAGTACCAGTTCCATTTTTTTCATTCGATGCTGGCTACGATTAGACGATTGTATTCAGTTTAAGAAAGACTTCTAGCAATTAATAGACTTGGAACTATCTTGATTAACCGTTCTTACTACCACACACCCATCTTAAGCCGCACAACATCGTCTAAATAAAACTTTAATAAAATAGAACACACGTCGCTGGTACTCAAAGGGTTAACAACTTCTGAACGTTGTTGACCCGGTTTTAGGTCACTCGATATTGTTACTCCCAAATCAGTTTCTCTGTCTAGACATTTAAGCTGGGTGCCATTCATTGAATAGTTTGCTTTCCGATTTCAGTTTCCGATATGGAGTACTTTACACTTATCTGCATTGAAACACATTTGCCAAATTTGAGCCCAATGTGATAACTTATCTAGATTATGTTGCATATCTTCAGTATGTTCATTTGAGAGTACGCTATTTGCAATTTTTGTATCATCAGCAAACTTGGAAATTGTACAGGTGAGACCCTCATCTATGTCGTTAATGTAAATTAGGAAGAGAACTGGCCCCAGTACCGATCCCTGGGGTATCCCGCTACTTACATTGATCCATTTGGATGCTTCACCGTTTATGACTACTCTTTGTTTTCTGTCACTGAGCCAATGTTCTATCCACTTCAACACACCGTCTTGTATTACATGCGCTTTTTGTTTTATCAATGAACGTTTGTGAGGAACTTTGTCTCTTGAAAATCAATGTATATAGTATCTACAACTTTACTTTCATCATATAAGTTGAGGATATCGTGGAAGAATTCTAAGAGGTTTGTTAAGCAGTAGTGTTTATTACGAAAACCGTGTTGAGTATCTTTAAGTATGTTGTTTTCCTCTAAGTCATTTACGAGTTTGTCACTTATGAGTGTTTCTAGTATTTTAAATACAACTGAGGTTAAGCTAATTGGACGATAGTTACTAGGTAAGGATTTGCTGCTTTTTAAGAATATCGGTATTACGTTGGCAAGCTTCCACTGATCAAGCATAGTCCCAGACTGTAAGAATTTGTTGAAGAGAAATGTCAGTGGTTTGGAGAACTCATACTTAGCTTCCTTTAGAACTCTAGGCGAGATTGTATCAGGTCCAGGCGATTTATTTACCTTGAGTTTGTCTAAACATTTCAAAACTTCTCTCTTTGTAATGCTGATACTGCTTAGAATGTCAGAATTATCTATCTAAACCGGCAATGATGTAGAGATATTACTATGATCATCTGTTGCAAAAACGGATGCAAAGAATGTGTTGAGAGCGTTACTTATTTTTGCTTCATCTATAGTGTAATCACCTTTAGTGTAATCTCTTACATCCTACCGTGGAAAGACTACACATACACCACTCCTGCCTGGGCCTCACACAGTGACATGGCCCAGTCGTACTGAGCTCATTACGCTGGTGGCATTTCCCTGGAGGATAGCCATCCCTAGTCTTTGCTATTCACCACATTGCGGGTGGTAGAGCCAAAGACGCCTGATATTTCGAATGCCACAGGCTCGAACTGATGACTTCTGGTGAGGGCTTTCTACTTTTCTTGCTTTCTACTTTCTGCTATCTGGGCGGCTTCACTTGCTTCGTTGGCGCTTCTGGTGATGTTGGTTATTGAGAAAGTTTCAACACATGTGGCATCCCACACGAGGCACCAGCCATTCTTGTAAGGGAAGGTGGTCATCCCATCTTGCCGTTTGCCGTCATCTCTGGCAAGTCCTTGTGGTTCAAGGATTGATGCACGGTTAGCACAGTGCAGGGCCCGTTTTATGACATCATTTAGTGCTGAATGACGTGGCAGGCGGCCTGCGCTGTGACTACATGACAAGGCATGGTGACCTTGAGCATCCATCAATGCACCACACTTGCAAGTGTGTGGGTGACAAACTGACGCACCCATTCTGAGCGCGATGGCAACCCGGAGCGCTTCAGCGTCCAAGTGAGTTCTAAGAGATGGGATGGGGATGGCATGTAACCAAAAGCTACTCTCTAAACAGATGGCTTCCTGGAGGCGTGCTTTAGAAACCTGTTCTACATTGGTTAGGAGACTTTCTTGTATTTTTTTTTGCCGAGATGGTACCCTGAGGCTCCTCCTCTGCTTCTGTACTTTCCTTCAAGGTGTTAATCGCTTCTGCTACGTCCTCATCATTAAGTGTCATCCCGGGTTGAGAAGAAAGGATGGACTCCACGGTCGTTGGTTGCAATAAGGAAAGAGATAAAGACAGGGGAGGTAATATCAGTGGCTCTCCGTATCCCTAGGCCACCGAGGCGGACAGGGAGAGTGGCTTGTGCCCAGGTCCGATCTTGAAATTCCACGTTGGTGATACTGGTCACTACTTTCTGGATTATGTTGTCTAATTCTTGGAGGCCGCCAGTGTTCGTGTAAGTCATTGATGTGCGCAAAAGGTACTGAAGCTTTGGGATGGAGAAGTAGTTCTTGAGAAGGGCCAGAGATGAGTGGTCATCGATGTGTATCAAGTGGCTCACAAGATGTTGAAACTCTTCCTTCTTACCTTGAAGTGCTGGTGGGATTGCTGCCGGAGAAAGTGGGGAACCTAAGAGGGTTTGCTGGTGCTCCTGAAGGATCCTTATACCTGGCAATGCATCTCGGAATTGGGCCCGAATGTGTTCTCTTTCTTCAAGTAGGTGGTTGAGGAGGACAAGTTAACATTTGGTGTCATTTATCTCTAGCCCAGCCTGGCCGAGGTCATTTATGAGTTTGTTTACATCGGTTAGGACATACTCTACAGACCCACCCAAGGTTGCATCGTCCAGGTACCAAACATTCAATTCTGATCTAGCTTTGTTAGCTGTTGCGTCCACCCCTAGTGAGAAAAGAGGAGGACCAACTGGATCTCCCTGCTGTAACCTGGTCGCTGATGGGATTGCAGTCTCGCCAAAAATCAGAATTGAAGGTTTGGAATAAGCCTGCCAAAGCAGGGCGTACAGAGTGGGGATGTGCTCTTGAGTTGCACGGAGGAAGACATGCCTGCGAATGCTGTTAAATGCGTTCCGCATGTTTATCTTTAGAAGCACTCATTTATCCCGGGCTTGGCTGAAGTAGGTGCGATTTGCGTGTACAGCAACTTCAAATCGCCCTGGTGTTCCAAAACCTAGTTGAACTGGTCTTAAGTGTTGACCTAGGCCTTTCGAAACCCGTTTCAAACCCACCTTCGTGGCAAGGCGGAGGAAGGTGTTCCCTACTGCTATTGGGCGCACACCACCATCGTTTTTGACCAATGCACAGAGTGATGCCCCCAAAAATAGGGGAGTGGCACAGTCGGGTACCTCCCCTCTTAACCCCTCGAGTGCCAGAGACGCATGTAATGCGTCGGCAATGTATGTAACACTAATCCCCAGAGCCTCGGATAATTAGTCCGGTCCTATGGCACCTAGAGGGCTCAGATTTGTATGAGAAGTGTGTAAGTGTCCCACGCAACAATGTCGATGGTTAAAAACCCTCAAAGTCCAGCCGCGTGTGCGTGAGCGCGCAAAAACTTGTTTTTGCCTACCCATTTCCCCATGTTAATTTCGACTTTCGGGCGCCCGGTAGGACCCCTTAATAACCTAGGGGATCGTTTTTTTTGGTTTTTTCCTTCATTTCTAACCCATTCCATTTGTTTTCTTGAAAAACATTTTTTTTGACAACCTGCCGGGCCTGGAGTGTACATTTATATTATATTGCCTGGTGCTCAGTGGGTTAAAACCACATTGATAAATTTGGTGAGGGTTTCCAAGAGTGCCTCACCAGCTACTCCTAATCCCTGACCCAAGAGGATTTTGAGGTAGGCAGGTCAGATACCGTCTGGGCCCGTGGCTGAACCTGCTGGAAACGAAGTCACTGCGGCAACCACCTGCTCCTTCGTGACAACTAAAGGTTGGGGCATCTGGTCATTTGGTGCTGGAGGAAGGCTTGGGTCCACAGGTGAAGGTGGGTGTTCTCCTCCTAGGGCTTCGACAACTTCGTTGCCATGGCCAGCAAAACCTTCTAAAGAGGGCAACAGTCTGACGGCCCCTTTGATGTCACTATCATCCAGCTTCGCTGTGACCCTCTTTTGTAGCTGTTCAGCCTCTTCTTCTTCCTTGTCCTGTTGCTTCTAGGCCCTATTCGGTTGCTGTTTGCGGGGGTTTACCAGCTTGTTTGCCTCCATATACTGTGCTACTTGGTGGCTAACGAAACCTGAAGATGGTCTTGTATGTTGGTTCTGGGTGGTTTTTAGAGGGCCCCATAAGAGAAACCAAGGAGCCGTGCCCATGCGAGGGGTCCCCGTCTTGCGCTCTAGGGCCTGCTTTATGATGGTTGTAAGGAATGTAAGGGCGTCCGCCAATTGGATTCTGGCTCCTTTCGGTACCCGGGCAAGGACCCTGATCCGCGCTTTCCATTTGGTCACAAGTTGGGACAAATCTGCGTCCGATGTTGCCCTGGTTGGCCCTGTAGTGGGTCCTGGACATGATTGACATTTCCAGTTCGGTTGTTCCCCTGAAGTGTTCTTGGTCAACTTAACACAACTTAAATGAACAGGTCTAAGACAGCCGGAATATTTTTGCGACTGATCTGCCTGGTTTTCCAGTGGAGTTTCCGCCTCTGCCATGTCTCCCTTGTTTCAGAGACCCTGGTAAATCTCTTCTGGCATATATCTAGATGATTGTTTATGTTATTTATTTGAAATTGGTTGTATGCATAAAATTCCCATATCTTAATCAAACTTTCTGATGGGCTCATACACGCAGTTGGCCTACTTCTCATCCAGCTAAGTGGTTACAAGTATTAATCCTCGGTATTGGGCACCGGTACAACTAAAAGATCTTTCTAATTAAATAGAAACACGCCAATTGTGTCATATGATTAAATTGGTGATTCCACCTTAATGCCTGAGTATAAATAACCTGCTTAGGATATTTATAATGCCGTCAAAATTAAGATAGGAAAAGAGACAGAAAGCGAACGAGTGAGTGAGTGACCGAATATAGGACAGCAATTATGGCAAATTATTTAAATTGGACAAATTGCTGAGAGAGAGAGAGAGAGAGAGCGGGGGCGGGGGCTCGGGAGAGTGAGAGGGAGCTGGCCTAGTTGGGGTATTGTACAATGTTGGAGAAAAAGAAAAAGAAAACAAAAAGAGCGATCTGTGATAGTTAAGTACGGTGATTGAAAGTGGATGGAAAGATGTTCAGGATTATGTACGGATTATGTAATGGCGTATGTGTTTAGGAGAGAATATAACCTATCTTTCTTGAAGTGGAGAGAGAGATAATACACATAAACCTTATAGCAAGTTTTTTTTTTCTATGTGAATGAGGGAGACAAAAGGCATAACTGCCTGCAGCGAGTGCCTCCCCCAGATTTCAAAGAGTGACAGGGCCGTAATCAAGGGACGTTCGAGCTAAAATGCCTGGACACACGGAGTTTGAAGCAATATAAGTCATAGGAAGAGGGAAAGACTGATTCTGGGAGAGAGTTCCAGAGCTCAGCAGTTGAATAGAAGAAAGTCTGAGAATAGCATTTCACTCTTGGGTTGGAGAGTTGCACAGAGTAGGGGTGGGATTGTGTTGCAAGGCGGGTACTACGTACCCTAAGTAGAGGAGCTGGTATACACTGGGAAAGCTCCGAGGAACACTGATTATTGTAGTAGCGATAGAATAGCGAGAGAGATGCAACATTGCGGCGAAGAGAGAGATATAGCAGAGAGTTGGTGAGTGGACGGTTGAGTTAATGATACGAAAGGCTTTCCTTTCTACTTTATCTAGGAGTGCGGTGTGAGAGGATCCTCCCCACACATGTGAACAATACTCAATACAAGGACGCACTGTGCCCCTGTACAGAGCAAGAAGCTGCGCAGGGGTAAAGAACCCCTTGAGGCGGTTGAGCACACCCAGCTTCTGGGAGGCTGCCTTAGCAAGACTGGTAATATGGTCTTTCCAAGTGAGAGCAGAAGAAAAAGAGACACCGAGAACATTGAGGGAAGATGAAGGGTTGATTTTTGTATTGTTGAGGAATAAGGGATAGTACTCTGGAGGTTCCTGACGGGTAGTAAGATGGATAAATTGAGTTTTGGAAGCATTAAATGCAACAAGGTTATCTCTACCCCAATTGGAAATAGTAGCTAGATCAGAAGATAAGTATTTTATGGCTTCATTATGTTTACTTTTGAGGGATTGCTGGCTGGGGCATTCTGGAAAACTAATTAAGTGGTGTAAGGTAGAGTCGTCTGCATATGAATGGATGTACAGTTGAGAAGATCATTTATGAAAATTAGAAAGAGAATAGGAGCTAGGACAGAACCCTGAGGAACAACTGAGTTGATAGGATGACAAAATTAGCGATGGCTGTCCACAACCGCAGCTATGGAATGGCCGGAAAGGAAATTAGATACAAAGGCACAGATGGAGGGACAGAAACCGAAGGAGGGCAGTTTGGAAATTAAAGATTTGTGCCAGACTCTATCGAAGGCCTTCGATACGTCTAGTACAACATAAAAAGTCTCACCGAAGTCCCGAAAGTTGGATGACCAAGAGTTAGTAAGATATGAAAGAAGATCACCAGTAGAGCGACCCTTAAGGAAGCCATACTGGCGATCTGAGAGCAGATTATGAGAAGAGAAATGCTTAAGAAATTTGGAAGCAAGAATAGTTTAAAAAACCTTAGAGATACAAGAGATGAGAGCAATTGGACGATTGTTGGAGGGTTGAGAGCTGTCACCCTTCTTTGGGACAGGTTGAATGAGAGCAAACTTCCAGCAAGAAGGAAAGATGCTAGAGGAGAGACAGAGACGAATGAGTTTGCCTAGGCAGGGGGTCAGCACTGAAGCCCAGTTTTTAAGTACAACAGGAGGAACACCGTCCGGACCGTACGCCTTCTTAGTATTAAGCCCAGAGAGGGTAGAAAGTACATCTTTTAGAGAAGATTAGGATATTAGGCATAAGTAGGAGAGAGGGGGGTGGAGAGGGATGAATAGCACTGGAACCATCCAAGGTAGAGTTTCTGTCAAAAGTTTGAGCAAAGAGTTCAGCTTTGTCAGAGGAAGAAGTGATGGTTGTGCCATCAGAGTGGAAAAGGGGAGGGAAAGACGAGGAAGAAAAGTTGTTGGAGAGGTTTTTGGCTAGATGCCAGAAAGCTTGGGAAGAGCTAGAGTTGGATAGTTCAGTGCATTTATTATTGATGAAAGAGTGCTTGGCAAATTGAAGAACAGATTTGGCTTGATTCCGGGCAGAAACATAAGAAGAATGAGATTCTTGAATTTTAAGGCGTTGGTACCGTTTGAATGCTTCCTCATTGTTGCGGACAGCAGTAGAAAAAGCGTGAGTAAACCAAGATTGTATTGCATTAGACTGAGAGAAAGAAAATGGAATGTACGCTTCCATGCCCGAGAGGATTACCTCGGTAATGCGTTCATCACTCTCCGAGGGTCTTCGGCCACGGAAGCAGAAGTAGAAGCAGAAAATCAAAGAAGTACTGGCGGAGAGCCTCCCAGTTGGCAGCACCAAAGTGCCACAAGCGCCGCCATCTGGGAGGATCGGATGGCCGTACCGAAGAGATAGGACAGGTGACGGAGATAGGTTTATGGTCGGAGGAGCCCAAAGGAGAGAAAAGATACTTCAAATGGCTAAAATTACTTGAGAAATTGAAAGACCGAGGGTCATCTTCTCAGGGTAGGTAGAAGGTGAGGCCTATGGTTGGGAAACATAGGAGTGAAATTGCTTGTCCTACACACGGTCACTACACTCACCTTGTGGTTAACTGGAGGTTTATGGCACTGCTAGGGTTTGTAACGGTCCCTTGTCCCCTCACTGACACTGTCATTAACACTCTCAAAATTACACTAAAGATGCTTTAAGGGCAATGTTTTGACAAGAAACCACGTTCTGTTTACTATGTGCCGAAACAACGTATCATCACTGATCTTCTGATATGTATATAGGTCACTTAGCCCCACTATACCCCTCCGAAATTCCCCTCTTCTGCGGAGCTTAACCTACCCGTGTGCTCTCTCGCTCGCTGTATATGTGACTCAAACGTATGATAGGCACACCATCTAATTAAGTATTGTTAGCCAAAGAAAGGGTTTGTTATAATATTTTTGCTGCGTTAGGATAATCGGCCTTATACATATGTCCATATATTTGTGTTCTGTTCAGATAGTAATTTAACCAATTATTCTCAGATATTGCAATATAGCTACAAAATTTAATGTGTATGAAAGGTAATCTGATTGTAGAAATAAACAAATGCCGAGTTAGTGGTATGTGTGTTAAACATTGCAGAGGTAGAGCTGAAGATAAGGTATTAGAACATTACAAAAGATGGACCGCTCACAGCAACCACATATCCACCTTTTTTTGTCCAGTTCGTGTGATTGGTAGCTAACTGTACAGTATATGGGACATAATGAACATAACTGTACAGTATATGGGACATAATGAACATCCAAATTCTTGTCATTTCCCATTACACATATATTATTCTTATTGTTCCCACTTATTGGTCTTAGAGGGCCTCGTCGAGCAAACGTAAGCTTTTCAAAGGACTCGGCAAGCACCACTTTCTCATATTAAGGCATTTATCACAAGCCTCGAACACAGTGTCTGTGATTTGTTTTATTCTATGAGGATGAGTGAGACAGAAGGCAAAACTGCCTGTGACGAGTACCTCCCCCAGAGTTGAAAGAGTGACGGCCAAAATCAAGAATGTTTGTGCCAAAATGTCTGAACACATGGAGCTTGAAGCAATTTAAGTAATAGGATGAGGGTAAGATGGATTCAAGGAGAAAGTTCCAGAGTTCAGCTGTTGAATAGAAGAAAGATTGGGAGTATCGTTTCACTCTTGGGTTGGAGAGTTGCACAGAACAGGGGTGGGATTGTGTTGCAAGATGGGTACTACATACCCTATGTAAAGGAGGTGGTATATATTGAGAGAGCTCTGAGAAACACTGATTATTGTATTAGCGATAGGATAGCGAGTAAGATGCAACATTGCGGAGAAGATAGAGAAAGATTGCAGAGAATCGGTGACTGGACGTAAGCTAAAGATACTGTAACAAATTCCTATAAACATATTAATTTAGATAGAACTTTGGTTTCAGTTATGCTTCATAGTTTCATAGTTGTATTATCTCCATGAAGCTTCATGAACTGTATTTATGTCAACCTTATGTTTGAGTCCATTTATGAGACCATTGAAGCTCCATGAACTCTATTTCCTTCCACTTAATGTTTGAGACTCTAGTAATTGTTTCGTCATAGGTTGTTTTGTGAACCAATAAGACTATTTAGGTTGTGTGTACTGTTGCAAACTTCAGAAGCTTTTCATAGAGTTTCTTTTATTTATGGTAATTTAACTATTTCTTTGTTCCCTATTCACTTGGCGGGAAACTAGATAAAGGGCAGAGGTATATAAGGGGAGAGCGAGTAAGTTAAGCGAATACAGAGAGGATGGAGGTTGCCGGTGGCAAGCCCCGGCAAAGGTCCCCGGGTTCCCCTCGTTCTAAAAATAATTGTAAAAAATCTAAGCACGCTGGGCATCCCAATCACTCTTAAACTATGGAGTACAAGATACTTCAGTGGAACTGTAGAGGTATTAGGAATAAATTACAACACTTAGCTCTTCTACTGCAATTACACGCGCCGTCAGTTGTTTTCCTACAAGAGACAAATTTGGTGGATTACGCTGATCCGCCTCCTTTTAAACACTACCATTCATATAGACGACATGAAGGTCATGGGGTGGCGATTTATGTCCATAAGTCGCTTCCCCACTCAGCAGTGCCTCTTGATTCTGCCCTGGAAGCTGTCGCATGCAGGGTCAAATTTTGAGGCACGTACCTGTCTATTTGCTCGCTGTATTGTCCTCCTCAGGTTCCGATTGATGATGATTCTTTCCTTTCTCTTTTTTATTCTTTGCCCAATTCAAAATTAATTTTAGGCGATTTTAATGCACATCATCATCAATGGGGTAGTATGACGTGTGATGGTCGCGGCAAACAAATGGCTAATGTTTTACTTCCATCTGACCTCTGTCTTCTGAACGATGGTAGTGCGACTCGTGTAGACGATCGTACGGGCCATACATCATGCATTGATCTGTCTTTGTCTTCTCTCGTAATACTACCTAACGTCACTTGGGGCACTTTCGATGATTCTATGGGAAGTGACCACCTGCCGATCTGTCTTTCTTATTCATGCGACTTTGCTCCTCCACCGCCGCCCATTAAATTTAACTTTAAGAAATCTGACTGGGGTGCCTTCTCTAGAATCGCCAACTTTGATATTTCGAGGGGTGACATTAATGACAAGATTACTCACATTCAGACTTGCATTTTACACGCAGCCAAGGTTGCTATTCCTAAAACTTCTACAGTCCACACGAAGCATAGAGTTCCGTGGTGGTCACCGGACTGCCGACAAGCGCTCACTAAACGTAATAGGGGATACAGGATTTTTCATAAGCAGCCCTCGGACGACAACCTCATTGCTTATAAGAAATCCAGGGCTGAGGCAAGGAGAGTCATTCGGTCCGCAAAACGTAGTACCTGGCGTTCTTCAAGTAAACTCGTTCACCCATCACCACTCTCAGGGTGGACGGTAATGTCATTGATGATCCCGTGGACGTTGCCAACACACTCGCCAGGCATTTTGCGGATGTTAGCAGTTCGGCCAACTACGATCCCCGTTTTTTAGTTCATAAGCGGCAGGCCGAACTCCATAATATTGACTTTGCCACAGAAGAAGTAAACTCCGACTACAACTGTGAGTTTACGATGAAGGAACTTCTCCTTGCCCTAAAATCCTGTAAAGGTTCGAGTCCGAGTCCTTCGCAAGTCACCTACGGTATGATTCAGCATCTTAGTCCGGACAACCTGACTAAGCTGTTAGCATTGTACAATGATATTTGGACGTCTGGAGTGTTTCCAAACTCATGGCACTTTGCGCACGTCATACCGATCCCGAAGAGCCCTGGCCACCTTACATATCCCAAGCTGTTTCCTCCTATTGCGTTGACGAAGTGTCTCTGTAAGATTTTTGAGAGGATGGTTAACGTCAGATTTCTTTTTGTTTTAGAGTCGAAGAATTTGTTAAATGTTCAGCAATGTGGCTTCCGTAAACACAGGGGTACACTAGAATATTTAATGAATTTGGAGCATTGTATCGCCGAGGCTTTTGCCAACAATGAATTCGTGATAGGATTTATTTTAGATATTCCATAAAGCTTACGATATGACCTGGCGACACGGAATACTTATGAAACTCTATGCTTCCGGTTTTAGAGGTAATTTGCCTATTTTTATTCGTAATTTCATGTCTGACCGATGATTTGCAGTCAGGTTGCCCCATCACATAACATCGGACGTTTATGTCCAAGAGAATGGGGTGCCGCAAGGCAGTGTGCTTAGCCCTTCGTTGTTTTTGTTTATGAAAAATTATATTCTGTCTTCCGCTCCGATCCCCAGGAATCTTAAATACTCCCTGTACGCATTGTGGCATTCTTCCCACAATGTGCAATTTTCGGCTGGGCGGGTTCAAGTGGCCCTTGATTCCGTCCATCGTTGGGCCTTGCGGTGGGGTTTTAAGTTTTCCGTTGCTAAGTGTGTCGGCGTAGTATTTACTCGTCGTCTTAACGTACCTAATTTGCGCATCACTTTGGATAATGAGCCGATACCTTTTCAAAATTCAGTCAAGTTCTTGGGTCTGCACTTTGATCGCAGGCTCAATTGGAAGTCTCATGTCAATTATTTGATTAATTCTTGCAGTAAAAAGTTAAATGTCCTTAAATACCTTTCTGGTCGTTACTGGGGAGCTGACAGAACGTCTTTACTGATGGTGTATAAGTCCCTTATTCGTTCAAAGTTCGACTATGGCTCGCAGGTGTATGGGTCGGCATCCGCTTGTACCTTGAGGAGGTTGGATGTGTTTCAGAATGTCTGTTTGCGTTTGTGTCTTGGAGCCCATCGGTGTACTCATGTGGAGCGTATGGAAGTAGAAGCTAACGTGCCGCCCTTCCGTCTTCATCGTGACTATATGCTCCTCTCGTTCGGTATTTCACTACACCGTAAACGTTCGCTCGGCCTTCCGGCTTGTGGGATCCTCCTGCAGTACGAGCATGTGCTGCATGGGGCCCTCAAGTCGGTGGCTGTACGGCTTCATTTCCTAATGCGACAGCTAGGTTATGACCTCTCTAATGTTGACCAGCTGGTTGTATTAAAGATAGCGCCTTGGGAGCTGCCCGCATTATACCAGTGGCATATATCAGTGGCTCCCTTCCCCCAAACGTCAGGCGCCGGAGGTGGAAATTCGGCAGCTTTTCCGATCAGTCCTCATCAGACACCTAGCTTCTTTCCACCTCTACACCGATGGCTCTAAGTCGGATGAATGTGTGGGTGAGAGTGTGTTGTCGACCGAATGTCGCCTCAGGTACCGTTTGCCAATCCATACGTCTGTATTCACTTCTGAACTTTTTGCAATTGAACGGGCCATAGATTTTGCCGAGGCTTCTCCTCATGTAAACTTTGTAATTTTTTCGGATTCAAAGTCAGCCCTTCAGGCAATTGATTCATGTAGGACGGGTTCTTGTGAAATCCAGGGCCGCATTATCAATAAGTTGCACTCAAGTTGTAAGTCCTTCCCTCTGATTTGGGTGCCTGGTCATTGTCGTATTTTCGGCAATGAGCAGGCTGACGCACTTGCAAAATCGGCGGTAGAACTTGAGGGGCCGTGGGACGTCCCTCGGGATCTACAGTCAAGTCTCTCTTTCTGTAAGAAATCAATTAGTCTTCTGTGGCAAAGTCAGTGGAGTGACCTGACTATTCATACCGTCAAACCGACCATTTGGGTTTGGCCCTCAGCTTCCCGTCGCTCCCGGAGGGAGGAAGTCACCTTAGCTCGTATGAGGATGAATTGTACATTCCTGATGCACATGAAACCTTATGTCGACTGTGTATTCCCGCCGCAATGTACCACCTGTGGCGGGATTCTATCGATCAACCACATCCTTTTGTCCTGTGGTAGAATTGTGGAGGAGCGTAGCCCTCTCCTAATGTACTGCAGGGCGAATAACGTCCCAATCACTTTGGACTCGATCCTGGGTGATGGGGATGTTGGTGTGGTAGACAAATTAATGGCTTACCTGAAAGAGACCAATTTATTCAGAGAGTTGTAACTTGAGTTATGTTTTTCGTGGTGGTGTTTTATTTATTTCCTCTGTTCCTTTTTAGCATATTTGTTATGCTATTGTTATCCCACATTATTTATTATGTTCACAGGACCTCCTAATTTTCTTTGTTTGTTAAATTCTTTAATTTGTTCTGTCATTCACTTTAGAGTAATATTAATTTCAGTTCTTTTTTGTTTTTCCCCTTTGTCTTAGCATATAATGAGTTAATGCTCTTAATAATATGTTTATCCTGACACTATTCTTCTCAGCTGATGTTACCTTTATTATTTTCCTGTTGGTAATTGCCTTGGTCCTGTGATGTATGCTGGATTGTGATACTTGCCACTGTCACATTCCAGTATTATGAGGTTCTTGGCGATTAACATTTTGCTTTAGTATGGCCTAATAGTCCTGATGGGCTCGGTGGCCTTCCCAATGAAGCTAAAAAAAAAAATAATAATAATAACTAACGGGGTTCTGTTCTGTATCTAGCCCAGTCGAGTACAATTGACTGTCCAAGTCAGCTACCTTTCACATCATTATTAATTACTTGTCCTTTGATGTTGTTATACCTCTACTTATACAAGCTCAAGTCTTAAACTTCCACCCTTATACTTGTTCATTCTAATACTCGACTGGGACAATTTGTGATCATACCAATCTTGGATATACTCGTGCTTCATACCTACACTGCGTGGAGACTTAAGTACCTGCAAGCCTGGCTAAGTAGCATTACTTTACTTCATTAACTTGTTCCCTTTAACGTCCAGCTTAGGCCTTATGTACAGTACTTCCATAGAATATACTCTCCAGTGTGGTATAGACTCCTTCGCATATGTATAGACAACTCCACCCAAAAAAACTTAGCTACGAGAAACTCTTTGTATTATTTTGTTCATGTTTGGTTTATTTTGTAAATAAGTGTAAATATGTTTATGAATGTGTTAAAACTTGTTAACTATAAACTGTTACGCCATATTCCTACCTAACCTTTTACTAGAACATAAGAACATAAGAACATAAGAAAATGGGAGTCTGCAGAAAGCCGATTGGCCTAAACAAGGCAGATCCCTGTCCCACACAACCCCAATTCAATTACAAAGCCCAATTATAGGCTCAACACTCTAATACCCTGAGGATCATCTTACCAAAACGGTTAGAGATTAACGCAGGATTATGGGGGTCTGCAGAGCGCTGATTGGCCCAACCCGGCTGATCCCCCTTCACACCCAACCCTTCTCGTCCATATGTTTATCCAATTTTATTTTAAAGCTCCCTACAGTTTTAGATCCCACTATAGCACTTGGTAGTCCATTCCACCCATCTACAACTCTGTTACCAAACCAATATTTGCCTATATCTTTTCTAAAACAAAATTTATCTAATTTGAAACCATTGGTACGAGTTCTTTCGCTATCACTGAGCTTTAGTACATTTGTCATGTCCCCTTTGTTAATCCCACTAACCCACTTGAACACCTCTATCATATCCCCTCTAACTCTGCGTCTCTCTAATGAATGTAAACCTAATTTCTTCAACCTTTCTTCATACGGAAGATTTCAAATATTATGGATAATTTTTTTCATTCTACGCTGTACTCTCTCCAATGAATCTATGTCCATTCTGTAATAAGGACACCAAAATTGGACAGCATAATCCGCATGGGGTCTCACTAATGACAAGTAAAGTTTTAAGATAACATCAGCAGTACTGTTTCTCACACTCCTAGAGATGAACCCGATAATCCTGTTTGCCCTATTTCGAACGCTTATACACTCTTTTCTAGGTTTCAAATCATTGCTAACAAACACACCTAGATCTTTCTCGCAGTCTGAATTTTCTAATTCTAAATTAGCTAGTTTATATTTAACATTTGTTTGCATCTTCCCTATCTTTAATACCTTGCATTTGTCAATGTTAAACTTCATCTGCCAATTTACTGACCATTCATGTAAGGTATCTAGATCCCTTTGGAGGCACTCTATATCGCTATCTGAATCAATTGATCTCCCCATTTTAGTATCGTCTGCGAATTTACTTATCCTACTAGTTATACCTAAATCTAGGTCATTTATGTATATAATAAACAACAGGGGACCTAATACCGATCCCTGGGGGACACCACTTTTGACTGCTCCCCACTCTGACTTGGTACCATTTATGCTGACTCTCTGTTTCCTACCAATTAGCCATGACCTAATCCATCCCAACAACGATCCTCCTATTCCATGTGCCTCAACCTTTCTCATCAATCTATCATGAGGGACTCTGTCGAAAGCTTTACTGAAATATAAATAAATAATATCATATGACTTGTCACTATCTACTGCTTCATATACCTCTGAGAAAAAGCTAAGCAAATTAGTAAGGCAAGAACGTCCCTGAGTGAATCCATGCTGAGAAGAATTTATTAAGTTAAATTTGTCTAAGTGGCTTCTAATTTTCCTAGCAATAATAGACTCTAGCAACTTTCCTATGATTGATGTGAGACTAATGGGACGGTAATTGGATGCTATCGATTTATCACCTTTTTTGAAGATCGGAACTACATTTGCAAGTTTCCAAGCTTCTGGAACTAAACCTGTTTCTAATGACTTGTTAAATAAAAATGCTAATGGGCTACTTAACTCATCTCTGCATTCTTTTAATACTCTAGCATATACCTCGTCAGGACCAGGCGATTTTTGAGGTTTCAGTCTGTCAATTTCCTTAAGCACATCATTTCTACTTATACTAACTGTACTTAACATATTTTCTATACTATCACTATATACCATATTGACCTCTGGAATCTGTGCCAAATTTTCATTAGTGAAAACGGAAAGAAACTGACTATTTAATGTACTACACATTTCTAAATAATTTTCTGTTATTTCTCCTATTGAAGTTTTTTAGGGGGCCTATTACATCTCTAACTTTAGATTTATATAGTTGGTAAAAAGCTTTAGGGTAATTTTTTGAGTCACTGGCTATCCTTATTTCATAATTTCTTTTTGCTTTCCAGATTTCCTTTTTGACCTGTCTTGATAGACAGTCTATTGTTTATTTTCCGCCGAGGTTAGCTCGACTTAGGGTTTCGTTTATCTATCAAAGCTTTGGTTTGACATTCTTAATTTTCTAATTTTGTGAAAATGACACTCCTAATGTTTTAAGAAAAGGATTAAACTGAACTTCTCGTGTCTTATGAAGTTTTGATATGTAACAATACAAAAGGCTTTTATACTTTGTCTAGGAGTGCTGTGTGAAAGGATCCTCCCCACACATGTGAACAATACTCAATACATGGATGCACTGTGCCCATGTACAGAGCAAGAAGCTGTACAGGGGTAAAGAACCCCATGAGGCGGTTGAGCACACCCAGCTTGTGGGAAGCCATTTTTGCAAGAGTGGTAATATGGTTTTTCCAAGAGATATTAGAGAAAAAGAGACACCGAGAAGATGAGGGGTTGAATTTTGTATTGTTGAAGTATAAGGGATAGTCCTCTGGGAGTTCTTGACGGGTAGATAATTAGAAACATCGGGTTTTGCAGGCATTGAAATTTACAAGCGCGAAGCGAGGCTCTACAGCTGGGGGGTAAGTAATTTTAGAGGCATTTTGAGGCCTATGGATGGAGTGAAATCCTGTAATTTATTATAGTGGTTTAGATATGAACATAGTGCTTCTCACCCTTGATAATCAAATACAGATCATAAATCAGAAGAAATTCTCTTCTCACTATCTGAGGATGGCTTATCAGAGCAGGTACTAGCATTCAGAAAAGTATAAAACTGAAGTATTCTAGAGGTGGCTTCTCATTTTAATTACTGAACAATCAGCCTACCCTTTGACAATACTGATCACGTTACATTTGTTTAGCTTAGTGAGTCACATTAGGCAGATTTAGACATGGCTGTGAAGTTAGAGTGGAGTATAATAATCATTAACTGTTTCAGGCACGGTGATGTTTTTCCTCTCGGTTTTCTGGCAATTATAGATTACTTTATTCAGATTAGGAAGGATATCTTAAAGTTAGAGGGTTAACTGAGATAGTCTTGACCCTTTTAATCCCCACAGTTCCTTCCTAAGCTGTATAAAACTGTCTAATGGTGGTCAGAATATGCTATCTAACTATATATAATAATAATAACTAAAATAATATTTGTATCATAATAATAATATCATAATGTATAATGAAATACTCGGTGTACACTTAACCCTCTGTTCCCGGAAGGGCTCTTGAACGCCCATAAAAAAGCATACACGAGTTGCCCGGAAGGGCTCTTAAACACCCATGAGGTCAAAGCCTGTGAGCTTCGTGTGCGAGGCGTCGGTCCGACGCATGTAAACAACAGCCGGCTGGACCGTCGCCCCGCATCTCCGGCCACAAGAAGGAGAGCGTCGCTTGTTCGTGTGTGCCTGTATGTTGTTGTTAAGTATCCAAAAGTAGTGTAAAGTGGCTGTTTTGGCCATAAAGTTATCTCCAATGAAATCATCATCACAGCTCAACCAGTTGACTTAGAGAGCTCTACTTAATGCCATTCTACAGGTAAATAACACAGCTACGCTTGGGGATGCGCGGGAATGCGGGAAGCAGTCAGATTAACAAATATACGGTAGCCTAGCCTAGACGTTTTTCGGCCAAAACACCCGGGTTTCGGGGAATATATATATAATACATAGCCGGGGCTGGAGGGTTAAAACAAGGTTATATGCTGGCACACTGCACGACATATTAGTTTCAGTGGGCCCACAGACACTGGTGGACCCTAGGCCAATGGCCTACTTGGCCTATTGGGAAATCCAGCCCTGCAGATGGAGGGATAGAAACCGAAGGAAGGTAGCTTGGAAATTTGAGATGTGTGCCGGACTCTATCAAAGGCCTTCGATATGTCTAGCTTAATAGAAAAGGTCTCACCGAAGTCCCGAAAGGAGAATTACCAAGAGTTAGTAAGATATAAAAGATCACCAGTAGAGCAACCCTTAACCCATGAACTGCGATAGGCCTAACGGAAGGGTCACCATAGGAAACGCGATAGGCCTCACGGAAGCAAGACCATAAAAACCCTTCCAAAATACCCCAGGGGGTCTCAAAACAAAGGAATATGTCATTAGGTGAGATAATTCCCCTCTAGTACTTCCTACCACTCATTCATATGTTTCTCACTCCCCCCCTTCCCCTCCTTTCCCACCTTTTTTCTACCCTCCCCGCCCCCCTCAATTATCACCTATTGTTCCTCATATTTTCATCAGTTATCAGTTATTGTTCACGCAAATTTCTCTCCTGCGGTTACGTAGCATGAGTGACTTATATAAGAGACCTTATAACACTGAGACATCGCCCGCTTGGCGACCTTGAAAGGGAAGGGTATAATTATCTCTCGCCGCCTCCCGCCTGAGGATACGACTGGGCGGCAAATATTTTTGTTTTTTAACACCCAAATGGTGTCCCCACTTATTTTATCGCTCTTCAAGCTTCATATATTCATCATATATGTAAAATAAAAGCACATTGAACAAAATAATGCTCTATATCGTAAATATAACGAATTATGTCAGAATTCAAGGCTAGAAATTAACAAATAACTACTCTAGCCCCTTGGGCAAATTTCGCGTCCCTTGGGTTAAGGAAACCATACTGGCGATCTGAGAGTAGATTATGAGAAGAGAAATGCTTAAGAAATATTGAAGTAGAAAAGTTTCAAAACTTTAGAGATGCAAGAAATGAGAGCAATTGGATGATAGTTGGAAGGTTGAGAGTGGTCACCCTTCTTTGGGACAGGTTGAATGAGAGCAAACTTCCAGCAAGGAGGGAAGACATTAGAGGAGAGACAGAGACGGAAGAGTTTGCCTAGACAGGGAGTCGGCACGGAAGTGCGTCTTTTTTAGTACAATAGGAAGAGCACCAACCGGACCGTACACCCTCTTAGCATTAAGTCCAGAGAGAGTAGAAAGTACATCTTTAGAGATTTGGATATTAGGCATAAGTAGGAGAGAGAGGGGTGGAGAGGGAGGAATAGCACCGGAATCATCCAAAATGGAGTTTCTAGCGAAAGTTTGAGCGAAGAGTTCAGCTTTGTCAGAGGAAGAAGTGATGGTTGTGCCATCAGAGTGGAAGTGTAAAAGCTGAGGGAAAGACAAAGAAGAAAAATTATTGGACAGGCTTTTGACTTAAAGCCAGAAAGTTTATCAAGATAGTTGGATAGTTAATTGCATTTATTGTTGATGAAAGAGTGTTTGGCGAGTCGAAGGACATATTTGTCTTGATTCCAGGCAGAAACATAGGAAGAATAAGATTCTTGATTTTGAAGTCGTCGGTACAGTTTGAATGCTTCCTCCTTATTGTGGACAGCAGTAGAACAAGCATGAGTAAACCCATATTTGTTTTTTCATTATTCTGAAAAAATAAATGGAATGTATGCCTTGTTACGACCGGGACTACGAATAAAACAAGGGCACTCAATGATTGGACTAGTAATAGGGCACTATGCAACAACGGTGCGCTAGATCCAAACCCTCGAACTTATATGCCGGCGAACAAAACACCTATACCCTCCAGGGTTAATCTGCGATAGCGGGGTATCCTTAACTGGGCATAAATGTATTCTACTTCAGGCTAACCTGCACTGGTATAGCCTGATAACAAACAAGATGCAAGTTACGTTAAAATGCATAAAAAGGAATCTATGGAAAGATCAATTAAATCACTGCAAGATTTAATACAATAAAAAGATGCTTCAATACAGTTACTCTAAACAACAATAAACTCTTCACTCCTATCTGAAAGAAAGTGAAGTATAGTCCTACAGCATAGACCTGGAAACTTCTGAAGAAAGTCTGATGCTCATAAGATGCTCATACTGATTTAGAACTATATAAAGGCAGGAGGCAGTACACCACACGTGTAAATCGAATACACTAAAAGATAGGACATATAATGTTAACTGACACGAGAATACTATAAATGCGCAACGGTAGCAATGCTCGACACTAAAAGAAGTACTTCCTCATCAACGAAACAGTCTGCTATGGTTGTGCGGCTCAGCAACAACCTAGACTAATAAATGCTGTGAATAATAATGCGCACATATCAAAGAGCTTATATTAAATACTAACAAGGGTCTACTCGATTAATTATTTCTAGCTGGGATACTCTAGGTAAGGAACTGGGGTTGAGCAAGACAGGCTCGTAGCCTAGCGATGTCCTAAAGACTGCATCCTTTAAGTTACGTTAATTGACTAGGGGTTTCTCTCGGTAGATCCAGATCACAAGTATCTGGTTCTATCCTGGCGACCCTCTAAAGACAAGCAAAGAGGCAGCAAAGTGTGGAACTGGTACAGGCCAAAACCCTCAGTCAACACAATGCTGCACTCACAAAGGACGCAACCGAAAAGACAACCCAGGCTACCACAGGACCGGTCGAAGTCGTGTAGGTATAAGCAAACCGTACACACATCGGAGACAACGACTACAGTTACCTTATCCCAGTCTAGCATTAAATAAAAGAGCAAAAACATTTATTCAATAATGGAGACACACTAAGTTCTTAACCTATACTAACTAAGAACCCTCAAACCTATTCTAAGTACTGAACATGTAAATATCTCTGAGGACGGCGCATGCAATACAATGGGCCGGCTATGAAAACCGTATGCAGAACCCAAGGGGAGTGTTGTGCAGTTAATAAAGGTTAGAGTATGGAAAGAGAGAATCGAGTGAGAGAAACAGTGATAAAGGTGGTGATCGGGAGAGAGTATGCAAAGGGATGTTAGAAGCACGCGCGCCAAGCCTGTCCTGACGAGGACAGCTCCTGGGGACCCTCATGGAGGAGGTAAGTTACACAGGAGACTGAAAAGGCGCGATGGTCGGCCAATCACGGGCCGAGACGTCACAAGACAGCAGGCGTCATAGGACACAGCCAGACACGCCGTCCAATGGCGAGCGAGAGGCAGGAATGCACTCGTACATACAGACACTTACCACCTCCTCGCTCTGAAAGTCTTTCTCATTCACACGCTGGTACTATTATCACTACTGTTGATATAAAATATAACCCGTTGTCACAGACGAAAACAAAGACCACCACTGGACTGTCTGTGACAATGCGATTACTAGGAAAGAAAGAACAACATTCTCTGATAACTGTAGCCCATTTCGATGTCCCTGGCGAGCGCTAGTGGCCAATGAGAGGCGATTCTGCCAACGCTGGTAGACGTCACACCCCGCCCAAGATATGGGACGCTCAACTTTAGGCGAGCACCATATCTGACAAGGCAGAATGCCGACAAGACCCGCCACACCTAGCCACTCCACCAGAAATGAAATGCAAAGCTCAATCTTAAATAAAACAACATATTAGCATAAAGAAAATCTTACAACCCCTCCCAAACACAATAGTATAATTTAGCCTGCTATGCTCCCTGAGCGAGCTTCACAGAGCCCAGCCTACTAAGTGAAAGACAGGTTCAACTTAGGACTTTAGCTATAACATTGGCAACTTACAATTAACTATAAAAAAGAAAGAGTTTTTATGTGATTTTTGATTAAATTTTAATGTTGTTTTTGACGGCTGCTCTACAGGGGCAAGCCTGGTTTTTCTCCACTCAAACCCACACACCTGTGGTGATCTACGCCGAATCCTCCACCCTCGACAAACAGTCTGCAATCACATTCTCACAACCGGCAATATGGCGAATGTCTAGATTGTATTCTTGCAACATGAGTGACCAACGTGTCAGCCTCATATTCCGGTTGTGGAATTGGTTCAGAAATTTAAGAGGGTGGTGGTCGGTGTAAATCACCACGACTCGCCCGTAGGCAGAAACATATACTTCAAAGTGCCTGAGCGCCAACACTATTGCCAGCAGTTCTTTCTCCACCACAGAGTAGTTTTTCTGAGCGGAATTATACTTCTTGGAAAAGAAACTGACTGGATGCTCCAAACCTTCCTCGTCTGTTTGCTTTAAGACGGCACCAGCCCCTACACCGCTGGCATCTGTTGCCAGCTGGAACGGTCTTTCAAAGTCAGGGGCCCTGAGGATTGGGTGAGTGCATAGTAGGTGCTTGACCAGCGAAAAATCCCTTTCACACTCAGGTGCCCACTTGAACTATTTCTCTTTTGCTAGCAAATCTGTCAGGGGAGCTAACACAGTAGTATAACCCCGAATGAAGCAGCGATAGTAACCGATCATGCCCAAAAATCTCATGATCTGCCGCTTGGTGGACGGCCTGGGGAACTGGTTAATAGCCTGTATCTTGTTTTGGGGGGGGGCACACCTGGCCTAACCCGACCACAAACCCAAGATACTGCACAGTTGCCCGGACAAAGTCGCACTTGCCCAGATTGACCACCAATCTGGCCTCACTGAGCTTCCGAAACAAGGCTTCTATGTGCTCACAGTGACTCTCAAAGTTGTCTTCGTAGATTATAACGTCATCTAGGTAGACAGTGCAGTTAGGGATGTCAGCTACTAACTCATTCATAAGACTCTGGAAGGTTGCTGGGGCAATTTTAAGGCCATACGGCATCACATTGCAACGGTAGGTGTTTCCATCAACCACAAACCCGCATACCCCCTTCGCCCGCTCAGACAAGGGCACCTGCCAGTAGCCTTTCACTAGGTCTACCTTAGTTAGAAACTGTGCCTTACCAATCTTGTCTACACTATCATCAACACGGGGAAGGGGATAAGCATTGGTGGGAGTCAACCCGTTCAATCTTCGAAAGTCAATGCAGAAGCGAACCTTCCCGTCAGGCTTGGGCTGCAGAGTGACAGGAGATGTCCACCTAACTGCCCCCTTCTCAATCAGCCCCCGTTCCAACATATACTCTAACTCCGCTCTGAGGGCTGGGAGTTTAATGGGTGGAATTCTGTAGGGTACTGATTTAAAGGGGGGGTGATCTCCCACGTCCACGTCATGCACCACTCGAGTTGTGAGGCCTGGATGCTCTGCAAACACAGTGGGGTATGAAGCAAACAGGCACTGCACGGCTGCACGCTGTTGCTCAGGTAGGTGCACTAGAGCATCGTCAGCCACCTGTCTGGAGTTCCCCGCCCACTGGTCAGCAGAGACATGACACTCCCAGTTATCCTCCACCTGGGCTTCACTGTTCCTCACTCCTTCTCCTCCATGACCGCTGCAGGTCAACACAGGGACAGCGAGAGGCTCAGGGGGGCGCCTCACAAACTCTTTCACCAGATTCACATGGCACAGCTGATTCTTGTTATGCCTATCTGGAGTAGCCACAAGATAGTCTAGGTCAGAGATCTTTTTTAGCACCTTATAAGGACCAGCGTACTTGGCAGACAACGGATGACCTGGCAGAGGTAACAGAATCAACACCTCCTGCCCCACCTTAAACTCCCGGAGTTTTGTCTTCTCATCGCACCTGTCCTTCATAAGTGCTTGCGACCCTACCAATTTCCTACCTGCCAACTCTAGGCTTCTCAGCATTCTCTCTCTACTCTCGAGGACATAATTTAACATGGAACATGGTTTTGCTGTGTCCTCCCAGATTTCTCTAACCATGTTGAGGGGGCCTCTGACCTGATGTCCGAAAACTAACTCATTGGGACTGAACCCTAGGCTTTCACCAGGTACCTCCCAAGCAGCGAATAATACATAGGGCAACCCAAGATCCCAATCCTTGCCATTCTCAACACAGTAACAACGCAGCATGCTTTTCAGAGTCGAGTGCCACCTCTCCAACACCCCTTGACTCTCTGGGTGATAGGCTGAAGAGACAACTGTACTGATACCGTGCTGCTGCATGGTCTGTTTGTAAAGGTTAGAAGTAAAGTTGGACCCTTGGTATGACTGCAATTCCTACGGGTACCCGTACCTAGAACAGTACAATAGCAAGTTACGAACAACAGTCTTAGCAGTACCATTTCGCATGGGGTATGCATCCGGATAACGAGTGGCAACATCCATGATTGTGAGGAGGAACTTGTTGCCTGCACTAGTAGGGGGTAGAGGGCCAACCATGTCGATTATAACTTTACTGAATGGTGGCCCGATTGCAGGAATAGGGTGTAACGGAGCCTTGGGAATACACTGGTTTGGTTTACCTACTGTCTGGCAGGTACTGCACATTGCCACCCATGACGCCACATGTGCCTTCATACCTGGCCACCAAAACAATTTCGCCAATGCTGCTACCGTTTTACGTACACCCAAATGCCCTGCCAACGGTACATCTTGCGCCAACCTCAGTAGGCTATCACGGCACACACTAGGCACTACCAACTGGTCAACCACTCTCGACCCACCCTCCCAACTCCGTCTGGGATCTAGAAAATGCCTATACAATATGCCCTCCACACGAAAGAAGTCCCCCGGCTTTGCATCCCCGTCCTCATCAAGTTCCATCCCACCGTTACTACACTTCTGAAGCTCAGGATCATCTATCTGCAGCCGACAGATATCCGAAGGAGCCAATCTATCTAAGTGCTCCCGGAGCAACTTATGGCCTCCCCCGATACTGGACTGTTCGATCCTATCTTGCTTAAGTGTGTAACGTTGCTGTCTCAGAGTTTTCTCACGCCCTACCTCCTCACCAAGTGTGACAGGTTCTGGGGCCACTCCGGACCTAAACATTGGTGCTAATACTGAGTCGCCAAGAAGAGCCGCTGGATCAAAACTCACAAAACTTCTCCCAACTTTAGCTTTCTCCTTCCGACCATTCCTCCGCTGGTCTAGAGACTGAGGAATAGGCTGTGACACCTTAGATGCACGAGATCGGGTGACAACACACGCCATCTGCTGTAATTGACACCTCTCGACCAACTCCTGCCCCTCCCTACTAACGTCGGCCGCCCTCTCGGCAACGACTAATGCTGGGATCACACATTCCCATATATGCTCCCGACTGCTCCCGTATGAAGGTTTATTGGTAGTTGGCAACCGATTACGTAAAACGTAAGGGCATATTACGCAAAACGTAAGTGAAATTGTGTACAGTCTGGGGGGTTGGTACGCATGATGGGAGTAGCCACGCGGGTTGTGGAGGTGCTGGGCGCGGGCTAGGCCGCGCCGTATCCTTTGAAATTCAAATCACGGTCGTGGCTCGCGCTCCCGTATGTCAAAAGTCGGGAAATGTTACGACCGTCCGGGCCATCACAGCCGTCTGATGGGAGCAGCCCCGTCAAACGTAAAACGCTCTGCCATCAGACGTAAGCGGCTCCCGTCAATCGTAAAAAATTCCCGTCAAACGGGAAAGTTTACGTTCGTCCGGGCGCATCTGGCAACAGCGCCGCACTGCGGGTTGGCGGGAAGATGCGGCAACGTTGTACGGGGGGGAATATAAGGACCGGCGGGACGCATTGCCGTCACACCTCTTACCACACCGCAAGAAGCAACCACCACCACCTCCAGCCAACCCTGCCACCCTACCACCCTACCACCCTCTGGACGCTTCACCTGCCCTGCCGTCCCTCTGAATGAGGGGGGTGACACGTTCCACTATCTCATCAAAAAGTGTTTTGTCTACCCGGGTGAAGTTCCTGTATAGTTCTGGACATTCTAAGGCCAACTCTTGCATCAGGTTCTCATAATGGCCATGTTCAAGCCTTCGTTGCAGATATGGCCACACCCACACTCTCCTCTTGCTCCTTTCCTTCTTCTCTTGTTCCTCTTGATAGATGAAGTTTGCTATTGCAAGTAGTTCCAAGATTTCGATGTAGGTAAGGATCCATTGCATTAGCCGCGTGTTATGCCTGTTCTCCAGTTTTATTAGGGAGTTCACAAAATTGAACTCCTCCAGGATGAATTCCGCGATGTTGTTCATGGTGCCGATAAAGGACTGGGAATGGAAATGGTGTGGCCATTCCTGCCCTTTTGTAGTTCCCAGATTCCAACCCAGACCTACGTGGTTGACAAAGACTGTCTTTGTCTGTATTTGTACAGACGGGGTGTGCCAACGATTGTCCGGAAACGGTCAAGGTAAGTCCTAAAAAGTCCCAAGACATGACATAAGGCCTCAGCTACGCAGGTCTTGTGGGGGCGTGGCATGGGCGTGGCCTGTGTTTCCGCAAATCGGGCAGCCCATGCGGACTAACAGTGACATGCTTACGCAAGTCGCAAACACGTACGTAGTTCATTACGACAACATTACGACTGACGTAACAATGGCCCCGTCACGGTACGTCTGTCGGGAAAATGCAATAATCGTGGTGATACGGGCGTACATGGCCGGACAACGCCCGACAGAACAAAAAATTGGCGATTACGCCTGACGGGAGCTGTCGGGAGCAATATACGGGAATGTGTGATCCCAGCATAAGGGTGGAAACTCAGAACTAGGCACCGCAAAGTCATTGCCGAGAAGAAGGTCGACGCCCTCTACTGGCAGTTTCTCTACGATTCTAACATCTATCTCTCGTGTCACACCATTATCCTCCAGCTCCACTCGAACCAACAGGTATGACCGTGTAGCATTAATACCCTGCACCACAACTACCCGTGCCGCGTTTATAGGTTGGCCTGTAAAGTTTTTCATTAGAGTCTGGGATGCACCTGTATCACGCAACAACTCCAACCCATGCTTGCAACCAGCCCAACTCACGCAACCACGCCCTCTATGGTCGCAAAAAGCATCGGGGACAGGTTTCAAGCCTTCTGAACACTCCTTCACTGACTGTGCCCCCGCATCTGACATATCACCCCGGGTAAACGCAGAAGAACTCAAAGACTCCCCAATGTTGCTAGCCAAAGACACGACTGCTGTAGGTTGGTTACTAGGGCAGGAACGTGCAAAATGCCCCTTTTTATGACACTTAAAACACTCTACTTCACCCTTGGACTTCCCCTGAGGTGGGAAGGGCCCTGACCTTTCTTAAACGGGACGGTTTTTGGTTTGTGATTAAAATTAGTATCATTGCTCTTACTTTTGTTATTAAATGTTGCATCACTGACTCGGGGGGGTGGAGTGTTGCGCCCCTTGTTAACTGCATCGGTCCGTTGTGCAGACCCGCACCCACGAATCAGCGATAATCTCAGGTCAGCCAACTCAGCTGCCTCTTGTAGAGTTTTAGGATGTTTCTCTTTGAGGTTCAAAGTCAGGTCGCCGCCTGTGCATTTAAAAAATTGCTCTAGAAGGAATAACTTCTCAAGCTCTTCGAATGTCGTCACCTTCTCTGACCTCAGCCAATTTCTCAAAGCATCAGACAGTTCCCGGGCATGTTCTAGAAAAGTGCACTCACGACCCTTCGTAACACCCCGAAACTTCAACCTATATGTCTCTGGTTGTAACTCGTATGCTTGCAGAACAGCTTCCTTCAATACCTCATAATCGATGCAAGACTCCAAGGGCAACGCATCATATGCCTTGAGTCCTTTGCCAACCAACCTAGAGGAAACAAGGGCTGCCCACTTAACCTCGGGCCATTGGTGCTCCCGGCACTTCTTCTCAAAACGCAGGAAAAACTCGGTGACACCCGACTCGTCAAATGCAGGGACTAACTTAAGAAGGTCCGATAAAGACTGATCAAGACCTCGATTCCCAGAACCGAGACGCTGCCCTGTCGACTCCACCCGAGACTTCACAAGCTCTATGTCTGCACAGTACTTCGTATCCTCAACCTGAAGCTCAGCCTCACGTATGGCCTTTCTCTCCTCAGCCTGAATCGTAAGCTCAGATTCCTGCTGCTGCTGCTGCTGCATGAGCTCAGCCTCATACTTTCGTTGCTCGAGTTTGGCGAGTTCGAGCTGAAACAACATCTCGGAAGACAAACCCTGAGGAGGGGGTGCTACTATTGGGGACCCACCCCGTGAATCACCTAGAGGCATACCCAACCGCCAGCGGGCATCGGCCTGCGGGAACGTACCCGGTTCCGGAGCCCGAGGGGGCGCCATGATAGGAGTCGAGTGGAATGGGGGCTGGGCAGAAGGTGCCCCAGCTCCCGCTCCACCCGAAGCCCCATGCACCCCACCGAGCACCCAGGCAACCAGCTCACCTCTCGACAAACCGCTAGTACCGGACAACCCTAAGACCGTGGCTACACACTGCAGTCCGTACCGGTCTAGCCCCGACGCCCGATCCGCCGACACAGGCTCCTCCAAAAACATCCGAGCATCCTCCTCATTGTTCACCACCCGAACGCCGTTAGACAACTCCACCTTCTCCACCTCCTCGCCTGCTTCCCCTACTGTGTCCTCACTGTGCACTGATCAATCATTCGACATAGTGTCCACCGGGAATCCTCAACGTTTATAAAAAAAAAAAAAAGTGCCTAAACTCTCATGTAGCACTATTCACTCAAAAAATGCTTGAAGACAACTCAAGTGCTATACTACGTTGCCAAAAAAAAATTCCAACGTGTCCAAAATATTCCTCAAATACCAATGTCCACTGCCAAACTGTGAGAAATAACAATCGATCCCCAAATGGTGATTAAAAAAAAAATCTCCACAAAAAAAATCCTTCAATTATTTCTTAGTTCACTAAATCCTAGACTAAGGTCGCCATTTGTTATGACGACTAAGATAAGATACTAGGCAAGGTCGCCATTTGTTACGACCGGGACTACGAATAAAACAAGGGCACTCAATGATTGGACTAGTAATAGGGCACTATGCAACAACGGTGCGCTAGATCCAAACCCTCGAACTTATATGCCGGCGAACAAAACACCTATACCCTCCAGGGTTAATCTGCGATAGCGGGGTATCCTTAACTGGGTATAAATGTACTCTACTTCAGGCTAACCTGCACTGGTATAGCCTGATAACAAACAAGATGCAAGTTACGTTAAAATGCATAAAAAGGAATCTATGGAAAGATCAATTAAATCACTGCAAGATTTAATACAATAAAAAGATACTTCAATACAGTTACTCTAAACAACAATAAACTCTTCACTCCTATCTGAAAGAAAATGAAGTATAGTCCTACAGCATAGACCTGGAAACTTCTGAAGAAAGTCTGATGCTCATAAGATGCTTGTACTGATTTAGAACTATATAAAGGCAGGAGGCAGGACACCACACGTGTAAATCGAATACACTAAAAGATAGGACATATAATGTTAACTGACACGAGAATACTATAATTGCGAAACGGTAGCATGCTCGACACTAAAAGAAGTACTTCCTCATCAACGAAACAGTCTGCTATGGTTGTGCGGCTCAGCAACAACCTAGACTAATAAATGCTGTGAATAATAATCAAAGAGCTTATATTAAATACTAACAAGGGTCTACTCGATTAATAATGTCTAGCTGGGATACTCTAGGTAAGGAACTGGCGTTGAGCAAGACAGGCCCGTAGCCTAGCGATGTCCTTAAGACTGCATCCTTTAAGTTACGTTAATTGACTAGGGGGCTCTCTCGATAGATCCAGATCACAAGTATCTGGTTCTATCCTGGCGACCCTCTAAAGACAAGGAAAGAGTCAGCAAAGTGTGGAACTGGTACAGGCCAAAACCCTCAGTCAACACAATGCTGCACTTACAAAGGACGCAACTGAAAAGACAACCCAGGCTACCACAGGACCGGTCGAAGTCGTGTAGGTATAAGCAAACCGTACACACATCGGAGACAACGACTACAGTTACCTTATCCCAGTCTAGCATTAAATAAAAGAACAGAACACTAAATCAATAATGGAGACACACAAAGTTCTTAACCTATACTAACTAAGAACCCTCAAACCTATTCTAAGTACATGTAAATATCTCTGAGGACGGCGCATGCAATACAATGGGCCGGCTATGAAAACCGTATGCAGAACCCAAGGGGAGTGTTGTGCAGTTAATAAAGGTTAGAGTATGGAAAGAGAGAATCGAGTGAGAGAAACAGTGATAAAGGTGGTGATCGGGAGAGAGTATGCAAAGGGATGTTAGAAGCACGCGCGCCAAGCCTGTCCTGACGAGGACAGCTCCTGGGGACCCTCATGGAGGAGGTAAGTTACACAGGAGACCGCAAAGGCGCGATGGTCGGCCAATCACGGGCTGAGACGTCACAAGACAGCAGGCGTCATAGGACACAGCCAGACACGCCGTCCAATGGCGAGCGAGAGGCAGGAATGCACCCGTACATACAGACACTTACTACCTCCTCGCTCTGAAAGTCTTTCTCATTCACACGCTGGTACTATTATCACTACTGTTGATATAAAATATAACCCGTTGTCACAGACGAAAACAAATACCACCACTGGACTGTCTGTGACAATGCGATTACTAGGAAAGAAAGAACAACATTCTCTGATAACTGTAGCCCATTTCGATGTCCCTAGCGAGCGCTAGTGGCCAACGAGAGGTGATTCTGCCAACGCTGGTAGACGTCACAGCCTCCATACCCGATAGGATTACCTCGGTAATGCGTTCAGCACTCATTGAGGGTCCCGGCCACGGAAGCAAAATTCAATCTATGGGAAGTCGAAGAAATACTACCGAAGAGCCTCCCAGTCGGCAGCGCTAAAATGCCACAAGCGCTGCTGGCTGGGAGGATTGAGTATTCATACTGGAGAGATAGGACAGGTGACATATATCAGTTTATGGTCGGAGGGGAGAAAAGATCGACAGTATAAGCGGAAAGGTTAGAAGTTAGAAACAAGTCGAGAATGTTGGGCCAATCTCTGAAGCGATCCAGGATACAGGTGGGATGCTGAACCAACTGCTCTAAGTCATTTAGGAAAGAAAAAATGTAGGCTTGTTCACCAGGCAGGTTGGTCAGTGGAATGAGAGGAGAGCCAATGGCAGTGGTTGAAATCTCCCGAGAAACGAGAGAAGAATATGATGTGTTCCACTTTAGAGCTTAGATAGTCAAAGAATTTGGGGAAGTCAGTAGAGTTTGGGGAAAGATAAACAGCACAGAAATATTTAGTATGAAAGTGACACGATAGTGTGAGCCATAAGTTGAGAATTCAGAAGAGTCGAAGTCAAGAACACGAGAGCAAGTGAGTGTCTTGTGTACACAACATCCATCGTTAGCTTTGAAACTAGGATAGAGATAGTAGAAGGGTTCAGAGAAGGGTTTGCTGTCAGTAGTCCCAGACAACTGAGTTTTCGGTGAGAAAGAGAAGATCAGGGTTGGCAGAGGAGAGGTGGTGTTCAACAGAGTAGACGATAGAGAAAAGTCCATGAATGTTGCAGACATTTTGTGGGTCGTTGGATGAGTGTCCAGCCTGTGTTGTGGGGGCATTAATTTTATGGTGAGTGTCCAGTTCGTGTTGTGGGGGCATTCATGGTTCCCCCCGACCATGGGGACTCCGAGGCTGGGCCTTTTTGTGTGATCATTAATATATAGGTACAGCATACAAGTATTTTTTTTTAAATTGTGGTGTATAGGAAAGAAGTATAGTGTGCTTGTGTGGTGTAGCCTTAAAGAGAGAGAGAGAGAGAGAGAGTGGTTGCGAGAGCTAGCTGGATTACTCTGTGTAAGTGGGGCACAAAGAAAATCAGTAAGAGAGGCCAAGGAAATGACACAGGAGTTCCAGTGATTCCTTATCACATGCCTATAGCTTATCCTGGGTCTAGCACTGTTCGAGTGGTACCTTCAATCTCCCCCTTGGGAGAATACACCCATTAGTGGAGATTGCTTGCAATGAATATCGAGTGAAGGGTTCTTTTATATCAGAAAGGTCTTCATCCAAATTATAGTTGTGAGGCAGCTTTTTGCTGACATCTTTGACCCCACCATTATCCAGTGCCACCCTTTACTGTTTATCAACTCTGCGTAAGCAGAGTTTGGTATCGCCCCCCCCCCCCCCGCCCATATAGTGGGAACCACCAGAAAAAAAATTCTGTCGTCGTTGTTGTTGTCGTCATCTGTCTTTCCTGTAACTCCTCCTAGACCGTTGGACGGATTTTCACCAAATTTCACACAAACATTTGTTGGGTGAATGCGAACGTGTCAAAATTTTGTTTTTTAATTTGTGTAATATTTATGATATTAGGTCCAAAATATGGTTTTCCCCCCCCCCCCTGGAACCTCCCCCCCCCCCCCCCCCCCCCCCTCCAGCCCCGCATTCGTTCTGGGGGCGAAAACATCTCGCTCCGTATTTGCTAGGTTAAGTTAGTTTACTTGGCATTAGAAGTGATGGTAGTAATAGTGGGATTAATGGTGATGTAGTTATGATGGTTGTATTTGTATTGATGATGATGACAGTAGTAGATATGATGGTGACAGTAGTAGATATGATGGTGACAATACTAGTAGTAGTGATGATGGTCATAATAGTAGTGATGATGGTGATAAGTAATGATGATAGTTGTAGTGATAATGATGACAGTAGTGATGATGGTGTGAGTATTAGTGATGATGGTGAGTAGTAGTGATGATGGTGAAAGTTGTAGTGGTGATGACAATAGTTGTGATGATGAAGATCATAGTAATGGTGATGATGGCAGTAATATGGTGATAGTAGGATGCATGATGGTAATACTTGTGACAGTAGTAATGATGATGGTTATAGTAGTAGTGATGATGTTAACTGTAGTAATGATGATTGTAAGATGGTGGTGATTATAGTAGTAATGATGGTTGATAGTTGTAGTATCAATGATGCTAGTAGTGATTAAGATGGTAGTGACAATGGTGACAGTAGTAGTGATGATGGTGAGAGTAGTAGTGATGATTGTAATTGTAGTAGTGATGATGATCATAGTAATGGTGATGATGACAGTAGTCGTGATGATTGTGGTAGTTTTTTTTTTTTTTTTTCTATGTGATTGAGGGAGGCAAAAGGCATAACTGCCTATAGCGAGTGCCTCCCCCATAGTTGAAAGAGTGACAGGGCCAAAATCAAGGGACGTTCGAGCCAAAATGCCTGGACACACGGAGTTTGAAGCAATTTAAGTCATAGGAAGAGGGAAAGACTGATTCTGGGAGAGAGTTCCAGAGCTCAGCTGTTGAGTAGAAGAAAGTTTGAGAGTAACGTTTCACTCTTGGGTTGGAGAGTTGCACAGAGTAGGGGTGGGATTGAGTTGCAAGACGGGTAGCACGTGCCCTACGTAAAGGAGGTGGTATGCACTGGGATAGCTCTGAGGAACACTGATTATTATAGTAGCGATAGAATAGCGAGAGAGATGCAACATTGCGGCGGAGAGAGAGAGATTGCAGAGAGTTGGTGAGTGGACGGGAGTTAATGATACGAAAGGCCTTCCTTTCAACTTTGTCTAGGAGAGCGGTGTGAGAGGAACCTCCCCACACATGTGAACAATACTCAATACAAGGACGCACTATGCCCCTGTACAGAGCAAGAAGCTGTGCAGGGGAAAAGAACCCCCTAAGGCGGTTGAGCACACCCAGCTTCTGGAGGCTGCCTTAGCAAGACTGGTAATATGGTCCTTCCAAATGAGAGCAGAAGAAAAAGACACCAAGAATATTGAGAGAAGATGAAGGGTTGATTTTTGTATTGTTGAAGAATAAGGGATAGTCCGCTGGGAGATCCTGACGGGTAGATAGATGGAGAAATTGGGTTTTAGAAGCATTAAAGTTAACAAGGTTTTCTCTGCCCCAATTGGAAATAGTATTTAGATCAGAATTTAAGAGTTCTATGGCTTCAATACGTTTGTCGTTGAGGGATTGCTGGCTGGGGCGTTCTGAAAAACTAATGGAGTAGTGTAAGGTTGAGTCGTCTGCGTATGAATGGATGGGAATTAAGGTACAGTTAAGGAGATCATTTATAAAAATTAGAAAGAGAATAGGAGATAGGACAGAGCCCTGAGGAACACCGGAGTTTATAGGGTGAGGAAGTGAACAATGGCCGTCCACCACCGCGGCTATGGAACGGCCGGAAAGGAAATTAGAGACAAAGGCACAGATGGAGGGATAGAAACCGAAGGAGGGTAGTTTAGAAATTAAAGATTTATGCCAGACTCTATCGAAGGCTTTCGATATGTCTAGTGCAATAGAAAAAGTCTCACCGAAGTCCCGGAAGTTGTAGTGATGATGGCAGTAGTAGTGATGATGGTGATTGTGATTGATGATGGTATCAGTAGTGATGATGGTAACCCATCGCAGAGTTGGGTATGCTGTTTTGATTTTGGGCAAAACGGCACATCTACTTTTTTTTTAGTTGTCACTAAGCGATGTTGTATGTGGTTGAAGGGGAAACATGACAAGTGGCCCCCTCAAAGTTGATAGAGTGATAGGGAACCAAATTTAAGATATGTTAGAGTCAAAATGTATAGACACACAGAACTTGAAGCAGTTTAAGTCATAAGATGAGGGAAAGACAGAAAGAAGGAGAGACTTTCAAAGCTTGCTTATTGAGTAGAAGAATGACTTGGCAATTTGGCTTAATCTTTGGTTACAGAGTTGGACAGTATAGAGGTGGGAGTGTTTTTATTTTCTATTAACTCTGCGTAAGCGGAGTTTGGTATCCCCCTCCCCCGTTATAGTGGGTACCACCTGAAAAAAATGTCTGTGCTTGTCGTCGTCGTCGCCCGTCTGTCCCGAAACTCCTCCTAGACCGTTGGACGGATTTTCACTAAATTTCACACTAACAATTGTTGGGTGAATACGAACGTCAGTCAAAACAAATATTTTTTTTGAATTTGTGCAATAGTTATGATTTTAGATCCAAAATATGGTTCCCCCCCCCCCCTTGGGGCACCCCCCCCCCCTCACCTGGGGGCTCCTCCCAGAATCCCCCCCCCCACCTGCAATGATGGCGTTCTGTGTGTGTGCGCCCCGTAGGGGCTCATACACACAACGCCTTCGTTCTGGGGGCGAAAATATCTTGCCCTGCATTTGTTAGGTTAAGTTAGTTTAGTTGACATTAGAAGTGATGGTAGTAATAGTGGGGATTATGGTAATTGTAGTGATAATGGTGATAATAGCAGTGATGATGGTAATTTGTTTTTGTTTTCTATATTCCAACTACTCCCTCTCGGGCATAGAGGCTGATAGCCTTTACACTCTACCGCTGAACACGGTGAGGCCCATGAGGTCTTGTTCCAGTCTAGGGAGTGAGACATGCGAAGCACCCCGGCTCGAAGCAATCCATCTCTGAAGCCGCCTCGCCTCTGCGCTTCACAGTCTCATCCCCCACACTCTCAGAACGCCACATATTGAACAATTAACTCGCTAGGCATTGCCCACCTGTAGCATATTTTTGAATATGGGAATATTTATACAATGCTATTTTAATCAGGGAACAATGAGGGTATTTTTCTGGCATTTCGGTGTGCTGTGGGAATGCACTGATACTAGGTACAACACACATTCCATCCCAATAATATCTTCCCATTGACATATTGGGATTCGAACCCGGGTCCATTGGATTACCAGTCCAGTGGCAAGACCACTCTGCCAATTGTAGTGATAATGGTGATAATAGTAGTGATGATGGTTGCAGTTGTAGTGATGATGACAGCAGTGATGATGATGACAGTAGTAGATATGATGGTGACAGTACTAGTAGTAGTGATGACGGTCATAATGGTAGTGATGAGGGTGACAAGCAATGATGATAGTTGTAGTGATAATGATGACAGTAGTGATGATGGTGACAGTATTAGTGATGATGGTGAGTAGTAGTGATTATGGTGAAAGTTGTAGTGATGATGACAGTAGTAGTGATGATGAGAGTAGTAGTGATGATGGTAAAAGTAGTAGTAATGACTATAATAGTAGTAGTGTTGATGATAGTAATGGTGATAGTGACTAGTAGTGATGATGGTGACCCATCGCAGAGTTGGGTATGCCGTTTTGATTTTGGGCAAAACGGCACATCTACTTTATAAATACATATATTTCGGACACTCTGGAACTGAAATCATATACCGTATCAGCCCACAATGCCATCACAAGAAATGGCTGTACCATAATACTTTAAAATGCAATAATCAACTCTGCGTAAGCAGTGTTTGGTATCGCTCCCCGTATAGTGGGTACCACCGGAAACAAAATTCTGTCGTCGTCGTCATCGTCGTCGATGTAGTCCGTCTGTCCCGTTGGACGGATTATCACCAAATTTCACACGAACATTTGTTGAGTAAATACGAACGTCAATCAAATCAGATTTTTTGAATTTGTGCCATAGTTATGATTTTAGATCCAAAATGTGGACAGACGGACGACGACGACGACGACAGATTTTTTTTTCCGGTGGTACCCACTATAAGGGTGGGGGGGGAGGGGGGGCGATACCAAACTCTGCTTATGCAGAGTTAATTAAGTAGGTGTGCAGGTTTCGCATTACCAAAAAAAAAAAAAAAAAAAAAAAATTGTATACGCAACTCTGCGACCTAGAATTCTGTATATAGTATTGAATCTCTTCGGTAAAATTGGTTCATATACAGTATATATATAGATATATATATACTAAATGTTTTTTTATACTCACAGCCACCGACTTGAACCACCGACAGTCAGAACAACCCATACTTTAATCTACTATACCACAGCGTGATAGAGGATACTTGTGTGTAGTGCATTAAAGCATGGACACTCGTCCTGACTGTTGGTGGTTCATGTCTGCCTGGGAGTATATATTATATATAATTACATTTATGATCACATTGAATCTTAACCATTGGAATATTTATCTATAAACTAGACGTGCCGTTTTGCCCAAAATCAAAACGGCATACTCAACTCTGCGATGGGTCACCATCATCACTACTACAGTGCATTCATTCGACATATATCGACAGGCCCCGCCCGCTTCCACCAGCGCCGTAGACTAAGTAGAGCTTATCATACCGCAATCTCGGACAAGTCACTTGTCACCTTACCACGGAGCTGATAAGAGCTCCAAGTAAAATTAATTATACGATGTAAGAGCGCTTTAATACATGCATATTTGCAGTTATTCTTTACTATACAATATTACCATATACCATAGTACAGATAAGTAAACTCCATTACCATTGTTACCTCGTCTACTTGGGCAGAGCAGAGGTAGAAAATTATTAAGCTAGGCTTAGCGAGCGACTGCGTTTGGGTGTATAGGGTACGGTACCGTAACCGTAATGCCTCTCCCTCCCTCCCTCTCTCTCTCTCATATTGTGAAGTGATCAAAGTTGTCAATGGTCCAAGTATGGGTGAAAGCCGTTGCTGGTAAACTGGTGAATGAAAGACTCTTTCAATCTTCCTGCCTTGAGTTCTGATCTTATTAATTAATGGCTGTGAAACTTTCGTTGCCTCAGAGGTTTTCTTCACCACCACATCAACTGGCTCAGTTTTCTCCTTATCAAAATTCATTAATACATTCAAGACCATATTCCTGGCTTGACTGACAAGTCGGGGAGAACCAGCAGGTCTGCCAGGGGTATGGGCAGGAGATGCCATCTTCCCCCTTCAGAATCAGAAGACAGGAGGGAACTGAAGTTACTGAACTGACGTTTGAATGGCAGCGCAGTGACAGTTGAAACCTTGAGAGAGAAGCGTTGCCAATGTAGCTACCTTACCGCTAGATCAAAAAGTATTTACTTGAACAAGGGAATGGAGCTGTTAAAGACAGGCTCCAGTCTTAACATTTCTTTCTCACTCGTTGATGTAGAAAGGTAGATGGCTTTGTAGGCCATAATTAATAATTTAAAATGATAAATAAATATTGACTTGATCTAGCGGCAATATTTTACACCTAGCAATAAGAATGCTGGCTATACTCCGAATCTTTTAGCACATGTTATCAATATTGGAGTAATATTCTAGCAATATTAGGTAGGCATTTACTAGTTTGTATTTTTCTAGTTACTTCTGCAAACAGATTAAATAATATTTTGGTGCTGATTTGGTAACCCTGTTGGACACCCGTACCTCGCACAGTCATGCCAGCCGTATGATAACGGTTGGGGAAGTGGGCGGGGCCTGTTGATATATGTTGAATGAATGCACTGTAGTCACTATCACCATTACTATCATCAGCACTACTACTATTATAGTCATAACTACTACTCTTACCATCATCACTACTACTGTCATCACTAAATCTTTCACCATAATCACTACTACTTGCCATCATCACTAATACTGTCACCATCATCACTACTGTCATCATTATCACTACAACTGTAATCATTGATTGTCACCATCATCACTACTACTGTCATCATCACTACCATCATCACTACAACTCCAACCATCATCACTACTATCATCACCATTATGACTACAATTACCATCATCACTACTATTATCACCATTATCACTACAATTACCATCATCCCCACTATTACTATCATCACTTCTAATGTTAACTAAACTAACTTAACCTAACATATGCGAGACGAGATGTTTTTGGCCTCAGAACGACGGCGTTGTGAGCGAGCCCCTACGGGGCACACACACACAGAACGCCATCATTGCAGAGGGGGGGGGGGGGGGGATAAACCATATTTTTGATCTAATTTCATAACTATTTTGGATCTAAATTCATAACTATTGAACAAATTCAAAAAATATTTTTTTGACTGACGTTCGCATTCACCCAACAAATGTTCGTGCAAAATTTGGTGAAAATCCGTCCAATGGTCTAAAAGGAGTTTCGGGACAGACGGACGACGACGACGACGACGACGACAGACATTTTGTTCCCGTGGTACCCACTATACAGGGGGGCGATACCAAACTCTGCTTACGCAGAGTTGATGATCATGGTAATTGTAGTGATAATGGTGATAATAAAGTAGACGTGCCATTTTGCCGAAAATCAAAAGGGCACACCCAACTCTGCCATGGGTCACCATCATCACTACTAGTCACTATCATCATTACTATCATCAACACTACTACTATTATAGTCATCACTACTACTCTCATCATCACTACAACTTTCACCATAATCACTACTACTCACCATCATCACTAATACTGTCACTATCATCATTATCACTACAGCTATCATCATTGCTTGTCACCATCATCACTACTATTAAGACCATCATCACTCTACTAGTACTGTCACCATCATATCTACTACTGTCATCATCACTACAACTACAACCATCATCACTACTATTATCACCATTATCACTACAATTACCATCATCACCACTATTACTACCATCACTTCTAATGTCAACTAAACTAACATAACCTAACAAATGCAGGGCGAGATGTTTTCGTCCCCAGAACGAAGGCGTTCTGTGTGTAAGCCCCTACGGGGCATACACACACAGAATGCCATCATTGCAAGGGGGGTTCTGGGGGGGCGGCCCTTGGGTGGGGGGGAGGTAAAACCATATTATGGATTTGAAATCATAACTATTACACAAATTTTGATGTTCGCATTCACCCAACAAATGATCGTGTGCAATTTGGTGAAAAGCCGTCCAACGGTCTAGGAGGAGTTTCAGGACAGACGGACGACGAGGACGACGAGGACGACAGACATTTGTTTTCGGTGGTACCCGCTATACGGGGGGGGGGGGGGGGGTGTCCATACTAAACTATGCTAACGCAGAGTTGATAATAGTGATGATGGTTGTAGTTGTAGTGATGATGAGAGCAGTGATGATGATGACAGCAGTGATGATGATGACAGTAGTAGAGATGATGGTGAAAGCACTAGTAGTAGTGATGATGGTGACAAGCAATTATGAAAGTTGTAGTGATAATAAAGTAGACGTGCCGTTTTGCTCAAAATCAAAACGGCATACCCAACTCTGCGATGGGTTATCATCACTACTAATACCATCATCACTACTACTGCCATCATCACTACAACTGCCACAATCATCACAACTACTGGCATCATCACCATTACTATGATCATCATCACTACTACATTTAAAATCATCGCTACTACTCTCACCATCATCACTACTACTGTCACCATTGTCACTACCATCTTAATCACTATCATCATTGATACTACAACTATTAACCATCATCACTACTATCATCACCACCATCTTACAATCATCATTACTACTGTTAACATCATCACTACTATTATACCCATCATTACTACCATCACAAGTATTACCATCATGTATCCTACTGTCACCATCAGCACTACTACTGCCATCATCACCATTACTATGATCTTCATCATCACTACAACTTTCACCATCATCACTACTACTCACCATCATCACTAATACTCACACCATCATCACTACTGTCATCATTATCACTACAACTATCATCATTACTTGTCACCATCATCACTACTACTAGTACTGTCACCATCATCATCACTATTCATCATCAATACAACTACAACCATCATCACTACTACTAGTACTGTCACCATTATCATCACCAGTCATCATCATCAATACAACTACAACCATCATCACTACTATTATCACCACCATCACTACTATCACCATCAATCCCACTATTACTACCATCACTTCTAATGCCAACTACATCTAACTTAACCTAGCAAATACGTAGCGAGATGTTTTCGCCCCCAGAACGCCATCATTGCTGGGTGTGGGGTAAAACCATATTTTGGGTAAAACCATATTTTGGGACCTAAAATCATAATTATTGCACAAATTCAAAAATCTTTTTTGCCTGACGTTCGCATTCACGCAACAAATGTTCGTGTGAAATTTGGTGAAAGTCCGTCCAACGGTCTAGGAGTTTCGAGACAGACGGACGATGACAACAACAGACATTTTTTTCGGGTGGTACCCTCTATACGGGGCGAGGGGGGGGGGGGGTACCAAACTCTGCTTACGCAGAGTTGATAAAGTAGACGTGCCGTCATGATGACAGCAGTGATGATGATGGTAGGTATGATGATGACAGTAGTAGATATGATGGTGACAGTACTAGTAGTAGTGATGATGGTCATAATAGTAGTTATGATGGTGACAAGCAATGATGATAGTTGTAGTGATAATGATGACAGTAGTGATGATGGTGACAGTACTAGTGATGATGGTGAGTATTAGTGATTATGGTGAAAGTTGTAGTGATGATGAGAGTAGTCGTGATGATGATAATAGTAGTGATGATGGTAAGAGTAGCAGTGATGACTATAATATTAGTAGTGCTGATGATAGTAATGGTGATAGAGATTAGTAGTGATGATGATAACCCATCGCAGAGTTGGGTATGCCGTTTTGATTTTGGGCAAAACGGCACGTCTACTTTATTATCATTATCACTACAATTACCATCATCACCAATATTATCACTACAATTACCATCATCCCCACTATTACTACCATCACTTCTAATGTTAACTAAACTAACTTAACCTAACAAATGCGGGGAGAGATGTTATCGCCCCCAGAATGAAGGCGTTCTGTGTGTGAGGCCCTACGGGCCACACACACACACAACTCCATCATAGCAGGGTGGGCGGGGGGGCTAAAACCATATTTTGGATATAAAATCATAACTATTGCACAAATTCAAAAAATCTTTTTTGACTGACATTCGCATTCACCCAACAAATGTTTGTGTGAAATTTGGTAAAAATCCGTCCAACGGTCTAGGAGGAGTTTCGGGACAGACGGAAGACGACGACAACATAATTTTTTTCCGGTGGTATCCACTATACAGGGGGGGCCATAAAAAACTCTGCTTACGCAGAGTTGATAAAGTAGACGTGCCGTTTTGCCCAAAATCAAAATGACATACCCAACTCTGCGATGGGTCACCATCATTACTACTAGTCACTATCACCATTACTATCATCAACACTACTACTATTATAGTCATCACTACTACTCTTACCATCATCGCTACTACTGTCATCATCACTACAACTTTCACCAAAATCAATACTACCCATCATCACTAATACTGTCACCATCATCACTACTGTCATCATTATGTGACGTTAACCACTCCGTTAGAACCGCATGGCTTGTCCTACAGTGACTTGCTAGGATCGCCAGGGCAGTGGATGTGGCTACAGTTGATGTATTGTTGTGTGCTTTATTTCATATGAAAGCTTGTGTCATAGGCAGTCCAGAAAGGCTCTTTGTTTTCACCCATGTCAAGGCTTTATATATTTAATTGCAAAGTATATGTTTTATCATTAAGTAGTAATGATAGGATTTGAGAGAGAGAGAGAGAGTAGAACAGAGTGTGGGGAGGCGTGCAGTGTTTTGCTATACTCGATGACGTCATACCTGGCTGGCCTCGTGGGGATTCGTTGAAGGAGTTTTTTTACCATGTTTGGTGACGTCATGTTTAGCTAGCTTATTTAGCATTGGCTAGAGGACTTGTTACCGCTTTCCCAAGCGGTTCGAACTAGTGCTAGTATATATACTGCTCTCTGGCCACTCTCTCCCTCAGATCTGGTTTCTAGAATGCATCCCTCTTATCCCTTTGGTACCTGTCCCCCTTCTGCACCTGAGAACCTTTTCCTCTGCCTATCTCTCTCATTGTCCATATCTTTCACCACCTTTTATTAATATTATACACCCTCTGGTTAACTCTGCATAATCAGCTTCATGCTGGCCAGTTGTATTGTGCATTAAGGTCTGATATAACCAGAGCTGGGCACTTTAGCCAACACTTCCGCAAATAGCCAATTCTGCCATGGCGGAAGTGTCATTTTGTTGGCGAATTAGCGTTGGCTTCAAAATGGCTGCCTATTTGCGGGTTTGAAGCTCTGGAAAGTACCTCCATGTTGCAAACCTCGAGTCCGCAAAATAAAAATTCCAGCCGCCTAGCCAGCCGTGGGCCGCTCCTGCAGCTCCAGCCAAAAAAAGTCATGTGACCAAGCCAACTACCTGTGTTCTGGAATCTAGGCCTATACATCGGCTCTTCACGTTTCACGGTTTCTTCACTTACTTAGTAGCAAGCGTCGAGCTAACACCTACAACACACAGCAGTCCAACCTGCTAGCACTTCAACTTTGTTTATATTTTCGGCCTATTGAAGTGAACATGGAGTCTACCATCATGCCTACCGCAGCTGCCAACAGCATGGGGAGCAGTTCACCACCATCATCTGACAGTGATGCTGCAGAGCATGCAGAAATCGAGACCTAAGCCACCCCTGGCCCCACCTAGAAACCTATGGGCCTGTAATTACCAAGAAGATGTCTCTGGAGAAAGGCTTTATAACTTTATAATCTAGCCTAATTTAAGATTATAAAGTTAGGCTATCGTTAATTTGATTGATAGCTTGTTAATTTTTAACCTAAACTAATGTTATTAGGTTACCCTAATCCCATCAAAATACCTCAAAGCATGTAGGCCTAGGCTAAGTCTAACTTCTATATAGGCTAGGCTATATAGCCTAGGCCCAGCTCTATAATCACTAATCCCATCAAAATGCCTCAAAGCATGTAGGCTAAATATTGCATGTTCTAACTTCTAAATAATTATAGCCTAAGCCTATAGGCTAATTACTAATATAAGTAATTTTATTGGGCTAGGCCTAGGCTACCCTAATCCTATCAAAATGCCTCAAAGCATGTAGGCTAAATAATATTGCATTTTCTAACTTCTATATATATATAGGCCTAGCCTAGGTCTAGGCTATAATCACTAATTCCATCAAAATGCCTCGAAGCATGTAGGCTAAATATTGCATGTTCTAACTTCTATATAATTATATAGCCTAGGTCTAGGCTATAATCACTAATTCCATCAAAATGCCTCAAAGCATGTAGGCTAAATATTGCATGTTCTAACTTCTATATATAGCCTATAGCCTAGGTCTAGGCTATAATCACTAATTCCATCAAAATGCCTCAAAGCATGTAGGCTAAATATTGCATGTTCTAACTTCTATATAGCCTATAGCCTAGGTCTAGGCTATAATCACTAATTCCATCAAAATGCCTCAAAGCATGTAGGCTAAATATTGCATGTTCTAACTTCTATATATAGCCTATACCCTAGGTCTAGGCTATAATCATTAATTCCATCAAAATACCTCAAAGCATGTAGGCTAAATATTGCATGTTCTAACTTCTATAGCCTATAGCCTAGGTCTAGGCTATAATCACTAATTCCATCAAAATGCCTCAAAGCATGTAGGCTAAATATTGAATGTTCTAACTTTAATATATAGCCTAGGCCTAGGTCTAGGCTATAATCAGTCACTAATTCCATCAAAATGCCTCAAAGCATGTAGGCCTAGGCTAAATATTGCATGTTCTAATTTCTATGTATAGGCCTAGGCCTATAATCACACTCATTTTATTAGTGTCAAGTAGAAAGTGTTAATTTTGAAAGTATCATATAGGCCTAGACTAAATTTAGCCTACAATAAAATTTTATTAAATTTTGATCTGAAGCTAGGCCTTTATTCTGAGCATTAAAATTAATAGGCCTAGGCTACTTTCTATTAAATTACTTAATCTATCTAAAGTAGACCTATCTAGGCATATATAGCCTATTGCCATTCCCAAAGGGGCGACCACGAATAAATTGCCTCCTTGCACCTCTGTGATCCGGCGTACCTCCTGAATGGTGCGGAATTGCGAATACTGATTATTACTGAAGCACTCTCCCCATAAACAAGTTGCCCCAACGTTTTACTGCCCATGTGGGCAAACTAAGTGGCCTATGCTATATATATTAACCCTTTCACTGCGGGTGATGTTCTGGAATATTTTGGCAATTTACAGCAATTTCCAAGCTTTAAAAGCCTGTATGTACTGTATATCCTTCAGGTCCATGGAAGTTGGGCAACATTACATTTAAGTAAATATATAGATTTATTGACATTAGAGATTGAATTTATTGATTTACCCTTGATTCTGTAGTTTAAATTTAAAATTAATAAAAACCGGTTTGTGTTTGCATATTTGCATTTGAGGACTAGAAATTTCACAAGGTTTGCACATTTGTGTTTGCTGAAGTTATGTTCTGGGTTTGCTGATTTGTGTTTGCTGACTTGACTTTTTGTTTGTGGTGCCCAGCTCTGGATATAACCCATGTATGTTAGTTGTTAAGATAAGTTGATCACGAAGCATTGGTTGACATTCATATTGTTCAGTACTGCTTCCTGTAATTATTAGTGTTCTGCTGGATTAGATAATGCTAGACTAGGAGTCTGATACTATAAAGTATTGTTTCCGATGGGTGCTGGCTTTAGTTAAAAGCTGCACGACATACCGGAGAACTGGAGTTGATTGGGTAAATTCTAGTCTGTGTGCCATTGAGAGTAGAGCATGCACGAATGAGGGCTTTTTGCCTATACCATTCTGCACTGTTCTAGGCTCGGTTGTTTGACTTTGAGGTACGCCAGGAGAACGCTTAATACTTCGGTATTAAGGTTTCTCAAGAGAACTACCCTTCCCTATAACGTAATATTTGACGCACAGACTTGAGATTTGCACTAGGCTATGCGGCATGCCATGCGCACCAGTATCTTGTATCATTGACTCTAGCTAGACTTTATCAGTCATAGTAGACATTAAGTATATTAAACCAATTACTCTTTTTATGCATACCCGTTTATGATTACACAAGCATTTCGCAGCCTAGTTTGATGTATTGAGACACAAACGACTTAGGCTCTTTTTGTTGATAGGAATACTGCATTGTCGTGGCGATTATTATTATTGTTGTGGTGTTTAGGATATTCTTGGCTCCGACTGCATTATATCTCCTGCCTTTTTGTGTGCATAGCCTGCACGAGCATTGTTCCGCTGCCTGCCTTTTTGGGTTCCATTTCCGATTCAAGCATCTTGATAGCATCTAACATTTAAAGAAGATTCCTTGTTGGTGTTGAAGGACTTTAGTGCACTTTCTTTCATGCAGGAGTGCCTGACATTTATTGATTAAAGTAACGTAAGCTGTAACTTCCCTTACCACCTTACTTTGCATACCATAACCAAGCACCTTCGGTTATAGGTAGTAATAGGCTGTTTTCACATAACATTAAGCCTAGAGTAGACGCACATTTATTGAGAGTTTGATAACCTATTATTGCATATAGGACTCTGGAGAGTATTTGTGTTCTTTGTTCACTGGGAATATACATCAGAGGTTGGATCTAGCGCTTTCCGTTGTAGCATTTATGCCATTACTAGTCCAATGAATAAGAGCCCTGATATATTTAAACCTCAGTCGTAACAAATGGCGACCTTACCTAGGATTTGGTGAACCTACATTTATTAGCAGGGAACATTTGTTGTTTTGGGGAATATTTTGCAGGGATCAGCAAGAATATTTTTTTTTGCAACATAGTATAGCCCTTGAGTATTTCCGAGAATTTTTGTGTGTATATCGAGGTATAAGAGTTTGGGGTGCTTCTTTTCTGAATATTGAGGTGGGAAATTTTTGTGAGCATCATGTCTTATACCGGATCAGAGGAGAATGGAGACACAGTACGTAATGTCGAAACTGAGGAACAGCAGTATGATGAAAGGGTTAATCAGGTGAACTGTGAGGAGGATGCTAGGATGTTTTTGCAATGGCCTGTTACTGCCGAGCGGTTGGAGGGTATCAATCGGTACGGTCTTCAATGCCTGGCCACAGCTATCGGTCATGCGGGTACTAGCAGCATGACCAGGGATAACTTGATAACGTGTGTACTGGGCAGGGTGACTGGAGAGCGAGAGGGGTTGAGTGCTCAGAGCCCTTCGGCCATGCTTCCCCTACACTCGACTCCCAGCCATCCCAGTGGTTTGCCGACCCCGGGTACGCTTCCACAGTTGGGTGGTGACTGGCAGGGTGGGTTGCCCCTGGGGGGACCACCGGTAATTTCAAACATTGTAGCACCTTCACCTCCTCAAGGGTTAACTCCAGAATTATTGCTTCAGCTCGAATTAGCTAAGCTTCAGCATCAGCAGCAAATAGAATTAGCTAAGATCGAAGAGAGAACCAAGCTAGCAAAAATCCAAGCTGATTTAGAGTCGACTAGGTACTGTGCCGACATGGACGTAGAGAAGTCGCGAGTAGAGACAACGGGACAGCGACTTGGGGCTGGTAACCGTGCTCATGATCAATCTCTCTCGCACTTATTGAAACTGGTTCCGGTGTTTGATGAGAGTGGTGTAGCAGAATTTTTCGCACACTTTGAGAAGAAGTGCCAGGAACACCAGTGGCCAGAGAATGAATGGGCAGCACTTGTATCCTCTAGATTAATAGGCAAGGGTCTTAAAGCCTACGATGCGTTACCTTTGGAGTCATGTATTGTGTATGAGGATCTCAAGGAGGCTGTCTTGAGGGCTTACGAACTGCAACCAGAAACATACTGTTTGAAGTTCCGGGGTGTATCTAAGGGAAGAGATAGCACCTTTCTGGAACACGCCCAGGACTTGTCCGATGCTATGGGGAACTGGCTCCGATCTGAGAAGGTAACAACATTTGATGGAATTAAGCAGTTAATGATGTTGGAGCAGTTCTTTAAGAGCACGGGCGGTGATCTAACTTTGAACTTAAAGGAGAAAAAACCAAAAACTCTAGTAGAAGCAGCAGAAATGGCTGATCTACGGCTGTCGTTGATTCGGGGTTGCGGGTCCTCACATAAGTACGATGCAAGTGCTAAGGACCGTTATCCTCCCCCTCCCCGTAGCAACGACACATTTTAACAAAAGAGTAATGAAACTAAAACTGAAGCCAAACCTAACACCATGCCGTATGAGAAAAGTCAGGGGCCTTTTACATCACAGTATAGGCCGAAACCGAAATTTATGTGTTTTAAGTGCCACCAGGAGGGTCATAAGGCAAATGAGTGCCCTAGTCGACCTCCTCCGGCAGCCGTGTCTTTTGCTCACGGCATTGGAGTGTTCAAGAGGACATCGGAGTTTGTTCGAGGCAATTCTTCTGAGGTAAATACAATGCCAGTGCAGAAGGATCCGGAAGGCTTATTCCCTGTCTGTGATGCCTTTAGTGACCACAGGGGACTCGGTTGTGTGGAGTGGGGGGGTAGAAGACATGAGGTGAGAATTTTGCGTGACACTGGGGCATCGCAAACATTGTTGAGGAATTTCACTGGTAAACCTGTAAATACGGCGCGGGTGGTTGTGGTTCAGGGAGTTAATGCAACAAGGTCATACCCGCTGGTAAGAATGAAGATGGAAGTTGATGGTGTGACTCGTGACCTGGATGTAGAAATTGTGGAGAAGTTACCTGTTGGGGGCGTCGACCTCCTTCTCGGCAACGACTTTGCGGGGCCTACTTCTGAGGCTCCACCCTTAGTCGTTGCCGAGAAGCCGGCCGACGTGAGTAGGGAGGAGCAGGAGTGGGTTGAAAAGTGTCCGGTGCAACCTATGGCGTGTGTTGTCACCAGATCTCTTGCATCCAGGGAGTCACATTCTGGTCAACAGTCTTTAGACAAGCGGAGGAAAGGTACCGAGAAGGGGTTGGAAGTTGATGAGGTTGAGAGTTTAGTGTCAACGGACATTCTCGGGGACTCATTATTAGGACCAATTTTCGAGTCTAGAGAATACCCATTAACTGTTACTAAGAAGGCAGAGGATGGGCTTAAAAAGACGAAGAGACAGCAATTCTACAGAGAGAGAGAGCAACGGGAGGCTAAATTCAGTGTAGGAGGGGGGCATGAGTTGTTTCGCAAACACTTAGATAAGCTTGCTCCTTCGGACATTCGTAAATTGCACTTAGAAGACCCGGAGGTTCTTGAATGTGGTACCTGTGTTGTCGAGTTGGAGGAGGACAGTGATGCACAGTCGGGAGATTTTTACAAGTATCCCCTGCCCATCATGGAGGTAGCAACAAGGTACCCTGACGCGTACCCTATGAGAAATGGGTCAGCGAAGACGGTGGTCCGAAACTTGCTAGTGTATTTTTCCCGGTATGGTTACCCGCAGGTAATTCAGTCAGACCAGGGATCCAACTTCACTTCTAGCCTCTTTGTTCAAGCAATGCCGCAGCATGGGATTGTTACGGTTGTGTCATCTGCGTATCATCCGGAGAGCCAGGGTGTGTTAGAGCGATGGCACTCAGCCTTGGAATCTGTGCTTCGTTGTTGTTGCTTTGAGAGTGGGAATGGTTGGGATCTTGGCCTGCCATGTGTTTTATTTGCTGCATGGGAGGTACCTGGGGAAAGTTTGGGATTCAGCCCTAATGAGCTCGTCTTGGACACCGTGTTAGAGGGCCTCTCCATATGGTTGAAGAAATATGGGAGGGCGCAGAAAAACCTTGTTCTAGGCTCAAGTATGTCCTCGACAGTCGAGAACGGATGTTGCGCAGTCTGGAGTTGGCTGGCCGTAATTTGACTAGCTCTCAGGCCCTCATGAAGGACAGGTACGACCTCAAGGTTAAACTCAGGGAGTTTCACGTGGGTCAGGTGTTGATTCTACTGCCCCTTGTAGGTCAACCCTTATCCGCGAAGTACACTGGTCCTTATAGGGTGGTTGAGAGGCTATCGGACCTGGATATTTGGTAGCCACTCCAGACAGACGAAAGCGCAATCAGTTATGTCACGTTAATCTCATGAAGGAGTATGTGAGCCTCTCACTGTGCCTGTGATGATGTTTAGCAGTCAAGGTGGAGAAGGAGAATGGGACAGTCAAGCTCAGGTGGAGGATAACTGGAAGGATAAGAAATTCAAATGCGCGCCTGAGTGTGAGAAGGCGTTTGGAGTAGTAAAACACCTGTGGTGCACTCACCCGATCCTCAGGGCCCCTGACTTTAGCCTACCTTTCCAACTAGCAACGGATGCTAGTGGTGTGGGGGCTGGTGCCGTCCTTGTGGAAAAGGACGATGATGGGCTGGAGCATCCTGTTAGTTTCTGCTCGGAGAAGTTCAATTCAGCCCAGGGGAGCTGATCTGTTGTCGAGAGGGAGCTGCTGGCAGTTGTGCTTGCACTGAGGCATTTCGAGGTCTATGTTCCAGCCTATGGTCCGGTCGTTGTAGTTTACACAGATCATCACCCTCTCAAGTTCTTGGACCAGTTTCACAATCGGAATATGAGGCTGACCAGGTGGTCACTAAGGTTACTGGTATATAACCTGGACATACGCCATATTGCCGGTTGTGACAAAGTGGTTGCAGATTGTCTTTCAAGGGTGTATGATCCTGGGTAGATTGACACACGGGTAGCCTCCTGCTTTAGTTTGAATAGTATTTTGCGCTTGGTGCTTGTTGGCTCACGGTTGTAGCCCAGCGTATTGGGTCGTAAAGCAGGAGTTGAGCGTTTGGTATAGAAGAAAAAACTAGGCTTGCCCCTATAGTGCAGCCGAAATAAACAAATTAAAAACATAAAAATCAAATAAAAACTCTTTCTTTGGTAGTTGAATTTTTTCAGTATGTTATAGCAGTAATTCTGAGTTGCACTCCTCTCAGAATGCTGGGCTAGAGAAGCTCGCTCTTGAGGAGCATAACTACATATGATTTAACCTATTGTGTTGGGGAGGGTTATAATTTTGTAAAATGTTTTGTTGAGAGCTGTGCCAGATATTTTACTGCCGCTGGGTGATGGGAAGTAGAGATATAGCATGGGTTCTAACAATCAGATTTTTGTGAGCCTTGGGCCTCTGAGAAAAATCTTGGGGGGGGGTGTGACGTTAACCACTCCGTTAGAACCGCATGGCTTGTCCTACAGTGACTCGCTAGGATCGCCAGGGCAGTGGATGTGGCTACAGTTGATGTATTGTTGTGTGCTTTATTTCATATGAAAGCTCGTGTCATGGGCAGTCCAGAAAGGCTCTTTGTTTTCACCCATGTCAAGGCTCTATATATTTAATTGCAAAGTATATGTTTTATCATTAAGTAGTAATGATAGGATTTGAGAGAGAGAGAGAGAGAGTAGAACAGAGTGTGGGGAGGCGCGCAGTGTTTTGCTATACTCGATGACGTCATAGCTGGCTGGCCTCGTGGGGATTCGTTGAAGGAGTTTTTTACCATGTTTGGTGACGTCATGTTTAGCTAGCTTCTTTAGCATTGGCTAGAGGACTTGTTACCGCTTTCCCACGCAGTTCGAACTAGTGCTAGTATATATACTGCTCTCTGGCCACTCTCTCCCTCAGATCTGGTTTCTAGAATGCATCCCTCTTATCCCTTTGGTACCTTTCCCCCTCACTGCACCTGAGAACCTTTTCCTCTGCCTATCTCTCTCATTTTCCATATCTTTCACCACCTTTTATTAATATTATACCCCCTCTGGTTAACTCTGCATAATCAGCTTAATGCTGGCCAGTTATATTGTGCATTAAGATCTGATATAACCCATGTATGTTAGTTGTTAAGATAAGTTGATCACGAAGCATTGGTTGGCATTCATATTGTTCAGTACTGCTTCCTGTAATTATTAGTGTTCTGCTGGATTAGATAATGCTAGACTAGGAGTCTGATACTATAATGTATTGTTTCCGATGGGTGCTGGCTTTAGTTAAAAGCTGCACGACATACCTGAGAACTGGAGTTGATTGGGTAAATTCTAGTCTGTGTGCCATTGAGAGTAGAGCATGTACGAATGAGGGCTTTTTGCCTATACCATTCTGCACTGTTCTAGGCTCGGTTGTTTGACTTTGAGGTACGCCAGGAGAACGCTTAATACTTCGGTCTTAAGGTTTCTCAAGAGAGTTACCCTTCCCTATAACGTAATATTTGACGCACAGACTTGAGATTTGCACTAGGCTATGCGGCATGCCATGCACACCAGTATCTCGTATCATTGACTCTAGCTAGACTTTATCAGTCATAGTAGACATTAAGTATATTAAACCAATTACTCTTTTTATGCATACCCGTTTATGATTACACAAGCATTTCGCAGCCTAGTTTGATGTATTGAGACACAAACGACTTAGGCTCTTTTTGTTGATAGGAATACTGCATTGTCGTGGCGATTATTATTATTGTTGTGGTGTTTAGGATATTCTTGGCTCCGACTGCATTATATCTCCTGCCTTTTTGTGTGCATAGCCTGCACGAGCATTGTTCCACTGCCTGCCTTTTTGGGTTCCATTTCCGATTCGAGCATCTTGATAGCATCTAACATTTAAAGAAGATTCCTTGTTGGTGTTGAAGGACTTTAGTGCACTTTCTTTCATGCAGGAGTGCCTGACATTTATTGATTAAAGTAACGTAAGCTGTAACTTCCCTTACCACCTTACTTTGCATACCCTAACCAAGCACCTTTGGTTATAGGTAGTAATAGGCTGTCTTCACATAACATTAAGCCTAGAGTAGACGCACATTTATTGAGAGTTTGATAACCTATTATTGCATATAGGACTCTGGAGAGTATTTGTGTTCTTTGTTCACTGGGAATATACATCAGAGGTTGGATCTAGCGCTTTCCGTTGTAGCATTTATGCCATTACTAGTCCAATGAATAAGAGCCCTGATATATTTAAACCTCAGTCGTAACAATTATCACTACAACTATCATCATTGCTTGTCACCATCATCACTACTATTATGACCATCATGACTACTACTAGTACTGTCACCACCATATCTACTACTGTCATCATCATTACTACCATCATCATCACTGCTGTCATCATTACTACAACTACAACCATCATCACTACTATTATCACCATTATCACTACTACTGTCACCATCGTCACTACCATCATCACTACTGTTATCATTATCACTACAACTATCATCACTACTATTATGACCATCACTACTACTAGTACTGTCACCCATCATATCTACTACCATCATCATCACTACTGTCATCATCATCAATACAACTACAACCATCAACATTACTATTATCACCATCAATCCCACTATTACTACCATTACTTCTAATGTCAACTAAACTAACTTAACCTAGCAAATGCGGAAGGAGATGTTTTCAGCGCCAGAACGATGGTCATCATTGCTGGGGGGGGGGAGGGGGGGGGGTTAAAACCATATTTTGGATCTAAAATCATAACTATTGCACAAATTCAAAAAAATCTTTTTTGACTGACGTTCGCATTCACCCAACAAATGTTTGTGTGAAGTTTGGTGAAAATCCATCCAACGGTCCAGGAGGAGTTTTGGAACAGACGGACGACGACGACAGATTTTTTTTTCGGTGGTACCCACTGTACGGGGACCGATACCAAACTCTGCTTACACAAAGTTGATGATGACAGTAGTGATGATGGTGACAGTGTTAGTGGTGATGGTGAAAGCTTTAGTGATGATGACAGTAGTAGTGATGATGAGAATAGTAGTGATGATGGTAAGAGTAGTAGTGATGACTATAATTGTAGTAGTTTTGATGATAGTAATGGTGATAGTGACTAATAGTGATGATGGTAACCTATCGCAGAGTTGGGCATGCCGTTTTTATTTTGGGCAAAACGGCATGTCTACTTTATTTTTATATATTCCAAATTGATCCCTCTCGGGCATAGACTGAGAGCCTGTATATTCAACCGTTCAACACAGTTAAGCCTGTGAGGTCTTGTTCCAGTCTTGGGAGTGAAACGTGTGAAGCACTTAGAGCTGGGTTGCCGGCTCACGACTCAAAGCAGCCCCATCTCTGGAGCTGCTTTGCCTTTGTACTTCACTGTCTCACCCTCAAGACTCGGACCCTCACTCTCAGAACTCACTAGGCGTTGCCCCCCTGTAGCATATTTTGAATATGGGAATATTCATACAGTGCTATTTAATCAGGGAACAATGAGGGTATTTTATTGGCGTTTCGGTGGGCTTTGTGGTAAGGCACTGATACTAGTTACAGCACAACCTCCGTCCCAATAAAGTAGACGTGCCGTTTTGCCAAAATCAAAACGGCATACCCAACTTTGCGATGGGTTACCATCATCACTACTAATACCATCATCAATCACAATCACCATCATCACTACTACTTCCACGATCATCACTACAACTGCCACAATCATCACGACTACTGTCATCATCACCAGTACTATGATCATCATCACTACTACAAATACAATCATCACTACTACTCTCACCATCATCACTACTACTGTCACCATTGTCACTACCATCTTAATCACTACTAGCATCATTGATACTACAACTATCAACCATCATTACTACTATCATCACCACCATCTTACAATCATCATTACTACATTTAACATCATCGCTACTACTAAAACCATCATCATTACTTCTGTCACAAGTATTACCATCATGTATCCTACTATCACCATCATCACTACTACTGCCATCATCACCATCACTATTACTATGATCTTCATCATCACAACTATTGTCATCATCATTACAACTTTCACCATCATCACTACTACTCACCATCATCACTAATACTCACACCATCGTCACTACCATCATCACTAATGTCATCATTATCACTACAACTATCATCATTACTTATCACCATCATCACTACCATTATGACCATCATCACTACTACTAGTATTGTCACCATCATATCTACTACTGTCATCATCATCACTACTGTCATCATCATCAATACAAATACAACCATCATAACTACATCACCATCAATCCCACTATTACTACCATCACTTCTAATGCCAACTAAACTAACTTAACCTAGCAAATACGGAGCGAGAAGTTTTCGCCCCCAGAACGCCATCATTGGTAGGTGGGTGTGGGTGTGGGGGTGGGGGGGGTAAAACCATATTATGGACCTAAAATCATAACTATTGCACAAATTTAAAAAATATTGTTTTACTGACGTTCGCATTCACCCAACAGTTGTTCGTGAGTAAACGTGCCGTTTTGCCCAAAATCAAAACGGCATACCCAACTCTGTGATGGGTTACCATCATCACTACTAATACCATCATCAATCACAATCACCATCATCACTACTACTGCCATCATCGTTACAACTACCACAATCATCACGACTACTGTCATCATCGCTAATACTCACACCATCGTCATTACCATCATCACTACTGTCATTATTATCACTACAACTATCATCATTACTTGTCACCATCATCACTACTATGATGCCCAGCATCACTACTACTAGTACTGTCACCATCATATCTAGTACTGTCATCATCATCACTACTGTTATCATCATCAATACAACTACAACCATCATCATTACTATTATCACCATCATCACTACTATCACCATCAATCCCACTATTACTACCATCACTTCTAATGCCAACTAAACTAACTTAACCTAGCAAATGCATAGCAAGATGTTTTCGCCCCCAGAACGAATGCATTCTTAGTGTGTGAGCCCCTTTGGGGCTCACACACTAAGATCGCCATCATTGCTGGGGGGGGGGCGTAAAACCATATTTTCGACCTAAAATCATAACTATTGCTTAAATTCAAAACATCTTTTTTGACTGACGTTCGCATTCACGCAACAATGTTTTTAATGTTTTTGTGAAATTTGGTGAAAATCCGTCTAACGGTCTAGGAGGAGTTTCGGGACTCCAACAGCTTCCTCTCTCTCCAACACCCCTTCTCCCCTCTCTACACGCTTTAGAAAAATAGGAAAAGTAGAATGTAAATACGAGGTGCCGTTGTAAAGGCTTATCCCTCAATACTTCATCTGATCTGATCTGGGACAGACGGACGACTACGACAATAACAACAACAACAACGATGACATAATTTTTTCCCGGTGGTACCCACTATACCATATTTTTGACCTAAAATCATAACTATTGCACAAATTCAATTTTTATTTTTTTACTGACGTTCGCATTCACCCAATAGATGTTCGTGAGTAGACGTGCCGTTTTGCCCAAAATAAAAACGGCATACCCAACTCTGCGATGGGTTCCCATCATCACTACTGATACCATCATCACTACTACTGCCATCATCGTTACAACTACCACAATCATCACGACTACTGTCATCATCACTAATACTCACACCATCGTCATTACCATCATTACTACTGTCATTATTATCACTACAACTATCATCATTACTTGTCACCATCATCACTACTATTATGACCATCATCACTACTACTAGTACTGTCACCATCATATCTACTACTGTCTCCATCATATCTACTACTGTCATCATCATCAATACAACTACAACCATCATCACTACTATTATCACCATCATCATTTAACCTAAGAAGTGCGCATGGGGGTAATTAGAAACGTCCCCCTGTGCTGACGTATTTGAGCTGTGTCCATCACTAAAATATTCATTTTACCATAAATAGCATTAATACTTATCCATACCATATGAGGGTGATTATAAAGGTATTAACCTGAAACAACAATAAAACAAGTGAAAACAGCGTTTTGATGGTCAAAGTCAGAGATATAGGCCGCGAGTTATATAATGTATGGGTGAGGCAACCTGCTTTCCCGCCAATTTCCCCCAAAGCCACTGAGACACTGTCGATCGATATTCTCTCTCTCTCTTGCACTCGCTTGCTAACACTGATGACAATGCCCTGCTTGCAACTCGCTAATGTTAGCACGAAAATATACCTCAGAATAAGGGAATAACAGGGAAAATAGGTGATAACTGAAGGAGGGGAGGAAAGTGGGGAAGGAGGGGAGGTAGAGGAGTGATATTTTGCATGGCCCAGGGGCCCAAAAAAAATAAAAAAACAAACAATTTATTTTTATTTTTTTTTTATGTTTATTTCACCACTTAAGTCGTATTATAAAGCTGGACTATGTGGCGGCGCTCGACATAACTCGAGTGGCAATTTCAGCACGTAATTGAGAGATAGACAAGTGTGGCAGGAGACTGGCGAGCGTAGACTGCTCCAGACACCGCGGCGAACCTACTGACACAAATCTCAGCTCCCTCCTCCCTCTCTCACTCGATACTCATATGTACCGAAGTACCGAATTACTGCTTTTTGCACTGCGTTGCACGGTTATTGCAAGAAAACTATCCATCATACAAGGATCGTTATGGTGTCATTCGAAAGCTCTGTTTATGCCCTTTCAGGGATAGATACTTGTTTTACGTTCTGGGTCTTATTTGTGAAAATGATCACGTAAACAGCCCTATTTTGGCTAAAAACACCCCGCTGGGCGGTACACATAAATAAACCGCATAGGCCGCTCGTAAGGTGTTAAAGTTGATTTTTTTTTCTTCTGACTCTTAAAGAGTCTTCCCGCAGTCCGCCGGGGGAACTCTTAAGAGTCTTCCGGCAGTTCCCGGGTTAAGTGCATTCATTTATCTTTTCCCCCTAGATATATTCTTGACTTTTTCTCCTCAGAGTGATTTTACTTTAAGCTAAGGGTGGTATTTGTACAAACTAACCTAGCCTAACCCAACCTGCCAAGCTTTTAACCTAATCCAAACCTAGCCTAGCCTATAGCCAGCCAATCTGTTGTTCTTATTAACTTTAGTAGATATTGTATTTAGTATCCTACTGTAGCTATATATATCTGTAATTTTAGTTGTTGCTTGCACGATCTTGTAGTAACCTTTGACTGATACATTTTTTTTTTTTATCTAAAAAGAGTAGGCTACTGCTTTACTAGGCTACAGTGACACCAGGGCCATCTGTTGATACAGTATATTAACCCCTTGTGTGCAGTCACACTTTATTTTTATATAATCTCTATTTGGTGAATTGTATATTTAGTTACATATTCTGTTATATATATATTTGTTTAAGGTTAGGTTATCACACCTGGTAGCCTATTTCTGCGTATTTCAATTTTATTATTTTCGGTTAGGCTATTCAACGCTGGTAGCCTATTGGTGAGTATTTCAATTTTTTAAAAACTTTTTGTTAGGCTATCGCCCCTGGAAGCCTAATTCTGCGCATCTCAAATGTTTTGTTTTCGGTTAGGCTATCACCCCTGATAACCTATTTTTGTGTATTTCAACTTATTTGTTTTCGGTTGAAGTGATTGAAGTGTTTCTAAAGTGAGTGAAGTGTTTTAAAGTGAGTGAAGTGTTTTAAAGTGAGTTAAGTGTTTTAAAGTGAGTGAAGTGATCTGAAGAAACTGACTGTTACCATGCCTCGCACTTGTACGAACTGCGCCGGTAGGTTTGGTGAGTCCATGTTTGTTACTGTCGATCTTCAAGTCTGCCGTCTCTGCCAGCAACGAGAGAATTTGACAGTGAAATTAGATGTTGCCTACAACAAGATCAACGTCCTCACCATGAAGCTGGAATCACTCCAAAAGTTTGTAACACTCAACGTTGGAGTACCACAAACTTCAATTGTCACCGCAACTCCAGCAGCCACCAACGCCCCAGCGTCAACTGCCAACAATTCACCGCCTGCAGTAGCCATTTTATCTGATGGTTCCGATACTCAAGAAACAAATAGTAACTCTCTTCCCCCTCAAAACAACTTCCGTGTCGTGAGGAACAACGTTTGCCCCAAGACCAGGAAACCCATACCGATTACCGAGTGTCAAAACCGCTTCCAGATAGTCGCAGACTCAGATGACGAAGCGGAAATAGAAGAAGTCCGGCTCGTGGGAGACTCGATGATACGTGGTCAGCTCACAGAGTTTTGCGCCAGAGCACCTAAGACCAGGAAGCGTTTTTGTATCCCTGGTGGTGGTGTGGACGACGTAGTTGCTGCAGTTGACGAAGTATCTAAGCTGGCCCCTGCTAATACAATGTATGTCATCCACGTTGGATTCCAACGATGTACAGCGAACCCGGTCGGAAGATTTGCTTTTAAATACCAGCAGCTGATCAAGTCGTTTAAGGAGAAGTCATCAAGGATCATCGTCTCAGGAATCGTCCCCCGGCTTGGTGTAGAGAGCCGATTTTACAACATAGCCACCAGCACAAATCGTTGTCTAGCAAACCTCTGCAGGAAGGAAAACGTGGGATTCGTCGACACCTGGGACAATTTCTACTACGATGACTATTTGTTTTCGGACGATGGAGTTCATCTGAACCAGGTGGGAGCAGCACGTTTTGGGCGTCTTCTCAACGATGCGGTGGAAGGATTTTCGGAGAAGAAATCGACTCAGCACAGGACAACCAGGAAGGAGGACCGAAGACAGCGAGGGCGGCAACCTGCGAAGGAATTAAATGCTAATCTGTCAAGAACCGCGAATTTGGATAAAGCTCCACCAACACGACCCAAATTCAAAACCGCCAGGGATAAGGACCGAGGACCGATGTCAGCCATGAATGTAAATGTAGATCCGACCAGAACCAAAAATTTGATTAAAGAACGTTCTGTGAGTTCTAAAACCGCAACTTTAAAGGTTTTCTATGCAAACGCTCGTAGAATACACAATAAATTTTCAGATTTAGCGGAACTAGTGTTTACTGAAAATTATGATGTGATTGGTATAACAGAATCTTGGCTCAATACAGTAGATAGAGACTTTTTAGCAGAGTATTCACTTCCCGATTATGTAATGTTTGAGAAAAGCCGAATAAATAAAAATGGAGGTGGCGATTTATTTTATATCAAAGAAAGTCTTAACCCGACCCTCATGTCAAAACCTCAAATTGTGAACGTCGACACTTCTTTTGTGCTAATAAAGAATAATAAAGGTACACAAATAATACTTCCATTAATATACAGACCTCCAGCTCAATCAGTGCAAACTGACCGAGAAATTTATGAACAAATTGCAGATGTAAGTAACTCACAAGATACCGTATTTTTTGGCGACTTTAATTTACCTGTGACCAAGTGGGGCGATACTCTTACTTCACACTCCGGACATGACTTGTATACGAACTTGCAAGAGAGTTCGCTTTATCAATTTGTTCGAACACCGACCCGTGGTAATAACGTTCTTGACATTGTACTTGCAACAAAAGAAGAATTAATAGAGAATTTGAATGTTGGTGATGAATTCAGTAACAGCGACCATCATACGATAACTTTCACTTTAAACTTTACTAGTACGAACCAAATAGTAGCATCGAAAAAGTCCCTAATTTCAAGAAAGCAAACTTTCATAAACTTAGAGCTATGTTTAAAGAAACTGACTGAGCTTTTTAATTAACAATAACAACATAAATACATCTTGGAAGTTATTCGAAACCACTTACCTAAAAGCAGTGCAAGACTGCATACCATCGAAAATACGGCGTCCAGGCCATAATAATAAGCCCAAATGGTGGAATAAAGATATTTCAAACTGCCTGCTTGCTAAAAAAATTGCTAATGATAGATTAAAATCCTCACAAAATGACGAAGAACGGGTGCAATTTGTAGAGCTACGACGCAAAGCCAAAAAGTTAATTAAGCAAAGTAAAAAGACCCTAGAGTTACATATTGCGAATCAAAGTAAAACAAACCCGAAAGAATTCTATAGTTATATCAGAAAGAAAAAAGTAGTTACTTCAACTGTTGGACCGTTAGTCGATGAAAATGGAGAATACACCAAAGACGAAGTACAAATGAGTAATGCCCTCAATACCTTCTTTGCATCAGTTTTTACAACAGAAGACCTCAGTGATATCCCTACACCATCGCTGATTCAGATTGATAATTCAGATGTTCTAAGCAATATCACCGTTACAGAGAGAGAAGTATTGAATTGTTTAGATAAACTCAAGGTAAATAAAATGCCTGGACCTGATACAATCTCGCCTAGATTCTAAAGGAAGCTAAGGATGAGCTCTCCAAACCACTGACATTACTATTCAATAAATCCTTGCAGTCTGGAACTATGCCTGATCAGTGGAAGATAGCCAACGTAACACCGATATTAAAAAAAGGCAGCAAATCCCTACCCAGTAACTATCGTCCAATTAGCTTAACCTCAGTTGTATGTAAAATGCGAGAAACGGTCATAAGAGACAGACTCGTATATCACTTAGAGGAAAATAACATACTTAAAGATGCTCAACACGGCTTTCGTAAAAAAAACGTTCCTGTTTAACAAACCTCTTAGACTTCTTCCACGATATCCTCAACCTCTACGATGAGAGTAAAGCTGTAGATATTATATACCTTGATTTTCAAAAGGCCTTTGACAAAGTTCCCCACAAACGTTTACTGCTAAAACTAAAAGCGCATGGAATACAAGACGGTGTGTTGAAATGGATAGAAAATTGGGTCAGCGACAGAAAGCAAAGAGTAGTCATAAACGGTAAGGCATCTAAATGGACCAATGTAAGTAGCGGGGTACCCCAGGGATCGGTACTAGGACCAATTCTCTTTCTAATTTACATCAACGACATAGATGAGGGTCTCACCTGTACAATCTCAAAATTTGCTGACGATACAAAAATTGCAAATAGCGTACTCTCAAAAGATCAAGTTGACGATATGCAACACAATCTAGATAAATTGTCACATTGGGCCCAAATTTGGCAAATGAGCTTCAACGCGGATAAATGTAAAGTACTACATATCGGATACCTAAATGAGAAAGCAAACTATTCGATGAATGGCACTCAGCTTAAGAATGTAAACAGAGAAACCGATCTGGGAGTAACAATATCGAGTAACCTAAAATCGAGTCAACAATATTCAGAAGTTGTTAAGAAGGCAAACAAAATAATTGGCTTTATAGGCAGGTCATTTGAGCATAAATCCAAAGAAGTTATCCTAACCCTTTACAATTCCTTAGTCCGCCCTCTTCTGGAATACTGCATTCAATGCTGGTGCCCTTATTACCAAAAAGACATAAACAAGCTAGAACGAGTTTCAACGTAGAGTTACCAAAATGATACCTAGCCTAAAGAACAAACCATACGAAGAGCGTCTTAGAAAATTAAATCTATTTCCTTTAACCCACCGCAGATTAAGAGGTGACTTAATTCAAGTGTTCAAAATCATCAAAGGCATCGACAATATGAACTGTAGTAAGTACTTCACTATCGACCAATCTAATTACACGCGGGGAAAACGGTTGCAAAATTATTGGTAAATCTTTTAACTCACACGAATCTAAGAATTTCTTCTTCAATCGAGTTGTCAACTTGTGGAATGGGCTTCCCCCGAGACGTTATAGGCTGCAGCACCGTTGATTCATTTAAACTCCGCCTAGACAAATATCTCGCATCAAACCCGCGACTGACTGCGTTTGTAAATGAATAACTTTATTTTATCCTCACCTCAGTTACTAACCCATATGTCCCCTACTAACTTCCTAGTCCTGCCACGGACAATAGTTCCAGGGCAGTAGTTCCCTTTCCAATGTTCACTTACCCACTCTAAACCACTGTTTGGACACTTGATCCTCAGTGTTTTGGAGGACAAGCAGCCTAGAAAGGTCACTAGACCTGTTGTTGCTTGATTTCCTTTGTACTACTATCACCATCAATCCCACTCTTACTACCATCACTTCTAATGCCAACTAAACTAACTTAACCTAGCAAATGCATAGAGAGATGTTTTCGCCCCCAGAACGAATGCGTTCTTAGTGTGTGAGCCCCTTTGGGGCTCACACAATAAGATTGCCATCATTGCTGGGTGTGGGGGGGGGGGGGGCCTAAAACCATATTTTGGACCTAAAATCATAACTATTGCATAAATTCAAAACATCTTTTTTGACTGACGTTCGCATTCACGCAACAAATGTTCGTGTGAAATTTGGTGAAAATCTGTCTAACGGTCTAGGAGGAGTTTCGGGACTCCAACAGCTTCCTCTCTCTCCAACACCCCTTCTCCCCTCTCTACACGCTTCAGAAAAATAGGAAAAGTAGAATGTAAATACGAGGTGCCGTTGTAAAGGCTTATCCCTCAATACTTCATCTGATCTGATCTGGGACAGACGGACGACACGACAACGACAATAAACACAACAACGATAACAGATTTTTTTTTTCCGGTGGTACCCACTATACCATATTTTTGACCTAAAATCATAACTATTGCACATATTATTATTTTTTTTTTTTACTCATGTTCGCATTCACCCAATAGATGTTCGTGAGTAGACGTGCCGTTTTGCCCAAAATCAAAACGGCATACCCAACTCTGCGATGGGTTACCATCATCAATCACAATCACCATCATCACTACTACTGCCATCATCGTTACAACTACCACAATCATCACGACTACTGTCATCATCACTAATACTCACACCATCGTCATTACCATCATTACTACTGTCATTATTATCACTACAACTATCATTATTACTTGTCACCATCATCACTACTATTATGACCATGATCACTACTACTACTACTGTCACCATCATATCTACTACTGTCATCATCATCACTACTGTTATCATCATCAATATTCACTATTCATCACTACTATTATCACCATCATCACTACTATCACCATCAATCCCACTATTACTACCATCACTTCTAATGCAAACTAAACTAACTTAACCTAGCAAATGCGCAGCGAAATGTTTTCGCCCCCAGAACGAATGCATTCTTAGTGTGTGAGCCCCAGATCGCCATCATTGCTGGGTGGGGGGTGGAGGGGGGTTCCAGGAAGGGGGAGGAGGGGTAAAACCATATTTTGGACCTAAAATCATAACTATTGCATAAATTCAAAACATCTTTTTTGGCTGACGTTCGCATTCACGCAACAAATGTGTGTGTGAAACTTGGTGAAAATTCGTCCAACGGTCTAGGAGGAGTTTCGGAACTCCAACAGTTTCCTCTCTCTCCAACGCTCCCCTCTCTACACGCTTCAGAAAAATAGGAAAAGTAGAATGTAAATACGAGGTGCTGTTGTAAAGGCTTATCCCTCAATACTTCATCTGATCTGATCTGGGACAGACGGACGACTACGACAATAACAACAACAACAACGATGACAGATTTTTTTTTTCCGGTGGTACCCACTGTACGGGGGGGGGGGGGGGGAAGGGGGGCGATACCAAACTCTGCTTACGCAGAGTTGATAATATCTTCCCATTGATACATCAGGATTCGAATCCGGGTCCATTGGATTACCAGTCCAGTAGCAAGACCACTCCACCACATCTCCCCAATAGACAGGTGCCCCACACTCTCCGCAAGGGAGGACGTATACACTGAGAAAGCTATGAAGAACACTACTTATTGTAATACAGTAGCTGTAGAAGAGTGAGAGAGATGCAACATTGTGGTGTGTAGAGATAAATTGTAGGGAATTAGTAAGAGGAAGTGAGTTGGTGAGACAAAATGCTATTGACTTTACCCTTTCAAGAAGTACGGTATGGGTTGGTCCTCCCCAGACATGCGGACAATACTCGATACATGGCAGCAATGTGCCCCTATGCAGAACAAGAAAGTGTGCGAGTGTGAAGAACCCACAGAGACGGTTGAGCACATCAAATTTCTGGAAAGCTGTTCTAGCAAGAGTGGTAATATGATCTTTCCAAGAAAGGCCATAAGAAAAAGAAACACCAAGAATACTGAAAGAAGATAAAGGGTTGATTTGAGTATTGTTGAAGTTTAAGGGGAAGATCTGTTGAAGTTGTTTTACTGCTATATAAGTCGAGAAATTGGGATTTGGAAGCATTAAATGTAACAAAATTATCTCTGCCTCAATTGGAAATAGTTAATAGATTAGATGGGTGTGCTATGGCTTTATCACATGAGTTTTGGAGTGATTGCATGCTGGATCATTGTGGAGACTAGTTGAATATAGTGTAAGGTAGAGTCATCATCATATGAGTGGATAGGACTAGAGGTACAATTATGATCATTAATGAATATTAGAAAGAGAACTGGAGATAGAACAGAACCCTGAGGAACATCAGAGTTGATATAAGCAGTGGCAGTCCACAACCACAGCTATGGAACAGCCAGAAAGAAAATTAGAGACAAAGTCACAGATGGAGGGAAGTTTGGAAATTATAAATTTGTTTTACAGTCGTAGAACAAGCTTGAGTATTTTTGAGGTGATGGTAATCTACTAATTGTGTTCATCCCCTAGACTTTCCTATTTAAGCTAAAATGTGTAATATCCCGGTATATATGAGAAATTTCCAAAACCGTCACATAGTAAAGTACCGGTATATTTATTATTGCTTGGTCTATTCATTCTGAAATTTATGAAAGGTATTTATGAAACACCCTGTATATATAGTTATATATATATATATATATATATATATATATATATATATATATATATATATATATATACCGGTATATATATATATATATATATATATATATATATATAACTATAACTATATATACAGGGTGTTTCATAAACTGTATATATAGTTATAGTTATAGTTATATATATATATATATATATATATATATATATATATATATTTATATATATATATATATATATATATATATATATATATATATACAGTATATATATATACTGGTATATATATATATATATATATATATACAGTATATATATATACGGTATATATATATACAGTATATATCATATTATTTAGTTTTGCAAATGTTATTGTGCTATCATATCTTTAATAAACACGCTTGTCAGGAGAATACAATTTAATGATACTCCGTCAACAGTCAGGCAATCATCGACTTCACATTTATTTAACATTCAGGTAATATATCTACATAATGTTGTTCTCACAGAATTAAATCAATATTCGAGGTCACTTAATAAGTGTTCTTTGTTTTAAATTAAATAAATTATATATCATCATGATGTAAATTAACTCGAGAAAACATTCGTCAATCAATTGGGCCAACATAATTTTATTGTAGCGATAGCAGACGATGTGATGAAACTTTACTAATTAAACCGGTATTAAAACACACTGTTCCTTCCTTACATATCGATTCATCTCCTGTGCATGTTCCTTTTCGACCTTTAAAACTTTTGTCTTAATCTTCATCATATTAAAATTGGATATCGTGTAATAACCTTTAACAATGACCTCTGGGCTTAGTCATATTTCTTATCGAAGTTTTAAGTGCCCTGACAAACTTAAGTCAAGAGGATCTGAACTCTAAATTCTTATCTCCCTCAAGATTAGCTATCAAAATGACCTCTAAAAATAAGATTGTATTTCTGTTGTTGGTGTGTATGTTAGAGATGAAATGTCATTGTTACTGCACAACCAAACAATATATACTGTATATATATATATATATATATATATATATATATATATATATATATATAAATATATACTGTATATATATATATATATATATATATATATATATATATATATATGTTAGTAAAGCCAGGTAATAAATTGTCTTTAATACATACGAGGTTGAAAGAAATGGCAATTTCTGCGTTGGAAATTTTATTATTCAAAGTTTCCAGGTCTCTGATGAGTTTTCGCTGGGTGGCAGGAAGTAGATGAATGAGATGAGCAAAATTCATGGTGGTACAGGGTTACATAAATGTACATGATGATACAGGATATACGATGCATTTCACTGGACAACCAGCATTATCAAGTATGAATAGAATGATATAAAAGGTAAACAGGAAGGGTATATATTATTATAGAGGGTGGAGGATCAGAAGAGGCGAAAATCAGGGGGCAAAAGTCTCCTATTGGTGGAGGGGTATTCTAGGAGTGCAAAAGGGGGAACCGCTTCACGCAGGCGCACTGGATGCGGGATGGTGTTGGTCGGTTGGCGGGGTCAAAGCTGATTGGCTGCGTGTCGAGGGGCGTGGCCTAAGTTGCGTGGTACGTGTGGCGCCGGTAGAAGACGAAGCTGAAGGAGGTAGCGCGGGGGGCTGCGTCAAGGGCACCGGGGGGCGTTAGGTCCTGTAGGGTAGTGCCTTTTGGCAGAAGGAAGGATCTGAAGGTCTAGAGTTTGGTTGTTGATGTTAGGATGTAAGGCTTGGATATATAACGCTTCGAGTATAGGTAATCTCCTTGGGTCACTTTCTTTATCGAGTATGGTGGTGTGTTTCTCTAACTCGTTGCGTGTGAGGTGGGGGTGGTTGGGGGTGAGATTGTGGTCTTTGATGGCTCCAGCCTGAAGGTGAAGAGTTAACCGACGTGAAAGACGAGTCTGCGTCATGCCAATATAGGAATGAGGTCCACAGTCCTCATAATTACAGATATGTTGGTAAATGACGTGATCGTCGGTCATCGGGCTCTTTATCTTGGTGGAAGCTGGTTTGTTGCGGAGAACGAGGTTGGAGGTTTTGGGGGATTAGTAATAAATTATTAATTTGATTTTGTTTTCCGGGTTGGTTGGGTGGACATGCTTGGAGATTATTTCTTTTAAGACGGCCTCGTCATTTTTGTGTTCAGAGGACATGTAATTGCGGTAGAAGATCTTAATTTCATTGGGGGGTCAATGTTGGGAGGGCTTTGGGTGTACCATTTTTCAAGATGGTGGTTGATGGTGCTGGAGATGTCGGAGTTGGAGTATCCATTATTCACTAAAAACTTGGGATAGTCTTTCTAGTTCCAGGTGGGTGTCGGCCCAGGTAGAGCAGTGCGTGAGGGCTCTCCTTACATAGGCGGAGATGGAGGATATAAGATAACGGTGGGGGCATTCACTATCGCCGTTGAGGCATTGTCCCGTGTTAGTTGGTTTAGTGTCGACGGTGGTTTTGAACCCATGGTTGTTCAGAGCTACGAGGATGTCGAGGAAGGGGAGTTGTCCATTGTTTGATTTTTCAAAGGTGAAGTTAAGTCCGGAGGAGGTCATGAAGCGACGCTGGAGTTCCTGTAGTTCGTGGAGGTCCTTGATTTGCACGAAGATGTCATTCACGTATCTACAGTAGACGGCGGGTCGTTGGGCAGCTAGGAGCTCTTCCTCGATGGTACAAATCGATGGTACCATCGAGGAAGAGCTCCTCCGGACTTAACTTCACCTTTGAAAAATCAAACAATGGACAACTCCCCTTCCTCGACATCCTCGTAGCTCTGAACGACCATGGGTTCAAAACCACTGTCTACACTAAACCAACTAACACAGGACAATGCCTCAACGGCGATAGTGAATGCCCCCGCCGTTATCTTCTATCCTCCATCTCCGCCTATGTAAGGAGAGCCCTCACGCACTGCTCTACCTGGGCCGACACCCACCAGGAACTAGAAAGACTATCCCAAGTTTTAGTGAATAATGGATACTCCAACTCCGACATCTCCAGCACCATCAACCACCATCTTGAAAAATGGTACACCCAAAGCCCTCCCAACATTGACCCCCCCAATGAAATTAAGATCTTCTACCGCAATTACATATCCTCTGAACACAAAAATGACGAGGCCGTCTTAAAAGAAATAATCTCCAAGCATGTCCACCCAACCAACCCGGAAAACAAAATCAAATTAATAATTTATTACAAATCCCCCAAGACCTCCAACCTCGTTCTCCGCAACAAACCAGCTTCTACCAAGATAAAGAGCCCGATGACCGACGATCACGTCATTTACCAACATATCTGTAATTATGAGGACTGTGGACCTCATTCCTATATTGTCATGACGCAGACTCGTCTTTCACGTCGGTTAACTCTTCACCTTCAGGCTGGAGCCATCAAAGACCACTATCTCACCCCAACCACCCCCACCTCACACGCAACGAGTTAGAGAAACACAGCACCATACTCGATAAAGAAAGTGACCCAAGGAGATTACCTATACTCGAAGCGTTATATATCCAAGCCTTACATCCTAACATCAACAACCAAACTCTAGACATTCAGATCCTTCCTTCTGCCAAAAGCCACTACCCTACAGGACCTAACGCCCCCCCTCGCCCCACGGTGCCCTTGACGCAGCCCCCCGCGCTACCTCCTTCAGCTTCGTCTTCTACCGGCGCCACACGTACCACGCAACTTAGGCCACGCCCCTCGACACGCAGCCAATCAGCTTTGACCCCGCCAACCGACCAACACCATCCCGCATCCAGTGCGCCTGCGTGAAGCGGTTCCCCTTTTGCACTCCTAGAATACCCCTCCACCAATAGGAGACTTTTGCCCCCTGATTTTCGCCTCTTCTGATCCTCCACCCTCTATATATACCCTTCCTGTTTTCCTTTTATATCATTATATCCTTACTTGATAATGCTGGTTGTCCAGTGAAACGTGTGATATATCCTGTATCATCATGTACATTTATGTAACCCTGTACCACCATGAATTTTGCTCATCTCATTCATCTACTTCCTGCCACCCAGCGAAAACTCATCAGAGACCTGGAAACTTTGAATAAAAAAAATTCCAACGCAGAAATTGCCATTTCTTTCAACCTCGTATGTATTAAAGAAAATATATATATATTCTGTATATACAGTATATATATATATATATATATATATATATATATATATATATATATATATATTACGTATATAAACATTAATTAATTAATGTAAATAAATAAATATATACAGTACATAAAAACAATATTGTTTACAGATATATGAATACAATAATGCCCTTAGTGTCCGTTGAATTCATTGTAGAAATATAGTAACGTTACAATTATGCATTATATATGCGAGGAAATGATACACAAATCGATAATTGGATATTTGGCATAATGATTTAGGGAACCTTTCGCACTTGACAAAACATGAACCTGGATATATTTTTTTCACTTGTTTAATTTAAATGTTAAGGCGAGGTCATATTAATATATATTATTATTATTATTATTATTATTATTATTAATATTATTATTATTATAAGATAAAGAAGTAAAATTTATATTGCAAGCAACGTTGTCCGGGGTTCAAGCGGTTTTTCACGCAGTGTATTGTGTGTTAGATAAAAGGCTGTGTCACATGCAGTATATCAAAAGATCATTTTACTTTTTTCGCGCATGGAGAAACTGCAGAGGGAACAGATTGTAGAGATTTTGGCCGTGGCCATTTAGGAGTGCAGCTCTTTTGGTTGCGGTCGTTTAACCCGTGGAGCCCCAGCGACGCGTCTGACGCGTCGGCTATGTATGTAACGCACAGCCCCAGAGACGCGCCTAACGCGTCACCCTTATAGCTCCAGTCGTAAGTCTCAGAATGGCTCTAGATTTATATGGGAACTACTTTGGGATCCGGCGGACTACTTCCAAAACGTTTTGTCCAAACGCGTGCGCGCGCGGGGACGGGAGAGGGCACCCGCCTTCTCACACCTCATGGTCAGTTTACCGCGCACCCTCTCGAGTGAAACACCATGTCTCGTCGTTATAATGCCCGCCTTACCCGCCCCTGCAGTACAGAGGAGGTCATGGATATACTGTACGACACTGACAGCCCTGATAGTGACACTGACTCGGCATTGGACGAGTCTGGAGACGAGTATGCCCCCTCCCAAGCAGAAATAAGAGAGCTAGAGGAAGAGCTTGCTCAGATTCCTGTTCAGGCGGCGTTAGGCCGTCACCAAGACAGCACGGGGCAAGTGCACCTCCCCGCCGCCCACTTCCCCAAGACCCCACTGAATCCTCAGAAAGTGGGGAAGAGGTTGTTGTTGCAGATGAACCTGCTGACCCTCAAAAATTACGTGCGTGTACCTGGGGAAGAACGAAAGGGATTGAAGAGAAGAAGGGGCGAGTCTGGGAGTGAAGAGGAGGTACCCCCACAACCCCGCCTGCCTTCTCCCCCACTTCCCATAATCTCCCCCACTCAAGAAAAAATACCCCGGGGAGGTTCTATGGTCGTCACAAACCTAGTGACGAACAACCTGGTGATGGAGAAAATGGGTACAAACGTGGTGCGAGACAAAGGCGGGTCACGTGACCCAAAACGCTCCCTCTTCCCTCCTGACCCAGAGCACGAGGGGGGGGATGAGTCACCACCACCATCACCACCACCACCACTACTACCAGACTCTCCGCCTCGCCATGCTTCCCCCCACTATCACCTTCAGGCTCCATCCCGTACACCCCCCCACGGAATGTCTCCCTCAACCTGAACCAGGCCCCTCCTGCGCCACTGCATTATCACCAGCCTCTCCACAACGCCCCGATCTGCCCCAACGCCCTGCAAGCAAACGACGTGGGCGTGTCATATCTCGCGGGCGTGCCACCCGCGGCCGAATGCAGAAGGTCAAACAAATAAGACTCCCAAGCAACGAATCGAGCTCTAGATCTAGCTCTCGATCAAGTTCGAGGTCTAGCTCCAGACCCAGGTCCACCTCTCGCCCACGCCGCCCACGCTCCACCCGCACCCGCCCAACCCGCCCCGGTGCCCCTGACAATTGACCCTGATGAGCCCGATGCCCCATCTAGCGACGACGAAGGCGCTGATAGGTGGGATTGGCGTGGATGGGGAAAACTATCTACCAGGACAATACCACTTTTTGGGGGCAGCTGAGGCCGGCCCTACCATGCCCAATCGTGGACCTGACACCACAAGACTGGGTGTTTTTCTGCAGTCCTCCACTGGCAACCTTGTCGGCTTGATTGTTGACCAGACGAACTGGTACAACTATTATTTTATGGCAGGGAAGGAGCAGAAGAGGAACTCGGCACGTCTCTCATGGGTGGGATTTGTCTTCCGATGAGTTCTACGCATTCCTGGCACTGGTCATCCTGATGGGGGTCACCAAGAAGACGTCTCTCAGGAAGTACTGGTCATGTGATCCCCTCATCGCAACCCCCTTCTTTGGGAAATTCATGAGCAGGAATAGATTCACGGCAATCATGGGAAACCTGCACTTTATTGATAGCCTGGCAAGCCACACCAGGAACCAGGAACGCCCCCGGAATACCAAAGACCCGATGGAGAGGATAAGACCTATATTTGAATACCTCAAAACAAAGTTTGCAGCCTCCTTCAAACCTTACCAAAAACTAATCATTGATGAGAGTCTGGTGCTATGGAGGGGGAATATTAGCATCCCGACCAGTACATCCCCAGCAAGCGTCACCGTTATGGCCTGAAACTTTTCGTGATGTGCGATTGCAAGACCGGTTACATCCAGGACATCATCCTTTACATGGGCAAGGTCACTGAACTGGTGGAGGAGAGGACATATGGGATATCTGGGGCCGTTGTCATCACCATGTTGGAGGGATATTTGGACAGGGGACACATCTTGTACCTCGACAACTGGTACACCAGGCCCTTCCCTTGCCAAATTCCTGTATAGCAGAAACACTGGCGTCTGTGGCACCGTCAGGAGGAATCGTGTATACATGCCAGAGCTACCCGAAAGGCGGGAGAAGGTCTCCATCATCCACCTCCAGGCAAATAATATCTTGATGCTCTCGTGGAATGGACAATCGTGACGTCAATATCCTCACCAGTATCCACCTGCCCCGCTTAGAGGACACCAAACGCCGTGATAGAGCCACAGGTGAGGCGGTCAAAAAACCTGTTGCAATCATTGACTACAACATCAACATGGCGGCTGGTTTGACAAGTCAGACTCTGTCATATCGTCGGTCGAGTGTGCCAGGAAGACGATGACGGTGGTATAAAAAACTATTTTTCCACCTACTCGAACCTCACCCTCTACAACTGCCACATCCAATATCATGAAATAACAGGTAAGTTGAGACGATGGAGTCGTACTGCATCGAACCAGCACGGGAGCTTCTGTTCTTCTTCAGGGAGGGTCCACGCCGCCAGCAAACGTCCCGCAGCTCGTTTTCAAGCACCAGAAGGCCCCGCCAGACTGACACAACGCCACTTTTGCGATTTTGTCCCGCCCAACGAAGTAAAACCCAACCCACGCAGACGGTGTCATGTGTGTCGCAACACAGGCAGACGCACACCAAAACGGCAAGACCACCCGGACGATGTGTGAAGAATGTGATGTGGGACTGTGTTTTCCCACCTGCTTCAGGGAGTATCACACCCTCGAGCACTTCTAAGTGTTCAAAGTGTTCAAAGACTGCGATAAAAGACGCTATAATGTAATACTAACATTGTATATCAAAGACGCAAAAAGTGAATATAAAACAGTGTGTATATATATATAATTTACAAGTGCAAAAGTACCGAACAATATAAAACACTAAGTAAATTCTAAACTTATAAAACTGTGTGCAAATAATTATAAGAATAAGAGACAATAAGTGCGTAAAACAATGTATATACACCTCATAATCTTAGGTAAAACAATGAACAAGTACAAATTAAGTCAATGAAAAGGAGACAGAGTGACCTTGAGTGAAAGTGACAGCCAGACAGAGAAAGAAAGAGGGAGGGTGCTGTGGAATGTGGGTCACTCGCTCCGCTGTATGGCCGTGTGTTCGTACGTGCGTTTTGTTATTGTCCTGAGCAAAGATGGCCGCCCAAGATGGCCGCCATCACCATGGCAACGGGGACGCTAACACTCGTGCGCACTTGTAATACTTGAATGAAGACACTTATCACACTACAACTTCAGTTATATTTACATTATGTGATATACAAAGACATTCTATGAACTCTGAAGCGCACTTTATGTCCGAGAGGTGCGAAATAAGTCATGCTGCCTGGCGGCTGGCAACTGGCTGCTGGCGCGGGAGATTTGAAATGGCGCTAAGGCTCCTCTGAGGCTGGGGACCCCCACTACCTCCCAGGACCCCCAAATGGCCTAGGTAAGTACTTTTTTCACATTTCTTCATGTCTATCATTATTTTCTAACACATTCTGATATATTTATAAAAAAAAAAAAAAATTGAAAATTGCCCGGGTTCTGGTGCACAAAAATAATAAAACCGGCCGGGGCTGTACGGGTTAAGAGTGTGGCTGTTTTTGGTTGTGGCCGTATATGAGTTTGGCCATTTAATTTGTGTATGTTTTATATACATAAATGAGCAAATAAATGAGCCCCTTTTAAGGAAACCATAAAAATGGTGATCTGAAGGTAGATTATGGGAAGATACATGCTTAACACCTTACGAGCGGCCTATGCGGTTTATTTATATGTACCGCCCAGCGGGGTGTTTTTAGCCAAAATAGGGCTGTTTACGTGATCATTTGCATGCCTAAATAAGACCCAGAATGTAAAACAAGTACCTATCCCTGAAAGGGCATAAGCAGAGCATTCGAATGACACCATAACGATCCTTTTATGATGGCTAGTTTTCTTGCAATAACCGTGCAACGCGAGTGCAAAAAGCATGTAATTCGGTACTTTCCCCATATAATTCAGTATGTAGCGAGTGAGAGAGGGAGGAGGGAGCTGAGATTCGTGTCAGTAGGTTCGCCGCGGTGGTCTGGAGCAGTCATACGCTCGCTAGTCTCCTGCCACCACTTGTCTCTCTCTCTCAGCAACATTACGTGCTGAAATTGCCACTCGACCTATGTCGAGCGCCGCCACATAGTCCAGCTTTATTTAACTCGACTTATGTGGTGAGCCGCTAATTAAGGGTTAAGAAATTTTGAATTAAGAATAGTTTCAAAAACTTTAAGGGCGGGAGAAATTGGAGCAATTGGACAATAGTTGGAGGGTTGGGAGCAGTCACCCTTCTTTGAGACAGGTTAAATGAGAGCAAATTTCCATCAAGAAGGAAATATACTGGAGGAAAGATAGAGATAAATGAGTTTTCCGAGGCTACGAGTCAGCAAGGGAGAACAGTTTTAGAGTACAACAGGAGGAACACCATCTGGTCCGTACATCTTCTTAGTATTAACTCGTAAAGTACTAAGCCCCTGTAGAATACACTATACCCCAGTGCGAAGGTATTCTGATTCATTCCTCACTAAAATTGTTAATTTACCATATATATAATTAATACTTATCCATATGCGCCTATTTTACTTTTAATATGAACATATGAACATGGGAAAGCAATAAAACAAGTGATAACAGCAATTGGCCTATTAATATTTTATATTTTAGCCCCGCGGTCGTAATCTGGCCCAGACGGGCGAGACAGGCACACCCTCCCTCTCTCTTCTCTCGCATGGCACTGAGAAGACTGGGGTGGACTCAGACTGGCTTGGAGGGTAGGAATTACACTCCACCACCCCCCTCCCTCCACTTGTCCTCCCACGAAAATACTCGATAAATATTGGGAATAATAAAGAAAATACCTGATAATTATTGAGGAGGTGGAAAAAGGGGGAGGGGGGTGGAAGGGGAAAGGGGAGGGGATACATGTGTAGGAGTGGTAGCGTAGCAAGTAATGGAGGGAAATTATCTCGCCTAAAAAAAAAAAAAAAAAAAATTTTTAAAGGGTCACTGGGGTCTTTTAAATGTTTTTTTTTTAGGCCTAGGATCTTAAGTCTTCCCGCAACCGCCCAGTAGGACCTCTTAAGAGTCTTCCCGTGGCTGCCGGGTTAAGCCCAGACAGGGCAGAAAATACATTCTTAGAAGATATTATGATTTTGAGCATAAGTAAGTGAAAAGGGGGTGGAAAGGGAGAAGTAGCACCAGAATAATCCAAAGTAGAATTGTTAGCGAAAGTTGAGCGAAGAGTTCATCTTTGTCAGAGGAAGAGGTGACAGTGGTACCATCATAGTGGAAAAGAGGGGGGAAAGACGATGAAGTGAATTTATTTGGAGAGGTTTTTGGCTAGATGCTTGAAAGCTTGGGAAGTGCTAGAATTGGAAAGTTCAGAACATTTGTTATTGATGAAAGAGTTTTTGGCAAGTTGAAGAACAGATTTGGTTTGATTCCGAGCAGAAACATATAAAGAACAAGATTCCTGAGTTTGAGGGCGACAGTACCGTTTGAATGCTTCCTCCTAATTGCGGACAGCAGTAGAACAAGCGTGAGTAAACTAAGATATTTCTGAGTTCCATGCTCGAAAGGATTCCGGCGTTCGGCACTCTCTGAAGGTCCCCGGCCAAGGAAGCAAAAATCATTCCATGGGAAATCAATAAAGTACTGCTGAAGAACCACCCAGTCAGTAGCGCTAAAATGCTGACGCCCTTCCTCCCATCCAGCATCACTTTCACGCATATACTTCTTATCTCCATCCTTCCACCTCTCTCTCAGTTTATCTCTCCTTCTCTGTCCTTCCACCTCACTCTCGTACACTCCACAAGGCCGAACCATCTCAAGGTATTGCTTTTCACACTTTCCAGCATATCTCCATCTATACCACACCACTCTCGTACTTGCTCATTCATCTGTCTATCCCTCCATGTAATTCCGCAACACTTCTCAAATAACTCATTTCCACCCCTCTCACTCTTGGTTTGTCTCTCCAATAACGTCCATGCTTTACTCCCGCATTTTATTGTCAGGATTACCACACTGTCATATAAGGGTTTCTTTACTTCTATGCTGACCACCCTATTTCTTGTCACTGCTTTCAGCATTCCAACAACCCTCTTCCCCTATTGCACGCTCTCCCACACTTCGTCATCCATACTCCCATCTTTACTCAACACACTACACAAAATACTTAAATGAGCTGACATTCTCCAATGCCTGACCATTTAACCTCACCTCACACTCTGTGGCTGCACCCCTTTGAAAGACCATAACTTTACTCTTCCCCGCATTTACCTTCAGATTCCGTTTTTTCACACACTATTCCTAATATATTTACCAGACCCTGCAACTCCCATTCACTATCGCTCATCAGAACTCTATCGTCGGCAAACAGCAGTACAGTCAACTTCCACTCGTTTCTTCCCTTATCAGCGGTAGACCAACATGTACTGCTCTTCTTTGTATTTTTTATGACTCCGTCAATATTGAACAACCATATCTCTTTCTCTCTCTCTCTCTCTCTCTCTCTCTCTCTCTCTCTATATATATATATATATATATATATATATATATATATATATATATTTTTTTTATAAAAGGTTTTTGCTGGGGTTAATTGGATTGATTAAGTAGGTTCTTGCTTTACTGGAGAAGTTGAATCCACATAAACACATGCACATGTGTCTTTGTATTTTTTATGACTCCATCAATATTGAACAAGCATATCCCTCTCTCTCTCTCTCTCTCTCTCTCTCTCTCTCTCTCTCTCTCTCTCTCTCTCTCTCTCTCTATATATATATATTATATATATATATATATATATATATATATATATATATATATATATATACAGTATATACATATATATATATATTTTTGTTTATAAAAGGTTTTTGCTGGGGTGAATTGGATTGATTAAGTAGGTTCTTGCTTGACTGGAGAAGTTGAATCCACATAAACACATGCACAAAGGTAATAGAAGGTAAATATAACACAGCGTACATTCATATATTGTATTATTTAAGGCACACAGATATTATTTAGTAAAGGTATGGACAAATATAAATATAGTTCATAGATGCATGAACGAGGATCCACAATTACTCTCTCACGATAATGACACTGCCTGTTAATATTACCTTCGTACTTCCGTTGATAGGGTACGTCACTAGTATTTCTTTGAGGTTACAGTTTGTATTTATATATTAACCCATTGGCTGCAGGAGACTTCCTGAACGTCGTGGCAATTTACAGCAGTTTACAGGCTTTTAAAGCTTCTTAACCCGGCGAGCATGCGCAGGGTGTAGTGAACACCACAGTTCTGGGCGGCAATATTAAGCTCCATTCCTGCCATTTTTCGTCATTTTACGATAAATATCGTTATTACTTATTTATATGCGCCTATTTACGTTTAATATGAAGATAGTAACCTGTAACAACAAAAAAACAAGTGGGAATATCATTTGGATGGTCAATATCTTAAATTATAGTTGGCCCTTCCATTCCTGAATTGTGAGCCAGCAGCGACGTACACCCTCTCTCTCTGGAGCCTACAGCCACACTGAACCTTCCCTCCCTCATTCTCTCTCATCTATACGCTCGGTAGCAACAAAACCACACCCTGGAACCGGGTTGCAGATATTGGCATTATAAATACACCAATAAAGATGGTAATAAGAGGAAAAATAGGTGATAATTGAAGGGGGGGGTGGGATATTGACACATGTGGATAAGTGAAATGAGGTATGGAGGGAAATATATATATTTTTTTTTAAATGCTACTGGGGCATTTCAAAAGTTTTTTTTTAGGCATAAGCTCTTAAGAGTGTTCTCGCCGTCGCCCAGTAAAACCTCTTAAGAGTGTTCTCACTGTTCCAGGGTTAAAGCCTGTAAATTCGAGTGCGAGGGAGCGAGAACGTGACAGGCCACCCGTCCTTCTCTCAGGTAGCCGCCCGGTACATTGAAAGTCTCGCTAGATATACAGTGCTGCCAAAGGAAAAAATAGCGCGACACTAGCGAGAATTGCTCATTTTAGCGAATGTCTATGTCTGCGGATGAACCCTGCGTGTTACGAAGCTTATTCTTGCGTCATTTTGAAGCTTTTTCTTCTAGTTTTCGTCTCAATACATTTCATTTAATGCAGACGCTTGCTTAATCAATCAGGAGTGACTGAATGAGCCCTAATATGGCGGCAATAGGCGGAAATATCCCCGCACCGTAAGTGTTAAGATATTACACTTAAGTACTTCCCTTTGATAAGGTACCAAACTAGTACTGCTTTAAGGTTACACTGCGTAATTATATATTAAGATATTATATTTAAGTACTTCCCTTTGAGTAGGTACATCACTAGTACTTCTTTGAGGTTACACTGTGTATTTGTATATTAATAAATTACTTAAGTACTTCCTTCGATAAGGTATGTCAGTAGTACTTCTTTGAGGTCACATTGGGTATTTATCTAACGAGGCACTACTGTAGTTTTCTGATGAGGATCTTGGCCGTGGTCGTGGTCCTGACGTTGATGTTGGACAGCGGATGGAACTCAATGAAGAACTCTTGGGTGTTGGGTCTTGAATGTTATGTTCCAATATACCAGTGTATACGTATACATATCATCGAGCGAACGTAGAGAGAATCTATACCAATGTTATACTGTCTCTCTAACTACTCTGACCGTTATAATAGTTTTGATGCAGAACCTTCCAGCACTCTTGGGTGTTGGGTCTTAAATGTTATGTTCCAGTATACCAGTGTATACGTAACATATCATCGGACTAACGTAAGAGGGTTGATTTGACACAATGTCTCTTAACTGTCTTGACCGTTACAAGAGTTTTTCAGGGACTGGTAGATGAGTTGATTTTGGGCCTTTTATGAATACTTATCTTAGAGCCAGTATCTGAGATCATGTTCCGTAAGGACTCTATGTGCAAAGTGTCGTTATGCTTACAAGCTACGGTATCTCGCAGAGCCCTACCCTTCAAAAGCCAATTGCCAGTGCGTGAACTTTTGAAAGGTTGCAGAGGTCGGTTTACTACCAATAAAGCTCATGTCAAAACAGCATTCTTTATTGACAGTAAATCCTGGTAATCGAGGCAGAGGAACTGATATTAGGTTGCCCCCAGTGGGATCTAATAAGAAATTCCTTTGATGAGCCAATATCTAAAGAATCCTAAAGAAACCTTTGTAACCAGTGTTACAAGTATTTATTTAGTATAAACCCAAATCTTCCAGCTGTTATTTATCTTCCAGTGAAGGATAATTAATAGCTTTCCAACTGTATAGATCTTAACTTTGCCTGTCATAGACTTACCTCTTTTGGCGTTTCTCCTGGTGTCCCTTCTCCGAGTAAGAAGGACAGCTGTGCGGGGAGGAGGCTTGGGGTGGTTGGGGTAGCCCCTCTTGACTTCCCTCTCATGGTGGTGGTGCGGCTTCGAGGAAGAAGGGCGCGTGGAAGTATGGTGTTTATGCGAACGTCCGTTGGTCTTGCTTTCCTTTCTGCTTTTCTCTTTCCTATTGGCATCGGGGTTTTGTATAGTTGCCCGGATATCCGTGCCGTGTGTTGGAGGGAGTGCGGGAGTTATGGAGGCGACTCTGGCATAGCTTGGTGGTGTGGTGGTTATGGCCTCTTTCCTCGGGGGTGTGGTAGTATGCACGGGAAAACTGCTTGGCGGTAGTATCTTATATATATAATTATATACAGTATATATATATATATATATATATATATATATATATATATATATATATATAATATTATATACAAGCTAGTTTCACCAAATTGTAAGTTCACTATTGGTCGCCAGATTAAGCCTCTACACATGATTGTGGAAAAGCGTGTTGTGTTACGAATGGGGTAGAAAGAGGGTGTAACCTACTTGGCACAGATGGTGAAGGTGGCGGTGTGGTCGGTGGCCAGGATATAAGGTGGGGTCTGGATGGTCACCTGGTACCGGGGCAACACAAACTCCTCCACCTCGAAGTAAAACAATTGCTGCTTTCCTTCGGCTGCCTTCACGTTGATTGTGTACTTGCCCTGCACAGAAAAGAAAACAATAGAGACCAATACAATTATAGCCCAAATTTTAGCAACGAAAATGTGCTGAATATATATATATATATATATATATATATATATATATATATATATATATATATATATATATATATTCATTTATATTTATATACAAACATCATCTAAGCTTACTTACGTGAGGAGCAAATTGAATACTACTTGACAGTTAGTGGAACCGGATTAAACGACAACATTAATGGGAGAGTATGGAAAGATAAGAGCGAAGAACCTTATATATGTAACATCGTGTGACAATAGGTAAAACACAAATTCAGTCTCTGAGTGGTTAGAATCATATTAGAATACTCAAACTAAAGCTCATTACTGTATATATTTGCACTGTTTGTCATTTAGACTAACGGCAAACAACATAATTCGATTGTATTGTCGAGATCATAATTATAGCTACTCCCATTCGAATCTTTGAACTTTTAAGGCCAGATTTTGAAGCATCTGGGCTATAATTAAGAATTGTATTGTCTCCGTCTAGATGGTGTCATTTGAACTAGCTTCACTGGCGTATTAACTAATGTTTCAGTAGAAAGGCTTTGGTTTAGTCCTTGACTGTACAGTACATTGGTAGGGATATTTACACGGTGGTAATTATGGCTTAGACTATTTAAATAGGCGGCTCTCACCTCCTGTGGTTCATCAGGTAGTTGGTAGTGGAGGTGAATGATTCCTGCAGAGTTGTCGACGTTCTTCCACTGAGCGATCCTGATGCGTGAGGGAGTTGTCAGCCAAATTTCAGGGTACTGTATGGATAATAAGTAAAGTAAAGTTGATGGCTTACTCTTAACTGTGCTTGGCCAAGGCGCACATCTCCTAAATACTGCCATTTGGAGCCTCTGCTGGTTAGCACGGTTTGAGTTATCCAGCCTGGTACACAGGGGCTACTGCATAACTATTATCCAAGATACCGTGGTGATGGAACATCACAAATGTCCACTAACTCCATGTTCCTATATACTTATAGGTGAACATAAATGCATAAGGTGCTAATGCTGTTAATGCCTTGATAACAATGGTGCTAGCAAATTGTAGATTCAAATATACATACATATATATTACTACTACTATTCTAATTACTATTATTGATACAAATAATAACCTAATTTCGTACATATAGATGCTATATTTAACTCCATTGACACGATGGCATCATTGTAGCATAGTCCTGCTTAATGTTTTTTGTTTTAGTACAAAGGAGTACAAAGGAAATTAAGCAACAATAGCTCTAGTGACCCTTCTATGGCTGCTTGTCCTCCAAAACACTGAGGATCAAGTGTCCAAACAGTGGTTCAGAGTGGTTAAGTATAAGTATTAGTATAATTTACTGCTTCATAATTTTTTTTTTTTTAAAAGACCTCCGTCTACGTATTGTGAAAAACCTGTTATCCTCCGGCAAATTGTGGGGTTGAGTGAGTGAAGGGGGGGACAGTGAATGAAGGAGGATGCATGTTTTTCATAATACGTGTTGCTAGCCCCAAACGCGCGAGCAACTGTGGCTTTCAACCATCCGACACATCCCCTTTTATTAATGTGCATCACACATGTTACATACAAATAAAGTTTATGTTTTGTTTTACCCTACTGTGGAAAGACTACGGATACACCACTCCTGCCGGGGCCTCACGCAGTGGCATGACCCAGTCCTGTCGAACTGAGCTCATGACGCTGGTGGCATTGCCCCGGAGGATAGCCATCCCTAGTCTTTGCTTGAGCCAGAGGGTTTCCCGGGGTTCTCCTGAAACTTCTCTGATTTTACGGCCTATTTCATTCACCATCTTAAGGGTGGTAGGGCCGAAGACTCCTGAAGTTTCGAATGCCAGGGGCTCGAACTGATGAATTCTGGCGATGGCTTGATATTTTTCTCGCTTTTTATTTTCTGCTATCCGGGCGGCTTCACCTGCTTCGTCGGCGTTTCTGGCGGCGTTGGTTGTGGAGAAAGTGTCAACACATGTGGCATCCCACACGAGGCACCGGCCATTCTTGTAAGGGAAAGTGGTCATCCCATCTGGCCGTTTGCCGTCTTCTCTGTGAAGTCCATGTGGTTCGAGGATTGATGCACAGTTAGCACTCTGCAGGGCCCGTTTTATGACATCATTTAGTGCAGAGTGTCTTGGTAGGCGGCCTGCGTTGTAATTACATGACAAGGCATGGTGACCTTGAGCATCCATCCTCCCATCACACTTGCAAGTGTGTGGGTGACAAACTGACGCACCCACTCTGAGCGCGATGGCGACCCGGAGCGCTTCAGCATCCAAGTGAGTTCCAAGAGGTGGGATGGGGATGGCGTGTAACCACAAGCCACTCTCCGAACGGGCGGCTGCCTGGAGGCGTGCTTTTGCAACCTGGTCTGCATTGGTTAGGAGATTTTCTTGAGTTTTCTTCGCCGAGATGGTATCCCACGCTTTCTGCTTGCTCCTGGAGGTACCCTGAGGCTCCTCCTCTACTCCTGTACTTCCCTTCCAGGTGTTAATCGCTGCTGTTACGTCCCCATTAAGTGTCATTCCGGGTTTAGAATAAAGGATGGACAATACGAGGTCGTTGGTCGCGATGAGGGAAGAGATAAAGGCTGGGGAGGCAATATCCGAGGCTCTCCGTATGCCCAAGCCCCCGAGGCGGACAGGAAGGGTGGCTTGTGTCCAAGCCCGTTCTTTAAATTCCACGTTGGTGATGCTGGTCACTGCTTCTCGGATTATGCTGTCTAATTCTTGGAGGCCGCCATTGTTCGTGTAAGTCATCGATGTGCGCAGGAGGTATTGGAGTTTTGGGATGGAGAAACAGTTCTTGAGCAGGGCCAGAGCTGAGTGGGCATCGATGTGTATCAGGCGACTCACGAGACGTTGGAGCTCCTCCTTTTTAACTTGAAGTGCTGGTGGGATTGCTGCCAGAGTTAGTGGGGAACCTAATAGGGTTTGCTGGTGCTCCTGAAGGATCTTTACATCTGGCAATATGTTTCGGAACAGGGCCTGAGTCTCTTCTCCTTGTTCACGTGTGTGGTTGAGGAGAACAAGTTCACATTTGGTGTCATTTATCACTAGCCCGGCCTGGCCGAGGTCAGTTATGATGTTATTTAGGTCGGTTAGAACGTTCTCTACTGACCCACCCAAGGTTGCATCGTCCAGGTACCATACATTCAGCTCTGACCTTACTTTGTTAGCTGCTGCATCCACCCCTATTGAGAAAAGAGCAGGACTACCTGGATCTCCCTGCTGTAACCCGGTCTCTGATGGGATTACCGTCTTGCCAAAAATCAGGATTGAAGGTTTGGAATAAGCCTGCCAAAGTAGGGGGTACAGAGTGGGGATGTGTTCTTGAGCTGCACGGAGGAAGACATCCCTGCGAATGCTGTTGAATGCGTTCCGCATGTCAATCTTTAGAAGCACTCGTTTTTCTTGGGCTTGGCTGAGGTAGGTGCGGGTTGCGTGTACAGCAGCTTCACACCCCCCTGGAGTTCCGAAACCTAGTTGAACTGGTCTTAAGTGTTGACCTAGGCCATTCGAGAGTGGTTTCAACCCCACCTTTGTGGCAAGGCGGCGGAAGGTGTTCCCTACTGCTATTGGGCGCACACCGCCAGGAATAGATAAGCATAATTTAAAGTGATATGATGTTTTTTTTCCCATATATTCTCACTCACACATAACTACTTAACAGTACAATTTTTAAAGACCAATTAAAAGAGAATAGGACGTGACATTAAAGAGGTAGTTTTAATTTGTTGGTCTATATATTTATCTATTAATTAATTTTTTTAATTTTCCACGCTATACCTCCATCAAGCTTAAAAGTACACCCTCTAGACCCCCTTCCAAGATAACTTTGTATATCCTTCTAAAATTACAGGCTCGTTGACACTCGCCAGGAAAGAATCGATTATCGACACCTAAATGACACAACAGTTTATATATTGACATACAAATGGGGCGAAAGGTCTCAAAATCGGTAAACTAACGGGCAGAATGTCTTAACGACTCCAAACGAATATGCTACACATAAGGGAGAAGGGGTCCAGAAAAAGCAACTACCTCCCCCTTAATCCCAGGGACTGCGGCCAGACTCTTAAGAGGTTTTACAGGGCGAATGCGGCCAGACTCTTAAGATCCAAAGCCTAAAAACTACACCAGTGGCACTCAAAACAAAGTAATTTGTGATTAAATGAGATAATTCCCCTCCATTACTTTCTACCACTCCTACACATGTGTCTCCCCCCCCCCACCCTCCCTCCTCAATTATTCGGTATTTTCCCTATTATTCACGATATTTATCGAGTATTTTCGTGCAAGGACGGGTGGGAAGAAGGGAGGAGTGTATCTCCGACTCTCTAAGCCAGTCTGCGATGTCTCCTTGTCTCTCAGCACTATGCCAGACACAAGAGAGGGAGGGTGTTTCTCTCTCGCCTGTCAAGGTCAGGTATGACCGTGGGGCTAAAATAAACAATTTTCACCAGCCAATTGCTGTTACCATTTGTTTTATTGCTTTCCAATGTTGATATGTTCATATTAAAAGTAAAATAGGCGCATATGGATAAGTATTAATTATAAATATGGTAAATTGACGATTTAAGTAAGTAATGTACCAAATACCTTCGCATGGCGGGCACTTTCAAATACCATACCTGCGCAGCTTATGAGTTAAAATTCACGTATGAACTACACTCCACACCATTAGGTGCATGGATCTTAATTTGTGTGTGTTGTCAATTGTTTGCATCCATTCCTTTACACACATCACAATCATTGTCTTCTGCAACCATGGAGACCTGTAGCTTTTAGACAAGGTGTCAAACCGGAGCAATTTTGTCTAAAAACTTAAATGAATATGATGAAGGATACAAGATCATGAACATGACATAACACGGTTTTGGTAATTTTATCACTTCTAAAGGTATAATTTGGACTTTAAGCCACAATTGTATCCTTGCATATACAACAAAACAAATAAGAAGAATGGACTCAGCTTTGGTTTGACACCCAGCTTGGAGACTGTCATACACACATACACTCATTTCTGGAACTTCTAACCTGTAACGTGGAGACTTTCAATTCCAGGCCAGCAACAGTGAGCGCCCTGAACTGCACCTTTTGTCCCGGTTTGTACACATACTTGTCCGTCTGTAGGAAGGTGTGGGAGGTGTGGGACCTTATGTCGAGGTTGAGGGACTTGTTCACCTGGGAGCCACCCACACTTCCCCACACTGACAGTTGTCCAGAGTACTTGTCCGTGGCCGGGATCGCCAGTTCGTGGCAATTGTCACTCCTACCTGTTCACCAGATTAACACTTTCATTTTCTGGGCAACAATTTTATTTCATTACCGCTATATTTGTTGGGGTATGTATGAGTTAGTGGGTTCATTGAAATTTGATCCTTTGATTTTACAGATCTATCAGAATTTGAATAAAATCAGCTGGTGATATAAACAAAATATGATATACAATGTGGTAATTTGAATGAAGGAGTTAAGGATATTTTTCGAATCAGTTATTTTCATGTTTGGTCATACAAAATCATTCTGGAACCCTTTATTCTACTATATTACTGCATTATATATCATACATACAAAGGTAACTACCTTGTATTTTGAGAATAATACATTTAATTATGTAGCAAACATAAGAATACCTTTGCCTTCATATTCGTTTTTTGTTTCTTACACAAATATTAACCTAAGATGTTTATATTAAGCTTTGAACAAAATCAGCAACTGCAATAGGTTATGCTGAGATACTTTGTATCACATTGATTCTTAGAGGTGCTTCATGAACTGAATAAAGATGTCTAGTGTTATCCAGAATACAATTAAAATGGTGCAACCGTTTAGAATTGGCTAAACATTGACAAATTGTTCGCGTAAATTTAAGATCTAGTATAAAAATATCTGTCCATTGGTTCCATGTAATCAGAATAATTTGAACTTTCCTAATATAGCAAAGTGGATATAACAACATATACTGGAGCTATACGAAAGAACGTAGTATATTATTTGAATGGATGAAGTATAAACGAACATATATAAATCAATCTATATACAGTATCCTACAAATTACTGCCACTTAAGTCAAGAAAATTGCAACCAATTAATTGGTAGCGTATCCATCGGTTTTGACTTGACGCAAACATGTAATGCATATTTTCAATCATTAGCAAGGGCCCATATTATAATAGAATGTTAATAGTAAAACTAATACTAATGTTGAGGACGCACTCTGAGCTTGTTGCAGCGCTCATCTCTCCTAGGAACCTGTGTTGAGTGAATTTCCCAACCTGTAAGACAAGTTTTACCTCGTAGATGGACATTAACAATTTCGACTTGCTCCAGGTGTATATTTACTGCTAGGTGAACAAAGGTGTAGGGTGTGATGATAATACGTCTTTCTCTGGTCGTGAATAAAACTCACGATATTTCCATTATAACTTCACTGAAACATTGTGATATAGGTATCTTTCTCTGGGCGGGAATCGAACCCACAATATTTTGGTTGTAACACGATAGCCATTGTCATATAGGTCTGAATAGAATCCAAGGCCCTAGTACATCCCTAAATATAATACGTTACCATCAGTATATATCTCACTTTCAAATAGATCAGCATGTCCAAGTACCCAATCGGTGATATTTAGATGTTTCGAAACACAATCTACATTGTAGATTTCACAATCTTACCATTAGAATAATTATGACATAAATGGAATAAGGGGTGCAAAGAGACATCTATACGCTATGTGAGGTAGGGGATGATCAACCTCCCTGCTGATGGAAAAAGGCCACTAAGGATTCACTCTCAGTTTCACCTGAAACAATATTTATCCTTGGAGCACAAGACTTTCTTAAAATAATATTGTACTATGCTATTAAAAATAAAATAACACAATGTACCATTGCAGCAAGGCAGTTCCTTAAGCTATTCTTACAACCCTTGACTATAAAATGTCTTGCCAAGAAAAAATCTAAATTATCCTCTGATATTTATATAGTAGCAGACGCCGTAGTCTCCAAGGGGTGTCCAAACAGCTCTGTCCTCTCCAGCCCATCTCATTCTCCCTAATTAACTCTTCACTAACTTGATCTAGCCACCTCATCCTCAAGCTACCCCTCTCATTCATTAATTTTCCTTAACATTTGTACATTCGCTAATGGTATTCAGATTTCAATTACATTAATTCCACAGAACTGAAGGAGGTTACCCTCACCTGCTGGGATATTAATGATGGAACTAAAGAGAGTTTCGTTCCCGAGATAATTGTTGTCCTGTGTTGTAAGTGTGATGTTGAGGATGCCTGCCGCAGCTGTGTTCTCCTGCACCACCACACACACCAGCGCCGAGCCCTCGGACATCCATTGGGAAGGTGTGCTGATTAGGTAGCCCCTGCAGGAAAAATGTCCACTTTATAGCTAGAGTCACAACACAGCATTAGCGGTGGATTACATCGGAGTCTTATTTCTAGAACATGTTTTCATATTATTATGAAGATTATTGTTTATTGGAGTGTATTTTGTGACTATTGAAGATGATGAGGTACAAGACGTTTAATGTTGAGTAGGTAGCCACACAGGAGAAATGTAACAATTTGTTAACTCTTGTATGTTATTGTAACTTTATAAGCTGGACTGTGATTATATTTCTAATACGTCGTGCTTATAAGTAAACCCTGCACGATTTTTGCATCCAGCTACGCACACATATTGGTATTATTTGTATTCAATAATGAATTAATCTATGTATATTAATTTCACTCCAACACCAAACACCTCCAATGAAATTAATGAAAGCATGTGATCCACCAGGATATGAACCTGGGTTACCACACACGGATTTCTAAAAACTCTAACCATTACACCATCAAGACAGTTAAAAGGTTTATGCACAAACCTACGACTTAGTATCCATTCTTGAATACTGGATATTAATCTAATCATGTATATATTCCCAACTGCGCTATGGTAGCCTAATGGTTAAGTGAGGGGAACGAATATTCATGGGGCACAGATCATATAGACCGACCTCGCTACGAAATATCCCTGAACCTAATGCTAATTTATTTGTATTAATTTCAACAAGATTTATGCACCTAATGATGTCCTTTACTCACAATATTTTGGTATCAACTAGTGTTGATTGGTAGTGGATTGAAAACCAGTGGAAGTGTACTGTGAGGATGTGAATTTCAGAGAAAGGTGACATGGGGTATAAAGACATTTTGAGAAAATAAAATGTCTACATTCTAAATGGGCAGGACATATACTATATAAAGGGCACTTTCTGTGAGTCTGTCTGTGAGTCTGTTTGTTTTCAAGATAGAGAGCCGGTACTTGGCATGCATACTAAGGGGGTGCGAGAATAGGTTTTAAGCAAGGGGGGTGGACGAGCCCCCCCCTGCCAACTCCCTCAGTTTTCAAGATTGAGAGCCCATACTTGGCATGTATACTAAGGAGGTGCCAGAATAGGTTTTAAGTAGTGGGGTGCCCCCCAACTCCCTCAGCTTTCAAGATGGAGAGCCCATACATGGCATGCATACTGAGGAGGTGCCAGATTAGGTTTTATTTATTTTTTTGTTTTTTTTTGCCCCCTCACCACCTGGGGAGAGGGGGATGGAACTCCTCCTCCCCGCCCCCCAACATAGACAGCCCGTACTTCGATCTTCCCATGGGCAGTGCCGGGTACCTCAGCTAGTAAGCAATAATGACGCTCCTGTACAAAGAGGAAAACACGAAAAGTAGCACAGTAAATGTACAATAATATGCACATTAATAAACGGTATGACGGAAATTCTATATTGACCAGATTCATGCTACATTTTATTTGAATAATCTATTATATGAGAATAAAAACAATCTCTTTCGTCACTTAGTAACACACAAATAACTAAATCACTCCCAAAGATAGTGCTACTAACAGTCCTGATACCATTGCCAGAAGCTTCATTAACCTGTTAAGCGCTAAATAGCCCTAGGAGCTAGGGTAGTTACTTGTGCATTTCTGCAAAAAAATTCGATCTCACAGAATTTAAAAAAAAGTACCTCAATGTCTTGGAAATAAGCAGCCACATCCGCCAATATATATATATCCACCCTAAAAAAATGTGGGTGTGGAGTTACGGTGGCTGCAAGTTGAAAAAAATGGGCTGATAGGCACGACATCCCCGAGCGAGCGAGTGTGTGTGAGTGAGTCAGGCGGGAGGAGAGAGAGAGAGGGTGGAGGCAAGAACGTGCGATTGATGAGAAGCAACGCTCTATATCTCGCCTAAAAAGCACCTTTATGGTTTCACCTGTTCATATTCATGAGTAAGGCAGCCCATGTGAATAATATACACTGATAAATGAAGCGCAGAGATGCATACGGACGAATAATAGGCGAAATAAGAGTGGTGTATTGAGAAAGGTGGGTGGCGCGGGAGAGAAAAGGGGTCAGATTACAGTAGGTAGATGAGATTAGCGTGGGTGTATGCACAAATTTAGACCTTATAGACACTTTGTGTTGTCATTGCTATATTGTAAACAACGATAAGGCTTCTTGGATGGCGCAGTATGTTAGAGTAACCCGATATCTCATTACACAATTTTTACGCACTATTTGCTTGCAACTCATGGATGAAAGGTTATTTATTTACTTGTAAATTTCTTTACTGTTTGTTCGTAATGATAGAATATGTTAGGTTATGTAAAAGTATTATACATACTAAATACTTCGATATACACAAGTGTATCGAGGGTATATATATATTTTTTTTGTCAAGCATTCGTCTGCCCGAAAATACGTACGCACTAATCGCTGTCAGTATAGTGTGAACAGTCATGGTCTAGTGGTTAGAGTGATGGACTGAGTGAGATGTAGGCCTAGAGACGTAGGCCTAGAGACGTGGGTTCGAAACCAGAGAGGTTATGGGGATGTTTTTGGAGTGTTTATATCACTTGAAATTTTTTTTTTTTTTACATACTTACGCCCTGCTATTCATAAAGTCGAAAACTTTGATGAATAGCAGAGCGTAAGTATGTTTTTTTGTGTTTATTTATTTGTTTTTTGTTTGTTTTTTTGTTTGTTTTATTATTACAAAAGGTTGTTACAAAAGGTTAGTACATAAGTATAATATTACATAGGTATATATATAAATAAAACTAAATATTGCCTGGCTAATGAATTAAACTGAAATAATAAATGAAAATATTGCTTATATATACAGTATACTGTATACAATAATATACTGTGTATATATATATATATATATATATATATATATATATATATATATATATATATATATATATATACAGTATATACCAAAACATATGAACTTATCCTACAACTATAATTTGTACATGTTATGATAATATTATCACGTTGGTCAGGTACGGGCAAGTAGGTAGGCAGGCAGGTGTTTTGAGATCACGTTGGTCAGGTACGGGCAGGTCAGGTACGGGCAGGTAGGTAGTGAGGTAGGTAGTGAGGTAGGTGGGGGGGGCAGGAGTTTGGCTGAGATAGGGCGACACAGGTACCACTCCTAGTAGTACTTGAGTGAGTGGTAGTCCCTGAAGCACTCGCCCAAACACAACCCAACGTTGCATTCCTTGCACATTGATGTGACTCGGTTTCTTTTTGGTGGCTTTCTGGTGGAGTGGGCACAGACCTGGCACTGTACTTGCAGCCTCCGGGTGCCAGATAGCTCGGTGTGGATAGGGTAGTGTTTGTCATATCCATCAATGACTCTGTCTGGGAGGTTGACTGCACGGCGACCCCTGTGACCGGAGACTGGTTGGTGTTTCTGTAGGAGTTGGTAGGCGACGTTGTATATGAACTCCCGGAACTTGAGTTTTTTGTTCGGGGCCATGTCTTTTTTTACCAGCCACATGTTGTAAGCGTTGCGCATCGTGATGTCAACAAAGTGAAGGAAAAGCTTGTGATACCACTTCACTGTTTTTCGTAGGCACTCAACGCCTGCAAGCTGGCAATCAGACTTGTCCACAAGGCGCATGTACTTGGTATAATCCACCACCATATCAGGTTTCTGGATAGACTTCTTGGTACGGTAGTGGAATTTACCAGAGTCCACTTGGGCACCTGTATGGACAGTCGAAAGCAGGTGGACTGGTCGCTTATCGAGCCACTTTACCGCCAGAACTTTCCCAGACTTCTCCAGCTGCTTGTAGTGCTCTTTCTTCTTTCTTCTTGGTCTGTCCTGTCTGCGGCGCCTTTGTTCCTCTGCCAAGTCGTCATCAGAAGCGGTGTCACTGTGGGAGGGGTTGTCCAGTTCTATGCGATTGCCTTGGAACTTAGGCATGAACTTCCTGTTAGTTCTGACAGTCCCACATGCCCCCGTTTTGTGGTCATGGAGGAACTGGCAGAGTGCAGGACTTGTATACCAATTGTCGGTGTACAACGTGTGCCCCTTGTTCAGGTAGGGCTCCAGCATCTTTTTCACAATGTGCCCTGACATGCCCAATGGGTCGTTGCCACCGACTTTTGGAATGTCTACATCAGTGCCGGTGTATACGATCATGTCGAGCACTATTCCACTTTCACAATCGCACAACACAAAGATCTTGATCCCGAACCTGTGTCTCTTCAAGGGAATGTACTGCTTGAACACCAGGCGTCCTTTGAAAAGCACGAGCGACTCATCAATCACCAGGTTGGCAAAGGGGTAGAAGAATTTCCTGTACCTTTGCAACAACATGGTCAACACATCCCGAACTTTCCATATTCTATCAGCTCGGTTTGGATTATTATTGTCTGCGAAGTGCAAAAATCGCAGAAGCAAGACAAATCTATCACGAGCCATATATTTCCGGAAAATTGGGGTGTTGATGATTGGGTCGTGCTTCCAATAATGCTCCATTACATGCTTCCTGCAGAGAGGCATGATTAGCAACAACGCAAAGAACACAAGGAGCTCAGGGACAGTCGTATCAACCCATGCACGAATTCTTGCTCTAGGAGATATCATATCAATTCTTTCCCTCACCCAGGTAAAATATCCATTGGTTTGGGAAACGAGATGAGATAATACCTCCTGGTCAAAAAATGCACAGAAGAAATCAGATTCCGTGGACTGGTCATTGCAGGGCCAGTCTGCTGTTGAACCAGCCAGATTGGCATTGAACTGGTGCAAATCTGGTTGGAAATGGGACCCTTCAGACCAGGCAAAATTATACGCCCGTAGGGGATCAGGATCAGCCCCTCCGTCAGCCACGTCGTCTGAGCCTTCGTCGTCAGACAGGTCTTGGTCATGGTCACGGTGCAGAAGTACATCGTCGTCTTCCGAATCCTCTGCACCTCCCTCATATTGGTCTTGATCCTCCTCAGACTCGCTCCCACTATCCCAGCCATAGTTCCTGGGATCGAAGGCTTCCCATTCTGCAGCGTCGTCGTCAGAGGAGTCAGGAGGGAAGAGGAGGGCGTCAAACTTGGATGGCGTTAGACCGGCTGCCAAAATTCTACGAGGCCCTCCAACAGCAGCAGGGGCATGGGTGGGCGTGGGTGGTGGAGCAGGGGCGTGCGTGGGCGGTGGTGCAGGGGCGGCCGTGGTGGGCAGTGGTGCAGGGGCGGCCGTGGTGGGTAGTGAGGCAGGGGCGGCCGTGGTGGGTGGTGGTAGTGGTGGCAACGCGGGGGTGGTAGAGGCGGGAGGTGTCACCTTACTCCTCTTGAACTGATAAGGCTGTCCTTTACCCTTACCCTTCTTGCCAACTACCCCCGATGCTCCTGCATCCCCAGGACGGCCACTTGTACTTCCTGTGGTGGTGGGCGCCGTGGGCGTCGTTGCCACAACAGTAGAGGCAGTAGTTGTTGTGGTAGCAGTTGTCAGAGTAAATGCTGAGGACAATGACCTCTTCACACTCGTCGTGCTTGTTGCACGTGTCGTGCCTCTCCCACCACGTGTCGTGCCTCTCCCAGCACGTGTAGGTCTTCTTGGCTGCACTGGCTCATCATCCTCAGAAGTATATACGAAGGAGGGGTTCCTGGCACGTGTTCGTGTCCTGCCACGAGCACTAACACCGCCAGCAACAGGGTTGGGCGAGTCAACAGGGAGCGAGTCAGGGGAGCGTGTAGGCTCCATAGTGACTGAGAGCGTACTGCGTGTGTAGACTGTGTGGGGTGCGTGCGGCGGGTGGTTGTGGGTGCCATCGAGAGGTACCATGTCGCACTAAACGTGGCGCAATTTGTGACTCCCTAGACAGCTTGGCGCCGTTTTGGTACGCCTTTAAAAATCCTGCTTCCGTGAGGCCTATCGCGTTCCCTATAGGAAGCCTTCCGTGAGGCCTATCGCGCTTGCCGGGTTAACAGCAGTATATTCACTGCTGTTACTTAGGACATCGAGTGTATTCCTACAGCAATGTTTGCAAACAATATATTATAAGTTTCGCTCTAGCTAAAACGTAAGCATAAGAATGTACAGTCGTCAGGATTAATTCGTTTCGTTTCCCTGGACTCAGGCGTTAGTAGCACTGCACGGTGAAGAGGTATCCCCTTCACCGAGGACCTCTCCTTGTTGTTAGCATACCCCCACCGAAACCCTCCCATTTTCTCTCCAACCCCAGAACTACACCCACCCACACTTCTCTCACTCTCACCCAGTTAAGGGCTACTTCTGGACCTCACCATTTGCATGTATTCCGAACACCTAATGAAGGAATGCAATGTATCATAGGCAGAGTCAAGTAGTAGCTTTACTAAATTTGAAAGAATGAAAGAAAGAGGGAGAGAGAGAGAGAGAGACGGTGGGGGGGGGGGGGGGGGGGGAGGGGGAGGGGCGGAATTCATACCGATAAATTACCATTGACCCCTGAAAGGTTCATACCGATGTACTGATGGTAAGTACTGTATTTTACTCTAATATAGCTGCCAAACTAACCCACGTGAAGTTGTATTTCATTTCCATCGTTGTAATGGCTCAGTCTGGGCTACGTAACAAGCTTGAGACAACGAGGACCGTCTGTGTCAATGCCACCATGAGTCTATCTCATCAATGAACACACAAAGTAAGCCATTCAAGTATTATGCATTATTTCTTTTTATACAACTATTAAATACTAATATCATTACTTATTAGCACCGTAAACAAGAACAAAACATTTGCGCAATCATATTCACCACAAATCTCTCTGCTTCCAGACAGTTCAGGACTCATTAAGTGTAAACAGCCAATTTTCCAATAAATGCAATGAATTATTGCCGAGAATGTGCCCAGTGAGTCGGTCATGTGACTTCATTACGCTAACTCAACACTCATCCTCTTAACGGAGCTATCTACCCAATCATTAGGCCATATTGTTTTCCTAATTGGCCATAATGTAAAACTACTGTATATAAACGGGACACGAACTACCCTCGGGCAAGGTATTGGGGTTTTCGAAAAGAGGCTCCAGGCTTGAAAATATAACTTGACATAAACAGGCTTAATAATCCTGAAGGGTTGATAACCAATATATATGCCCTATTTTGATTAACTACCCCTCGGGTACTCTTACGCTCATCTATCCATTAGGGAGGGTTTTATTTTAAAGTTCCCATGCCCTCAACACTTACTGTACGCTCACTCATACATTAGGGAAGGACTTAATTATTCATTTTGTCACCTTACCCTTAACACCTTGCCATAAAGTTACTCTATTTGATCAGGTATCTTGTTTTGTAACCAAGTTCACTATGGCTATGTACCAATATGGGTTGAAACATAGCAAATTGCGTTAAATACTCCCTGAGTAATGGCAAACCGTAGGGTATCTACTCCACATAATACTATTGGGATAAATTGGATTTTCGGTTACGTATGGTATATAATTTTCTAAATGTGTAGGCTATAGCTTTGTCATAGAGTGTTAGTCACTGCAATATATGTCTTTACCGCTGCATATTAAATTATTTTTCCTTAGACTTTGTGGGTTAAATAAGGGTGGAAGGAAAAATTGGCGGCCATCTTGGATCATCTGAGAACTAATATTTTTCAATTTTTTACCGTATTTTTAGTATTTTGTCATATTCTATATCAACGCTAACCCTGCGGGGGACTGGGGGCGGCAGCCCCCAGGTTAGGTTAGGTTGTTAGGTTAGGTTAATGACAAAATATGGCTTTAGGGGGCATGTTTTAATATTGCAAAATAACGGGTAAAAATGAATTTGCAGAAGGAGAAACACATTAAAACACACTAATGAAGGAACTGATGAGAAAAAGGATTATAATACAAAAAACACATACGTGACCGAAAATCCAATTTGACCTACTATTGAAAGCTTCACTCCTATTCAAGCTTATTCTCTTGAGATAACTTTCAAGATCGTTTGAATTCACACCTGTTAAGAATAATTACTAAATAACTATATAACGCCCATTTATTAAATACCAGATTATCTACAAGAATTATAGTATTGAACTGATCAATAATTCTTCTTCTACAATACCACTCTGTATAACAGTTTCGTGTATAACCAACAGATCTCCTGCAACCCTATCTCAACACACTACATGGTTGGTGCACTACAAACAGACTTAATCTAGCCCCAGCCAAATCCACCGCAACCCTGCTCACAAGTTGGACAGGAGAACACGAATACATCCCTCAACTCACCATAAACAACACACCCCTAACACATACACACACACCCAAAATCCTAGGAGTAACATATGATACTCATATGACATTCAAACAGCACACCACAAACATTAAAAAGAAACTGACACCCAGACTTAACGCCCTCAGGTCACTTGCTCACACAAAATTTGGACACAACAAAGAAACTACCACCACAGTATAAACAATACATAAGATCAGTGATGGAATACGCAAGCCCAGCCTGGGCTTCTAACCTAGCTGAAACACATCATAAGACCTTACAGACTATTCAAAACAAAGCCCTGAAGATCATTACAGGCTGCACAGCTGCTGCACCCACAGATCACCTACATCAAGAAACCAAAATCCTCAAAGTCAAAGACCATCTGGACATGAGAGGCACTCAATTCCTGGCAGCAGCCTCCACGAACCAAGACCACCCACTAAACTACATGGCAACACACCCACAGACACCAAGAAATATCAAAACAACACCCAGCACACGGTATCACACACAATTATTGTCCTCTCTCCCTCCCTGCCCACCCCGAACCAAATTCCAGAAGCACATCCATACTCATATCTCTCACCGATCCATCCACTCACTCACAGACAACACGCAGCTGCATGCACGACCTCCTGAAATCCATCCTTCCGAATCCTCCCTTCCTCGCGAGGACAGAGTCCACCTGGCCAGGCTGAGATGCGGACACCATCCAGCTCTCCTGAGCTATCAGAAGAGACTGGATGACTCCGTTGTCGACGCCTGCCCGGGATGTAACACAGCACCCCATACCATTAAACACATCATAGAAGACTGCATTTCACACAACCACTTACGCAAACAACACAATCTACACTCAATGAGAGCTCTGTGGGAAAGCCCGATCGTGGCCATGGCCTTTCTCAGGGACTCTGGGCTGTTCGGCAAGGCAGCTTAGGGAACAACAACAACAACAACAACCAAATAATCTCATTATACCTTACATATAATTATACAAGTGTGTATTTCTACCCCTCATACCTGGTATATTATATCATTATACAGTTAACCCTACTAGTAACGGTAGTAATTATCAGCTTCAGGTTAGGTTTTGTTTAGTTCATATGTTTAATGTGCAGGAGATGGTGGTCGAGAGATGTGTGTGAAATACTTCATTCCTTCATTAGGTGTTCAGAATAAATGTAATCGGTGAGGTCCCAGAAGTAGCTCCTAGCTGGGTGAGAGCGAGAAAAGGGAGGGTGGGTGTAGTTCTGGGGTCGTAGAGAAAATGGGAGGGTTTAGGTGGGGGTATGGGAATAAGGAGAGGAGGTGGAGGGGATACCTCTCTACCGTGCAGTGCTACTAACAGGGAAAATGAAACGAATTAATCCTGACGACTGTACACCTACTGTTCCCTCTCAAGCTCTAATTGCACTACTACGAGACAATAGACGTATGTTATCGCTCTGTTTTAACTCACATTTATCACCTCTACATGCAATGTAATATGCATTCAACGATAGAGCATGAATCATGATAATATAATTCTGGAATATAAATCCCATACGATCAAATTATCACATTGAAAATCGAAATATAAGAAATATTTAAACGTTGTTCATATATATATATATATATATATATATATATGACTGTCTGTAATATGTTGTATGCGGATGACACAGTGTTATGTGCCGAAAGCGAGAATGACTTGTGCCAGATGGTGGAGATATTTGTGGATGTATGTAAAAGACGAGGTCTGATAGTAAATTATGATAAAAATAAAGTAATGTTATTAGAAAGAGAAGGAGACACTGTGTGTAATGTAAGGATTAATGGAGAACAGCTTCAATTATTAGAAGAATTTATGTATCTGGGAGCCATGATTGAGAAAAGGGTAAACTGTGCAGAAGAAATAGAAAACAGAGTGACACAAGGAAGAAAGGTAGCTGGAGCATGAAAGCCTTGTTTAGGAACAGACACTTGAGTATGGAAGCTGTGAGAGGATTGCATAAAGGTGTGTTGATGCCGATATTGATGTATGGATGTGAAACTCTGGTATGTCATAGTAATGAAAAGACACGAGTAAGAGCAGTTGAAATGGATTTTCTAAGAAATGCATGTGGAGTTTGAAGAATAGACAAAGTAAGAAGTGTGAACATGGAGTTAAGAAGTTCGTAGAGTAAAAGGTGAAGAAAGTATTCTCAGATGGTATGGTCACATAACAAGAATGCCTGAAGAAACAATAGTTAAAAGGATTTATGTCGGTGAAGTGGAAGGAACAAGAAGGCGTGGAAAGCCGAGAAAAAGATGGTATGATATGGTGTCAGAATGTGTGTCAAAGTGTGAAAAGGGCATGGTTGAAGCAAAGGAATTAGCAAATAACAGGAATGAATGGAGGAAGTTTGTTAGAGACAGTCCATGAAAGTCTCTGGACCCTTTACAATTACAACCCTGGAAGGTCTTCACCCCAGATATTGATGTGAAGAGACCTTGTCCGGATATATATAACATCTTATGTGAAGCCATTGATTTCGGGGGCTGATAAGTGGTTGGTGCTTCTGAATGCTTGAGTGCTTGCTTTTTGTAGGCGAACGTTATGTGTTCCTCTCCTGTCACCTATTTTATAATTCATCGGGTGTCTTGCTAATTTTCCCTACCCCTTATGGGACTGACTGACTAATTAACCATATACATATATATATATATATATATATATATATATATATATATATATATATATATATATATATATATATATATATATATATATATATACAGGGTGTATTACAAAAATGCTTAGACTTCAAATGATAATTACCGATTAGTAAAACAAGTTTGCTTATTGCTTTAATTTATATACAAAATAATTAAACATTAACGATTTAAAAGACATAAAGTATAATATTCAGTGTCGTCTAAGCATGTGCTATTATACTAACACTGGCATTGGTCTCCCCCTTCATACCCTCCCCCTCCCCCATTCCCCTAGTATATGCCCAGGAATGTTGAATTATAAACATAATTCGGTTTCGGGGTGAAATAATGTAAGTAATGTTCCCTTTACAAACCGTTTACAACTGAGATTATTTTCTGTTAATATCAAACATTGTTGTGTCTTTCTTTCACCATAGGAAAGACTGAAGGCATCTTGGATGAAACAAATTACGATCCTCAAGGGGTCTGCAGGTATTACTGTCATTACTGTCATAAATAAAAGCAATGTCGAATGATAAGTAAAACCAAACAATGTGGGCATTACAAAGTTACTACTTAAAGTTAGTCAATTTATTGTAAAGTCGTGAACATTATTTCAGATACAAACTTATGTGAAGGGTCTCGGGTTGAATTGAATCTCCTTACTAATTTTGACTGAGTATTTGCATTTCAGATTTTCGTTTAATCAGTTCGAGACTTCAAAATCGATCAGAATTTATTACCACTACTGTACATTCTCATTACAGTGCAATACGAGGAGGTTAATTGAAAGAATGTTTATTCCCACCAACTGATGTAATACAGTTTTGAGAAATTAATCATACCCAATATTTTTAATCTTTGAATCTTTATACTGAGATATAAAATATTTCCGTGAATTTCATTAAACACATGAACGATCAGCCCCAATATAACAATTATTCTTCATAAACGATTGAATGACTTTTTACTGCGTTCGGATACCCGGCCCAGACTTGGGCATCAGCATTAAACCTTGTGAGCAGTTTTACAAATGTTTCATATTTGTTTAACCTAATCTGTTTCTAATAATAAGTATTTTTCTGCTAACCACAAAATATCATTACCATATTCTAAGATACTTTGATTTGGTAATTACTAATGTGTGAATAGGTAAACCTATACTTTTCCTTTTAGTTAAGTCCATAGTAAACATTATTATCATGTATCAATTATTTAGTGCTTTACTCGTAACCCTGTAGCTTACCGCACCCCCGTTGTGTCATTAAAGCTATATTTGATGCATGTTTTGACTGAAGATGAGTTCTGCGTAGCACGAAACGTAAGATAAATAAAGAATTCAAGCTTTTCCCTGGGCCTCCCTCCCAACTAATTTATATATATATATATATATATATATAAGTTGTATTAAAAAAACTAATACAGATTATGACGAACTCATTATAAAATGGAAAATTAATATATATTGAATATATATTATTTTCCCAGAAATGTGATATTAATGAAATAAATGCTTATTTTAGAAATGCAGTAAAACAGGGTTACGAGTAAAGCACTAAATAATTGATACATGATAATAATGTTTACTATGGACTTAACTAAAAGGAAAAGTAAAGGTTTACCTATTCACACATTAGTAATTACCAAATCAAAGTATCTTAGAATATGGTAATGATATTTTGTGGTTAGCAGAAAAATACTTATTATTAGAAACAGATTAGGTTAAACAAATATGTAACATTTGTAAATCTGCTCACAAGGTTTAATGCTGTTGCCCAAGTCTGGGCCGGGTATCCGAACGCAGTAAAAAGTCATTCAATCGTTTGTGAAGAATTGTTATATTGGGGGCTGATCGTTCCTAAGTTTAATGAAATTCACGGAAATGTTTTATATCTCGGCATTTAGATTCAAAGATTAAACATATTGGGTATGATTAATTACACAACCCTGTTTCAACCAAACATTCAGGTCAAAGAACTCGCTCTGCTCATTCTCCACACATACTGCCGTCTTTGCACCCTCATACAGTACATGCTCTTCACTGCTTTCAGCAACTTGCCATCTACTCCGTATATTCGAAGTGGTCATACAGACATGATTAAGGTGTCATTGGAAAGGGCTATTCCTCTCCTTTAAGGGATATATCAATGAAATACTTTCTAGCGCTTGTTTATACATAACAATGTGCAGGGAATGAAGGTCACTTTTAGTCCAAAACCCCTGTATGGTATAGTGGTAACCAAGCATTTGTCATATGACAAGTGCCGCAGTAATTGTGTTAAATTAGCTTATAATTATTCCAAATATATCTAATGAACTTACAACACGAACCAAGAGGGGGAAGAATAGAGAAAAGGCTTTCGGAAACAGGCCTGAAAAGAATGAACGCAACATAAACTATCCACCAATAATATATAAATGAATATCTAACAAAGAAAGAAATTTGACAAAGTGGTATAGCAGCTGACCATCTTTAACATTTGTCACTCTTCATATATAGCTTCTAATCTTGCACTAATCACCCTAATCTGTCCACTAGTGGGGCCTTACCCCACATCTTCGTTTGGTTTCGTTTACATATTCAGCCTATCTGAATATGGGTTCTGCGTAGCCCGAAACGATAGACAAGTATATAATTCAAGCCTGTGTTACCCTTCCACCATATCGCCCTTCTCCCCTCTCTCTCTCTTATATATATATATATATATATATATATATATATATATATATATATATATATATATATATATATACAGTATATATATATATATATATATATATATATATATATATATATATATATATACGGTATATATATACTGTATATATATATATATATATATATATATATATATATATATATATATATATATATATATATATACAGTATATACCGGTATATATATATATATATATATATATATATATATATATATATATTATAATGAACTAACCCTTGAGCCGGAGCGAGTGTAAGAGCCAGTACAGTTAGTAATCTATGGAACTGGTGGAGCCACATGCTGACGAACCGTGTTGGTTGGCGGACCACGGACGAGTGAACACTGGCTTATCTAGTGCATGATTTTATTGGGAGATATTATCAGTAGGTCTTAAGATGCGTACGCTCACGAAACATAATATGTATACACCCTTAGTAATATGGAACCTTTGCATGTCGGATATAAAAAGGTATAGTTTTACATCATTTAAGCTCCATACAGATTTAAAGGAAGTAATACTTTATATGACTTACGAGTGATATTCTCTGCTGACGTGTGTGTATATACAGAATGATTGAAAACTACACCATCAAAATTACAGGGCGTAATAATTATACAGGGAACAAGAAGTAAAAACTTCTAAATATCTTATGTCCCATTATGTACTGTACCATTACTGATTACGTATGTATGTATATACTCAGGCACATACCCATAGCCGGGGTTAGCTGACTCAAGACATAGCTCGAACAGAAGCAACACAATCAAACAAAAATAATAATGCACACACATCTAGATCGTCCAGGAGAAGACCTACAGACTAAGACGTCCGGGCGCGACGGACAATTATTTAGTCCAACTGGCCGACCTCCCACTCCATAAGACCGCGTTATCACTCATCTATTCACAATCATTCTCCATTAATTCATATTCATCACCAATTCTCTTGCTGTTCGTCAGGCATCTCTCTAACTTCCAACACTTATTTCACACCATCTCTCCAAGGTCTTCCTCTCAATCTATTTGCCCTTGTATCTGACTCATATATTCTCTTTCAAATACTTTGATCTCCCATTCGTTCAACATGTTCATACCAGCATAGCACTGTTCTTTCTGCTCGGACCAATAGGGGTTCCCGTTGTCCCATCCTCCTACGTACTGTACAGTACAGTTGGCCAACTTTGAAGATGTTTACAATTTATATTAATACTTAACTATACATAGATATTAATATGCTAATAGACATGGCAGGAATGTGAGTGGTGGTGGCAGGAGGGTGGGGATTCGAATCAGTTTAAGCAAGACTGTGCGGAGGGTCTACATAACTAAAACGTGAATGGTTGTTTTCTCAATGCCTATATAGTGATCATAATTATTAGGCTTAAAACGTCTATGTAAAGTATAATGTTTACTAATATTATCTTCTACGAAAATATTAACAATATTATTGAGGTATGAACTTTCGTTTGTATGAATAGTATGAATTCATAGTTCCCGATTTATCTTCATTACCGTCTTACGCTTTCCTTTAGAAAGTTTGCAAGTAACCTATGCGAATAATAAGCTCCCTGGTAAAGACTGGATTTGTCCTCAGTATATGAGAGGTCGTTCTTAACTCATTCAGTACCGGTGACATCCTTTGAACTTTATTTTGACTACTTTTGGACGATATTTATACAGTTTAAAATGGGCCTTCAGCAATTAACAGGCTTCGAACTATATCACTTAACCCTTTTATTACTACCACGGATTTTCTTAAACTGTACAAAATACATTTAATTATAGCTAGAATATAATTTAAAATACGTCGCCGGTACAAAAGGGGTTAACATTTTCAATTGAATAACGCCAAGATCTCTTTTATCCGAGCAATTACCAGATGTTATTAAATATCTAATGAATTGCCACGCTAACTAATTCGATATACTTGTTTTCTTTCTTATGTTGTCCACTTCAGAAGTTACAGTCTTTTCTAAGCTCCCAGCCATGGAGTGGCTTCGGTCACCCAGGCTTTATTGTGGTCGGCAGGGAGGTTCTGTGGGGGCGCTCGGTTATTGTAATATTGTAAACATTTTATGGTGTATATAATATCAGGGATTTACAGTTTACTGTATATATTCTTATGACTAAACAGGAAGTTTAGTGCATACCGGTACTCATTTGGTGATATAGAGCAGAACAAGCTTCGATCAAACACTTAAACAACAACATTAATTCAACCAGACTCCCAGTGGACAATTCTCAGACAACAGTGTGATGGGCTTTTGGGCAACAAAGAAAAGATGATCATAACATAGTATGGCGCGACATAAGTTCAGATGACAAAGGGGAATACAAAAACACTGTGCCGCTATGAGATCAACAAATATCGTCACCTGTTCTTAGCCATATAACCATATTTATTATAACAATCTTACGTCTGTCCTAGAAGACCTTTAAGTTTACTACCTAGAATTTCCTAACATACGGTAGAAATAGACATTCAACTCATACATTATCTATTATATAATGTTAATAGACAAATATGAATAATTTAAATTTTCACTTGAACTCTGAATATTAGAGGCCCTTCCTAAGCTGCATAAAATACAGTAAAGCAACTGGAACTATAAATAAGTGATTTATTGTATTGAAGAGTATTATTGAGTATTAAACTATTTTTCTGACGAGAGATCCTTCTGAAACTAAATGTCATATGCTTGTGATAACTGGAAACACATTTATACTAGCTACTGCCGCTAGTGATGTGGGGATAGATGCGGTACTACTGCAAGAGCATGCAGGGATAGAGCATCCAATGTCCTTCTAAAAAAGAAGTTTAATCAAGCCCAGAGGAATTACTCGGTGGTGGAGAAGGCGCTCCTGGCTATTGTTTTGTCCCTGCAGCACTTTCAAGTGTATGTACCAGCCTATGGCCTAACTGTTGTTACGACTGGGGTTCAAATATATCAGGGCTCTTATTCATTGGACTAGTAATGGCATAAATGTTGCAACGGAAAGCGCTAGCTCCAACCTCTGATGTATATTCCCAGTGAACAAAGAACACAAATACTCTACAGAGTTCTATATGCAATAATAGGCTATCAAACTCTCAATAAATGTGCGTCTACTCTAGGCTTAATGTTATGTGAAAACAGCCTATTACTACCTATAACCGAAGGTGCTTGGTTATGGTATGCAAAGTAAGGTGGTAAGAGAAGTTACAGCTTACGTTACTTTAATCAATAAATGTCAGGCACTCCTGCATGAAAGAAAGTGCACTAAAGTCCTTCAACACTAACAAGGAATCTTCTTTAAATGTTAGATGCTATAAAGATGCTCGTATCGGAAATGGAACCCAAAAAGGGAGGCAGCGGAACAATGCTCGTGCAGGCTATGCACACAAAAAGGCAGAATATATAATGCCGTCGGAGCCAAGAATATCCTAAACACTACAACAATAATAATCGCCACGACAATGCAGTATTCCTATCAACAAAAAGAGCCTAAGTCGTTTGTGTCTCAATACATCAAACTAGGCTGCGAAATGCTTGTGTAATGATAAATGGGTATGCATAAAAAGAGTACTTGGCTTAATATACTTAATGTCTACTATGATTGATAAAGTCTAGCTAGAGTCAATGATACGAGATACTGGTGCGCATGGCATGCAGCATAGCCTAGTGCAAATCTCAAGTCTGTGCGTCAAATATTACGTTATAGGGAAGGGTAGCTCTCTTGAGAAACCTTAATACCGAAGTATTAAGCGTTCTCCTGGCGTACCTCAAAGACAAACAACGAGCTTAGAACAGTGCAGAATGGTATAGGCAAAAAGCCCTCATTCGTGCATGCTCTACTCTCAATGGCACACAGACTAGAATTTACTCAATCAACTCCAGTTCTCAGGTATGTCGTGCAGCTTTTTCCTAAAGCCAGCACTCATAGGAAACAATACCTTATAATATCAGACTCCTAGTCTAGCATTATCTAATCCAGCAGAACACTAATAATTATAGGACGCGGTACTTAAACAATATAAATGCCAACCAATGCTTCGTGATCAACTTATCTTAACAACTAAACATACATAGGTTATATCAGACCTTAACGCACAATACAACTGGCCAGCATGAAGCTGATTTTCCAGAGTTAACCAGAGGGGATATAATATTAATAAAAGGTGGTGAAAGATATGAAAAAAGAGAGAGGTAGGCAGAGGAAAAGATTCTCAGGTGCGGAGCAGGGGGACAGATAGCAAGGCATGAGATAGATTGTTCTAGAAACCAGATCTGAGGGAGAGAGTGGAGAGGAACTGTATATATACTCGCACTAGCTCGAGGCGCGTGGGAAAAAAGCGGTTACAAGTCCTCTAGCCACTAGCAAGGGAGCTCAGCATGGTAAGGACCTCTCTCAAACAACCCCCACGAGGCAGCCAGCCGTGACGTCATCGAGCGACACAAAAACACTGCGCGCTCCCTCTCACTCTGTTCTACTCTCTCTCTCTCTCCCAGATCCCATCATTACTAGTTAATGATAAAACATATACTTTACAATTAAATATATAAAGCCTTGACATGGGTGAAAACAAAGAGCCTTTCTGGACTGCCCATGACACGAGCTTTCATATGAAATAAAGCACACTCTAATACATAAACTGTAGCCCCATCCACTGCCCTGGCGATCCTAGCGAGTCACTGTAGGACAAGCCATGCGGTTCTAACGGAGTGGTTAACGTCACACTGTTAAGATTTACTATGATCACCATCTTCTCTAGTTTTTGGAGAAGTTTATGTACAAAAATCAGCAGCTGACCAGGTGGGCTTTTTTGTTGCAGGAACACAGTTTGGATGTGCGGCATATTAAAGGCACTGATAATGTTTTGGCTGATTGTTTGTCACGGGAGGGTATGTTGTAAGGAGAAATCTTGGTGGTCAGTTAGTTTTGGTGTAGCCTCCTACTTTGGTTTGATTAGCATTTTACGTCTGGTGCTTGTTGGTTGCCGTGTGTAGCCCAGCGTAGGGTTGCACCAACAGACTCCCCCTGGGTGTGAGGGTGTCACATCCCCCTGAACTTATATAACCTAGTTCAGTTGCATGTGTGTGTTAATTCGCACGTAGCCTATGTGTGTGGGGAGGGAGACCAGTTGTTTTTCCCTGTGTTTTTTTCTCTCTCTCCCTCTTTTCTACGTTGGCCCGTCGGGGTGGGCCCCTACCGTGCCGCTTTGGCGTGTTATTGCTAAGAGTGTAATTACTTTAGTTTATTTAGCCCTTGTGGGATTATTTCAGTTATCATAACTATCAATGGAAGTTAAATATTACTAAGCTATAATGAATCAAATAAAATCAATCTAAATGAAAACTACTCCATATCTAAATTGAATTCAATATGAAACAAGCTAATATATATCCAAAGGTCTCACATAATAAATGTATATATAGGGTAAGGTTATAAGGGTTAATATACTAGCCAGGAATTAACTCACCAATAGTTCCATGTGGCAATGAGGTAAGGGAGAACGTTTTACCCAATATGGCGGACAACGGGGAACGAGACTTCAGTCCCGAGACTCGAGTCAAGTAAAAGAAAGAATAAATGATTACATGGGAATGGACATGAATATTATGCTTATCTGTCAGTCAGTCATGGCGTCGATGAGAGCGTCGTGATGGTGTAGCTGTTTTTATTGCTGTCAGTCTATCGTGATTAGAGGCTCAAAAGCGCGATCAACTGAGGGCGGAAAATAGATGTTAACTGGTTGGTGTTCGTGAAGGCTCTGATGTTCCTCAAAGGACCACCTTGCTGCCCTGGCAAACGCCAGGATCCCAAATTATCGTACCGCATCTAGGTTGCTCTATACGATAAATTATATTAATATATACGATAAATTCATATATACTACATAAGACCATGGCAGTATTGCTTAATAGCATATTAGGCCTTTTATAACTTAACTTATTTACAATCTTAAAATATACGATCTACTCGTCCTACGTCGTGCTGCAGGAGCGACCGTGACGTCACAGAGACATACGGTATCACAAAAGAGTCATAGCCTATCGTATTTACGATACACTCCCCCCACTAAAAAAGACCTGAACCCCACCTTAAACTTAAAGTTGCCCAGAGGCTATCTTCTGACGCCACAAGTCGACGGCGCCAGCAGCAGCGCGTCTGGGACGCGTCCCGGTCCGAGAATGATCACCATCAGTAAGAGGTGAGTCGTTCCTTTGAGAATCCTCGAACCCAGCAATAACAGGTGGAGCATCAGATTGCAATGCGGAATCGAGCTCCAAAGCGTACAAATGTGCGATAGGACGAACAGTAGTTCCAGTGGCTGTCTTCAATAGCGCCACCCGCTCTACAGAGTCTGCCCCCTTGTATACCTCCAACATGCGGCCCAATTTCCAGTATAAACGAGGACTATCTTCTTTAATTAAAACAACTTCACCAACTGTAGGTGCCGTTGGTCTACCAGAGGGAGTAACACTCCTTTCCCTCAATGCTATCAGATATTCACTAATCCACCGTTTCCTAAAATCCTCGATTATCCTGGATATATACTGGTATCTCTTAGACACCGCTACCTCAGAGTACAACGAGGGATCCTCTAACTCTACTATGGATTGGAAATCAGATGGAAACGCAGTCAATGGTTTTCCATATAGCAAGTGAGCAGGCGTTAATGGTAGTGGTTCTTGCAGGTCGGTGTACACATATGTAAGCGGACGATCATTCACGACTGCCTCTATCTCTGTGAGGACTGTCAACTCACTCTTCTTTAATAGAGCACGTCCTACTACCGCTCTGAGTCCTGACTTCACTATGCCGACACACAGTTCCCACATTCCACCAAACCAAGGTGCCTTAACTGGAATGAACCTCCATTCGCACTTCTTCTCTCCCAAAAAAGTGATGATAGTAGGATCACTACTCATATCCTTTAGATATGTTGATGCTTGGACCTAAGTGGGAGCATTGTCGCTAAGAATGAGTTGAGGGAATGAACGACGGGCACAAGACCATCTAAACTTCAGCATAAATTCTTCGCTAGACATATTATCACATAGTTCTAGGTGTACCGCTCGAGACATTGCACAGGTAAACAATAATATATAAACCTTCTCATGCTCTCTCGTCTTCAATGCCCCTGTGTAATCTAATCCTACAGCTTGGAAAGGTTCTACGTGCTTTACACGGCATTCAGGTAGAGGTGGAGCTGGTCCAGTTGCATATGGTTTACCTTTTAGTCTCTGGCATATTACACACTTTCTTACTACGCGTCGAGCTACTTGACGAACTCTGGGTATCCACCATGTGAGACGTAAATTTGATATAATATGACATACCCCGTAGTGTTTTACTTCCCTATGTGCACGTATGATCAATAGATCAGTAACGTGATGTCTTGTTGGCATAAGTATAGTGCGGTTTGTGCCGTCTGGTACACCCGACCACTTCAGGCGACCCTCACACCTGATGAGGCCATTGTCTAGGTGCAACCTTAGTTGACGCACTATATTAGGCATTAATGTCTTATTCGAGCTTTGCAAGGATTCGAATTCATTGGAAAAGGTTTCTACTTGAACCCATTTGATCAAAGTTACTTCAGCTGCTTTAAATTCACGAGCATCAATGTTGTGACCCCTGTTGCAGAGTTGGCCCCTTACTTTAAGCTTGAGATTGGATACATATCGCAATACCCAAGCTACAACTCTGACTATCTTGACCGAATCTTGCCCACTCTATGATTGGACCCGGTGGCTCATTTGGTTGGGCTATAACTGCCACTGTTTCCAGTGGCAGAACTCCCTCACCAACAGCATGCCAAATCGTCCATTCACTTTCATGGAGCAGCCACTTTGGACCATGCCACCACAATTCGGACTTCATTAACTGGCTAGCCGTTATACCCCTAGTAATGAGAACACTAGGGTTTTCTTTTGTATTTACATAATGAGAAGCAACGTCTGGCAAAAGGGCTCTAATCTCATCTACCCTATTCCGCACATAAACTGGCAGAGACTTCTTGCTATGTATCCAGTTGACTGCGACCTGACTATCGCACCAAACGTGAACGATTTCAATGTATAACTCGCTCTCGTATGCTGCAAGTACATGTTGCACCAGACGTGCTAATAGCAGCATGGCAGTCAATTCCATTTTAGGGATAGTTGCCTTTTTAACCGGGGCTACCTTGGCCCGGGCTGTAACTATATGTGCCCCAAATGAAGTAACGACATATATGGCTACCCCGTATGCCGTGGGGCTAGCATCGCAAAACGTGTGTAACGTAATGTCACCGAACGCCGCCACTTTACGAGGTATAGGTTTAGTACATAGGATGGCATACTCATTCAACAACAATGTCACTTGGTCATTCAGGTCCTCGGGCATACTGTCATCCCATCCTATTTTACGTCTCCAAACTTCCTGCATTAGAATCCTAGCTCTTATGGTAACGGGTAATGCTAGACCCAAAGGATAAAAAAATTGCGCAACTTTGCTCAACAGACTTCTTTTCGTGTCCGCTCCTGTCTGCTGAGCAAAAGACCTTGTTTGATAAGTTAGTATGTCATGTTTAGGTTGCCAGATCATCCCCAAATTTCTGGACTTTTCCTGGTTAAGAGATGCCGTACCGTCCACCTGTATCAAACTCTGAAGATCTTCACTATTAGTAACCCACTCGCGGAGAAATAGATGTGCATCCGCAAACAATCTGTGTGCTTGCCAGTATGTATATAACAAATCATCCTGACTATCGCTAGAACCCTGCAAATTGTCTATATATAATCCGTGAAATAGTTTACTTGTGTCCTCAGGAGTGTCAGCTAGATGTTTTCTGATTGTGGCATTTAACAAAAACTGTGAACACGTGGCCCCAAAGAGTACAACCCGAAAACGGTATATGATGACCGGACTTCCAGAGTCGCTAATGTCGCTGAACCAAAGAAAGCGGGTAACATCTCTATCTTCCTCCTTTACTTTGACCATCAAGAATGCTTTCTCGATGTCACTGGTATAGGCGAACCTTCCCCAGCCTAAACCGCAATAGATGTTGGGACCGGTCCGACACCATAGACGGACCTGTCAACAGGCAGTCATTTAGACTGGGTAGTTGACCTGGGTGGGCAGAGCAGTCATACACCACCCGTATTGGTGTGGTGACGCTGTCTTTTCTTACCGCATGATGGGCCAGATAGTGAACCCTACCCTTCTTAATCGGTTTCTTGACATCGACTCTCTCAATAAAGCCCCTATCTTCATAACTCCGAAATACATCGTCATACGCCTGGCGCGTGCTCGGTTCGTTAGAGAATTTCCGCTGCAATGCGCGCAAGCGACCTAATGCCAAACCATAGTTGGTAGGCAGGCTTATCTCACTGTTCTTCCAGGGTAAACTAACTTTATATTGCTTGTCTGAGGCACAGTAGCTCACAGACTCGTCAAACCTTTGTAGCGCAACTTCCGAGTCATAATCAGTCTCCATAGGATTAATGCCTATGTGATCCAATCTCCACAGTCGTTCCAGGTCGAACTCGGCAGCCATCTTAGGGTCACTAGGATGGGAATCCTCCCTTCCCAACTCCTCTGCCGCAGTTACATTGACTCTATATATCGAGACCGTGTCGACCAAGACCTTTGACTGTGTAGTATGCACCTTTCCACTCATGCAATATCCAAATTTAGTGGGGATTAAAATTACACCACACACCAAGTAGAACATGCACCTCACTCTGATTTCCCATGGGATCTGACAAGTTAACCCCCTTGCTACGTAATGCGTGTTCCACCTTCACTCCTACAGATACATATTCTGGTAGGGTGTCTACTACGATACAACTCATAAAGTACCGTTTTTTACGGTAGAAACATTAAATCTCCGCTATCTCGTAGTCTTGTTTATCAGTAACCCCTGTGAAGCCCTGCAATTGAAGAGTCTCAGCCCCTACGATTCGGTGCTTCAGTCCCACTAGTACGGACCTCTTTATAAAGGAACGTTGAGACCCTTGATCTAGAAGTACCCGACACACTTTGTTACTGTCATTACCTTCCATGGGAATCTGTATTGTGGGCAATATAGTGGTGTCTTGCGTGCTACCTAGTGCCACAGTTGTAGTACCCTCTGGTTTGACGTCTTTGACTTTATCTGCTGTAGGACACAACTTATCAAAGTGATGTTCTTTGCAGTGGCAACAGGTCCTTAACCCTTAAAGAGCGGCGCCCGGCTATAGCCGGGCGCCAATTTGCAGCAAGTTAGGAACATTATTATGGCTTTTAAAGGGTTAAAATCGAGTGCAAATGGCCGGGAGTGCAGCGGGCCACACGTCCGACTCCCAGGGTCTACCGCTGCCCACTGACTCACCCTCCCTGTGTTCTCGAGAGGCCGGCAGTGTAGCCAGTAGTGAACATAGCTGGGAAAAATATACCGCTATACGCTAAACTCCCATGTTACTGGTACCACTGTATGAGAACCACAAGTGCTACGTAGCTCGTTGTGGTCTCATTTTGAAGCTTTTAGCACCTAGTTTTTTGCTGAATACATTTCTTGTCATGCAGATACTTGATTTATCATTCAGGATATGAATATGCCCAAATAAGCCCAAAACCCCCCGCTAGACAAGGGTTAAGTATGTAGCAGTACATTGTCCCTGCTTACCATGTTCCCTACTTAGACAACCTACACATAGCTTCAATCTTTTCGCCTGTGCTAGTTTTGTCTCATTTGATGGGTACTTTACACAGAAAATCCATTTATGTTTGTTGTTACATAGCTTACATAGAATCTGAGCAGGTTTCTTATACGTACCCTCTTTCTTTTCTTTAGTCCCCACTGTCATGCTTACTGTTCCCCTCTTCTCCACATTCTCGCTCCCTCCCGACTCATACATTCGCCCTTTGTTCAACTGTAGATTATTGATTTCTTTACTGAACTGAGTTTTGAACTCCCCCAGCTCAAATGATCTAACCTTGTCAAGTATTGCCATAGGAAGCTTCTGACACAAGATAATGACTATCATTTCCTGTGTGGTAAGCCCTAGGGTGTCTAGCGATCGAGTATGGCACTCCATATTTGCCCTAAAATTTGCTAACTCAACCTTATACTGTGGTTCTGCGAGCTTTAACAAGGCAACGACATGGGCCATCTTCAACTGCTCTTGATCCCCGTATGTGGACTTTAATAATTGTACTGCCTCAAGATAACTATCACCCACTACCGCAAATTCCTCTATCAAATGTAAGGCCTCTCCTTCCATTTGTCCCTTCAGGTAGTGAAACTTGCAGACACTATCCAAAGAGGATAAATGAACTGTAGACCGAAATACGTCCCAAAAAGCTAACCACTCAGTCAATTTGCCCCCAAATGTAGGAAGATTGAGCTTTGGGAGGTGTACAGTGTGTTTTGGGTCAGCCCTTCTATGGGCCTCATTCTCGCCTCCCTTCTTACTTGCGACAGCACGCTGTAATATGTACTTCGCTCAAAAGACAGGTTCGTCATAGAGGGCGCGATTATCACACTCTGTTACTATCTCTTCCTCCTCTGTCATGTCTGCAACAATCACCTCACTCAGAGCCATAATACGACCGTGAGTAGCCTGGACGTTTTCTAATCTTGCTTCCAATTCCTCTAGTTCAGCAGTAGTGATGAAAGTGTTGACGTCCACAATTAGCCTATTTAATACTCCCCGAAGTCCCGCCCTTTGATTTTTAGGAGCCTTGATCAGCACCCCACTAGACGGTGTCACTTTATTGTCTTTATTCATTCTGCACGTAAGCCTATAGGCTATGTATCCAAATGTTACAAAAACAACGGCAAAATAGTAGTCTAGTTAAGAGACGCCGACCGGCGGACTTCTATGTTATGGAGACAAAATAGTACACAAAATAGCAATACCTACTAAAGGGTCATATTAAACAAGAAAAAATGTTAGGTCAGGTCATAATTATGTCACAGGAAGTCTAAAATGGAAAAGAAAATTATTAGGGAAAGATGATGGGTGGGATGCAGGACTTAGGCAGGTGCAACAATGCGACCCTGCATTCCGGCTCTAACCACCGCTTGGGTAGTCCTACCAGATTATCATAGAGTTGTTCCTGAATCCTGTTGTATGTCCCCTTGTTCATTGCCTTAAAATACCTTACTGGTAGCTAATTCCCGGATCTGGGCACCAATGTGGTAAACTATCAATGGAAGTTAAATATTACTAAGCTATAATGAATAAAATAAAATCTATCTAAATGAAAACTACTCCATATCTAAATTGAATTCAATCTGAAACACGCTAATTTATATCCAAAGGTCTTACATAATAAATTTATATATAGGGTAAGGTTATAAGGGTTAATATACTAGCCAGGAATTAACTCACCAATAGTTCCACGTGGCAATGAGGCAAGGGAGAACGTTTTACCCAATATGGCGGACAACGGGGAACGAGACTTCGGTCCCGAGACTCGAGTCAAGTAAAAGAAAGAATAAATGATTACATGGGAATGGACATGAATATTATGCTTATCTGTCAGTCAGTCATGGCGTCGATGAGAGCGTCGTGATGGTGTAGCTGTTTGTATTGCTGTCAGTGTATTGTGATTAGAGGCTCAAAAGCACGATCACCTGAGGGCGGAAAATAGATGTTAACTGGTTGGTGTTCGTGAAGGCTCTGATGTTCCTCAAAGGCACACCTTGCTGCCCTGGCAAACGCCAGGAGCCCAAATTATTGTACCGCATCTAGGTTGCTCTATATGATAAATTATATTAATATATACGATAAATTAATATATACTACATAAGACGATGGCAATATTGCTTAATAGCATATTAGGCCTTTTATAACTTAACTTATTTACAATCTTATAATATACGATCTACTCGTCCTACGTCGTGCTGCAGGAGCGACCGTGACGTCACAGAGACATACGGGATCACAAAAGAGTCATAGCCTATCGTATTTATGATACACAATGATGTCTTATATTTATTTGATTACTTTTGTGTTGTTAATGAGAGCACAAGCGTCTGATATAATTATGTAGTCTAGCGGCGCTTGGAGTCCTTCCTTCCCACGCGGGCCCCTGGCTGGACTCCCTCGGCCATGCTAGCGACACTTCAGCTACAGCTCTCATAGCGGACATAGTACTCTCATTTTAGTAACCTCCCCTCTTAACAATATATATATATATATACCGTATATATACACAGTGTATATATTGCCGGACACATTTCTCCCCTTAATGGGGTTGGCCATACTCAAAATGCCCCTAACCGGACCTATCCCCTGTAAGAGGGACAACACATGCCAGTTTACCGAAGAACTTACAGGACTGACCACTCAATTTAGGGTCTGTCCGACTCCAAGTTTGTTTATGTATTTTTGTTTGCACTATTTTTGTAGTGTGGTGTGCGGCTAATCCATCCACTAACCTGCTTTACCCTAAGGTAGCAGTACAGATTTGTATAAGGTTTACTCCCCTAGACAGGTTGCCGACCAAGGCTGACGAATCCCATCACCCGGATGTCTTATTGTTATATATATATATATATATATATATATATATATATATATATATATATATATAAAGATTAGACAGTAGAAGATGGTTGCTGGAAACTTTCCCTAATATCCTAACTCTACCAAAAAGTCTCACTGTTTTGTTTTGATTGTATGAAACGAGATCCCAACCCTCTCTGACCTCTATTCTCTCTCTCTCTCTTGCACACATTTATATGAGCTGGTTATTAGGGGTTGAAGCCTAGGGCGAGGAACCCCTATTGTAATCATTAAGATTATTATTTTTCTTATTTTTCTTATAAATTATTTGTGCACACCAACTTTACGCAATAACTCTGGAACCACTTGTTGGATCAGTACCAAACTTCAACACAAGGTGCGTTTTTGTATTGAACAACTTTTGATATGCTAAACATCCAAAATGGTGGCCAGACATGCCCATGGCGGCCGCATTTCCGATTTTGTTTAGACGTAAATACCATCTCTCCGACTCATAGGATATTATTGTGTTTGGTATTTGGACTCCACTACCAATGCTCCACAAATGTTATAGAAAAGGTTTTCCCCTACGCGTGGGCTTTTCGGCCATCTTGAAAAAAACTCAACTTCACTTGAATATCCATATCTTGAAAACTATGCGGATGATCAACACTATTTTTGCTTAGTTGGGTGAGGCTCACAATTTTAAAGTAATAGAAATTGGTGGAATAGTTTGGACAGAGCATTAAAAACTGTCTATTCAGAAATTAGTTTAAAAACATACTCTGTATCCCACACAACATTTTAAGTCTTCAGTCTCGGTTCCCCAAATCCCATAGTTTTGTTTAATAATCCTTGTCCTTATCATTCAGATCCATGCATTTTTTTGCTTTAATTTTCTCAAAAACTTTGAGTACATACGAATTTCATTCATTTTTAAGCAACCTACCTATGCATACCTACCCTAACAAATAATAATGACAAATTTATTTTTTGTGAATAACAGAGTATTGGCTACGGTTTCAACAATTTCTTACTTTGCCAAATGCTTAATTTATCAACAATGATTTGGACATTCAAAGTTTTTGACAATTTCCTGTGTGACTTACCCTATGATTTACTCCTCCCTCATGCAGCATTCCCATCGTCCAGCATTAGTGCTTCATAATTATCAGCCAACTAGACATAGCCATACCTGTATATTATAGCTTATTTTAAATGCAAAAAGTAGCTAGAATATTGCCACAATCTCTACAATAGTTTTTGTTGATTTGCTATGAACAGTTTTATAATTTAATATGGCTTTGAAATGTCTGAATTGTGTCGAATGTCCTTAGAAATTTGGCTGCTAAGTATATATAATGGCCGCTAGATTGAAATGAATACCTCTAGATCTATAGTCAGAGGATTAACTTCAACTATGCATTGTAACCCTGGACAGATAACAATATAGCACTAAATCATACAAATATCACCACAAAAATATTGGAAAATATTATATTAATGCCCTCGGTATTTGAAATTATGCAAATAAGTAAAATCCATTATGATATATGATAGTAGGGTTGATTCGTATCTGGCAAAAGTGTAAACAAACACTATACTGATTTTTCAGAATTAAATTTCTTCTCCTTAATATTTATCCTAATAAAATAGACGGCTATCCCTATTTAAATTCAATACAACCATAGAGAGTGCTATTACATATTATTTGAACATGATATAGGACGGCCGTAAACTGGTGTCCATATCCATTCACGATAAATATAGGCTAGGTTAACCCTTATTTAGCGGGGTCGGACTTAAGTCCGATACGAGAAAATTGGACTAAATGGCGGGGTCGGACTTAAGTCCGTGGGCGTATTCCCGCCCTAATTTAGGTGGAAAGCGAAACTTGGTGGTCAGGCGGTGTACTACAAGGGCCCACCCACACATCCCCACTGCGTGACCGTGACTAAGTGACCCTCAAGCAGCCATAATGGAAGGTCAAGATTTGCCCGTGTTCGATTCGGTGGCCGCCATCCCTAGTGCGTCGCGCCACCCTACTAACCACGCCCGGCTTACCACCCAGGAACTAGATATCATGCTGAACTCTTCAGAACTTTCTAATAAGCTGTTGGATGAAACCGTCGAAGGTCTGGGTGAGAGTTTTGGTAGTGTGGATGACTCGGAAGACGAAAATAACCCTATCATAGGCTTTCACCCCAAGCATAATTTGTGTGGGGTGGATGTTGTGGTTGATATTGGACAGACCCTTGAGCAAATTGGAGACGTTCCTGACGAAGAACATACTGGTGTGGGTGTTGGTAAGTACAGTTTACATTTTATAATTGCTTGAAAATGTGATTGCAAGCATTTTATCACCTTACGAGCGGCTGGTGGAGTATATTTCACTGTGCTGCCCAGCGGGTTTTTTTTTTACCCTAAATGGGGTTGTTCCGTGCTCTTTTTCATGCATAAACAAGACCCAGAGCGTAATACAAGTATGTATCCCTGAAAGTGCGTAAATTGAGCTTTCCAATGACACCCGAACCATCCTTCTAAGATCACTGGTTGTCTTTCAACGATCGTGCAACACGAGTGCAAAAACCCTAAAATAAGGTAATTTCCTTATATAATTCCCTGTGGGGCGAGCGGTCTTGAGGTAATTTATGCTCCTAATCACCGCTCTGCTCTCTCTCAGAGCACATTACGTTCTCAAAATTGCACTCTACAAGAAATTTCCTTTGTATTTTATAGCGTATTATTTGCAGGCGTTCGGTAAATTTCTTACGGTAATACAAACAACGAAAGATTGAATATTTGTGCTTGGCATTATATGATTGTGGGGAACAGATGTAGGCCTACCGTATATATTATGTTTTCATATATATGATACATATGTAACATTGTTATATTATCACGACACTCTCTCTCTCTCTCTGTCTCACTCTCTTTGTTTGTACTCCTTTGTAGTCTCTCTGTCTGATGTAGGCCAGGGCACGCCCCTAACTAATCTTCTCTTCCCTCCCAGGGGAAATCACACCTAGCAGATGTTCTTGACCTCCCCTCTCTCTCTGTCTGTCTCTTCCTCTCTGGGTCTACCTATACTGCATGTGATATTGAAATTGCTTGAGAGTTTGATTGCAAGCATTTTATAGCGTATTATTTGCAGGCGTTCGGTAAATTTCTCACGATAACCAGGGTGTATGGTACATTTCTCACGATAATACAAACAACAACGAAGCTTGGCGAAGATTGTGGTCTACAATATACCTTTTTATAATTGCATGTGACCTTGTAATTGCTTGAAAGTTTGATTGCAAGCATTTTATAGCGTATTATTTTCAGGCGTTCAATAAATTTGATAAATATATCAAAATAAGTCCTGTGGGACTATGAAATAGCTAGTATTGGACAAGGAAAATATTTTGTTCATCCCTCCACTGGAACATCAACAACAATGTCAACAACGTATCGCCGTCGGCAATCGTAAGATTCAGAGTCGTAAAGATTCCAGGACGAGCTCAATAGAAAATGAATGAATTAAATGAATGAGTGTGCAGTACTGCCAATACGTATAGCGATTTCCGCTAGATCTAGAGACCTTTACTTCGATCTAGCAGCAATGACTTACACTAGCGGTTTTGTTTTGAAATTTCAGAACAATTTCGAAGTGATATTATATGGATTTTGCCAATTCATATTTCTAGTGGTATTTATCATGTCTTACATCTAACAATATATGCTAGCGGATTTAACTTCAATTGGTAACCCTCCCGCTCGAGTCGGCTCCAAGAAAATCGATAATGGTGGCACTTTAGTAAACAGGTGATAAACAAAACCGCATGCGGATCGGTTTGGTGTATCGGTATTATGGTAAGTTGGCTACCTACTATTGTTTATACGATATAGTAAGTAATGATAAGTAAATTATTATATATTATATATAAAACAAAAACAAAATTCCTGCAAAGCAAGCGAAACAGAGAGAGAGAGAGAGAGAATGCAGAAACTGAACTGAAGAAAGAGTGAAAAAGATATAATAATACAGAAATATTACAAGCAAATAAATTAAATAGAGGGATTAGTTAGAGAAAATAATAATGAGAAATACATAATACGGATGAGGAAGAGAGAAAGCGAGCGAACTAGAGAGAGTACAAAGGAGTACAAAGGAAATCAAGCAACAACAGATCTAGTGACCCTTCTAGGCTGCTTGTCCTCCAAAACACTGAGGATCAAGTGTCCAAACAGTGGTTTAGAGTGGGTAAGGGAACATTGGAAAGGGAACTACTGCCCTGCCACTAACGTGGCAGGAATAGGAAGTTAGTAGGGGACATATGGGTTAGTAACTGAGGGGAGGATAAAATAAAGTTATTAATTTACAAACGCAGTCAGTCGCGGGTTTGATGCGAGATATTTGTCTAGGCGGAATTTAAATGAATCAACGGTGCTGCAGTCTATAACGTCTCGGGGAAGCCCATTCCACAAGTTGACAACTCGATTGAAGAAGAAATTCTTAGATTCGTGCGAGTTAAAAGATTTACCAATCATTTTGCAACCGTTTCCCCGCGTGTAATTAGATTGGTCGATAGTGAAGTACTTACTACAGTTCATATTGTCGATGCCTTTGATGATTTTGAACACTTGAATTAAGTCACCTCTTAATCTGCGCTGGGATAAAGGAAATAGATTAAATTTTCTAAGACGCTCTTCGTATGGTTTGTTCTTTAGGCTAGGTATCATTTTGGTAACTCTACGTTGAACTCGTTCTAGCTTGTTTATGTCTTTTTGGTAATAAGGGCACCAGCATTGAATGCAGTATTCCAGAAGAGGGCGGACTAAGGAATTGTAAAGGGTTAGGATTACGTCTTTGGATTTATGCTCAAATGATCTGCCTATAAAGCCAATTATTTTGTTTGCCTTCTTAACAACTTCTGAACATTGTTGACTCGGTTTTAGGTTACTCGATATTGTTACTCCCAGATCGGTTTCTCTGTTTACATTCTTAAGCTGAGTGCCATTCATCGAATAGTTTGCTTTCTCATTTAGGTATCCGATATGTAGTACTTTACATTTATCCGCATTGAAACTCATTTGCCAAATTTGGGCCCAATGTGACAATTTATCTAGATTGTGTTGCATATCGTCAACTTGATCTTTTGAGAGAACGCTATTTGCAATTTTTGTATCGTCAGCAAATTTTGAGATTGTACAGGCGAGACCCTCATCTATGTCGTTGATGTAAATTAGAAAGAGAATTGGTCCTAGTACCGAGAGAGAGAGAGAGAGACAGGAGGAGTGAGAGAGATTAGAGAAAATAGAGAGATTGAAAGCATTTTATAGCGTATTATTTGCAGGCGTTCAGTAAATTTCTTACGGTAATACAAACAATGAAAGATTGAATATTTGTGCTTGGCATTATATGATTGTGGGGAACAGATGTAGGCCTACCGTATATATTATTTTTTCATATATTATATGATACATATGTAACATTGTTATATTATCACGACACTCTCTCTCTCTCTCTTGTCTCTTCCTCTCTGGGTCTACCTATAGCCTACATTTATAATTGCATGTGACCTTGAAATTGCTTGAGAGTTTGATTGCAAGCATTTTATAGCGTATTATTTGCAGGCGTTCAGTAAATTTCTTACGGGAATACAAACAACCAAACAACGAAAGATTGAATATTTGTGCTGCACATCCCTCATACGAAATACCATTCCCACCGTATAGAGATAATACAGAGACTGAACTGAAGAAAGAGTGAAAAAGATATAATAATACAGAAATATTACAAGCAAATAAATGAAATAGAGGGATTAGTTAGAGAAAATAATAATGAGAAATACATATACGGATGAGGAAGAGAGAAAGGGAGCACAAGAGAGGGAAAGCGAGCGAGCCAGAGAGACAGACAGACAGGAGGAGTGAGAGAGATTAGAGAAAATAATAATGAGTATTACATATACGGATGAGGAAGAGAGAGAGAGACAGACAGACAGACAGGAGTGAGAGAGAGAGAGAGAGAAAGAAAGAGAGAGAGAGAGAGAGAAAGAATACAGAGAATACAGAGAATACAGAAATAAGGAGAAATAAGAGAAAAATAAGACCGATTACCGAAGGAATAGTAGACGCGCGAGAGGCCGAAGTCAGGCCAAAGCGAACGCAACCGAATGCGCCCGGGAAATAGACCAAAAAAAAAAACTCCTCTTCCTCACCTCTTCCCACCCTCCACACTCATTCATAACATTCATACATAGACTTATATGGGGAGACGAAGAGTTGCTCTTTCCAAAAATGATCGTTTCGTTCGCATTGGAGCCATAGTAACGGCGCTAGGGCGAGTGAAATTGAGCGAATATTTCGTGATTATATCCGCTGAGCGGTACAGTGTATAATACCTTACCACCCGCTAAATAAGGGTTAAGTACTAATTATAGCAGTTCGGTAGTTCGAAGTTCACTGCATTGATTGATTGTCTTCATTAATTTTCAATGAGCGTGCAGTGTTGATTACATCACCATAGCGTCTGGCGGGCTTATTTACAGATAATGAGCTTCATTCCATGCTCTTTGTCATGCTTAAGAAAGAGTCAGAGCATAATACAAGTATATATCCGTGAAAGGGCAATACTAGAGCATTCCAATGACACCTGAATAATCCTTGCACGACCACGGGTTCTCTTGCAAAGATCGTGTATCCGAGCCAAAAATACCCTAAAATGAGGTATTTTTCCCGATTTTATCCTTGTTGAGCGCAGTAGGGAGGCGGTGATGAGATACAGTATGTCTCAGTAACGGCCACATAGCGGTGGCGAGCGGTCTGAGATTGCCTATCGTCCCCCCAATGCTCGGTTTCTCTCTCAGGCCGTAGCTCTTTTGGTAGAGCGCTCGCCTGCTGACCATGAGGTTGACGGTTCAAGTCTCGTGCCAGCCAGTGTGTTATTGGCAGACGTCAGTGCTGTGGTGAACGGCGCGGTCTAGCAATCTGTGGTAACTGTTCACTGAAGTCCCTGATTGGTCAGGGCGCCCACCCTAGCCCATCTATTCAGCAGGGAGTGTATGGTGGTAAAAACTGCATCATAGCTCAAAATGGGACCCGCCATATGACATATGACCGGCGCCGCAGGGGTGGCCAATATTCTCTCTCTCGTCATATGACAGGCACCGCGAATTGAGGGTTAAGTAAGAGTTACATACATCACGATATATACAAAACATGTGCAAATTTGCAAAATGCACCCCAATACAACATTATGAATTGCCATGAATAATGTTTGGTGACCTAATCCATGCTGTGAATTATGTTTGGTGGCCTAATCCATGCCGTGCATAATGTTTGGTAAGCTAATTCATGCTGTGAATAATGTTTGGTGATCTAATCCATGCTGTGAATTATGTTTGGTGACCTAATCCATGCTGTGAATAATATTTGGTGACATAATCCATGCTGTGAATATTATTTGGGGTAAACCTGACTTTTATCGCCAACAGCGATTTTAGTAAATATTGTGTTTATTTCTATGTGATATTCTTTCAGATATAGTGTTTTATTACAATGATTTGAAGCAGAAATTAGTATTGACCCATTTTCCAACAATCTATAACCACTGCCCCCACTACTGTAATGGTGAGGGCTATGAAGATCAAGGAAAATGTGGGGTTAAAAATGCTAAAAATGCAAAAAAAGTTCTATTCGATAATAACCATTGCCGTTGAATACAGGATTTATTGAGGGGGGGCTCTGACCCCCCCCCCCATGGACTTATTGACATTCTCAACTGGTTTGTCAATAGGGGCCAAAACCTTGTTGTAGTACTTATTTACGAGACGACCACAAGTTTTGTCTCAACATAGGCATAGGCCAATTCAAAATGGTTTCAACCCTCAGTAAAAGATAATGAAAAAGATAGTAGCGGTATGTCTACCTACTGTAAATAGGTTGTCAATACTCTCCTATAGGTGGCCCCAGTCTAGACGAACAGCTGATGATATTATACAGTGGTAGGTCGTATGTAGGGAGAGTATTTTTTATTTCTTATATATCTCCCTTATAATACATTTCTGTTCTTAATGATATACAGTATATAGCAATGATGTATATTCTCTACCGGATCTATTAGGCATAACAAGGTTGATGAGCCAACTGTTGGTGCTAAAAGTCAGTAATGCCATATTTGGTGACCTAATCCATGCCATGATTATTTTGTGACCTAATCCATGCCGTGAATATATGGTGACCTAAAGCATGCTGTGAATTATATTTGGTGACCTAATCCATGCCTTTAACCCTCAACCGAGGGAGAGATGATATTGGTCACCCCTGTGGTGCCCGTCATATAACTTGTACCTTTTTTAGGCCATTATGAGCGATGAGAGAGACAGCGAGCATTGCAAGGACAACAGGCGGGCTCGGTCTGCTCGCGACAGCGGCGGGACCTGCACTGAGACCTACAGTATCGATCCTCAACGTACGTATCTATCAAAATAAGGATAAATCCGGGGAAATTACCTCATTTTAGGGTATTTTCACTTCCAGTTGCACGATCGTTGCACAAGAACCCGTTGTCGTACAAGTATGATTCAGATGTCATTGGAAAGCTCTTTTTTCGTTCTTTCCCGGATATATAATTTTATTACGCTCTGGCTCTTGGTTATGCATGAAAACGAGCAAGGAATTATGGCGCTACCATGATACTCCCCCACCGCCCCGCGGGTTGGGAGTTAATATTTGGTGAACTAACCCATGCCATGAATGATACTTGGTGACCTAATCCATGCCGTTCCTTTAAACCATCGTAAAAGCTACCCCTATAACCTTTCCCGGGTGCTGGACTTGTCTGTAAGTATACCCGTCAGCATGGACCGCTCCGCCCTAGCAGGTTAGTACCTCGCCGCATGCCAGTCTCGGGTGGAAGGGTACTAAATACTGTACATCAGTTATTTCTTATGATAACAGACTTGTTGAGAGAAACTTTGGTAAGAGTTGTGTTAGTGGATGGTACGTCTGCTTTGTTTACATAGTTGCACATTCGCAGTTACATTTGCGTCTAATTTGACTGTTGTTATTTGCCCCTGCTGGTAATATATATGATGATGACAATAAGTCATAGGGGGTGAGGGGGGTCAAACCCCCTCCTCAACCCATTATTGTATCCCACAGCCAAGTGTTGTGTAAATTGTTTTGTTACCGGCTGTGGGATACAATAACAGGTTGAGGGGGGCTTTGTCCCTCTCACCTCCCATGACTTATTGTCATCATCATATATATTACCAGCAGGGGCAAATAACAGTAATCAAATTATACGCGAATGTAAAAACTGTGAGCATGCGACTATGTAAACCTAGTGGAAAGTATGCCCGCTAACTCAACTCTTATCAAAATTTTACAAAGCAAAACCAAGTGGAGCCAAATTCTCACACCCGAGATGAAAGTGTGTATTACCCTACGTATATGGCAAAAGGCAAAATGCAACTGTGCAATGCTGACGATGTTGGTGTATCGCAGCTAACCATAAGCCGTGTGTTTAGAGAACTATTAAATGATTTCTTGCGACCAAACCTATATGCAAAGTTCGTCAACTATTGCCCGCCTTGCTTAGGCTACACTACTTGTATGCTTGTTATCACGTTCCCGTCTATTTTGACTGCCGTTGGATACAATAATAGGTTGAGGGGGGACCAAAGCCCCCATGGCTTATTTTCATCATATACTGTATATTGCCAGCAGGAGGGAAATAAAGGAAAAACAAAGCAATAATTAATGGCGACGTGCGGACCGATGATCGGTACAGTTGCTGCAAAATGTTGGGTTCTTTAATGATGCATACAATTAGTTTTCCGGAAATTATAACCTATAAGATATGAATAGGTTAGCCTTTAGGCTAGGCCTATCTCACAATTTGTTTTGCTTGGCCTATATTTGCTGGACAATATGTATTTTAGGTCGCATATGGGATATAATTTTCAGTCAATATTTACAAGTCGCACCACAGTTGTTTTTAGGGCTTCTTTTATTTTGTATTATCATTATTGTCATTTTTTGTTCTATTAGTGATTTAGCCTAGGCCTATATCGGAAATCAATATTTTATCATTATCCAAGAAGCGGTTAGGATGTAGTATCCAGCCGTATCGCCCGCTTTGTTTACACTACTTGTATGCTCAGGTAAATAGGCTTTAGTGAAAGGGAGAGAATTGAGTGGAAGCTACCTATACTGCTGTTTGCGGATGATACAGTTCTGATGAGTGATAATGAATGGGAGTTGCAGGGTCTGGTAAATGAGTTTGGAACAGTGTGCGAAAAACGGAATTTGAAGGTAAATGCGGGGAAGAGTAAGGTTATGGTCTACGAAAGGGGTGAAGTCATAGAGTGTGAGGTGAAGCTGAACGGTCAGGCTATGGAGATCGTCAACTCTTTTAAGTATCTGGGCAGTGTGTTGAGTAAAGATGGGACTATGGATGAAGAAGTGCGGGAGAGGGTACAACAGGGGAAGAGGGTTGTAGGAACGCTAAAAGCAGTAACAAGAAATAGGGTGGTCAGTATGGAAATGAAGAAGTCCTTGCATGACAGTGTGGTAATCCCGACACTGACTTACGGAAGCGAAGCATGGACGTTGGTTGAGAGACTCAGACCAAGAGTGAGAGCAGTGGAAATGAATTACTTAAGGAGTGCGTGCGGAGTTACATGGAGGGATAGACAGAGTAATGAGGAAGTAAGAAGGAGGTGTGGTGTGGAGGTAGATGTGCTGGAAAGTGTGAAAAGGAACAACTTGAGATGGTTCGGCCATATGGAACGTATGGAAAGCGAGAGAATGACTAAGAGGGTGTACGAGAGTGAGGTGGAGGGACAGAGAGGGAGAGGTAGACCGAATGAGAGGTGGAAGGATGGATTGAGGAAGTACATGAACGAAGGCGGTGCTGGTTGGGGAGGGGCGTCGACTGACTGGGGACAGAGGTGCATGGGGCGGTTCGTTCGTGGCCACCCCTTCGGGGATCACGGCGTCAGGCAATAGATAGATAGATAGATAGTGATTTAGGCTAGGCCTATATCGGAAATCAATATTTTATCATTATCCAAGAAGCGGTTAGGATGTAGTATCCAGCCATATCGCCTGCTTTGTTTACACTACTTGTATGCTCGTGATCACGTTCTCATCTATTTAGACTGCCAGTGGGATACAATATTAGATTGAGGGGGGCAAAGCCCCCAATTACTTATTGTCATCATTATATATATTGCTAGCAGGGGGCAAATAACAGAAAAAAAACATTGATTAATGGCGACGTGCGCGGCGATGATCATAATTCCGAGGAGCGTAACTAAAGCTATTTGCAAACATTGAAAAATAAGGAAATTAAAGCCAATTTTTCGTCAATAAAGTAGACGTGCCGTTTTGCCCAAAATCAAAACGGCATACCCAACTCTGCGATGGGTTACCATCATCACTACTAATACCATCATCACTACTACTTCCTTCATCACTACAACTGCCACAATCATCACGACTACTGTCATCATCACCATTACTATGATCATCATCACTACTACAATTACAATCATCACTACTACTGTCACCCTTGTCACAACCATCTTCATCACTACTAGCATTGATACTACAAATATCAACCAGCATTACTACTATCATCACTACCATCTTACACTCATCATTACTACAGTTAACATCATCACTACTACTATAACCATCATCATTACTACTGTCACAAGTATTACCATCATCACTATTACTGCCATCATCACCATGATCTATGATCTATGATCTTCATCATCTCAACTATTGTCATCATCACTACAACTTTCACCATCATCACTACTACTCACCATCATCACTAATACTCACACCATTGTCACTTCCATCATCACTACTGTCATTATTATCACTACAACTATCATTACTTGTCACCATCATCACTACTACTAGTACTGTCACCATCATATCTACTACTGTCACCATCATATCTACTACTGTCATCATCATATCTACTACTGTCATCATCATCACTACTGTCAACATCATCAATACAACTACAACCATCATCACTACTATTATCACCATCATCACTACTATCACCATCAATCCCACTATTACTACCATCACTTCTAATGCCAACTAAACTAACTTAACCTAGCAAATACGTAGCGAGATGTTTTCGCCCCCAGAACGCCATCATTGCTGGGGGGGGGGGGGGGGGAACCGTATTCTGGACCTAAAATCATAACTATTGCATAAATTCAAAAAAATATTTTTTGACTGACTTTTGCATTCACGCAACAAATGTTTGTGTGAAATTTGGTGAAAATCCGTCCAACGGTCTAGGAGGAGTTCCGAGACAGACGGACGACGACGACAACGACGACGACGACGACGACACACATTTTTTTCGTGTGGTACCCACTATACGGGGGGGGGAGGGGGGGATACCAAACTCTGCTTATGCAGAGTTGATAAAGTAGACGTGCCGTTTTGCCCATAATCAAAGTGGCATACCCAACTCTGCGATGGGTTACCATCATCACTATTAATACCATCATCACTACTACTTCCTTCATAACTACAACCGCCACAATCATCACGACTACTGTCATCATCACCATTACTATGATCATCATCACTACTACAATTACAATCATCACTACTACTCTCACCATCATCACTACTACTGTCACCATTGTCACTACCATCTTAATCACTACTAGCATTGATACTACAACTATCAACCAGCATTACTACTATCATCACCACCATCTTACACTCATCATTACTACTGTTAACATCATCACTACTACTATAACCATCATCATTACTACTGTCACAAGTATTACCATCATGTATCTTACTGTCACCATCATCACTACTACTGCCATCATCACCATTACTATGATCTTCATCATCACAACTATTGTCATCATCACTACAACTTTCACCATCATCACTACTACTCACCATAATCACTAATACTCACACCATCATCACTACTGTCATTATTATCACTACAACTATCATTACTTGTCACCATCATCACTACTATTATGACCATCATCACTACTACTAGTACTGTCACCATCATATCTACTACTTTCATAATCATCACTACTGTCATTATCATCAATACAACTACAACCATCATTACTACTATTACCACCATCATCATTACTATTACCATCAATCCCACTATTACTTCCATCACTTCTAATGCCAACTGAACTAACTTAACCTAGCAAATGCATAGTAAGATGTTTTCGCCCCCAGAACGAATGCGTTCTTTGAGTGTGAGCCCCTTCGGGCCCTAAAATTCTGTAAAGGTTCGAGTCCGGGTCCTTCGCAAGTCACGTACGGTATGATTCAGCATCTTAGTCCGGACAACCTGACTAAGCTGTTAGCATTGTACAATGATAGTTGGACGTCTGGAACGTTTCCAAACTAATGGTACTTTGCGCACGTCATACCGATCCCGAAGAGCCCTGGCCGCCTTACAGATCCCAAGCTGTTTCGTCCTATTGCGTTGACGGAGTGTCTCTGTAAGGTCTTTGAGAGGATGGTTAACGTCAGATTTATTTTTGTTTTAGAGTCGAAGAATTTGTTAAATGTTCAGCAATGTGGCTTCCGTAAACACAGGGGTACACTAGAACATTTAATGAATTTGGAGCATTGTGTCGCCGAGGCTTTTGCCAACAATGAATTCATGATAGGAATGATAGGAATATTTTTAGATATTCATAAAGCTTACGATATGACCTGGCGACACGGAAAACTTACGAAACTCTATGCTTCCGGTTTTAGAGGTAATTTGCCTATTTGTATTCGTAATTTCATGTCTGACCGATCTTTTGCAGTCAGGTTGCCCCATCACATAACATCGGACGTTTATGTCCAAGAGAATGGGGTGCCGCAAGGCAGTGTGCTTAGCCCTTCGTTGTTTTTGTTTATGATAAATGATATTCTGTCTTCCGCTCCGATCCCCAGGAATCTTAAAAACTCACTGTACGCATTGTGGCATTCCTTCCGCAATGTGCAATTTTCGGCTGAGCGGGTTCAAGGGGCCCTTGATTCCGTCCATGGTTGGGCCTTGCGGTGGGGTTTTAAGTTTTCCGTTGCTAAGTGTGTCGGCGTAGTATTTACTCGTCGTCTTAACGTCCCTAATTTGCGCATCACTTTGGATAATGAGCCGATACCTTTTCAAAATTCAGTCAAGTTCTTGGGTCTGCACTTTGATCGCAGGCTCAATTGGAAGTCTCATGTCAATTATTTGATTAATTCTTGCAGTAAAAAGTTAAATGTCCTTAAATACCTTTCTGGTCGTTACTGGGGAGCTGACAGAACGTCTTTACTGATGGTGTATAAGTCCCTTATTCGTTCAAAGTTCGACTATGGCTCGCAGGTGTATGGGTCGGCATCCGCTTGTACCTTGAGGAGGTTGGATGTGTTTCAGAATGTCTGCTTGCGTTTGTGTCTTGGAGCCCATCGGTGTACTCATGTGGAGCGTATGGAAGTAGAAGCTAACGTGCCGCCCTTCCATCTTCATCGTGACCATATGCTCCTCTCGTTCGGTATTTCACTACACCATAAACTCGGCCTTCCGGCTTGTGGGATCCTCCTGCAGTACGAGCATGTGCTGCATGGGGCCCTCAAGTCGGTGGCTGTGCGGCTTCACTTCCTAATGCGACAGCTAGGTTATGACCTCTCTAATGTTGACCAGCTGGTTGTATTAAAGATAGGGAGGAAGTCACCTTAGCTCGTCTGAGGATGAATTGTACATTCCTGATGCACATGAAACCTTATGTCGACTGTGTATTCCCGCCGCAATGTACCACCTGTGGCGGGATTCTATCGATGAACCACATCCTTTTGTCCTGTGGTAGAATTGTAGAGGAGCGTAGCCCTCTCCTAATGTACTGCAGGACGAATAACGTCCCAATCACTTTGGACTCGGTCCTGGGTGATGGGGATGTTGGTGTGGTAGATAAATTGATGGCTTACCTGAAAGAGACCAATTTATTCAGAGAGTTGTAACTTGAGTTATGTTTTTCGTGGTGGTGTTTTATTTATTTCCTCTGTTCCTTTTTAGCATATTTGTTATGCTATTGTTATCCCACATTATTTATTATGTTCACAGGACCTCCTAAGTTTCTTTGTTTGTTAAATTCTTTAATTTGTTCTGTCATTCACTTTAGAGTAATATTAATTTCAGTTCTTTTTTGTTTTTCCCCTTTGTCTTAGCATATAATGAGTTGATGCTCTTAATAATATGTTTATCCTGACACTATTCTTCTCAGCTGATGTACCTTTATTATTTTCCTGTTGGTAATTACCTTGGTCCTGTGATGTATGCTGGATTGTGATACTTGCCACTATCACATTCCACTATTATGAGGTTCTTGGCGATTAACATATTGCTTTAGTATGGCCTAATAGTCCTGATGGGCTCGGTGGCCTTCCCAATGAAGCTAAACAAAAAAAAATAAAAAAAATAAGGGGGTTCTGTTCTGTATCTAGCCCAGTCGAGTACAATTGACTGTCCAAGTCAGCTACCTTTCACATCATTATTCATTACTTGTCCTTTGATGTTGTTATACCTCTACTTATACAAGCTCAAGTCTTAAACTTCCACCCTTATACTTGTGCATTCTATTACTCGACTGGGACAATTTGTGATCATACCAATCTTGGATATACTCGTGCTTCATACCTACACTGCGTGGAGACTTAAGTACCTGCAAGCCTGGCTAAGTATCATTACTTTACTTCATTAACTTGTTCCCTTTAACGTCCAGCTTAGGCCTTATGTACAGTACTTCCATAGAATATACTCTCCAGTGTGGTATAGACTCCTTCGCATATGTATAGACAACTCCGCCAAAAAAAAACTTAGCTACGAGAAACTCTTTGTATTATTTTGTTCATGTTTGGTTTATTTTGTAAATAAGTGTAAATATGTTTATGAATGTGTTAAAACTTGTTAACTATAAACTGTTACGCCATATTCCTACCTAACCTTTTACTAGAACAGTCTATTGTTTATTTTCCGCCGAGGTTAGCTCGACTTCGATGTTTGTTTACTTATCAAAGCTTTGGTTTGACACTCTTAATTTTCTAATTTTGTGAAAATGACACTCCTATGTTTTAAGAAAAGGATTAAACTCAACTTCTCGTGTCTTATGAATTTTTGATATGTAACAATACAAAAGGCTTTTATACTTTGTCTAGGAGTGCTGTGTGAAAGGATCCTCCCCACACATGTGAACAATACTCAATACATGGACGCACTGTGCCCATGTACAGAGCAAGAAGCTGTGCAGGGGTAAAGAACCCCTTGAGGTGGTTGAGCACACCCAGCTAGTGGGAAGCCATTTTTGCAAGACTGGTAATATGGTTTTTCCAAGAGAGATTAGAGAAAAAGAGACACTGAGAAGATGAGGGGTTGAATTTTGTATTGTTGAAGTATAAGGGATAGTCCTCTGGAAGTTCTTGACGGGTAGATAATTAGAAACATTGGGTTTTGCAGGCATTGAAATTTACAAGCGCGAAGCGTGGCTCTACAGCTGGGGGGTAAGTAATTTTAGAGGCATTTTGAGGCCTATGGACGGAGTGAAATCCTGTAATTTATTATAGTGTTTTAGATATGAACATAGTGCTTCTCACCCTTGATAATCAAATACAGATCATAAATCAGAAGAAATTCTCTTCTCACCATCTGAGGATGGCTTATCAGAGCAGGTACTAGCATTCAGATAAGTATAAAACTGAAGTATTCTAGAGGTAGCTTCTCATTTTAATTACTGAACAATCGGCCTACCCTTTGACAATACTGATCACGTTACATTTGTTTAGCTTAGTGAATCACATTAGGCAGATTTAGACATGGCTGTGAAGTAGAGTGGAGTATAATAATCATTAACTCTTTCAGGCACGGTGATGTTTTTCCTCTCGGTTTTCTGGCAATTATAGATTACTTTATACAGATTAGGAAGGATATCTTAAAGTCAGAGGGTTAACTGAGACAGTCTTGACCCTTTTAATCCCCACAGTTCCTTCCTAAGCTGTATAAAATTGTCTACTGGTGGTCAGAATATGCTATCTAACTATATATAATAATAATAACTAAAATAATATTTGTATAATAATAATAATATCATAATGTATAATGAAATACTCGGTGTACACTTAAAACAAGGTTATATGCTGGCACGCTGCACGACATATTAGTTTCAGTGGGCCCACAGACACTGGTGGACCCTAGGCCAATGGCCTACTTGGCCTATTGGGAAATCCAGCCCTGCAGATGGAGGGATAGAAACCGAAGGAAGGTAGCTTGGAAATTTGAGATGTGTGCCAGACTCTATCAAAGGCCTTCGATATGTCTAGCTTAATAGAAAAGGTCTCACCGAAGTCCCGAAAGGAGAATTACCAAGAGTTAGTAAGATATAAAAGATCACCAGTAGAGCAACCCTTAACCCATGAACTGCGATAGGCCTCACGGAAGGGTCACCATAGCAAACGCGATAGGCCTCACGGAAGCAAGACCATAAAAAACCCTCCCAAAACACCCCAGGGGCTCTCAAAACAAAGGAATATGTCATTAGGTGAGATAATTCCCCTCTAGTACTTCCTACCACTCATTCATATGTTTCTCATTCCCCCTCCTTCCCCACCTTTTTCTACCTTCCCCCCCCTCACCCGCTCCTCAATTATCACCTATTTTTCCTCTATATTTTCATCAGTTATCAGTTATTGTTCGCGCAAATTTCTCTCCTGCGGTTACGTAGCACGGGTGACTTATATAAGAGACCTTATATACCACTGAGACATCGCCCGCTTGGCGACCTTGAAAGGGAAGGGTATATCTCCCGCCGCCTCCCGCCTGAGGATACGACTGGGCGGCGAATATTTATGTTTTTAAACACCCAAATGGTTTCCCCACTTATTTTATCGCTCTTCAAGCTTCATATATTCATCATATATGTAAAATAAAAGCACATTGAACAAAATAATGCTCTATATCGTAAATATAACAAATGATGTCAGAATTCAAGGCTAGAAATTAACAAATAACTACCCTAGCCCCTTGGGCAAATTTTGCGACACTCGGGTTAAGGAAACCATACTGGCGATCTGAGAGTAGATTATGAGAAGAGAAATGCTTAAGAAATATTGAAGTAGAAAAGTTTCAAAAACTTTAGAGATGCAAGAAATGAGAGCAATTGGATGATAGTTGGAAGGTTGAGAGTGGTCACCCTTCTTTCGGACAGGTTGAATGAGAGCAAACTTCCAGCAAGAAGGGAAGACGTTAGAGGAGAGACAGACGGAAGAGTTTGCCTTGACAGGGAGTCAGCATGGAAGTGTGTCTTTTTTAGTACAATAGGAAGAACACCAACCGGACCGTACACCCTCTTAGCATTAAGTCCAGAGAGAGTAGAAAGTACATCTTTAGAGATTTGGATATTAGGCATAAGTAGGAGAGAGAGGGGTGGAGAGGGAGGAATAGCACCGGAATCATCCAAAATGGAGTTTCTAGCGAAAGTTTGAGCGAAGAGTTCAGCTTTGTCAGAGGAAGAAGTGATGGTTGTGCCATCAGAGTGGAAGTGTAAAAGCTGAGGGAAAGACAGAGAAGAAAAATTGTTGGACAGGCTTTTGACTTTGTGACGCATGTCCAGTGTGAGCATGCTGTACAGAACGCCTAGTCATGCCCCACTCTCGCTAGGATCGTCAGGGCAGGAACTTTGGCTGTAGTCTATGTAGAGTTTCCTAACTTAGTTCATGTGAGCCGTTGTACTATAAGTAATATGAATATGTATTTTGTTTTCATCTGAGTCAACGAGTTCTATTTTATATCATTAGTTATAAGTATTGTGTGTAAAACTTATTTGTAATGATGGGAGAAGCGGCAGCCACAGTTGGGGGTCAGTGGGTGCGCCATGCGGGAGGTGGGCCTAACTCACTAGCACTCCCCCCCCTCCCCCTCCCCTCAGTGCTAGGAAAGCCTTTGTCTATCCCAGAGGAGAGAGAGAAATTACGTAATGATTGTCAGTGGGCGGTCCTTAGTAGTTCACGTTGGGCTCACTAGAGGGCCGAGTATAAAAAGGGAAGTCTAGCCATTTTTTGATCAGAACTCATTAGGCAGAGCGACTTCTCATTTCCCTTGCTAACTATATATATTCTTCTGACTGATGTGAACTTTCTCTACTACCTTACATTCTTATCTCCTCTTTTCCCTACCCTTTTTAACTTCCATGGTCCCGTTGGTGCAGAGCTAGTCAGCCAACGTATTATCGCTTGAGTTCTCATGAGATACATGCCTATTAGATAGCCTATTTTGGAAGGGTTAACTTAGAATAGGATTGATTTATGTTTGTTGCACTTGTCTATGCATTTCCCTGTGTGTTATTATTATTATTCCTGGTTTCTGCTAGTCTAGGTAATGCTAGACTGGGGTAAGGCTTTTCTGTGTTACGAGTTGTTGTTTGATGCAGTGGTTAAGCGATAAACCTGCATACTCGTTTCGGTTCAGTGAAGCCTAGGTTGTCTTCGCGGCTGACTGTGTTGAGTTAATAATTTACAGTGCGTGAGGGCAAGAGCCTAACCACCCTGTATTTTATTAACAGCTTGTTTTTACTTTGTCAAGGAGCCGGGAGAAAACCAGATACAAGGGATCTGGATTTCTCAAAGTGCACTTGTTAGTGTTAACGTAATACTTTAAACAGTTGTGAGGACTTCGCTAGGCTACGAGCCGTTTTTGCTCAGTCACTGCTACCTTTTGCCCACAGTACCCCAGCTAGACTTTACTCGATTAGTAGATACAGAATAGTATTGAAGCTTTCCTTATGTATGATATTGTTTATGCACTATTGATTTCATGTGTTGCAAGCTTGGCTACTTTAGTGATTAGTGGCCCACGAGCACAATCCGAGTAGGCTATTGCCGTTGCATTTGCGGAGTACTTCTTTTTAATGTTTGCCATTTACTATTGCATATTCTTTTAATTATTCTTATGCCAATTTAAACCTTTAATAGTATTTAATTGCCAGTGTTTTTCTTATTGAATTACTGTTCAAAATCCGATACGTACTTCTTAGGAGCATCCGAGAAGCATCTAACTTTTTTCAGAAGATTCCTTGCTCGATGCTTAAGGACTATTAATTAACGTAACGTAATAGTGCCGATCCGAAGTAGAGGGTGGAGGACTTCTTAAGTTCTTAGTCAAGGGTGGATTACTTCGGCTTCGGCCAACACTATTCTTTGGTGTTGTTGTTTCTTACTTCTTTGTTTGATTGTTGACCAGACTAGAGAATTCCTGTCTCTTTATTAGTCTGTTGTTGAACACTAGTACCGAGTTCTTGTATACCCCGTTATAGCAGATTGAACTCTGGAGGGTATTGGTGTTTTTTGTTCGGCTGGCAGTACTCAGGGGTTGGGATCGTGTGTTTCCGTTGTGGCAGCGAGCCGTATTCGAGTCCTGATTGAGAGCCCTTGTGTACCTGAGTGCCAGGTCGTAACAAATGGCGACCTTGCTTAGGATTTTGTGAACAGTATAAATTTTTGCAGAGTTGTACAACATTTGTTTGTTTGTATTTTAGCGTGCATATTGAAGAATATTTGTTTTTGTATGGCAATTAGTAAAGCATTTAAGAGACTCCAGTTAATTTAGTAATTAGTGCTTGCATAGGAAGTTAAACACTTTTGTCTCGAGAATTTTTTTGTGGACTTCAGTATGTCGTGCATTAGCACTGACGATGAGCGAGAGATGCCATTTGAAGGTGTGCCGTTAGTAACCAGTGAGGAGGATGCTAGAGTTTTTGTGAGTAAGCGGTACCACGTGACGGAGGAGAGGCTGACTGGGGTGGATGTTTGTGGCTTGCACCTGATAGCCAAGGTTTTGGGAATTTCCAATGTAGTAGGGATGTCCAAGGGGGAGCTGATTTCCTGGGTGTTGCGTGGGCGACATGGGGTTTCGGAGGAGAGGGCGTTTGGGGGGGTTCCTCCCCAGATCCCCTCTCACTCGACTCCCACAGTGCCGTCCACTCAGTTACCGGAGGTTAGCACTCTCCCACAGAGGGATGAGAATTGGCAGATTGGAGTGCCCTCGGGTGGTGCACATGGTGGTTCCCCAGTTTTTGCCCCCCCTCCTTCAGTAGTGGCAGCTCCCTCTTCCTGTCTGTCTCCAGATATGGTATTTAGACTTGAGCTTGCTAAGATTGAGGCTAGGAAGCAGGAGGATGAGACCAGGAGGCATGAAAATGAGACCAGGAGGCAGGAGGATGAGACGAGGAGGCATGAGATTGAGGTTAGGAGGCATGAGGCTGAGCTTAAGTACGACTCGGAGAAATATTGTGCTAAATTAGATTTAGATAAGTCTCGTGCAGAGTCGACAGGGACTTGGATGGGCCGTGAGGGCCAAGTAAGAGAACAGTCCTTGGCCCAATTAGTCAAATTGGTGCCGGTATTTAGTGAAACTGAAGTCACAGAATTTTTTAATCGTTTTGAGAAGAAATGTAGGGAGCATAATTGGCCTGAAGAGAAGTGGGCAGCTCTAGTCTCCTCAAGACTTACGGGTAAGGGTCTGAAGGCTTATGATGCACTGCCTTTAGAGTCTTGCATTGACTACCCAGAATTGAAGAGAGCTGTCCTACGGGCATACGAGTTGCAACCGGAAACATATCGATTGAAGTTTCGGGGTGTTACAAAGACTAGGGAGGTGACCTTTCTTGAACATGCCCGGGACTTAAAAGATGCACTTAAAAACTGGACACGTTCTGAGAAAGCTGAGACGGCCGAACAGTTGACTGAGCTGTTTCTGCTCGAGCAGTTTTATAAGTGTACTGGTGCAGAAATGACTTTAACTATTAAAGAAAAGAACCCAAAAACTCTACAGGAGGCAGCTGAGATGGCTGACCTCCGGCTATCACTAATTCGTGGGTGCGGGTCTGCCCAGCGTAGTGAGGCAGGTAACAAGGGGCGTGACGCCCCACCCCCCCGAGTTAGTGATATACCTTATGCAAACAAGTACAAGAGCCATGATACCAAGACTGACCACAAGACTAGCACCGTCCCATTTAAGAAGGGGCCGGGCCCTTCCCAGTACCAAGGGAAGCCCAAAGGGGAGGTGGAGTGTTATCATTGTCATAAAAAGGGGCACTTTGCAAGAGTCTGTCCTAGCAAACCACCTACAGCAGCTGTGTCTTTGGCCTGCAACATTGGTGTGTCTCCGAAGTCATCTGAGTTTGCCTGGGGCAGTTCGTCAGAGGCTGAGGCACAGCCAATGCAGAAGCACCTGGGAGGCTCGAACCCTGCTCAGGATGTTTTTTGCGACCATAGAGGGCGGGGTTGCGTGATGTGGGCGGGGCGCAAGCATGGAGTAGAGGTCTTGCGTGATACAGGTGCTTCCCAGACTCTGATGAAAAACTTGACTGGCTACCCTATAAACGCGGCTCGGGTGGTAGTGGTGCAGGGTATTAATGCAACTCGGTCATACCCGCTGGTGCGGTTGGAGTTGGAGGTGGATGGTGTGGCACGTGAATTGGATGTCGGGATTGTGGAGAAACTGCCAGTGGAGGGCGTCGACCTTCTTCTCGGCAACGACTTTGCAATGCCCGCTTCCGAGGTTCTACCCTTAGTCGTTGCCGAGAGGCCGGCCGACGTGAGTAGGGAAGAGCAAGAGTGGGTCGAGCGGTGCCAGACACAACCCATGGCGTGTGTTGTCACCCGAGCTCGGGCAGCTAAAGTGTCACAGCCTAGTCCTCCGCCTTCAGACCAGCGGAGGAACGATCAACAGGAGGAGGCTAAAGCTGGAGTTGGTTTTAAGAGTTTTGACTCGGCGGCTCTCCTGGGTGATTCAGTATTAGCACCATTACTTAATTCTGGAGTAGCCCCTGGGCCTGTCATCGAGAGTGACGAGGCTGGGCATGACGAGTCTCCACGACAGCAACGTTATGTACATCGAGAGAGACAGAGGGAGCAGCCCAGTATCGGGGAAGGTCATGCATTGCTCCGGGAGCAGTTAGATCGCTTGGCACCCTCAGATATAAGTCGGTTGCAACTAGAGGACCCTGAGCTCCAAACGTGTGCTAATGGAGCTGTAGAGCTCGACGAGGACGGCGATGCACAGCCAGGAGATTTTTGTTATTTAGAAGGCATCCTTTATAGGCGTTTTCAAGACCCTAAACGTAGTTGGCAAAAGGGGTCCGGAGTAGTGGACCAGTTGGTGGTGCCACGGGAGTGCAGGGATAGCCTACTGAGGTTGGCGCATGACACACCACTGGCAGGACATCTAGGGGTGAGAAAAACGGTGGCGGCTTTGGGGAAATTGTTTTGGTGGCCGGGGATGAAGTCTCATGTGCAGTCATGGATAAACTCCTGTGATATTTGTCAACGTGTCGGGAAACCGAACCAAGTTATTCCTAAGGCTCCGTTACACCCTATTCCTGTGATTGGGCCACCCTTTAGTAAAATTATTGTTGACATGGTTGGTCCACTCCCTCCCACTAAGGCGGGAAATAAATTTTTGTTAACCATAATGGATGTTGCCACTAGATACCCCGATGCATACCCTATGAAAAATGGAATGGCTAAGACGGTAGTCAGTAACTTGTTGTGGTACTTCTCAAGGTACGGGTACCCGGAGGAGATTCAGTCTGATCAGGGATCTAATTTCACCTCCAACATGTTCAAGCAAACAATGCAACAGCATGGGATACGAGCAGTAGTATCGTCAGCGTATCACCCTGAGAGTCAAGGGGTGCTTGAGCGGTGGCATGCTACACTTAAAAGCATGCTCAGGTGTTATTGTGCTGACAACGGTATGGATTGGGATCTTGGATTGCCTTATGTGCTGTTTGCTGCTCGGGAGGTACCTGGTGAGAGCCTGGGATTTAGTCCAAACGAGCTGATTTTTGGACACCGTGTCAGGGGCCCCCTTAACATGCTGAAAGAAATTTGGGAGGGGACTGTGCAGCCTTGTCCATTATTAAAGTATGTGCTTGAAAGCCGTGAGCGCATGCTTAAGAGTCTGGAGATGGCAGGTAGAAATTTGACAGAATCACAAGCTTTGATGAAGGACAGGTATGATCGCAAAGTGAGGCTCCGGAAGTTCACTGTAGGACAAGAGGTATTAATTTTGTTGCCTTTGGTTGGTAACCCCCTCTCTGCGAAGTACACTGGACCTTATAAAATTGTAGAAAAAATTTCAGACTTAGATTACCTTGTTGCCACTCCAGACAGGAGGAAAAAGAACCAGTTATGTCACGTGAACCTTATTAAAGAGTATGTGAGGCGCCCCTCTGAGCCTCTCACTGTCCCTGTGTTGGCTTGTTGCGGCCGTGGTGGAGAAGGAGAGGGGGACAGTCAAGCTTCAGAGGAGGATAGCTGGGATCAACATGTTTCAGCGGATCAGTGGGCGGGGAACTCGAGCCTAAGGGCTGACGAGGCTATAGCTCATTTGCCTGAGCCGCAGTTTGATGCTATCCGTCAGTTGTTCGGTTCATACCCCACTGTATTTGCTGAACACCCAGGCCTCACTACTCAGGCTATGCATGATGTTGACGTGGGGGACCATCTACCCTTTAAGTCAATCCCGTACCGTGTGCCCCCCATAAAACTACCAGCTCTGAGGGATGAGTTGGAGTATATGCTCGGTAGAGGGTTGATAGAGAAAGGCACAGTTAAGTGGACTTCCCCTGTAACACTGCAGCCTAAGCCAGATGGCAAGGTACGCTTTTGTATTGATTTCCGTAGGTTAAACGGTTTGACTCCAACTAACCCATATCCTCTTCCTCGGGTTGATGATAGTGTTGACAAAATTGGTAATGCTCGTTTTTTGTCTAAAGTAGATTTAGTAAAAGGTTACTGGCAAGTACCTTTGTCCGAGCGTGCTAAAGAGGTATGTGGTTTTGTTGTGGACGGGAGTACCTACCGGTGCAATGTTATGCCTTACGGGCTTAAGAATGCACCAGCAACGTTTCAGAACCTGATGAATGAAATTGTAAAGGACATTCCAAATTGCACCGTATATTTGGACGATGTAATCATTTATGATGACGACTTTGAGAGCCATTGTGAGCACCTTGAGACCTTGTTCCGGAAACTTAGTGAAGCAGGTCTGGTAGTAAATTTGGCAAAGTGTGACTTCGTAAAAGCCACTGTGCAGTACCTTGGGTTTGTAGTGGGAAGGGGACAGGTGTGCCCTCCTCAGAACAAGGTACAGGCTATCAATAAATTTCCGCACCCAACAACCAAGAAGCAGATTATGAGATTCTTGGGTATGATAGGCTACTACAGACGCTTCATAAAAGGTTACTCAACGGTGTTGGCACCTCTCACAGATTTGTTATCTAAAGACAAAAAGTTTTTGTGGGCACCTGAGTGTGAAAAGGCTTTCACTTTGGTGAAACATTTGCTATGTACTCACCCGATACTCAGGGCCCCAGACTTTAACAGGCCTTTTCAGCTGGCAACAGATGCTAGTGGTGTAGGGGCTGGTGCCGTCTTGCTACAGACAGACAATGAAGGTGTGGAACACCCAGTAAGTTTCTTTTCTAAGAAGTTCAATGCTGCACAAAAGAACTATTCTACAATAGAAAAGGAATTACTGGCGATTGTGCTGTCGCTCAGGCACTTCGAGGTGTATGTTCCAGCCTATGGCCCAGTCGTGGTTATCTACACTGATCATCACCCTTTGAGATTCCTGAATCAATTTCACAATCACAATATGAGACTGACCAGGTGGTCTTTGATGTTGCAGGAGTATAACCTGGACATCCGTCATATTGCTGGATGTGACAATGTGATCGCGGATTGTTTATCAAGGGTGGATGATCAGTCGTAGGCTATCACAGGTGTGTGGGTTTGAGTGGAGGAAAATAGGCTGCCCTTATAGTGCAGCCGGGAAAAACATATTAAAATATAAAAATCATATAAAAAACTCTTTCTTTTGATATAGGTAATCGTATAAGTTTGTCATAGCCTATAGAGTTTGAGTAGTCCACAAACTATCAAACGGCTGAGCTGCTGTAAGCTCGCTCTGGGAGCATGATATTGTGTCTTTTTGCTATTGTTGGGAGGAGTTATAAAATGTGAATTTTTGGTTAATAATAAGATGCGTTTTGGTGATAAACTCAGCTTTGTTTTAGTGCCATGCGGTCGCTGGGTCGCGTCGTGTGAGGGGCTTGATGGGGTTCTGTGTTTGTCAGATTTTAGCTCAGGGTTGAGCAAGTAAAATCTTGGGGGAGGTGTGACGCATGTCCAGTGTGAGCATGCTGTACAGAACGCCTAGTCATGCCCCACTCTCGCTAGGATCGTCAGGGCAGGAACTTTGGCTGTAGTCTATGTAGAGTTTCCTAACTTAGTTCATGTGAGCCGTTGTACTATAAGTAATATGAATATGTATTTTGTTTTCATCTGAGTCAACGAGTTCTATTTTATATCATTAGTTATAAGTATTGTGTGTAAAACTTATTTGTAATGATGGGAGAAGCGGCAGCCACAGTTGGGGGTCAGTGGGTGCGCCATGCGGGAGGTGGGCCTAACTCACTAGCACTCCCCCCCCCTCCCCCCTCCCCTCAGTGCTAGGAAAGCCTTTGTCTATCCCAGAGGAGAGAGAGAAATTACGTAATGATTGTCAGTGGGCGGTCCTTAGTAGTTCACGTTGGGCTCACTAGAGGGCCGAGTATAAAAAGGGAAGTCTAGCCATTTTTTGATCAGAACTCATTAGGCAGAGCGACTTCTCATTTCCCTTGCTAACTATATATATTCTTCTGACTGATGTGAACTTTCTCTACTACCTTACATTCTTATCTCCTCTTTTCCCTACCCTTTTTAACTTCCATGGTCCCGTTGGTGCAGAGCTAGTCAGCCAACGTATTATCGCTTGAGTTCTCATGAGATACATGCCTATTAGATAGCCTATTTTGGAAGGGTTAACTTAGAATAGGATTGATTTATGTTTGTTGCACTTGTCTATGCATTTCCCTGTGTGTTATTATTATTATTCCTGGTTTCTGCTAGTCTAGGTAATGCTAGACTGGGGTAAGGCTTTTCTGTGTTACGAGTTGTTGTTTGATGCAGTGGTTAAGCGATAAACCTGCATACTCGTTTCGGTTCAGTGAAGCCTAGGTTGTCTTCGCGGCTGACTGTGTTGAGTTAATAATTTACAGTGCGTGAGGGCAAGAGCCTAACCACCCTGTATTTTATTAACAGCTTGTTTTTACTTTGTCAAGGAGCCGGGAGAAAACCAGATACAAGGGATCTGGATTTCTCAAAGTGCACTTGTTAGTGTTAACGTAATACTTTAAACAGTTGTGAGGACTTCGCTAGGCTACGAGCCGTTTTTGCTCAGTCACTGCTACCTTTTGCCCACAGTACCCCAGCTAGACTTTACTCGATTAGTAGATACAGAATAGTATTGAAGCTTTCCTTATGTATGATATTGTTTATGCACTATTGATTTCATGTGTTGCAAGCTTGGCTACTTTAGTGATTAGTGGCCCACGAGCACAATCCGAGTAGGCTATTGCCGTTGCATTTGCGGAGTACTTCTTTTTAATGTTTGCCATTTACTATTGCATATTCTTTTAATTATTCTTATGCCAATTTAAACCTTTAATAGTATTTAATTGCCAGTGTTTTTCTTATTGAATTACTGTTCAAAATCCGATACGTACTTCTTAGGAGCATCCGAGAAGCATCTAACTTTTTTCAGAAGATTCCTTGCTCGATGCTTAAGGACTATTAATTAACGTAACGTAATAGTGCCGATCCGAAGTAGAGGGTGGAGGACTTCTTAAGTTCTTAGTCAAGGGTGGATTACTTCGGCTTCGGCCAACACTATTCTTTGGTGTTGTTGTTTCTTACTTCTTTGTTTGATTGTTGACCAGACTAGAGAATTCCTGTCTCTTTATTAGTCTGTTGTTGAACACTAGTACCGAGTTCTTGTATACCCCGTTATAGCAGATTGAACTCTGGAGGGTATTGGTGTTTTTTGTTCGGCTGGCAGTACTCAGGGGTTGGGATCGTGTGTTTCCGTTGTGGCAGCGAGCCGTATTCGAGTCCTGATTGAGAGCCCTTGTGTACCTGAGTGCCAGGTCGTAACAACTTAAAGCCAGAAAGTTTATCAAGATAGTTGGATAGTTCATTGCATTTATTGTTGATGAAAGAGTGTTTGGCGAGTCGAAGGACATATTTGTCTTGATTCCAGGCAGAAACATAGGAAGATTGAGTTTCTTGATTTTGAAGTCGTCGGTACCGGTTGAATGCTTCCTCCTTATTGTGGACAGCAGTAGACCAAGCATGAGTAAACCAATATTTGCTTTTTCATTATTCTGAGAAAAAATAAATGGAATGTATGCCTCCATACCCGATAGGATTACCTCGGTAATGCGTTCAGCACTCATTGAGGGTCCCGGCCACGGAAGCAAAATTCAATCTATGGGAAGTCGAAGAAATACTACCGAAGAGCCTCCCAGTCGGCAGCGCTAAAATGCCACAAGCGCTGCTGGCTGGGAGGATTGAGTATTCATACTGGAGAGATTGGACAGGTGACATAGATCAGTTTATGGTCGGAGGGGAGAAAAGATCGACAGTATAAGCGGAAAGGTTAGAAGTTAGAAACAAGTCGAGAATGTTGGGCCAATCTCTGAAGCGATCCAGGATACAGGTGGGATGTTGAACCAACTACTCTAAGTCATTTAGGAAAGACAAAATGTAGGCTTGTTCACCAGGCAGGTTGGTCAGTGGAATGAGAGGAGAGCCAATGGCAGTGGTTGAAATCTCCCGAGAAACGAGAGAAGAATAGGATGTGTTCCACTTTAGAGCTTAGATAGTCAAAGAATTTGGGGAAGTCAGTAGAGTTTGGGGAAAGATAAACAGCACAGAAATATTTAGTATGAAAGTGACAGGATAGTATGAGCCATAAGTTGAGAATTCAGAAGAGTCGAAGTCAAGAACACGAGAGCAAGTGAGTGTGTTGTGTACACAACATCCATCGTTAGCTTTGAAACTAGGAGAGAGATAGTAGGAGGGTTCAGAGAAGGGTTTGCTGTCAGTAATCCCAGACAACTGAGTTTCGATGAGAAAGAGAAGATCAGGGTTGGCAGAGGAGAGGTGGTGTTCAACAGAGTAGACGATAAAGAAAAGTCCATGAATGTTGCAGACATTTGGAGGGTCGTTGGATGAGTGTCCAGCCTGTGTTGTGGGGGCATTTATGGTGAGCGTCCAGTTCGTGTTGTGGGGGCATTCATGGTTCCCCCCGCCCATGGGGACTCCGAGGCTGAAAGAAGTATAGTGTGCTTGTGTGGTGTAGCCTTAAAGAGAGAGAGAGAGAGTGGTTGCGAGAGCTAGCTGGATTACCATGTGTAAGCACAAAGAAAATCAGTAAGAGAAGCCAAGGAAATGACACAGGAGTTATCACACACTAAGCACGCATTCGTTCTGGGGGCGAAAACATCTCGCTCTGCATTTGCTAGGTTAAGTTAGTTTAGTTGGCATTAGAAGTGATGGTAGTAATAGTGCGTTTGATGGTGATGTAGTTATGATGGATGATAATAGTAGTGATGATGCTTGTATTTGTATTGATGATGATGACAGTAGTGATGATGATGACAGTAGTAGATATGATGGTGACAGTAGTAGATATGATGGTGACAATACTAGTAGTAGTGATGATGGTCATAATAGTAGTGATGATGGTGATAAGTATGATGATAGTTGTAGTGATAATGATGACAGTAGTGATGATGGTAGTGACGATGGTGTGAGTAGTAGTGATGATGGTGAGTAGTAGTGATGATGGTGAAAGTTGTAGTGGTGATGACAATAGTTGTGATGATGAAGATCATAGTAATGGTGATGATGGCAGTAATATGGTGATAGTAGGGTGCATGATGGTAATACTTGTGACAGTAGTAATTATGATGGTTATAGTAGTAGTGATGATGTTAACTGTAGTAATGATGATTGTAAGATGGTGGTGATGATAGTAGTAATGATGGTTGATAGTTGTAGTATCAATGATGCTAGTAGTGATTAAGATGGTAGTGACAATGGTGACAGTAGTAGTGATGATGGTGAGAGTAGTAGTGATGATTGTAATTGTAGTAGTGATGATGATCATAGTAATGGTGATGATGACAGTAGTCGTGATGATTGTGGCAGTTGTAGTGATGATGGCAGTAGTAGTGATGATGGTGATTGTGATTGATGATGGTATCAGTAGTGATGATGGTAACCCATCGCAGAGTTGGGTATGCCGTTTTGATTTTGGGCAAAACTGCACGTCTACTTTTTCAACTCTGCGTAAGCAGAGTTTGGTATCGACCCCCCGTATAGTGGGTACCACACGAAAACAAAATCTGTCGTCGTCGTCTGTCTGTCTCGGAACTCCTAGACCGTTGGACGGATTTTCAACAAATTTCACACGAACATTTGTCGCGTGAATGCGAACGTCAGTCAAAAAAGATGTTTTGAATTTATGCAATAGTTATGATTTTAGGTCCAAAATATGGTTTTACCCCCATCCCCCTCCCCCCCCCCAGCCCCCCCCCCCCCCCCCCAGCAATGATGGCGCCCCGAAGAGGCTCACACACTAAGAACGCATTCGTTCTGGGGGCGAAAACATCTCGCTAGGTATTTTCTAGATTAAGTTAGTTTAGTTGGCATTAGAAGTACTTCGATGGTAGTAATAGTGGGATTGATGGTGATAGTAGTGATGATGGTGATAATAGTAGTGATGATGGATGTAGTTGTATTGATGATGTTGACAGTAGTGATGATGATGACAGTAGTAGATATGATGGTGACAGTAGTAGATATGATGGTGACAGTACTAGTAGTAGTGGTGATGGTCATAATAGTGGTGATGGTGACAAACAAAGATAGTTGTAGTGATAATAATGACAGTAGTCTAGGAGGAGTTTCGGGACAGACGGACGACGACAACGACAGACATTTTTTCCGGTGGTATCCACTATACGGGGGGGCGATATTAAACTCTGCTTACGCAGAGTTGATAAAGTAGACGTGCCGTTTTGCCCAAAATCAAAATGACATACCCAACTCTGCGATGGGTCACCATCATTACTACTAGTCACTATCACCATTACTATCATCAACACTACTACTATTATAGTCATAACTACTACTCTTACCATTATCACTACTATAATCATCACTACTACTGTCATCATCACTACAACTTTCACCATAATCAATACTACCCTCCATCATCACTAATACTGTCACCATCATCACTACTGTCATCATTATCACTACAACTATCATCATTGCTTGTCACCATCATCACTACTACTAGTACTGTCACCACCATATCTGCTAGTCATCATCATTACTACCATCACCATCACTACAACTACAACCATCATCACTACTATTATCACCATTATCACTACTACTGTCACCATTATCACTACTACTGTCACCATCGTCACTACCATCGTGATATCACTACTGTCATCATTATCACTACAACTATCATCACTACTATTATGACCATCATCACTACTACTAGTACTGTCACCATCATATCTACTACCATCATCATCACTACTGTCATCATCATCAATACAACTACAACCATCATCATTACTATTATCACCATCATGACTACTATCACCATCAATCCCACTATTACTACCATCACTTCTAATGTCAACTAAACTAACTTAACCCTCTCACGACCATATGACGCAGAGGTTGCCAGATTACCAATACTAAATAGAGTTCTCTCACTCTTATAATTACCTCTCCAAAATTAATTTTCTGCCCACAGCTAACTCAAAGACAACTGCAGAGGTTGAAGTAACTAAACTAAAGGTTTCTAAATACCCCCTGATTGTAACAAAGGCTTTAAAGTATCCCTAATAGGCTCACAATTGCGTCAAGAACGTGATAGGGTTAACCTAGCAAATACGTAGCGAGATGTTTTCACCCCCAGAACGAATGCGTTCTTAGTGTGTGAGCCCCTTCGGGGCTCACACACTAAGAACGCATTCATTGCTGGGGAGGGGGGTAAAACCAAATTTTGGATATAATATCATAACTATTGCACAAATTCAAAACATCTTTTTTGACTGACGTTCGCATTCACCCAACAAATGTTTGTGTGAAGTTTGGTGAAAATCCGTCCAACGGTCCAGGAGGAGTTTCGGGACAGACGGACGACGATGACGACGACAATTTTTTTTTCCGGTGGTACCCACTATACGGTGGGGGGGGGGGGCGATACCAAACTCCGCTTACGCAGAGTTGATGATGACAGTAGTGATGATGGTGACAGTATTACTGGTGATGATGAAAGCTTTAGTGATGACGACAGTAGTAGTGATGATGAGAATAGTAGTGATGATGGTACGAGTAGTAGTGATGACTATAATTGTAGTAGTTTTGATGATAGTAATGTTGATAGTGACTAATAATAAAGTAGACGTGCCGTTTTGCCCAAAATCAAAACGGCATACCCAACTCTGCGATGGGTTACCATCATCACTACTACTTCCTTCATCACTACAACCGCCACAATCATCACAACTACTGTCATCATAACCATCACTATAACAATTACAATCATCACTACTACTCTCACCATCATCACTACTACTGTCACCATTGTCACAACCATCTTAATCACTACTAGCATTGATACTACAACTATAAACCAGCATTACTACTATCATCACCACCATCTTACACTCATCATTACTACTGTTAACATCATCACTACTACTATAACCATCATCATTACTACTGTCACAAGTATTACCATCATGTATCCTACTGTCACCATCATGACTACTACTGCCATCATCACCATTGCTATGATCTTCATCACAACTATTGTCATAATAACTACAACTTTTACAATCATCACTACTACTCACCATCATCACTAATACTCACACCATCGTCGCTTCCATCAACACTACTGTCATCAACTCTGCGTAAGCAGAGTTTGGTATCGCCCCCCCCCCCCCTGTATAGTGGGTACCACACGAAAAAAATGTCTGTCGTCGGCGTTGTTGTTGTCGTTGTCATTGTCCGTCTGTCTCGGAACTCCTCCTAGACCGTTGGACGGATTTTCACCAAATTTCACACAAACATTTGTTGCGTGAATGCGAACATCAGTAAAAAAAGTGTTTTTGAATTTATGCAATAGTTATGATTTTAGGTCCAAAATATGCTTTTTCCAAGCCCTCCCCCCCCCCCCCCTCTAGGAGGGGGAGCCCTAAAGGGGCTCACACACTAAGACCGCATTCGTTATGGGGGCGAAAACATCTCGCTCTGCATGTGCTAGGTTAAGTTAGTTTAGTTGGCATTAGAAGTGATGGTAGTAATAGTGGGATTGATGGTGATAGTAGTGATGATGGTGATAATAGTAGTGATGATGGTTGTAGTTGTATTGATGATGATGATAGTAGTCATTATGATGACAGTAGTAGATATGATGGTGACAGTAGTAGATATGATGGCGACAGTACTAGTGGTAGTGATGATGGTCATAATAGTAGTGATGATGGTGACAAGTAATTAATTATAGTTGTAGTGATAATGATGACAGTAGTGATGATGGTACTGACGATGATGTGAGTATTAGTGCTGATGGTGATTAGTAGTGATGATGGTGAAAGTTGTAGTGATGATGACAATAGTTGATGAAGATCATAGTAATGGTGATAATGGCAGTAGTAGTGATGATGGTGACAGTAGAATACATGATGATAATACTTGTGACAGTAATGATGATGGTTAAAGTAGTAGTGATGATGTTAACAGTAGTAATGATGATTGTAAGATGGCGGTGATGATAGTAGTATTGATGGTTGATAGTTATAGTATCAATGTTGATAGTAGTGATTAAGATGATAGTGACAATGGTGACAGTAGTAGTGATGATGGTGAGAGTAGTAGTGATGATTGTAATTGTAGTAGTAATGATGATCATAGTAATGGTGATGATGACAGTAGTCATGATGATTGTGGCAGTTATAGTGATGATGGTATTAGTAGTGATGATGGTAACCCATCGCAGAGTTGGGTATGCCGTTTTGATTTTGGGCAAAACGGCACGTCTACTTTATCAACTCTGCGTAAGCAGAGTTTGGTATCCCCCCCCCCCCCCCCCTCCTCCCGTATAGTGGGTACCACACAAAAACAAAATTCTGTCGTCGGCGTTGTTGTCATGGTTGTCGTTGTCCGTCTGTCTCGGAACTCCTCCTTGACCGTTGGACGGATTTTCAACAAACTTCACAAGAATTTTTTTTGCGTGAATTCGAACGTCAGTCAAAACAGATTTTTTGAATGTATGCAATAGTTATGATTTTAGGTCCAAAATATGGTTTTACCCCCCCCCCCTCTCCCGGACCCCCCCCCCCCCCCCCCCCCCCCCCCCCACGCCCCCCAGAAATGATGGCGTTCTTAGTGTGTGAGCAGAGTTTGGTATCGCCGCCCCATATACCACCGGAAAAAAATGTCTGTCGTCGTTGTTGTTGTCGTCGTCCGTCTGTCCCGAAACTCCTAGACTGTTGGACGGATTTTCACCAAATTTCACACGAACATTTGTTGGGTGAATGCGAACGTCAGTCAAAAAAATATTTTTTGAATTTGTGTAATAGTTATGATAGGCCTATTAAGCCCAAAATATGGTCCCCCCCCCCCCCCCCCCCTCTCCAGCAATGATGGTGTTCTTAGTGTGTGAGCCCCGAAGGGGCTCACACACTAAGCACGCATTCGTTCTGGGGGCGAAAACATCTCGCTCTGCATTTGCTAGGTTAAGTTAGTTTAGTTGGCATTAGAAGTGATGGTAGTAATAGTGCGTTTGATGGTGATGTAGTTATGATGGGTGATAATAGTAGTGATGATGGTTGTATTTGTATTGATGATGATGACAGTAGTGATGATGATGACAGTAGTAGATATGATGGTGACAGTAGTAGATATGATGGACATACTAGTAGTAGTGATGATGGTCATAATAGTAGTGATGATGGTGATAAGTAATGATGATAGTTGTAGTGATAATGATGACAGTAGTGATGATGGTAGTGACGATGGTGTGAGTAGTAGTGATGATGGTGAGTAGTAGTGATGATGGTGAAAGTTGTAGTGGTGATGACAATAGTTGTGGTGATGAAGATCATAGTAATGGTGATGATGGCAGTAATATGGTGATAGTAGGGTGCATGATGGTAATACTTGTGACAGTAGTAATGATGATGGTTATAGTAGTAGTGATGATGTTAACTGTAGTAATGATGATTGTAAGATGGTGGTGATGATAGTAGTAATGATGGTTGATAGTTGTAGTATCAATGATGCTAGTAGTGATTAAGATGGTAGTGACAATGGTGACAGTAGTAGTGATGATGGTGAGAGTAGTAGTAATGATTGTAATTGTAGTAGTGATGATGATCATAGTAATGGTGATGATGACAGTAGTCGTGATGATTGTGGCAGTTGTAGTGATGATGGCAGTAGTAGTGATGATGGTGATTGTGATTGATGATGGTATCAGTAGTGATGATGGTAACCCATCGCAGAGTTGGGTATGCCGTTTTGATTTTGGGCAAAACGGCACATCTACTTTTTCAACTCTGCGTAAGCAGAGTTTGGTATCGACCCCCGGTATAGTGGGTACCACACGAAAAAATGTCTGTCGTCGTCCGTCTGTCTCGGAACTCCTAGACCGTTGGACGGATATTCACCAAATTTCACACGAACATTTGTCGCGTGAATGCGAACGTCAGTCAAAAAAGATGTTTTGAATTTATGCAATAGTTATGATTTTAGGTCCAAAATATGGTTTTACCCCCCCCCCCCCCCCCCCAGCAATGATGGCATTCTTAGTGTGTGAGCCCCGAAGAGGCTCAAACACTAAGAACGCATTCGTTCTGGGGGCAAAAACATCTCGCTCGGCATTTGCTAGGTTAAGTTTGTTTAGTTACAAAGGAAATCAAGCAACAAAAGGTCTAGTGACCCTTCTAGGCTGCTTGTCCTCCAAAACACTGAGGATCAAGTGTCCAAACAGTGGTTTAGAGTGGGTAAGGGAACATTGGAAAGGGAACTACTGCCCTGGAACTAATGTCCGTGGCAGGACTAGGAAGTTAGTAGGGGACATATGGGTTAGTAACTGAGGGGAGGATAAAATAAAGTTATTCATTTACAAACGCAGTCAGTCGCGGGTTTGATGCAAGATATTTGTCTAGCGGAATTTAAATGAATCAATGGTGCTGCAGTCTATAACATCTCGGGGAAGCCCATTCCACAAGTTGACAACTTGATTGAAGAAGAAATTCTTAGTTTCGTGTGAGTTAAAAGATTTACCAATAATTTTGCAACCGTTTCCCCGCGTGTAATTAGATTGGTCGATAGTGAAGTACTTACTACAGTTCATATTGTCGATGCCTTTGATGATTTTGAACACTTGAATTAAGTCACCTCTTAATCTGCGCTGGGTTAAAGGAAATAGATTTAATTCTCTAAGTCGCTCTTCGTATGGTTTGTTCTTTAGGCTAGGTATCATTTTGGTAACTCTACGTTGAACTCGTTCTAGCTTGTTTATGTCTTTTAGGTAATAAGGGCACCAGCATTGAACGCAGTATTCCAGAAGAGGGCGGACCAAGGAATTGTAAAGGGTTAGGATAACGTCTTTGGATTTATGCTCAAATGACCTGCCTATAAAGCCAATTATTTTGTTTGCCTTCTTAACAACTTCTGAACATTGTTGACCTCGGTTTTAGGTTACTCGATATTGTTACTCCCAGATCGGTTTCTCTGTTTACATTCTTAAGCTGAGTGCCATTCATCGAATAGTTTGCTTTCTCATTTAGGTATCCGATATGTAGTACTTTACATTTATCCGCATTGAAACTCATTTGCCAAATTTGGGCCCAATGTGACAATTTATCTAGATTGTGTTGCATATCGTCAACTTGATCTTTTGAGAGTACGCTATTTGCAATTTTTGTATCGTCAGCAAATTTTGAGATTGTACAGGTGAGACCCTCATCTATGTCGTTGATGTAAATTAGAAAGAGAATTGGTCCTAGTACCGATCCCTGGGGTACCCCGCTACTTACATTGGTCCATTTAGATGCCTTACCGTTTATGACTACTCTTTGCTTTCTGTCGCTGAGCCAATTTTCTATCCATTTCAACACACCGTCTTGTATTCCATGCGCTTTTAGTTTTAGCAGTAAACGTTTGTGGGGGAACTTTGTCAAAGGCCTTTTGAAAATCAAGGTATATAATATCTACAGCTTTACTCTCATCGTAGAGCTTGAGAATATCGTGGAAGAAATCTAAGAGGTTTGTTAAACAGGAACGTTTTTTACGAAAGCTGTGTTGAGTATCTTTAAGTATGTTATTTTCCTCTAAGTGATTTACTAGTCTGTCTCTTATGACCGTTTCTAGCATTTTACATACAACTGAGGTTAAGCTAATTGGACGATAGTTACTGGGTAGGGATTTGCTGCCTTTTTTTAATATCGGTGTTACGTTGGCTATCTTCCACTGATCAGGCATAGTTCCAGACTGCAAGGATTTATTGAATAGTAATGTCAGTGGTTTGGAGAGCTCATCCTTAGCTTCCTTTAGAACTCTAGGCGAGATTGTTTCAGGTCCAGGCGTTTTATTTACCTTGAGTTTATCTAAACAATTCAATACTTCTCTCTCTGTAACGGTGATATTGCTTAGAACATCTGAATTATCAATCTGAATCGGCGATGGTGTAGGGATATCACTGAGGTCTTCTGTTGTAAAAACTGATGCAAAGAAGGTATTGAGGGCATTACTCATTTGTACTTCGTCTTTGGTGTATTCTCCATTTTCATCGACTAACGGTCCAACAGTTGAAGTAACTACTACTTTTTTCTTTCTGATATAACTATAGAATTCTTTCGGGTTTGTTTTACTTTGATTCGCAATATGTAACTCTAGGGTCTTTTTACTTTGCTTAATTCACTTTTTGGCTTTGCGTCGTAGCTCTACAAATTTCACCCGTTCTTCGTCATTTTGTGTGGATTTTAATCTATCATCAGCAAATTTTTTAGCAAGCATTAGTTGGCATTAGAAGTGATGGTAGTAATAGTGGGATTGATGGTGATAGTAGTGATGATGGTGATAATAGTAGTGATTATGGTTGTAGTTGTATTGATGATGATGATAGTAGTGATTATGATGACAGTAGTAGATATGATGGTGACAGTACTAGTAGTAGTGATGATGGTGACAAGTAATTAATTATAGATGTAGTGATAATGATGTCAGTAGTGGTGATGGTAGTGACGATGGTGTGAGTATTAGTGCTGATGGTGATTAGTAGTGATGATGGTGAAAGTTGTAGTGATGATGACAATAGTTGTGATGATGAAGATCATAGTAATGGTGATAATGGCAGTAGTAGTGCTGATGGTGACAGTAGAATACATGATGGTAATACTTGTGACAGTAGTAATGATGATGGTTAAAGTAGTAGTGACGATGTTAACAGTAGTAATGATGATTGTAAGATGGTGGTGATGATAGTAGTAATGATGGTTGATAGTTGTAGTATCAATGATGATAGTAGTGATTAAGATGATAGTGACAATGGTGACAGTAGTAGTGATGATGGTGAGAGTAGTAGTGATGATTGTAATTGTAGTAGTAATGATGATCATAGTAATGGTGATGATGACAGTAGTCGTGATGATTGTGGCAGTTATAGTGATGATGGTATTAGTAGTGATGATGGTAACCCATCGCAGAGATGGGTATGCCGTTTTGATTTTGGGCAAAACGGCACGTCTACTTTATCAACTCTGCGTAATTGGTATCAACCCCCCCCCCCCCCCCCCCCCCCCCCCCCCCGTATAGTGGGTACCACACGAAAAAAATGTCTGTCGTCGGCGTTGTTGTAGTTGTAGTCGTTGTACGTCTGTCTCGGAACTCCTCCTAGACCGTTGGACGGATTTTCACCAAACTTCACACGAACATTTGTTGCGTGAATGCGACGGTCAGTTAACAATGTTTTGTTTTAATTTGTGCAATAGTTATGATTTTAGGTCCAACATATGGTTTTACCCCTACCCCCCCCTTCCCTCCCCCCTTCCCTCCCCCCCCCCCCGCCCCCAGCTATGATGGTGTTCTTCGTGTGTGAGCCCCAAAGGGGCTCACACACTAAGAACGTATTCGTTCTGGGGGCGAAAACATCTCGCTCCGTATTTGATAGGTTAAGTTAGTTTAGTTGGCATTAGAAGTGATAGTAGTAATAGTGGGATTGATGGTGATAGTAGTGATGATGGTGATAATAGTAGTGATGATGGTTGTAGTTGTATTGATGATGATGATAGTAGTGATTATGATGACAGTAGTAGATATGATGGTGACAGTAGTAGATATGATGGTGACAGTACTAGTAGTAGTGATGATGGTGACAAGTAACTAATTATAGTTGTAGTGATAATGATGACAGTAGTGATGATGGTAGTGACGATGGTGTGAGTATTAGTGCTGATGGTGATTAGTTGTGATGATGGTGAAAGTTGTAGTGATGATGACAATAGTTGTGATGATGAAGATCATAGTAATGGTGATAATGGCAGTAGTAGTGATGATGGTGACAGTAGAATACATGATGGTAATACTTGTGACAGTAGTAATGATGATGGTTAAAGTAGTAGTGATGATGTTCACAGTAGTAATGATGAGTGTAAGATGGTGGTGATGATAGTAGTAATGCTGGTTGGTAGTATCAATGCTAGTAGTGATTAAGATGGTAGTGACAATGGTGACAGTAGTAGTGATGATGGTGAGAGTAGTAGTGATTGTAATTGTAGTAGTGATGATGATCATAGTAATGGTGATGACAGTAGTTGTGATGATTGTGGCGGTTGTAATTATGAAGGAAGTAGTAGTGATGATGGTATTAATAGTGATGATGGTAACCCATCGCAGAGTTGGGTATGCCGTTTTGATTTTGGGCAAAACGGCACGTCTACTTTATTATCACTACAACTATCATTACTTGTCACCATCATCACTACTATTATGAACATCATCACTACTACTAGTACTGTCACCATCATATCTACTACTGTCATCATTATCACTACTGTCAACATCATCAATACAACTACAACCATCATCACTACTATTATCACCATCATCACTACTATCACCATAAATCCCACTATTACTACCATCACTTCTAATGCCAACTAAACTAACTTAACCTAGCAAATACGTAACGAGATATTTTCGCCCCCTGAACGAATGCGTTCTTAGTGTGTGAACTAAGAACGGTAATTAATGGTAACCCATCGCAGAGTTGGGCATGCCGTTTCGATTTTGGGCAAAACGGCACGTCTACTTTATTTTTATATATTCCAAATTGATCCCTCTCGGGCATAGACTGAGAGCCTGTACATTCAACCGTTCAACACAGTTAAATCTGTGAGGTCTTGTTCCAGTCTTGGGAGTGAAACATGTGAAGCACTTAGAGCTGGGTTGCCGACTCACGACTCAAAGCAGCCCCATATCTGGCGCTGCTTTGCCTTTGTACTTCACTGTCTCACCCTGAAAACTCGGACCCTCACTCTCAGAACTCACTAGGCGTTGCCCCCCTGTAGCATATTTTGAATATGGGAATATTCATACAGTGCTATTTAATCAGGGAACAATGAGGGTATTTTGTTGGCATTTCGGTGGGCTTTGTGGTAATGCACTGATACCTAGTTACAGCACAACTTCCGTCCCAATAAAGTAGTCGTGCCGTTTTGCCAAAGTCAAAACGGCATACCCAACTTTGCGATGGGTTACCATCATCACTACTAATACCATCATCAATCACAATCACCATCATCACAACTACTTCCACGATCATCACTACAACTGCCACAATCATCATGACTACTGTCATCATCACCAGTACTATGATCATCATCACTACTACAAATACAATCATCACTACTACTGTCACCATTGTCACTACCATATGAATCACTACTAGCATCATTGATACTACAACTATCAACCATCATTACTACTATCATCACCACCATCTTACAATCATCATTACTACAGTTAACATCATCGCTACTACTATAACCATCATCATTACTACTGTCACAAGTATTACCATCATGTATCCTATTATCACCATCATCACTACTACTGCCATCATCACCATTACTATTACTATGATCTTCATCATCACAACTATTGTCATAATCATTACAACTTTCACCATCATCACTACTACTCACCATCATCACTAATACTCACACCATCGTGACATCACTACCATCATCACTTATGTCATCATTATCACTACAACTATCATCATTACTTATCACCATCATCACTACTATTATGACCATCATCACTACTACTAGTATTGTCACCATCATTATCTACTACTGTCACCTTCATATCTACTACTGTCATCATCACTACTGTCATCATCAATACAAATACAACCATCATCACTACTATTATCACCATCATAACTACATCACCATCAATCCCACTATTACTACCATCACTTCTAATGCCAACTAAACTAACTTAACCTAGCAAACGCGGAGCGAGAAGTTTTTGCCCCCAGAACGCTATCATTGGTGGGGGGGGCGGGGTAAAACCATATTTTGGACCTAAAATCATAACTATTGCACAAATTCAAAAACATTTTTTTACTGACGTTCGCATTCACCCAACAGTTGTTCGTGAGTAGACGTGCCGTTTTGCCCAAAATCAAAATGGCATACCCAACTATGCGATGGGTTACCATCATCACTACTAATACCATCATCAATCACAATCACCATCATCACTACTACTGCCATCATCGTTACAACTACCACAATCATCACGACTACTGTGATCATCACTAATACTCACACCATCGTCATTACCATCATCACTACTGTAATTTTTATCACTACAACTATCATCATTACTTGTCACCATCATCACTACTATTATGACCATCATCACTACTACTAGTACTGTCACCATCATATCTACTACTGTCACCATCATATCTACTACTGTCATTATCATCACTACTGTTATCATCATCAATACAACTACAACCATCATCACTACTATTATCACCATCATCACTACTATCACCATCAATCCCACTATTACTACCATCACTTCTAATGCCAACTAAACTAACTTAACCTAGCAAATGCATAGCGAGATGTTTTCGTCCCCAGAACGAATGCATTCTTAGTGTGTGAGCCCCTTCGGGGCTCACACACTAAGATCACCATCATTGGTGGGGGGGGGGGGGTAAACCCATATTTTGGACCTAAAATCATAACTATTGCATAAATTCAAAAAATATTTTTTGACTGACGTTCGCATTCACGCAACAAATGTTCGTGTGAAATTTGGTGAAAATCCGTCAAACGGTCTAGGAGGAGTTTCGGGACTCCAACAGCTTCCTCTCTCTCCAACACCCCTTCTTCCCTCTCTACACGCTTCAGAAAAATAGGAAAAGTAGAATGTAAATACGAGGTGCCGTTGTAAAGGCTTGTCCCTCAATACTTCATCTGATCTGATCTGGGACAGACGGACGACTACGACAATAACAACAACAACAACAACGATGACAGATTTTTTTTTCCGGTGGTACCCACTATACGGGGGGGGGGGGGGGGAGATACCAAACTCTGCTTATGCAGAGTTGATAATATCTTCCCATTGGTACATCACGATTCGAACCCGGGTCCATTGGATTACCAGTCCAGTAGCAAGACCATACCACCACATCTCCCCAATAGACAGGTGCCCCACACTCTCCGCAAGGCAGGACGTATACACTGAGAAAGCTATGAAGAACACTACTTATTGTAATACAGTAGCTGTAGAAGAGTGAGAGAGATGCAACATTGTGGTGTGTAGAGATAAATTGTAGGGAATTTGTAAGAGGAAGTGAGTTGGTGAGACAAAATGCTATTGACTTTACCCTTTCAAGAAGTACGGTATGGGTTGGTCCTCCCCAGACATGCGGACAATACTCGATACATGGCAGCAATATGCCCCTATGCAGAACAAGAAAGTGTGTGAGTGTGAAGAACCCACAGAGACGGTTGATCACACCAAATTTCTGGAAAGCTGTTTTAGCAAGAGTGGTAATATGATCTTTCCAAGAAAGGCCATAAGAAAAAGAAACGCCAAGAATACTGAAAGAAGATAAAGGGTTGATTTGAGTATTGTTGAAGTATAAGGGGAAGATCTGTTGAAGTTTTTTTACTGCTATATAAGTCGAGAAATTGGGATTTGGAAGCATTAAACGTAACAAAATTATCTCTGCCTCAACTGGAAATAGTTAATAGATTAGAAGATGGGTGTGCTATGGCTTTATCACATGAGTTTTGGAGTGATTGCATGCTGGGTCGTTGTGGAGACTAGTTGAATAGTGTAAGGTAGAGTCATCATCATATGAATGGATAGGACTAGAGGTACAATTAAGATCATTAATGAATATTAGAAAGAGAACTGGAGATAGAACAGAATCCTGAGGAACATCAGAGTTGATATAAGCGGTGGCAGTCCACAACCACAGCTATGTAACAGCCAGAAAGGAAATTAGAGACAAAGTCACAGATGGAGGGAAGTTTGGAAATTATAAATTTGTTCTACAGCCGTAGAACAAGCTTGAGTAATTTTGTTTTGTTTTTTTGCATTAGACAGAGAGAAATAAAATGGAATTTATGCCTCCATGTTCGAGATGATTACCTTGGCAATGCGCTCTCGGCACACTCCGAAGGCCCCAGGCCATGAAAGCAAAAATCATTCCATGGAAAATCAAAGAAGTACTGCCAAAGAGCATCTCAGTCGGCAGGGCCAAAGTGAGAGGAACAGACGACCGTACTGGAGAGATAGGACAGATAACAGAGGTAAGGATGTGATTGGAGGAGCCCAACAGAGATAAAAGGTTTACAGTGTAAGTAAAAGGATTAGAAGTTACAAGTAATTCAAGAGTTTTGACTGATCTCCAAGGCATTCAGAAATGCGAGTCAGGTCATTTAGGATAGAACAGGTTTGTTCATCAGGTTGATCAGTGAAGTGAGAGGAGAGCCATTGGCAGTGGTGAACATTGAAATATCCTAAGATAGAGATTTCTGTGAAATATCCTAAGATAGAGATTTCTGCAAAAGGAGAGATGAACAAAATGTGTTCCACTTTTGAAGTTAGGTTGTCAAAGAATGTTGGATAGTTTAGTCAGTATAACTTTGGGAGAGCTAAACAGCATATACTGTACGTAGTTCGAGTGACAACAAAGCTTTAGCTAGAAACTTGAGTATTCTATTGAATCAAAGTTGGGAACACAAGAAAAAGCAATATTGTTGCGCAAATATATATATATATATATATATATATATATATATATATATATATATATATATATATATATATATACATATACAGTGTACAGGTATATATATATATATATATGGAAGAGATATTGTAGTACGGAAGATGTTGTAATATAGTGCATAGAAAGAGAGAGAAGGTGTTTAAGAGGGCAAACTGAGGTTGCCTTCTGTTTTGGTGAGGCACGGAAAGGATCAGCAAAGGAGGCCAGGTGGGGAAACAGGAGTTTCAGTTTTTCTTAACACCCACCTGTAGCTCTCCAAGGGAGTACCGCCCTGTTAGGTTGGTGCCTATAGCCTCCTCCTCCTCCTATTGTATGAATCAATGTTCCTTACAACATTATTTTGTTAAACTTTTGAATCCCAAGCAAGCAACATACCTAACTTGTTGCTGCCAGTTTGCCTGTTCATAGTAGGTTATGATTTATAAGTAAATTACCTCACAGTGCTTCGAGACACAATATTCCTAGTGATGGGACTCTTGGTAATAAATATGATAACTTGCCTTATTACTAAATAACTATATGTGCATGCACACATACGTATAATGACACTATTGACTTTGTACATAATTGTTTTGCAGCTCCATCTTCGTGGCTTTGAAGGCACATTGTCAAACAATTATGAACACTTTTAAATTCTGAATCTTTCTATTTTCGTCTACATGATGTGTTTAGGTTGCACACACACGCACATACACACACACACACATATATATATATATATATATATATATATATATATATATATATATATATATATATATTGTGACGCATGTCCACGTGTGAGCATGCTGTACAGAACACCTAGTCATGCCCCACTCTCGCTAGGATCGTCAGGGCAGGAACTTTGGCTGTAGTCTATTTAGAGTTTCCTAACTTAGTTCATGTGAGCCGTTGTACTATAAGTATTATGAATATGTATTTTGTTTTCATCTGAGTCAACGAGTTCTATTTTATATCATTAGTTATAAGTATTGTGTGTAAAACTTATTTGTAATGATGAGAAGAGAAACAGCCACAGTTGGGGGTCAGTGGGTGCGCCAGGCGGGAGGTGGGCCTAACTCACTCGCATTCCTCCCTCCCTCAGTGCTAGGGGAGCATTTGTGTATCCCAGAGGAGAGCGAGAAATTATGTAATGGTTGTCAGTGGGCGGTCCTTAGTAGTTCACGTTGGGCTCACTAGAGGGCGGGGTATAAAAGGGAAGTCTAGCCATTTTTTCATCAGAACTCATTAGGCAGAGCGACTTCTCATTTCCCTTGCTAACTATATATATTCTTCTGACTGGTGGGAACTTTCTCTACTACCTTACATTCTTATCTCCTCTTTTCCCTGCCCTGTTTAACTTCCATGGTCCCGTTGGTGCAGAGCTAGTCAGCCAACGTATTATCGCTTGAGTTCTCACGAGATACTTGCCTATTAGATAGCCTATTTTGGAAGGGTTGACTTAGAATAGGATTGATTTATGTTTGTTGCACTTGTATATGCATTTCCCTGTGTGTTATTATTATTATTCCTGTTTTCTGCTGGTCTAGGTAATGCTAGACTGGGGTAAGGCTTTTCTTTGTTACGAGTTGTTGTTTGATGCAGTGGTTAAGCGATAAACCTGCATACTCGTTTCGGTTCAGTGAAGCCTAGGTTGTCTTCGCGGCTGACTGTGTTGAGTTAATAATTTACTGTGCGTGAGGGCAAGAGCCTAACCACCCTGTATTTTATTAACAGTTTGTTTTTACTTTGTCAAGGAGCCGGGAGAAAACCAGATACAAGGGATCTGGATTTCTCAAAGTGCAGTTGTTAGTTTTAACGTAATACTTTAAACAGTCGTGAGGACTTCGCTAGGCTACGAGCCGTTTTTGCTCAGTCACTGCTACCTTTTTGCCTACAGTACCCCAGCTAGACTTTGCTCGATTAGTAGATACAGAATAGTATTGAAGCTTTCCTTATGTATGATATTGTTTATGCACTATTGATTTCATGTGTTGCAAGCTTGGCTACTTTAGTGATTAGTGGCCCACGAGCACAATCCGAGTAGGCTATTGCCGTTGCATTTGCGGAGTACTTCCTTTTAATGTTTGCCATTTACTATTGCATATTCTTTTAATTATTCTTATGCCAATTTAAGCCTTTAATAGTATTTAATTGCCAGTGTTTTAACTTATTGAATTACTGTTCAAAATCCGATACGTACTTCTTACGAACATCCGAGAAGCATCTAACTTTTTTCAGAAGATTCCTTGCTCGATGCTTAAGGACTATTAATTAACGTAACGTAATAGTGCCGATCCGAAGTAGAGGGTGGTGGACTTCTTAAGTTCATAGTCAAGGGTGGATTACTTCGGCTTCGGCCAACACTATTCTTTGGTGTTGTTGTTTTTTACTTCATTGTTTGATTGTTGACCAGACTAGATAATTCCTGTCTCTTTATTAGTCTGTTGTTGAACACCAGTACCGAGTTCTTGTATACCCCGTTATAGCAGATTGAACTCTGGAGGGTATTGGTGTTTTTTGTTCGGCTGGCAGTACTCAGGGGTTGGGATCGTGTGTTTCCGTTGTGGCAGCGAGCCGTATTCGAGTCCTGATTGAGAGCCCTTGTGTACCCGAGTGCCAGTTCGTAACAAATGGCAACCTTGCCAGGATTTTGTGAACAGTATACATTTTTGCAGAGTTGTACAACATTTGTTTGTTTGTATTTTAGCGTGCATATTGAAGAATATTTTTTTTGTATGGCAATTAGTAAAGCATTTAAGAGACTCCAGTTAATTTAGTAATTAGTGCTTGCATAGGAAGTTTAACACTTTTGTCTCGAGAATTTTTTTGTGGACTTCAGTATGTCGTGCATTAGCACTGACGATGAGCGAGAGATGTCATTGAAGGTGTGCCGTTAGTAACCAGTGAGGAGGATGCTAGAGTTTTTGTGAGTAAGCGGTACCACGTGACGGAGGAGAGGCTGACTGGGGTGGATGTTTGTGGCTTGCACCTGATAGCCAAGGTTTTGGGCATTTCCAATGTAGCAGGGATGTCCAAGGGGGAGCTGATTTCCTGGGTGTTGCGTGGGCGACATGGGGTTTCGGAGGAGAGGGCGTTTGGGGGGGTTCCTCCCCAGATCCCCTCTCACTCGACTCCCACAGTGCCGTCCACTCAGTTACCGGAGGTTAGCACTCTCCCACAGAGGGATGAGAATTGGCAGATTGGAGTGCCCTCGGGTGGTGCACGTGGTGGTTCCCCAGTTTTTGCCCCCCCTCCTTCAGTAGTGGCAGCTCCCTCTTCCTGCCTGTCTCCAGATATGGTATTTAGACTTGAGCTTGATAAGATTGAGGCTAGGAAGCAGGAGAATGAGACTAGGAGGCATGAGATTGAGGTTAGGAGGCAAGAGGATGAGACCAGGAGGCATGAGGCTGAGCTTAGGTACGACTCAGAGAAATATTGTGCTAAATTAGATTTAGATAAGATTCGTGCAGAGTCGACAGGGACTCGGATGGGCCATGAGGGCCAATTAAGAGAACAGTCCTTGGCCCACTTAGTCAAATTGGTGCCGGTATTTAGTGAAACTGAAGTCACAGAATTTTTTAATCGTTTTGAGAAGAAGTGTAGGGAGCATAATTGGCCTGAAGAGAAGTGGGCAGCTCTAGTCTCCTCAAGACTTACGGGTAAGGGTCTGAAGGCTTATGATGCACTGCCTTTAGAGTCTTGCATTGACTACCCAGAATTGAAGAGAGCTGTCCTACGGGCATACGAGTTGCAACCGGAAACATATCGATTGAAGTTTCGGGGTGTTACAAAGACTAGGGAGGCGACCTTTCTTGAACATGCCCGGGACTTAAAAGATGCACTTAAAAACTGGACACGTTCTGAGAAAGCTGAGACGGCAGAACAGTTGACTGAGCTGTTTCTGCTCGAGCAGTTTTATAAGTGTACTGGTGCAGAAATGACTTTAACTATTAAAGAAAAGAACCCAAGAACTCTTCAAGAGGCAGCTGAGATGGCTGACCTCAGGTTGTCGCTAATCAGGGGATGTGAATCTGTAAAGCGTGTTGATGCAGTTCCCAAGGGGCGCGATACTCCAAATCCTCGAGCTCAGGACAATCACTATAGATATAAACCTCAGTTTAAAAGCCAAGATACCAGGACTGAACCAAAGACTACAGCCGTCCCATTACAGAAGGGTCAGAACTCCGCCCCTTATCAGAAGAGACCGATAGGGGAAGTGGAATGTTTTCATTGTAGAAAGAAGGGGCATTATGCAAAATCTTGTCCTGGTAAGCCGCCAGCTGCAGCCGTGTCTTTGGTGCGCAGCATAGGTGTGGCTGAAATGTCGTCTGGATTTACCCAGGGTAGTTTGCCAGCGGCAGGGTCACAGGCTATGTATAAGACTCAGGAAGGCTCGTCCCCTGTCCGTGATGTCTTTTGCGCCCATAGAGGGACCGGTAGGGTAAGTTGGGCGGGTTGCCAGCATAAGGTGGAAGTTTTGCGTGATACTGGAGCTTCACAGACACTTTTGAAGAATTTCACGGGGCGACCAATTAATGCGACACGGGCGGTTGTTGTTCAGGGTATTAATGCGACCAGGTCATACCTGTTGATTCGTGTGGAGCTGGAAGTTGATGGTGTGCTTAAGGACTTAGATGTTGGGATCGTTGAGAAATTGCCAGTGGAGGGCGTCGACCTTCTTATCGGCAACGACTTTGCGGTGCCTACTTTAGACGTTCCACCCTTAGTCGTTGCCGAGAGGCCGGCCGACGTGAGTAGGGAGGAACAAGAGTGGGTAGTGAGTTGTCAACACCAACAGATGGCATGTGTGGTAACTCGTTCCCAAGCATTTAAGGTATCACAGCCTATTTCCCAGGCCACAGAACAGCGGAGGAAGGGAGTTAAGGAGAAGCGGAAGGCTGGGAAAAGTTTGAAGAGTTTAGAACCAGTGGCTCTCCCAAAAGACCCAATAGCAGGACCTTTGACCGAGTCTGTTGTAACTCCAGTGCCTAACACAGTTGATAAAGTAGTGGAGGAGGCAGAGACTCAGAGACAGCACCGTTACCTGCAGCGAGAAAACCGGATGTCTAAGTTGGATGTTGGGGGAGGGCATGAGTTGTTGACCAAGCAGTTAGACATGTTGGCTCCCACAGACATTCGAAAGTTGCAATTAGAGGATCCAGAGGTTTTGCAGTGTACCAATGGGGCTGTGGAGTTAGAAGAAGATAGGGATGCAAAGGCAGGGGATTTTTTTTTCGTTAATGGAATTTTATACCACCGATATCAAGATCCTAAAAGGAACTGGGAGGGCGGATCAGGTACAGTTGACCAGCTGGTCGTGCCAGAGGGCTGCAGGGAAAGTTTGCTTAGGTTGGCTCATGATTCTCCATTATCAGGACATTTGGGTGCCAAGAAAACGGTGGCGGCTTTGGGGAAATTGTTTTGGTGGCCGGGGATGAAGTCTCATGTGCAGTCATGGATAAACTCATGTGATATTTGTCAACGTGTCGGGAAACCGAACCAAGTTATTCCTAAGGCTCCGTTACACCCTATTCCTGTGATTGGGCCACCCTTTAGTAAAATTATTGTTGACATGGTTGGTCCACTCCCTCCCACTAAGGCTGGAAATACATTTTGTTAACCATAATGGATGTTGCCACTAGATACCCCGATGCATACCCTATGAAAAATGGAATGGCTAAGACGGTAGTCAGTAACTTGTTGTGGTACTTCTCAAGGTACGGGTACCCGGAGGAGATTCAGTCTGATCAGGGATCTAATTTCACCTCCAACATGTTCAAGCAAACAATGCAACAGCATGGGATACGAACAGTAGTATCGTCAGCGTATCACCCTGAGAGTCAAGGGGTGCTTGAGCGGTGGCATGCTACACTTAAAAGCATGCTCAGGTGTTATTGTGCTGACAACGGTATGGATTGGGATCTTCGATTGCCTTATGTGCTGTTTGCTGCTCGGGAGGTACCTGGTGAGAGCCTGGGATTTAGTCCAAACGAGCTGATTTTTGGACACCGTGTCAGGGGCCCCCTTAACATGCTGAAAGAAATTTGGGAGGGGACTGTGCAGCCTTGTCCATTATTAAAGTATGTGCTTGAAAGCCGTGAGCGCATTCTTAAGAGTCTGGAGATGGCAGGTAGAAATTTGACAGAATCACAAGCTTTGATGAAGGACAGGTATGATCGCAAAGTGAGGCTCCGGAAGTTCACTGTAGGACAAGAGGTATTAATTTTGTTGCCTTTGGTTGGTAACCCCCTCTCTGCGAAGTACACTGGACCTTATAAAATTGTAGAAAATATTTCAGATTTAGATTACCTTGTTGCCACTCCAGACAGGAGGAAAAAGAACCAGTTATGTCACGTGAACCTTATTAAAGAGTATGCGAGGCGCCCCTCTGAGCCTCTCACTGTCCCTGTGTTGGCTTGTTGCGGCCGTGCTGGAGAAGGAGAGGGGGACAGTCAAGCTTCAGAGGAGGATAGCTGGGATCAACATGTTTCAGCGGATCAGTGGGCGGGGAACTCGAGCCTAAGGGCTGACGAGGCTATAGCTCATTTGCCTGAGCCGCAGTTTGATGCTATCCGTCAGTTGTTCGGTTCATACCCCACTGTATTTGCTGAACACCCAGGCCTCACTACTCAGCCTATGCATGATGTTGACGTGGGGGACCATATACCCTTTAAGTCAATCCCGTACCGTGTGCCCCCCATAAAACTACCAGCTCTGAGGGATGAGTTGGAGTATATGCTCGGTAGAGGGTTGATAGAGAAAGGCACAGTTAGGTTAAGTGGACTTCCCCCGTAACACTGCAGCCTAAGCCAGATGGCAAGGTACGCTTTTGTATTGATTTCCGTAGGTTAAACGGTTTGACTCCAACTAACCCATATCCTCTTCCTCGGGTTGATGATAGTGTTGACAAAATTGGTAATGCTCGTTTTTTTTCTAAAGTAGATTTAGTAAAAGATTACTGGCAAGTACCTTTGTCCGAGCGTGCTAAAGAGGTATGTGGTTTTGTTGTGGACGGGAGTACCTACCGGTGCAATGTTATGCCTTACGGACTTAAGAATGCACCAGCAACGTTTCAGAACCTGATGAATGAAATTGTAAAGGACATTCCGAATTGCACCGTATATTTGGACGATGTAATCATTTATGATGACGACTTTGAGAGCCATTGTGAGCACCTTGAGACCTTGTTCCGGAAACTTAGTGAAGCAGGTCTGGTAGTAAATTTGGCAAAGTGTTACTTCGTAAAAGCCACTGTGCAGTACCTTGGGTTTGTAGTGGGAAGGGGACAGGTGTGCCCTCCTCAGAACAAGGTACAGGCTATCAATAAATTTCCGCACCCAACAACCAAGAAGCAGGTTATGAGATTCTTGGGTATGATAGGCTACTACAGACGCTTCATAAAAGGTTACTCAACGGTGTTGGCACCTCATACAGATTTGTTATCTAAAGACAAAAAGTTTTTGTGGGCACCTGAGTGTGAAAAGGCTTTCACTTTGGTGAAACATTTGCTATGTACTCACCCGATACTCAGGGCCCCAGACTTTAACAGGCCTTTTCAGCTGGCAACAGATGCTAGTGGTGTAGGGGCTGGTGCCGTCTTGCTACAGACAGACAATGAAGGTGTGGAACACCCAGTAAGTTTCTTTTCTAAGAAGTTCAATGCTGCACAAAAGAACTATTCTACAATAGAAAAGGAATTACTGGCGATTGTGCTGTCGCTCAGGCACTTCGAGGTGTATGTTCCAGCCTATGGCCCAGTCGTGGTTATCTACACTGATCATCACCCTTTGAGATTCCTGAATCAATTTCACAATCGCAATATGACATGACCAGGTGGTCTTTGATGTTGCTGGAGTATAACCTGGACATCCGTCATATTGCTGGATGTGACAATGTGATCGCGGATTGTTTATCAAGGGTGGATGATCAGTCGTAGGCTATCACAGGTGTGTGGGTTTGAGTGGAGGAAAATAGGCTGCCCTTATAGTGCAGCCGGGAAAAACATATTAAAATATATAAATCATATAAAAACTCTTTCTTTTGATATAGGTAATCGTACAAGTTTGTCATAGCCTATAGAGTTTGAGTAGTCCACGAACTATCAAACGGCTGAGCTGCTGTAAGCTCGCTCTGGGAGCATGATATTTTGTCTTTTTGCTATTGTTGGGAGGAGTTATAAAATGTGATTTTTTTTTTAATAATAAGATGTGTTTTGGTGATAAACTCAGCTTTGTTTTAGTGCCATGCGGTCGCTGGGTGTGAGGGGCTTGATGGGGTTCTGTGTTTGTCAGATTTTAGCTCACGGTTGAGCGAGTAAAATCTTGGGGGAGGTGTGACGCATGTCCACGTGTGAGCATGCTGTACAGAACGCCTAGTCATGCCCCACTCTCGCTTGGATCGTCAGGGCAGGAACTTTGGCTGTAGTCTATGTAGAGTTTCCTAACTTAGTTCATGTGAGCCGTTGTACTATAAGTATTATGAATACGATGAGGTATATACGATGAGGTATATGCCAGAGTATTAAAAGAATGCAGAGATGAGTTAAGTTACCCATTAACATTTCTTTTTAACAATTCATTAGAAACAGGTATAGTTCCAGAAGCTTGGAAGCTTGCAAATGTAGTTCCGATTTTCAAAAAAGGTGATAAATCAATAGCATCCAATTACCGTCCCATTAGTCTCACTTCAATCATAGGAAAGCTACTAGAGTCAATTATTGCTAGGAAAATGAGAAACCACTTAGAAACATTTAACTTAATCAATTCTTCTCAGCATGGATTCACTCAGGGACGTTCTTGCCTTACTAATTTGCTTAGTTTTTTCTCAGAGGTATATGAAGCAGTAGATAATGACAAGGCATACGATATTATATATTTAGATTTCAGTAAAGCTTTCGACAGAGTCCCTCATGAGAGATTGATGAGAAAGGTTGAGGCACATGGAATAGGTGGGGCGTTGTTGGGATGGATTAGGTCATGGCTAATTGGTAGGAAACAGAGAGTCAGCATAAATGGTACCAAGTCAGAGTGGGGAGCAGTCAAAAGTGGTGTCCCCCAGGGATCGGTATTAGGTCCCCTGTTGTTTCTTATATACATAAATGACCTTGATTTAGGTATAACTAGTAGGATAAGTAAATTCGCAGACGATACTAAAATGGGGAGATCAATTGATTCAGATAGCGATATAGAGTGCCTCCAAAGGGATCTAGATACCTTACATGAATGGTCAGTAAATTGGCAGATGAAGTTTAACATTGACAAATGCAAGGTATTAACCCTTATTTAGTGGGTGGTCAGGTATTTTACACTGTACCGCTCAGCGGGCATAATCCCGAAATATTCGCTCAATTTCACTCGCCCTAGCGCCGTTACTATTGCTCCAATGCGAACGAAACGATCATTTTTGGAAAGAGCAACTCTTCGTCTACCCATATAAGTCTATGAATGGATGTTATGAATGAGTGTGGAGGGTGGGAAGAGGTGAGGAAGAGGAGGTACTTTTTGGTCTATTTCCCAGGCGCGTTCGGTTGCGTTCGCTTTGGCCTGACTTCGGCCTCTAGCGCGTCTAGTATTCCTTCGGTAATCGGTCTTATTTTTCTCTTATTTCTCCTTATTTCTGTATTCTCTCTCTCTCTCTCTCTCTCTCTCTCCTGTCTGTCTGTCTGTTTCTCTTTCTCCCTCTTTCTGGCTTGCTCGCTTTCCCTCTCTCGCGCGCTCTGTCTCTCTCTCTCTTCCTCATCCGTATATGTAATTCTCATTATTATTTTCTCTAATCTCTCTCACTCCTCCTGTCTGTCTGTCTCTCTGGCTCGCTCGTTTTCCCTCTCTTGTGCCCCCTTTCTCTCTTCCTCATCCGTATTATGTATTTCTCATTATTATTTTCTCTAACTAATCCCTCTATTTCATTTATTTGCTTGTAATATTTCTGTATTATTATATCTTTTTCACTCTGTCTTCAGTTCAGTTTCTGTATTCTCTCTATACGGTGGGAATGGTATTTCGTATGAGGGATGTGCAGCACAAATATTCAATCTTTCGTTGTTTGGTTGTTTGTATTCCCGTAAGAAATTTACTGAACGCCTGCAAATAATACGCTATAAAATGCTTGCAATCAAACTCTCAAGCAATTTCAAGGTCACATGCAATTATAAATGTAGGCTATAGGTAACCGACCCAGAGAGGAAGAGACAAGAGAGAGAGAGTGTCGTGATAATATAACAATGTTACATATGTATCATATATATATGAACAAATAATATATACGGTAGGCCTACATCTGTTCCCCACAATCATATAATGCCAAGCACAAATATTCAATCTTTCATTGTTTGTATTACCGTAAGAAATTTACTGAACGCCTGCTAATAATACGCTATAAAATGCTTGCAATCTCTCTATTTTCTCTAATCTCTCTCACTCTTCCTGTCTCTCTCTCTCTCTCTCTCTCTCTCTGGCTCGCTCGCTTTTCCTCTTCCTCATCTGTATTATGTATTTCTCATTATTATTTTCTCTAACTAATCCCTCTATTTCATTTATTTGCTTGTAATATTTTTGTATTATTATATCTTTTTCACTCTTTCTTCAGTTCAGTTTCTGCATTCTCTCTCTCTCTCTGTTTCGCTTGCTTTGCAGGAATTTAATTTTTGTTTTATATATAATATATAATAATTTACTTATCATTACTTACTATATCGTATAAACAATAGTAGGTAGCCAACTTACCATAATACCGATACACCAAACCGATCCGCATGCGGTTTTGTTTATCACCTGTTTACTAAAGTGCCACCATTATCGATTTTCTTGGAGCCGACTAGAGCGGGAGGGTTACCAATTGAAATAAATCCGCTAGCATATATTGTTAGATGTAAGACATGATAAATACCACTAGAAATATGAATTGGCAAAATCCATATAATATCACTTCGAAATTGTTCTGAAATTTCAAAACAAAACCGCTAGTGTAAGTCATTGCTGCTAGATCGAAGTAAAGGTCTCTAGATCTAGCGGAAGTCGCTATACGTATTGGCAGTACTGCACACTCATTCATTTCATTCATTCATTTTCTATTGAGCTCGTCCTGGAATCTTTACGACTCTGAATCTTACGATTGCCGACGGCGATACGTTGTTGACATTGTTGTTGATGTTCCAGTGGAGGGATGAACGAAATATTGTCCTTGTCCAATAATAGCTATTTCATAGTCCCACAGGACTTATTTTGATATATTTATCAAATTTATTGAACGCCTGAAAATAATACGCTATAAAATGCTTGCAATCAAACTTTCAAGCAATTACAAGGTCACATGCAATTATAAAAAGGTATATTGTAGACCACAATCTTCGCCAAGCTTCGTTGTTGCTTGTATTATCGTGAGAAATGTACCATACACCCTGGTTATCGTGAGAAATTTACCGAACGCCTGCAAATAATACGCTATAAAATGCTTGCAATCAAACTCTCAAGCAATTTCAATGTCACATGCAGTATAGGTAGACCCAGAGAGGAAGACAGACAGAGAGAGAGGGGAGGTCAAAAACATCTGCTAGGTGTGATTTCCCCTGGGAGGGAAGAGATTAGTTAGGGGCGTGCCCTGGCCTACATCAGACAAAGAGAGAACAAAGGAGTACAAACAAAGAGAGTGAGACAGAGAGAGAGAGAGAGAGAGTAGTGATAATATAAAAATGTTACACATGTATCATAAAATATATGAAAACATAATATATACGGTAGGCCTACATCTGTTCTCCACAATCATATAATGCCAAGCACAAATATTCAATCTTTGGTTGTTTGTATTACCGTAAGAAATTTACCGAACGCCTGCAAATAATACGCTATAAATGCAAAGGAAATTTCTTGTAGAGTGCAATTTTGAGGACGTAATGTGGTGCTCTGAGAGAGAGCGGAGCGGTGATTAGGAGCATAAATTACCTCAAGACCGCTCGCCACACAGGGAATTCTATAAGGAAAATACCGTATTTTAGGGTTTTTGCACTCGTGTTTTACGATCGTTGAAAGACAACCAGTGATCGTAAAAGGATGGTTCGGGTGTCATTGGAAAGCTCAATTTACGCACTTTCAGGATACATACTTGTATTACGCTCTGGGTCTTGTTTATGCATGAAAAAGAGCACGGAACAACCCCATTTAGGGTAAAAAAAAAACCCGCTGGGCGGCACAGTGAAATATACTCCACCAGCCGCTCGTAAGGTGATAAAATGCTTGCAATCACATTTTCAAGCAATTATAAAATATAAATTGTACTTACCAACACCCACACCAGTATGTTCTTCGTCAGGAACGTCTCCAATTTGCTCAAGGGTCTGTCCAATATCAACCACAACATCCACCCCACGCAAATTATGCTTGGGGTGAAAGCCTATGATCGGGTTATTTTCGTCTTCCGAGTCATCCACACTACCAAAACTCTCACCCAGACCTTCGACGGTTTCATCCAACAGCTTATTAGAAAGTTCTGAAGAGTTCAGCATGATATCTAGTTTCTGGGTGGTGAGCCGGGCGTGGTTAGTAGGGTGGCGCGACGCACTAGGGATTGGCGGCCACCGAATCGAACGCGGGCAAATCTTGACCTTCCATTATGGCTGCTTGAGGGTCACTTAGTCACGGTAACGCAGTGGGGATGTGTGGGTGGGCCCTTGTAGTACACCACCTGACCACCAAGTTTCGCTTTCCACCAAAATTAGGGCGGGAATACGCCCACGGACTTAAGTCCGACCCCGCCATTTAGTCCAATTTTCTCGTATCGGACTTAAGTCCGACCCCGCTAAATAAGGGTTAAAGATAGGGCAGATGCAAACAAATGTTAAATATAAACTAACTAATTTAGAATTAGAAAATTCAGACTGCGAGAAAGATCTAGGTGTGTTTGTTAGCAATGATTTGAAGCCTAGAAAACAGTGTATAGGCGTTCGTAATAAGGCAAACAGGATTCTCGGGTTCATCTCTAGGAGTGTGAGTAACGGAACTGCTGATGTTATCTTAAAACTTTACTTGTCATTAGTGAGACACCATATGGATTATGCTGTCCAATTTTGGTGTCCTTATTACAGAATGGACATAGATTCATTGGAGAGAGTACAGCGTAGAATGACAAAAATTATCCATAATATTAGAAATCTTCCGTATGAAGAAAGGTTGAAGAAATTAGGTTTACATTCGTTAGAGAGACGCAGAGTTAGAGGGGATATGATAGAGGTGTTCAAGTGGGTTAGTGGGATTAACAAAGGGGACATGACAATTGTACTAAAGCTCAGTGATAGCGAAAGTACTCGTACCAATGGTTTCAAATTAGATAAATTTCGTTTCAGAAAAGATATAGGCAAATATTGGTTTGGTAACAGAGTTGTAGATGGGTGGAATGGACTACCAAGTGCTATAGTGGGATCTAAAACTGTAGGGAGCTTTAAGATAAAATTGGATAAGCATATGGACGAGAAGGGTTGGGTGTGAAGGGGGATCAGCCGGGTTGGGCCAATCAGTGCTCTGCAGACCCCCCATAATCCTGCGTTAATCTCTAACCGTTTTGGTAAGATGATCCTCAGGGTATTAGAGTGTTGAGCCTATAATTGGGCTTTGTATTTGATTTGGGGTTGTGTGGGACAGGGATCTGCCTTGCTTAGGCCAATCAGCTTTCTGCAGACTCCCATTTTCTTATGTTCTTATGAATATGTATTTTGTTTTCATCTGAGTCAACGAGTTCTATTTTATATCATTAGTTATAAGTATTGTGTGTAAAACTTATTTGTAATGATGGGAAGAGAAACAGCCACAGTTGGGGGCCAGTGGGTGCGCCAGGCGGGAGGTGGGCCTAACTCACTCGCATTCCTCCCTCCCTCAGTGCTAGGGGAGCCTTTGTGTATCCCAGAGGAGAGAGAAATTACGTAATGGTTGTCAGTGGGCGGTCCTTAGTAGTTCACGTTGGGCTCACTAGAGGGCCGGGTATAAAAGGGAAGTCTAGCCATTTTTTCATCAGAACTCATTAGGCAGAGCGACTTCTCATTTCCCTTGCTAACTATATATATTCTTCTGACTGATGGGAACTTTCTCTACTACCTTACATTTTTATCTCCTCTTTTCCCTGCCCTGTTTAACTTCCATGGTCCCGTTGGTGCAGAGCTAGTCAGCCAACGTATTATCGCTTGAGTTCTCACGAGATACTTGCCTATTAGATAGCCTATTTTGGAAGGGTTGACTTAGAATAGGATTGATTTATGTTTGTTGCACTTGCATATGCATTTCCCTGTGTGTTATTATTATTATTCCTGTTTTCTGCTGGTCTAGGTAATGCTAGACTGGGGTAAGGCTTTTCTGTGTTACGAGTTGTTGTTTGATGCAGTGGTTAAGCGATAAACCTGCATACTCGTTTCGGTTCAGTGAAGCCTAGGTTGTCTTCGCGGCTGACTGTGTTGAGTTAATAATTTACTGTGCGTGAGGGCAAGAGCCTAACCACCCTGTATTTTATTAACAGTTTGTTTTTACTTTGTCAAGGAGCCAGGAGAAAACCAGATACAAGGGATCTGGATTTCTCAAAGTGCACTTGTTAGTTTTAATGTAATACTTTAAACAGTCGTGAGGACTTCGCTAGGCTACGAGCCGTTTTTGCTCAGTCACTGCTACCTTTTTGCCTACAGTACCCCAGCTAGACTTTGCTCGATTAGTAGATACAGAATAGTATTGAAGCTTTCCTTATGTATGATATTGTTTATGCACTATTGATTTCATGTGTTGCAAGCTTGGCTACTTTAGTGATTAGTGGCCCACGAGCACAATCCGAGTAGGCTATTGCCGTTGCATTTGCGGAGTACTTCCTTTTAATGTTTGCCATTTACTATTGCATATTCTTTTAATTATTCTTATGCCAATTTAAGCCTTTAATAGTATTTAATTGCCAGTGTTTTTGCTTATTGAATTACTGTTCAAAATCCGATACGTACTTCTTACGAGAGTATCCGAGAAGCATCTAACTTTTTTCAGAAGATTCCTTGCTCGATGCTTAAGGACTATTAATTAACGTAACGTAATAGTGCCGATCCGAAGTAGAGGGTGGTGGACTTCTTAAGTTCATAGTCAAGGGTGGATTACTTCGGCTTCGGCCAACACTATTCTTTGGTGTTGTTGTTTTTTACTTCATTGTTTGATTGTTGACCAGACTAGATAATTCCTGTCTCTTTATTAGTCTGTTGTTGAACACTAGTACCGAGTTCTTGTATACCCCGTTATAGCAGATTGAACTCTGGAGGGTATTGGTGTTTTTTGTTCGGCTGGCAGTACTCAGGGGTTGGGATAGTGTGTTTCCGTTGTGGCAGCGAGCCGTATTCGAGTCCTGATTGAGAGCCCTTGTGTACCCGAGTGCCAGTTCGTAACAATATATATATATATATATATATATATATATATATATATATATATATATATATATATATATATATATATATATACTGTATTTTGTTTTTTTCTATGTGAATGAGGGACACAAAGGCATAACTGCCTGCAACGAGTGCCTCCCCCAGATTTCAAGGAGTGACAGGGCCGAAATCAAGGGACGTTCGAGCTAAAATGCCTGGACACACGGAGTTTGAATATATATATATATATATATATATATATATGTATATATATTTATATAATTATGTATATATACTGTATAGTTATATATATATATATATATATATATATATATATATATATATATATATATACTGTATATATACTGTATATACAGTATATATATATATATATATATATATATATACCGGTATATATATATATATATATATATATATATATATATATATATTTATGTTAGAGATGGAACGAATATAAATTTTCACTATTTGCGAATACGAATACGAATACAAATTTTTTTTTGTAAAATTCGCGAATACGAATACGAATAGCGAATATTTCAATCCTTATTTCATCCTTCAAGAACTGGTAATTATTTTTGTCACCAACAAACGCTAATTAAATTACTATGAAATTAATTACCAGAAGTTAATGACGATGTGAATGTGTAATTTATTAATATCATAAATGAACTGTATGAATTAATATTTAATATATTGTAAGAGTTCAGCCATAGAAAATTGAATAATTAAAATTAAATCCATTTAATTTTCTATGTTTCCAGTCCTCAGTCCCAATGTTGCCGCTTTTTTGGTACTAAAGTACCAGATTTGGTACATTGGACTCTCTCAAGTACATTTTATACATTTTCCAATAAAGTAGTCCATATCTGGTACTAAATACGAAATCAGTAAGGAAATAATTATGGTGGAATATATTTTAGTGACATGCTATTACATTGGATATGTCTCAAATGGCAATATTACGACGGTTCAAATGTCCAGGTCCAGCACACGTTCGTTTACCGGGCAGTGATTCCACTTCGAATAATTTGGTAAGCCTACTTCTCACTAGTTTGATCTGGTACTATTAAATACAGTTAAGTAGCAACACTGCTCAGTCCTCCTTCATTCCACTTTAGCGGCCCCAACGCACATCTACACTGTTATTTATTCGTTTGTGTTAACTTTAAAATTTAATATATACATTTGTTGTACCTTTCTATTGGTTTCGTGAACATATTCGAATATTTGCAAATAGCTATGAATGGAAATGCGAATACGAATACGAATACGAATATTGAAACACATTGTGAATATTCGGACATACAAATAGGAAACGAATATTCGGTCCATCTCTAATATGTGTATTTATATACTATATAGCGGTATATATATATATTTATAGTTATAGATGTGATGTAACTTTACTAATTAAACCGGTATTAAAACACACTGTTCCTTCGTTACATATCGATTCATCTCCTGTACATGTTCCTTTTCGACCTTTAAAACTTTTGTCTTAATCTTCATCATATTACAATTGGATATCGTGTAATAACCTTTAACAATGACCTCTGGGCTTAGTCATATTCCTTATCGAAGTTTTAAGTGCCCTGACAAACTTAAGTCAAGAGGATCTGAACTCTAAATTCTTATCTCCTTCAAGATTAGCAATCAAAATGACCTCTAAACATAAGATTGTATTTCTGCTGTTGGTGTGTATCTTAGAGATGAAATGTCATTGTTACTGCACAACCAAGCAATATATATATATATATATATATATATATATATATATATATATATACTGTATATATATATATATATTACATATATAAAAATTAATTAATTAATGTAAATAAATAAATCTATACAGTACATAAACACAATATTGTTTACAGATATATGAATACAATAATGCCCTGAATGTCCGTAGAATTCATTGTAGAAATATAGTAACGTTACACTTATGCATTATATATGCGAGGAAATGATACACAAATCGACAATTGGATATTTGGCATAATGATTTAGGGAACCTTTCGCACTTGACAAAACATGAACCTGGATATATTTTGTTCACTTGTTTAATTGAAATGTTAATTAAGGCGAGGTCATATTATTATTATTATTATTATTATTATTATTATTATTATTATTATTATTATGATAAAGAAGTAGAATTAATATTGCAAGCAACATTGTCCGGGGTTCAAGCAGTTTTGCACGCAGTGTATTGTGTGTCAGATAAAAGGCTGTGTCACATGCAGTATATCAAAAAATAATTTTACTTTTTTCGCGCATGGAGAAACTGCAGAGGGAACAGATTGTAGAGATTTTGGCCGTGGCCATTTAGGAGTGCAGCTCTTTTGGTTGTGGTCGTTTAAGAGTGTGGTTGTTTTTGGTTGTGGCCGTATATGAGTTTGGCCATTTAATTTGTGTATGTTTTATATCCATAAATGAGCAAATAAATGAGCCCCTTTTAAGGAAACCATAAAAATGGTGATCTGAAAGTAGATTATGGGAAGATACATGCTTAAGAAATTTTGAATTAAAAATAGTTTCAAAAACATTAAAGGCGGGAGAAATTGGAGCAATTGGACAATAGTTGGAGGGTTGGGAGCAGTCACCCTTCTTTGAGACAGGTTAAATGAGAGCAAATTTCCATCAAGAAGGAAATATACTGGAGGAAAGATAGAGACAAATGAGTTTGCCTAGGGTACGAGTCAGCAAGGGAGAACAGTTTTAGAGTACAACAGGAGGAACACCATCTGGTCCGTACACCTTCTTAGTATTAACTTGTAAAGTGCTAAGCCCCTGTAGAATACACCATACCCCAGTGCGAAGGTATTCTGATTAATTCCTCACTAAAATTGTTAATTTACCATATATATAATTAATACTTATCCATATGTGCCTATTTTACTTTTAATATGAACATATGAACATGGGAAAGCAATACAACAAGTGATAACAGCAATTGGCCTGTTAACATTTTATATTTTAGCCCCACGGTCGTAATCTGGCCCAGACCGGCGAGACAGGCACACCCTCCCTCTCTCGTCTCTCACATGGCACTGAGAGGACTGGGGTGGACTCAGACTGGCTTGGAGGGTAGGAGTTACACTCCACCACCCTCCTCCCTCTCTCCCACTTGTCCTCCCAGGAAAATACTCGATAAATATTGGGAATAATAAAGAAAATACCTGATAATTATTGAGGAGGGAGGAAAAAAAGGGGGGGGGGGTGGAAGGGGAAAGGGGAGGGGATACATGTGTTGGAGTGGTAGCGTAGCAAGTAATGGAGGGAAATTATCTCACCTAAACAAAATTTGTTTTTTTTAAAGTGCCGCTGGGGTGTTTTAACCCATAATTAGCGGCGAGCAACATAAGTCGAGTTAAATAAAGCTGGACTATGTGGCGGCGCTCGACATAACTCGAGTGGCAATTTCAGCACGTAATGTGGCTGAGAGAGAGAGACAAGTGGTGGCAGGAGACTAGCGAGCGTATGACTGCTCCAGACCACCGCGGCGAACCTACTGACACAAATCTCAGCACCCTCCTCCCTCTCTCACTCGCTACATACTCAATTATGTACCGAAAGTACCGAATTACCTGCTTTTTGCACTCGCGTTGCACGGTTATTGCAAGAAAACTATCCATCATACAAGGATCGTTATGGTGTCATTCGAAAGCTCTGTTTATGCCCTTTCAGGGATAGGTACTTGTTTTACGTTCTGGGTCTTATTTAGGCATGAAAATGATCACGTAAACAGCCCTATTTTGGCTAAAAACACCCCGCTGTGCGGTACACATAAATAAACCGCATAGGCCGCTCGTAAGGTGTTAAATGTTTTTTTTTGGCCTAGGACCTTAAGTCTTCCCGCAACCGCCCAGTAGGACCTCTTAAGAGTCTTCCCGTGGCTGCCGGGTTAAGCCCAGACAGGGCAGAGAGTACATTCTTAGAAGATATTATGATTTTGAGCATAAGTAAGTGAAAAGGGGGTGGAAAGGGAGAAGTAGCACCAGAACAATCCAAAGTAGATTTTTTAGCGAAAGTTGAGCGAAGAATTCATCTTTGTCAGAGGAAGAGGTGACAGTGATACCATCATAGTGGAAAAGAGGGGGGAAAGACGAGGAAGTGAATTTATTTGGAGAGGTTTTTGGCTAGATGCCTGAAAGCTTGGGAAGTGCTAGAATTGGAAAGTTCAGAAAATTGTTATTGATGAAAGAGTTTTTGGCAAGTCGAAGAACAGATTTGGTTTGATTCCGAGCAGAAAGATATAAAGAACAAGATTCCTTAGTTTGAGGGCGACAGTACCGTTTGAATGCTTCCTCCTAATTGCGGACAGCAGTAGAACAAGCGTCAGTAAACTAAGATATTTCTGAGTTCCATGCTCGAAAGGATTCCGGCGTTCGGCACTCTCTGAGGGTCCCCGGCCAAGGAAGCATAAATCATTCCATGGGAAATCAATAAAGTACTGCTGAAGAACCATCCAGTCAGTAGCGCTAAAATGCTGACGCCCTTCCTCCCATCCAGCATCACTGTCACGCATATACTTCTTAACTCCATCCTTCCACCTCTCTCTCAGTTTATCTCTCCCTCTCTGTCCTTCCACCTCACTCTCGTACACTCCACAAGGCCGAACCATCTCAAGGTGTTGCTTTTCACACTTTCCAGCATATCTCCATCTACACCACACCACTCTCGTACTTCCTCATTCATCTGTCTATCCCTCCATGTAATTCCGCAACACTTCTCAAATAACTCATATCCACCCCTCTCACTCTTGGTTTGTGTCTCTCCAATAACGTCCATGCTTTACTCCCGTATTTTATTGTCAGGATTGCCACACTGTCATATAAGGGTTTCTTTACTTCCATGCTGACCACCCTATTTCTTGTCACTGCTTTCAGCATTCCTACAACCCTCTTCTCCTATTGCACGCTCTCCCGCACTTCTTCATCCATACTCCCATCTTTACTCAACACACTACCCAAAATACTTAAATGAGCTGACATTCTCCATAGCCTGACCATTTAACCTCACCTCACACTCTGTGGCTGCACCCCTTTGAAAGACCATAACTTTACTCTTCCCCGCATTTACCTTCATATTCCGTTTTTTCACACACTATTCCTAATATATTTACCAGACCCTGCAACTCCTATTCACTATCGCTCATCAGAACTCTATCGTCGGCAAACAGCAGTACAGTCAACTTCCACTCGTTTCTTCCCTTATCAGCGGTACACCAACATGTACTTTTTGTATTTTTTATGACTCCATCAATATTGAACAACCAAAACTCTTTCTCTCTCTCTCTCTCTCTCGCTCTCTATATATATATATACTGTATATATATATATATATATTTTTTTTTTTTTTTTTTTTTTATAAACGGTTATTGCTGGGGTTAATTGGATTGATTAAGTAGGTTCTTGCTTGACTGGAGAAGTTGAATCCACATAAACACATGCACAAAGGTAATAGAAGGTAAATATAACACAGCATACATTCATATATTGTATTATTTAAGGCACATGGATGTTATTCAGTAAAGGTATGGGCAAATATAAATATAGTTCATAGATGCACATACGAGGATCCACAATTACTCTCTCACGATGACACTGCCTGTTAATATGACCTTCGTACTTCCTTTGATAGGGTACGTCACTAGTATTTCTTTGAGGTTACAGTCCGTATTTATATATTAACCCATTGGCTGCGGGAGACTTCCTGAACGCCATGGAAATTTACAGCAGTTTACAGCCTTTTAAAGCCTCTTAACCCGGCGAGCGTGCGCAGGGTGTAGTGAACACCACAGTTCTGGCCGGCAATATTAAGCTCCATTCCTGCCTATAATCGTCATTTTACGATAAATATGGTTATTACTTATTCATATGCGCCTATTTACGTTTAATATGAAGATAGTAGCCTGTAACAAAAATAAAACAAGTGGGAATATAATTTGGATGGTCAAAATCGCGAATTATAGTTGGCCCTTCCATTCATGAATTGTGAGCCAGCAGCTACGTACACCCTCTCTCTCTCTGGAGCCTACAGCCACACTGAACCTCCCCTCCCTTATTCTCTCTCATATATACGGTCGGTAGCAACAACACCACACCCTGGAACCCGGTTGCAGATATTAGCATCATAAATACACCAATAAAGATGGTAATAAGAGGAAAAATAGGTGATAATTGAAGGGGGGAAGGAGGGGATATTGACACATGTGGATAAGTGATATGAGGTGTGGAGGGTAAAAAAAAGAAAAAACAAACAAAAACAAACAAAAAACTAAGTACTACTGGGGCCTTTTAAAAGTTTTTTTTTTAGACATAAGCTCTTAACCCTCTCGCTGCGGGTGACGTTCTGGAATGTCCTGGCAATTTATAGCAATTTCCAGGCTTTAAAAGCCTGTAAAAACCGTAGAAATCGAGTGTCAGTGGGCGGGAGCGTGAAGGGCCCACCTCCGACCATCAGAACAGCGAGCGGCTCACTGAGGTAGACTGTGTCTCGCGCTGGTCTCTCAGTGCCTCTCACAACAGTGTTGCCGAGCGAGCGAGTGCTAACAAATAGTGGGTTTCCCGCATTTCCATGGAACCAGGCCACCTACGAGGCCCGTTCTGGTCTCATTTTGAAGCTATTTTCGCCTAGTTTTTGGCAGAATACAGTTCATTTAATGCAGATGCTTGATTTATCATTCAGGAGTGCCTGAATATGCCCTAAATAGCCCAAAACATCCCACAGAGAAAGGATTAAGAGTGTTCTCGCCGTTGCCCAGTAAAACCTCTTAAGAGTGTTCTCGCCGTTCTCGGGTTAAAGCCTGTAAAATCGAGTGAGAGGGAGCGAGAGCGCGACAGGCCACCCGTCCTTCTCTCAGGCAGCCGCCCGGTACATTGAAAGTCTCGCTAGATATACAGTGCTGCCAAAGGAAACATAAGGAAGGTGATAAGGCACCTCACTAGTACTGCTTTAAGGTTACACTGCGAATTTATATATTAAGTTATTACACTTAAGTACTTCCCTTTGAGAAGGTACGTCACTAGTACTTCTTTGAGGTCACACTGTGTATTTGTATATTAATATATTACTTAAGTACTTCCTTCGATAAGGTATGTCAGTAGTACTTCTTTGAGGTCACACTGGGTATTTATATAATGAAGGCACTACTGTAGTTTTCTGATGAGGATCTTGGCCGTGGTGGTGGTCCTGACGTGGATGTTGGACAGCGGATGGAACTCAATGAAGAACTCTTGGGTGTTGGGTCTTAAATGTTATGTTCCAATATACCAGTGTATACGTATACATATCATCGAGCGAACGTAGAGAGAAGCTATACCAATGTTATACTGTCTCTCTAACTACTCTGACCGTTATAAGAGTTTTGATGCAGAACCTTCCAGCACTCTTGGGTGTTGGGTCTTAAATGTTATGTTCCATTATACCAGTGTATACGTAACATATCATCGGACTAACGTAAGGGGGTTGATTTGACACAATGTCTCTTAACTGTCCTGACCGTTATTAGAGTTTTTCAGGGACTGGTAGATGAGTTGATTTTGGGCCTTTTACGAATACGTATCTTAGAGCAAGTACCTGAGATCATGTTCCGTAAGGACTCTATATGCAAAGTGCCGTTATGCTTACAAACTACGGTATCTCGCAGAGCCCTACCCTTCAAAAGCAAATTGCCAGTGCGTGAACGTTTGAAAAGTTTCATAGGTCGGTTTACTACCAATAAAGATTATGTCAAACCAGCATTCTTTATTGACAGTAAATCCTGGTAATCGAGGCAGAGGAACTGATATTAAGTTGCCCCAGTGGGATCTAATAAGAAATTCTTTTGATGAGCCAATATCTAAACAATTCTAAAGAAACCTTTATAACCAGTGCTACAAGTATTTATTTAGTATAAACCCAAATCTTCCAGCTGTTATTTATCTTCCATTGAAGGATAATTAATAGCTTTCCAACTGTATAGATCTTAACTTTGCCTGTTATAGACTTACCTCTTTTGGCGTTTCTCCTGGTGTCCTTTCTCCGAGTAAGAAGGACAGCTGTGCGGGGAGGAGGCTTGGGGTGGTTGGGGTAGCCCCTCTTGACTTCCCTCTCATGGTGGTGATGCGGCTTGGAGGAAGAAGGGCATGTGCAAGTTTGGTGTTTATGTGAACGTCCATTGGTCTTGCTTTCCTTTCTGCCTTTCTCTTTCCTATTGGCATCGGGGTTTTGTATAGTTGCCTGGATATCGTTGCCGTGTGTCGGAGGGAGTGCGGGAGATATGGCGGCGACTCTGGCGTATCTTGGTGGTGTGGTGGTTATGGCCTCTTTCCTCGGGGGTGTGGTGGTATACGCGGGAAAACTGCTTTGCGGTAGTAGCGTGGTGCTTACTTTCTCCATTATCTTATATATATATATACAAGCTGGTTTCACCAAATTGTAAGTTCACTATTGGTCGCCAGATTAAGCCTCTACACATGATTGGGGAAAAGCGTGTTACCAATGGGGTAGAAAGAGGGTGTAACCTACTTGGCACAGACGGTGAAGGTGGCGGTGTGGTCGATGGCCAGGATATAAGGTGGGGTCTGGATGGTCACCTGGTACCGGGGCAACACAAACTCCTCCACCTTGAAGTAAAACAATTGCCAGTTTCCCTCGGCTGCCTTCACGTTGATTGTGTACATGCCCTGCACAGAAAAGAAACAATAGAGACCAATACAATTATAGCACAAATTTTAGCAACGACAATGTGCTGAATATATATATATATACATATATATATATATATATATATATATATATATATATATATATATATATATATTCATTTATATTTATATACAAACATCATCTAAGCGTACTTACGTGAGGAGCAAATTGACTACTACTTGACAGTTAGTGGAACCGGATTAAACGACAACATTAATGGGAGAGTATGGAAAGATAAGAGCGAAGAACCTTATATATGTAACATCGTGTGACAATAGGTAAAACACAAATTCAGTCTCTGAGTGGTTTGAATCATATTAGAATACTCAAACTAAAGCTCCTTACTGTATATATTTGCATTGTTTGTCATTTAGGCTAACGGCAAACTACAGAATCCGATTGTATTGTCGAGATCATTATTAAAGCTACTCCCATTCGAATCTTTGAACTTTTAAGGCCAGATTCTGAAGCATCTGGGCTATAATTAAGAATTGTATTGTCTCCGTCTAGACTGTGTCATTTTAACTACCTTCACTGGCGTATTATCTATTGGTTCAGTAGAAAGGCTCTGGTTTAGTCCTTGACTGTACAGTACATTGGTAGGGATATTTACACGGTGGTAATTAGGGCTTAGACTATTTGAATAGGCGGCTCTCACCTCCTGTGGTTCATCAGGTAGTTGGTAGTGGAGGTGAATGATTCCTGCAGAGTTGTCGACGTTCTTCCACTGAGCGATCCTGATGCGTGAGGGAGCTGTCAGCCAAATTTCAGGATACTGTATGGATAATAAGTAAAAGTAAAGTTGATGGCTTACTCTTAACTGTGCTTGGCCAAGGCGCACATCTCCTAAATACTGCCATTTGGAGCCTCTGCTGGTTAGCTCGGTTGAGTTTCCAGCCTGGTACATGGGGGCTACTGCACAACTATTATCCAGGATACCATGGTGATGGAACATCACAAATGTCCACTAACTCCATGTTCCTATTTACTTATAGGTGAACATAAATGCATAAGGTGCTAATGCTGTTAATGCTTTGATAACAATGGTGCTAGCAAATTGTAGATTCAAATATACATACATAATTATACTGTATATTACAACTACTATTCTAATTATTATTATTGATACAAATAATAACTTTATTTCGTACATGTAGATGCTATAAATAACTCCATGGACACGATGGCGTCATTTGAATATTTTGGTTATTAATATTTCACTTTATTATCATTAACCCTTAAAAAGCGGCTCACCACATAAGTCGTTTTTAATAAAACTGGACTATGTGGCGGCGCTCGACATAGGTCGAGTGGCAATTTCAGCACGTAATGTTGCTGAGAGAGAGAGACAAGTGGTGGCAGGAGACTAGCGAGCGTATGACTGCTCCAGACCACCGCGGCGAACCTACTGACACGAATCTCAGCTCCCTCCTCCCTCTCTCACTCGCTATATACGGAATTGTATCGGGAAAGTGGCTAATTACCTGCTTTTTGCACTCGCGTTGCACGGTTATTGCAAGAAAACTAGCCATCATAAAAGGATCGTTATGGTGTCATTCGAAAGCTCTGTTTATGCCCTTTCAGGGATAGATACTTGTTTTACGTTCTGGGTCTTATTTAGGCATGAAAATGATCACGTAAACAGCCCTATTTTGGCTAAAAACACCCCGCTGGGCGGTACATATAAATAAACCGCATAGGCCGCTAAAGAAGGGTTAAAAGGATCTGTGGGAGTGAAAGGTTAACTAATAAAGGTTTTATCGACTTGATGTCCATACTGTAGGTCCTTCTCAGGCTGAATAAAATCGTTTGATGTTATCCAAAGTATAGGCTACTGAATTGGACTCTACCTTACTGCATAAGAGTAGTGGTAGTTGAATGAGGATACTAATATACTGTACACAGCCAACTGGTTATTGTTTAGTAAATAGCATAATGTTTTTTGTTTTAGTAGTATAATTTACTGCTTCATAATAGGAATAGATAAGCATTATTTAAAGTGATATGATGGGTTTTTTTCCCATATATTCTCACACACACATAACTACTTAACAGTACAATTTGTAAAGACCAATTAAAAGAGAATACGACGTGACATTAAAGAGGTAGTTTTAATTTGTTGGTCTATATATTTATCTATTAATCTATTTTTTTAATTATCCACGCTATACCTCCATCAAGCTTAAAAGTACACCCTCTAGACCCCCTTTCAAGATAACTTTGGATATCCTTCTAAAATTACAGGCTCGTTACCACTCGCCAGGAAAGAATCGATTATCGACACCTAAATGGCACAACAGTTTATATATTGACATAGAAATGGGGCGAAAGGTCTCAAAATCGTCAAACTAACGGGCAGAATGTTTTAACAACTTAAAACGAATATGCTACACATAAGGGAGAAGGGGTCCAGAAAAAGCAACTACCTCCCCCTTATCCCAGGGACTGCGGCCAGACTCTTAAGAAGTTTTACAGGGCGAATGCGGCCAGACTCTTAAGATCCAAAGCCTAAAAAACACCCCAGTGGCATTCAAAACAAAGCAATTTGTGATTAAGTGAGATAATTACCCTCCATTACTTGCTACCACTCCTACACATGTGTCTCCCCCCCCCCCTTCCCCTCCTCACCCCTCCTCAATTATTTGGTATTTTCCCTATTATTCCCGATATTTATCGAGTATTTTCGTGCAAGGACGGGTGGGAAGAAGGGAGGAGTGTATCTCCGACTCTCTAAGCCAGTCTGCGATGTCTCCTTGTCTCTCAGTACCATGCCAGACATAAGAGAGGGAGGGTGTTTCTCTCTCGTCTGTCAAGGTCAGATTATGACTGTGGGGCTAAAATAAACAATTTTCACCAGCCAATTGCTGTTACCACTTGTTTTATTGCTTTCCAATGTTGATATGTTCATATTAAAAGTAAAATAGGTGCATATGGATAAGTATTAATTATAAATATGGTAAATTGACAATTTAAGTAAGGAATGTACCAAATACCTTCGCATGGCGGGCACTTTCAAATACCATAGCTGCGCAGCTTATGAGTTAAAATTCACGTATGAACTACACTCCATACATACACACCATTAGGTGCATGGATCTTAACCCTTGTCTAGCGGGGGCTTTTGGGCTTATTTGGGTATATTCAGGCCCTCCTGAATGATAAATCAAATATCTGCGTGAAACAAAATGTATTCAGCAAAAAACTAGGCGCTAAAAGCTTCAAAATGAGACCAGAACGAGCTACGTAGCACTCGTGGTTCTCATACAGTGGTATCAGTAACATGGGAGTTTAGCGTATAGCGGTATATTTTTTCCAGCTATGCTCACTACTGGCTACACTGTCGGCCTCTCGAGAACACAGGGAGGGTGAGTCACTGGGCGGCGGTAGGCCCTGGGAGTCGGATGTGTGGGCCGCTGCACTCCCGGCCATTTGCACTCGATTTTAACCCTTTAAAAGCCATAATAATGATCCTAACTTGCTGCAAATTGGCGCCCGGCTATAGCCGGACGCCGCCAGTTAAGGGTTAATTTGTGTGCGTTGTCTATTTTTTGCCTCCATTCCTATACACACATCACAAACACTGTCTTCTGCAACCTTGGAGACCTGTAGCTTTTAGTTGGAGGCTGTCATACACACATGAACACACACTCATTTCTGCAACGTCTAACCTGTAGCGTGGAGACTTTCAATTCCGGGCCAGCAACAGTGAGCACTCTGAACTGCACCTTTTGTCCCGGTTTGTACACATACTTGTCCGTCTGTAGGAAGGTGTGGGAAGTGTGGGACTTTATGTTGAGGTTGAGGGACTTGTTCACCTGGGAGCCACCCATACTCCCCCACACTAACAGTTGTCCAGAGTATTTGTCCGTGGCCGGGATCAACAGTTCGTGGCAATTGTCACTCCTACCTGTTCACCAGATTAACACTTTAATTTGCATGGCACCAATTTTATTTCATTACCGCTATATATGTTGGGGTATGTATGAGTTAGTGGGTTCATTTAAATTTGATCCTTTGAGTTTACAGATCTATCAGAACTTGAATAAAATCAGCAGGTGATATAAACAATATATGATATATAATGTGGTCATTTGAATGAGGGAGTTAAGGCTATTTTTGGAATAAGTTATTTTCATGTTTGGTCATACAAAATCATTCTGGAACCCTTTATTATACTATATTACTGCATTATATACCATTCATACAAAGGTAACTACCTTGTATTTTGAGAATAATACATTTAGTTATGTAGTAAACATAAGAATACCTTTGCCTTCATATTCGTGTTTTGTTTTTGTTTTTTCTTACACAAATATTAACTTAAGATATTTATATTAAGCTTTGAAAAAAATCAGCCACTGCAATAGGTTATGCTGAGATACTTTGTATCACATTGATTCTTAGAAGTGCTTCATGAACTGATTAAAGATGTCTAGTGTTATCCAGAATACAATTAAAATGGTGCCACCGTTTAGAATTGGCTAAACATTGACAAATTGTTCGCGTAAATTTAAGATCTAGTATATAAATAGCTGTCCATTGGTTCCATGTAATCAGAATAATTTGAACTGTCCTAATATAGCAATAGTGATATACCAACATATACTGGAGCTATACGAAAGAACGTAGTATATTATTTGAATGGATGAAGTATAAACGAACATATATAAATCAATCTACAGGTATATACAGTATCCTACATATTACTGCCACTTAAGTCAAGAAAATTGCAACCAATTAATTGGTAGCGTATCCATCGGTTTTGACTTGACGCAAACATGTAATGCATATTTTCAATCATCATCAAGGGCCCATATTATTATAGAATGTTAATAGTAAAACTAATACTAATGTTGAGGACGCACTCTGAGCTTGTTGCAGCGCTCATCTCTCTTAGGAACCTGTGTTGAGTGAATTTCCCAACCTGTAAGACAAGTTTTACTTCGTAGATGGACATTAACAATTTCGACTTGCTCCAGGTGTATATTTACTGCTAGGTGAACAAAGGTGTAGGGTGTGATGATAATACGTCTTTCTCTGGTCGTGAATAAAACTCACGATATTTCCATTATAACTAAAACACGGAAACATTGTGATTTAGGTATCTTTCTCTGGGCGGGAATCGAACCCACAACATTTTGGTTGTAACATGATAGCCATTGTCATATAGGTCTGAATAGAATCCAAGGCCCTAGTACATCCCTAAATATAATACGTTACCATCAGTATATATCTCACTTTCAAATAGATCAGCATGTCCAAGTACCCAATCGGTGATATTTAGATGTTTCGAAACACAATCTACAATGTAGATTTCACAATCTCACCATTAGAATAATAATGACATAAATGGAATAAGGGGTACAAAGAGATATCTATACGCTATGTGAGGTAGGGGATGCTCAAACTCCCTGCTGATGGAAAAAGGCCACTAAGGATTCACTCTCAGTTTCACCTGAAACAATATTTATCCTTAGAGCACAAGTCTTTCTTATAATAATATTGTACTATGCTATTAAAAATAAAAGAACACAATGTAAAATTGCGGCAAGGCAGTTCCTTAAGCTATTCTTACAACCCTTGACTATAAAATGTCTTGCCAAGAAAAAATCTAAATTATCTATCTATCTATCTATTGACTGACGCCGTGATCCCCGAAGGGTTGGCCACGAACGAACCGCCCCCATGCACCTCTGTCCCCAGTCAGTCGACGCCCTTCCCCCCAACCAACACCGCCTTCGTTCATAATTATACTTCCTCACTCCATCCTTCCACCACTCTTTCGGTCTACCTCTCCCTCTCTGTCCCTCCACCTCGCTCTCGTACACCCTCTTAGTCATTCTCTCGCTTTCCATACGTTCCATATGGCCGAACCATCTCAAGTTGTTCCTTTTCACACTTTCCAGCACATCTACCTCCACACCACACCTTCTTACTTCCTCATTAGTCTGTCTATCCCTCCATGTAACTCCGCACGCACTTCTTAAGTAATTCATTTCCACTGCTCTCACTCTTGGTCTGAGTCTCTCAACCAACGTCCATGCTTCGCTTCCGTAAGTCAGTGTCGGGATTACCACACTGTCATGAAAGGACTTCTTCACTTCCATACTGACCACCCTATTTCTTGTTACTGCTTTCAGCGTTCCTACAACCCTCTTCCCCTGTTGTACCCTCTCCTGCACTTCTTCATCCATAGTCCCATCTTTACTCAACACACTGCCCAGATACTTAAAAGAGTTGACAATCTCCATAGCCTGACCGTTCAGCTTCACCTCACACTCTGTGACTTCACCCCTTTCGAAGACCATAACCTTGCTCTTCCCCGCATTTACCTTCAAATTCCGTTTTTCGCACACTCTTCCAAACTCATTTACCAGACCCTGCAACTCCCATTCATTATCACTCATCAGAACTGTATCATCTGCAAACAGCAGTATAGGTAGCTTCCACTCAATTCCCTCCCTTTTCAGTGATACACAAACATCCACTGCTCTTGATAGTATTTTTTTCATGACTCCATCCATATATACAGTAAACAACCACAGGGACATCACACACCCCTGTTTCAAACCAACATTCAGGTCAAAGAACTCACTCTGCTCACTCTCCACACGTACTGCCGCCTTTGCACCTTCATACATGCTCTTCACTGCTTTCAGCAACTTGCCATCTACTCAGTATATTCTAAGTACTTTCCACAAACCTTCTCTATCCACTCTGTCATAGGCCTTCTCCAAGTCCATATAGGCAACATACACCCTTTGTTTCTTCTCCAGATATTTCTCCACAACACAATTCAGGGTAAAAATCTGATCTACACATCCTCTTCCCTTCCTAAAACCTCCCTGCTCGTCGCCTATCCATTTCTCCGTTCTCACTCTCACTCTCTCAATCACTACCCTACTGTATACCTTCCCTACTACGCTTAGAAGACACTCCCCTTCTCCCATGCTAGTTTGCACATTTTCCATACCCATTCAATCACTATCTCACCACACATACCTCAACATTTCCCCACACACTCCATCGGTTCCTGGTGCTTTCCCCAACTTCACTCTTTTCATGGCTTCCCACACTTCTGACCTCCTAATCCCCACCTCCTCCTCCTCCACTACTTCTCTTCTTCTCTCTAAATTATCCACTGATATTTATATAGTAGCAGACGGGTGTCCAAACAGCTCTGTCCTCTCCAGCCCATCTCATTCTCCCTAATTTAACTCTTCACTTGATCTAGCCACCTCATCCTCAAGCTACCCCTCTCATTCATTAATTTTCCTAAACATTTGTACATTCGCTAATGGTAATCAGATTTCAATTACATTAATTCCACAGAACTGAAGGAGGTTACCCTCACCTGCTGGGATATTAATGATGGAACTAAAGAGAGTTTCGTTCCCGAGATCATTGTTGTCCTGTGTTGTAAGTGTGATGTTGAGGATGCCTGCCGCGGCTGTGTTCTCCTGCACCACCACACACACCAGCGCCGAGCCCTCGGACATCCATTGGGAAGGTGTGCTGATTAGGTAGCCCATGCAGGAAAAATGTCCACTTTATAGCTAGATTCACAACACAGCATTAGCGGTGGATTACATTGGAGTCTTATTTCTAGAATATGTGTTCATATTATTATGAAGATTATTGTGTATTGGAGTATATTTTGTGACTATTGAAGATGATGAGGTACAAGACGTTTAATGTTGAGTAGGTAGCCACACAGGAGAAATGTAACCATTTGTTAACTCCAGTATGTTATTGTAACTTTATAAGATGGACTGTGATTATATTTCTAATATGTTGTGCTTAGAAGTAAACCCTGTACGATTTGTTCATACAGCTACGCACACATATTGGTATTATTTGTATTCAATAATGAAATAATCTATGTTTATTCATTTCACTCCAACACCAAACACCTCCAATGAAATTAATGAAAGCATGTAATCCACCAGGATTTGAACCTGGGTTACCGCACACGGATTTCTAAAAACTCTTAACCATTACACCATCAAGACAGTTAAAAGATTTATGCACAAGCCTACGACTTAGTACACATTTGAATATTGGATATTAATCTAATCATGTACATATTCCCAACTGCGCTATGGTAGCCTAATGGTTATATGAGGGGAACGAATATTCATGGGGCACAGATCATATAGACCGACCTCGCTACGAAATATCCCTGAACCTAATGTTATTTTATTTGTATTAATTTCAACAAGATGTATGCACCTAATTATGTCCTTTACTCATAATATTTTGGTATCAACTAGTGTTGAATGGTAGTGGATTAAAAACCAGTGGAAGTGTACTGTGAGGATGTGAACTTCAGAGAAAGGTGACATGGGGTATAAAGACATTTTGAGAAATAAAAGTTCTACATTCTAAATGAGTAGGACATATACTATATAAAGGGCACTTTCTGTGAGTCTGTCTGTGTGTCTGTTTGTTTTCAAGATACAGAGCCGATACTTGGCATGCATACTAAGGGGGTGCAATAATAGGTTTTAAGCAGGGGGAGGGGGGGGGGGGACGAGACCCCCCCCCCCCCCCGACAACTCCCTCAGTTTTCAAGATTGAGAGCCCATAATTGGCATGTATACTAAGGAGGTGCCAGAATAGGTGTTAAGTAGTGGGGTGCCCCCTAACTCCCTCAGCTTTCAAGAAGGAGATCCCATACATGGCATGCATACTGAGGAGGTGCCAGATTAGGTTTCTATATATTTTGTTTTGTTTGCCCCCTCACCACCTGGGGAGAGGGGGATGGAACCCCTCCTCCCCGCCCCCCACCATAGACAGCCCATACTTCAATCTTCCCATGGGCAGCGCCGGGTACCTAGGCTAGTAAGCAATAATGACGCTCTTGTACACAGAGGAAAACACGAAGAGTAGCACAGTAAATGTATAATTATATACACATTAATAAACGGTATGACGGAAATTCCATAATGACCAGATTCATGCTACATTTTATTTGAATGATCTATTATATATGAGAATAAAAACAATCTCTTTCGTCACTTAGTAACACACAAATAACTAAATAATTCACAAAGATAGTGCTACTAACAGTCCTGATACCATTGCCAGAAGCTTCATTAACAGCAGTATATTCACTGTTGTTACTTAGGACATCGAGTGTATTCCTACAGCAATGTTTGCAAACAATATATTATAATTTTCGCTCTTGCTAAAACGTAAGCATAAGCATTTACACCTACTGTTCCCTCTCAAGCTGTAATTGCACTACTACGAGACAATAGACGTATGATATCGCTCTGTTTTAACTCCCAATTATCACCTCTACATGCAATGTATTATGCATTCAAAGATAGAGCATGATTCATGTTAATATAATTTTGGAATATAAATCCCATACGATCAAATTATCACATTGAAAATCGAAATATAAGAAATATTTAATCGTTTTTCATAGTTTATACGGTGATAATATCGTTATATGCTAAGCAATAACATAATATAATGTATATATATATATATATATATATATATATATATGACTGTCTGTAAAATGTTGTATGCAGATGACACAGTGTTATGTGCCGAAAGCGAGAATGACTTATGCCAGATGGTGGAGATATTTGTGGGTGTATGTAAAAGACGAGGTCTGATAGTAAATGATGATAAAAACAAATTAATGGTAGCAGAAAGAGAAGGAGACACTGTGTGTAATGTAAGGATTAATGGAGAACAGCTTGAACTATTAGAATAATTTATGTATCTGGGAGCCATGATTGAGAAAAGGGGAACATGTGCAAGAGAAATAGAAAACAGAGAGACACAAGGAAGAAAGGTAGCTGGAGCATGAAAGCTTTGTTTAGGAACAGACACTTGAGTATGGAAGCTGTGAGAGGATTGCATAAAGGTGTGTTGGTGCCGACATTGATGTATGGATGTCAAACTCTGGTATGTCATAGTAATGAAAAGACACGAGTAAGAGCAGTTGAAATGGATTTTCTAAGAAATGCATGTGGAGTTTGAAGAATAGACAAAGTATGAAGTGTGAACATGGAGTTAATTAAGAAGTTCGTAGAGTAAAAGGTTGAAGAAAGTGTTCTGAGATGGTATGGTCACATAAACAAGAATGCCTGAAGAAACAATAGTTAAAAGGATTTATGTCGGTGAAGTGGAAGGAAGAAGAAGGCGTGGAAAGCCGAGAACAAGATGGTATGATATGGTGTCAGAATGTGTGTCAAAGCGTGAAAAGGGCATGGTTGAAGCAAAGGAATTAGCAAATAACAGGAATGAATGGAGGAAGTTGGTTAGAGACAGTCCATGAAAGTCTCTGGACCCTTTACAATTACAAACCTGGAAGGTCTTCACCCCAGATATTGATGTGAAGAGACTTGTTCGGATAGATATAATATCTTATATGAAGCCATTGATTTCGGGGGCTGATAAGTGGTTGGTGCTTCTGAATGCTTGAGTGCTTGCTTTTTCTAGGCGAACGTTATGTGTTCTTTTCCTGTCACCTATTTTATAATTTATCGAGGGTCTTGCTAATTTGCCCTACCCCTTATGGGACTGACTGACTGATTGACCATATATATATATATATACAGGGTGTATTACAAAAATATTTAGACTTCAAATGATAATTACCGATTAGTAAAACAAGTTCACTTATTTCTTTAATTTATATACAAAATAATTAAACATTAATGATTTAAAGGACATAAAGTATAAGATTCAGTGTCGTCCAAGCATGTGCTATTATCCGAACACTGGCATTGGTCTCCCCAATTGGTTTCGGGGTGAAATAATGTAAATAATGCTCCCTTAACAAAACGTTTACAACTGAGATTATTTGTTGTTAATATCAAACATTGTTGTATCTTTCTTTCACCATTTGAAGGACTGAAGGCATCTTGGATGAAACAAATTACGATCCTCAAGGGGTCTGCAGGTATTACTGTCATTACTGTCATAAATAAAAGCAATGTCTCCAGATATTTCTCCACAACACAATTCAGGGTAAAAATCTGATCTATACATCCTCTTCCCTTCCTAAAACCTCCCTGCTCGTCGCCTATCTATTTCTCCGTTCTCACTCTCACTCTCTCAATCACTACCCTACTGTATACCTTCCCTACTACGCTTAGAAGACACTCCCCTTCTCGAAATGCTAGTTTGCACATTTTCCATACCCATTCGATCACTATCTCATCACCATACCTCAACATTTCCCCACACACTCCATCTGTTCCTGGTGCTTTCCCCAACTTCACTCTTTTCATGGCTTCCCACACTTCTGACCTCCTGATCCCCACCTCCTCCTCCACTACTTCTCTTCTTCTCTCTAAATTATCCACTGATATTTATATAGTAGCAGACGCCGTAGTCCCCAAGGGGTGTCCAAACAGCTCTGTCCTCTCCAGCCCATCTCATTCTCCCTAATTTAACTATTCACTTGATCTAGCCACCTCATCCTCAAGCTACCCCTCTCATTCATTAATTTTCCTAAACATTTGTACATTCGCTAATGGTATTCAGATTTCAATTACATGTATTCCACAGAACTGAAGGAGGTTAGCCTCACCTGCTGGGATATTAATGATGGAACTAAAGAGAGTTTCGTTCCCGAGATCATTGTTGTCCTGTGTTGTAAGTGTGATGTTGAGGATGCCTGCCGCGGCTGTGTTCTCCTGCACCACCACACACACCAGCGCCGAGCCCTCGGACATCCATTGGGAAGGTGTGCTGATTAGGTAGCCCCTGCAGGAAAAATGTCCACTTTATAGCTAGAGTCACAACACAGCATTAGCGGTGGATTACTCCATATCGGGACCCGAAATGAGAAACGCACGGTTTGTTTTTTAGATTAGGTATAATTTTGGTAATGGTAAGCTGAATTCGTTCAAGTTTATCTATATCTTTTTGGTAGTAGGGGCACCAGGATTGAACGAAATATTCCAGGAGAGGACAGACTACTGTAGGTGTGAGGATTACATATTTGGATTTATGCTCGAATTACCTGCCTATAAAGCCATTTATTTTATTAGCCTTCTTAACAACTTCTGAACATTGTTGACTGGGTTTTAGGTTACTTGATATTGTTACTCCCAAATCAGTGTCTCTGTCTACACTCTTAAGCTGAGTGTCATTCAATGAATAGTTTGCTTTCTCATTTCGGGTCCCGATATGGAGTACTTTACATTAATCCGCATTAAAACTCATTTGCCAAATTTGAGCCCAACTTGATTGCTTGTCTATGTTAGTTTGCACATCTTGTACATGTTCGTTTGAATGTACAGTATTTGCCATTTTTTGTATCATCTCCAAACTTTGAGATTGTACAGGTGAGGCCCTCATCTATGTCATGTATATAAACTAGGAAGAGAACTGGTCCTAAAACCGATCCCTGGGGTACCCCGCTAGTTCATTTTGATGCTTTATAGTTTATGACTACCCTTTGCTTTCTTTCAATGAGCACCCTTTCCACCCATCTCAACACTCCCCCTTGTATTCCATGCGCTTTTAATTTTATCAATGAACGTTTGTGGGGTCCTTTGTTAAAGGCCTTTTGAAAATCAAAATATATAATTTCTACAGTTTGACTCTCGTCATATAGGTTCAGGATATCGTGGAAGATGTCTATGAGGTTCGTCAAGCAAGAACGTTTGTTACGGAAGCCATGCTGGGTATCTTTGAGTATTTTATTTTCCTCCAAGTGATTTACGAGTGTGTCTCTTATGAGTGTTTCTTGCATTTTACAGACAACTGAGGTTAAGCTAATTGGATGATAGTTCTTAGGTATAGATTTGCTGCTTTTTAAAAATATCGGTGTTATGTTAGCAAGCTTTCACTCATCAGGCATAGTCCCGGACTACAAGGATTTATTAAAAAGCAATGCTGTGGTTTGGAGGGCTCACATTTAGCTACTTTTAGAACTCTAGGTAATATTGTGTCAGGTCCAGGTGATTTGTTTGACTTAAGTTTCTCCAAACAATTCAGTACTTCTCTCTCCGTAATGTTGGTATTGCTTAGAGCATCAGAATTGTCTAACTGAACTGGCGTTTTTAACACCTTACGTGCGGGTGGTGGAGTATATTTCACTGTGCCGCTCAGCGTTTTTTTTTAACCATAAATGGGGTTGTTTCCATGCTCTTTTTCATGCATAAACAAGACCCAGAGCGTAATACAAGTATGTATCCATGAAAGGGCGTAAATTGAGCTTTCCAATGACTCCCAAACCATCTTTCTACAATCACTGGTTGTCTTGCAACGATCGTGCAACCGAAGGGCAAAATCGTTAAAATACAGGAATTTCTTTATATAATTACGTATGTACCGAGGGAGTGAGGGTGGATGTAAGTGGAGTACATCTCAGTTGGTCCACGGCGGCCGTGGTGAGCGGTCATGAGGTAACCCATGCTCCTCCTGTCACTCGTCTCTCTCTCAGAGCCAATATTGCGCCAAAATTGCACTCAGACTTAAGTCGGGCCCCGCCACATAGTCCAAATTTTTCTATACGGACTTATGTCGGGCCCCGATAGACAAGGGTTAACACACTGTTCCAAACATATTTACGAGACCCTGCAACTCCCATTCATTATCGCTCATCAGAACTGTATCATCAGCAAACAACAGTACAGGTAGCTTCAATTCGTTTCCCTCACTTATCAGCGATATATATATATATATATATATATATACATATATATATATATATATATATATATATATATATATGTACATATATATACAGTATATATATTGAAATAACAGAAGAAGAATAAAGGCCTCCTCAACAACAACCGGCAATGCAGAATCCCTCCTCAACAACAACGGCAGTGCAGAATAGCAGTAATAAAGAAACAACCAGAAATAGGAGAGTTACCCAAATTGAATAAAGGGAGGAAAAAGAAACAGTCAGCCCTACTAAAAACACAGCCCAACCCCCCCTAGGGTCCCCCAAAAGGTACCTGCTGTGACGCCTGCCAGCGTTGGCAGAATCGCCTCTCGGTAGCTACTAGCGCTCGCCAGGGCAGTAAAATGGGCTACAGTCTGTCTACAATGTTGTTCTTTCTTTCATAGTGTTCGTGTTGTTACAGACAGCCCCGTGGTGTTCTTTATTTTCGTCTGTGACAACGGGAAGCATTTTATATCATGAGTAGAACCTAGATGCCTTGTATATAGTTAAGGAGAGAGAACCATATAGGCAGTGGGCTGGTAGTGTGTGCGACTGTGCGTGCGTATACATGTGCTGCCTCCCCCCCGCTCGTAGGCTCGCGCGCGTGCCGTCTCACGCCTATTGATTGGCTGGTGGTTCCTGGCACCTTCTGCAGGTCTGCTGCCTGGTGACGTAGAGGCCTGTGATTGGCTGACCACCATGCATTTGTGTGATCCTAGGGGTCCCGAGGAGCTACTCTCTTCAGAGCTTGCCTGACCAGCATACCCTTCACATCTCCCTTACCACCTGTCCCCGACTTCTACCTATAGAGCACTTTCTCTCTCTCTCAACTTCCTACCTCTCATTCTTCCAATCTATTTAACATCATAACTCCCCTTTGGTTCTGCACGATTTCATATATCGGCCATCGTATTATATGCTGAAGCTCTCAGATATTACATTTTTAGTTAGGCATTTTGGAGGGGTTACCATTTTGTCTGTAGAGGTTCGACACACTCACGGTGTCTCCCTACCTTTTGCTTGGTTGGCTGCTGGGCTATTTAATGCTAGACTGGGGTGAGGCTATCGTTGTTGTGATTTCCGATGTGTACCAGGTTTTGTTGAACTTGTACAAACGCAACGGATACGTGGGAAGCCTAGGTGGTCTTTCTGACTGTGTACCTTGTGAGTTTAGCACTGTGTTGCGAGTGAGGGCTTTTGCCTCTGCCACCCAACACTGTGCTAACTCGTTTTGCTTTGACTTTGAGAGGGTCACCAGGAGAGAACCAGATACTAGCGATCTGGATCTCTCAAGAGAGCACCCCGTCATTTTAACGTAATTAGGCCGTACAGTCTTAAGGACCTCGCTGGGCTACGAGCCGCTTGCTCAGCCATTGTTTCCTAGCCTACTACATCCCAGCTAGACTTTATTCGCCTAGCAGACACCCGATTAAGATTATAAGCTCTTATGTTATGTATGCAGCATTTTTATTCATGTTGATTGTAAGCCTTGGTTGTTGTTGAGTTGCACAACCCGAGCAGGCTTTTTGAGTTGCCTGAGGAAGTACTTCTTTTGTTGTTGGAGATAATACTATTGCGCATTTATTATTATTCCCGTGCCAGTTAATCCTGTATGTCCATACACTTGTCATATCTTGTTCCTGCTTTATATAACAGTTCAAAATCCGATTCGATCATCTTAAGCAGCATCAGACTTTCTTCAGAAGATTCCTGCTCGATGCTTTAGGACTTTCGTTCACTTTCTTTAATATAGGAGTGACAGTTTATTATTGTTTAGAGTAACTTTAATTATACCTTCTTCTTGTTTGCATTAAATCATTTCAGTGATTTAATTAAGCTCTCTATCTTTTTCCTTGTATACATTATTAACGTAATTGTATGTTGTTGTGATCAGGCTGTATCAGAGATCATCAGCCTGTTGTAGTAGTGCATTTATACCGAGTAATATGATACCCCGTTATCGCAGATTTAACTCTGGAGGGTATAGGTGTTTTTGTGCGCCGGCATTATAAGTTCGAGGGTTAGATCTAGTGTTACCGTTGTGGCTGTGTGCCTTTCTAGTCCAATGATTAAGAGCCCTTGTTTTATACGAGTCCCGGTCGTAACAAATGGCGACCTTGCTTAGGATTTTGTGAACTTAGAGAAATATTGCAGGAGTGTTTTGGTCATTTGTTTTTGTTTAAAGGAATATAGTGGACACACGGATTTTTGTTTTGGCAAGTAGTATAACACTTAAGAGTCTTCGAGCATTTTTTAGTGAATAGTGCTACATAAGAGTTTAGGTACTTCTCTTTTTTTTTATAAACGTAGAGAATTTTCGGTGGACACTATGTCGGACGACGGATCAGTGTACAGTGAGGACACAGTACAGGAAACAGACTCTGAGGTGCAGCAGCGGGGTTTGTCCGAAGGCATTAGAGTTATAACTAGTGAGGATGATGCAAAGAAGTTTCTGGAGATACCTATTACTGCTGACCGGGTGTCGGGGATTGATCGGTATGGTCTCCAGTGTTTGGCCACGGTCATGGGGCATGTGGGCACTAGCAGCATGTCGAGAGGTGACCTGGTGACCTGGGTGCTCGGCGGGGTGCGTGGGGCTTCAGGTGGAGCGGGAGCTGGGGCACTTTCGGCCCAGCCCCCATTCCACTCCACTCCTACCATGGCGCCCCCTCGGGCTTAGGAGCCGGGTACGTTCCCGCAGGCCGATAGTCACTGGCAGCGTGGTTTGTACATGGGTGGGTCTCCAATTGTTGCATCTCCTCCTCCTATAGGTTTGAGTCCAGATATGCTCTTCCAGCTTGAGATGGCTAACCAGCAGCGGCAGTTTGAGATGGCTAAGATTCAGGCTGAGGAGAGAAGGGCCAGATATGAGCTCGAGCAACGGCAGCGAGAGAATGAGTCTGAGGAGAGAAAAGCGAAGTACTGTGTAGACATAGATCTTGAGAAGTCTCGGGTGGAGTCGACAGGGCAGCGTCTCGGTTCTGGGAATCGAGGTCTTGATCAGTCTTTATCGCACCTGCTCAAGTTGGTCCCTGTATTTGATCAGTCGGGTGTCACTGAATTTTTCATGCGTTTCGAGAAGAAGTGCCGGGAGCACCAATGGCCCGAGGTTAAGTGGGCAGCCCTTGTTTCCACTAGGTTGATTGGCAAAGGACTCGAGGCATATGATGCGTTGCCCTTGGAGTCTTGCATCGATTATGAGGTATTGAAGGAGGCTGTCCTGCGGGCATATGAGTTACAACCAGAGACGTACAGATTGAAGTTCCAGGGTGTAACGAAGGGTCGTGAGTGCACCTTTCTTGAGCATGCCCGGGATCTGTCCGATGCATTTAGAAACTGGCTGTGTTCTGAGAAGGCATCGACGTTTGAGGAGTTGAAACAGCTGATGCTTTTAGAACAATTTTTCAAGTGTACAGGCGGCGATCTGACATTGAATATTAAAAAGAAAAACCCGAAAACTCTTCAGGAGGCAGCTGAGATGGCTGACCTTCGGTTATCATTGATTCGTGGGTGCGGTCTTGCACAGAGAAGTGATGCAGGCGTAACCCTCCCCCTCCCCGAAACACTGATACACATAATTACACTAAGAACAAGAGCAACGACACCAAAACTGACCATAAACCTAGTACCGTCCCGTTTAAGAAGGGTCAGTGCCCTTCCACACCTCAAGGGAAGCCCAAGGGGGAGTTAGAGTGTTTTTATTGTCATGAGAAGGGGCATTTTGCAAGAGCCTGTCCAAGCAAGCTACCTAATGCAGTTGTGTCTTTGGCTCGCAACATTGGGGTGTCCCCGAAGTCGTCTGAGTTTGCCCGGGGTATAACGTCAGAGGCTGGGACACAGCAAGTGGAGAAGAATCCGGAAGGCTCGAACCCTGTCCGCGATGTCTTATGTGACCATCGAGGGTGTGGCTGCGTGAAGTGGGATGGTAAGAAGCATGGAGTTGAGCTGTTGCGAGACACGGGTGCCTCTCAGACTTTGATGAAGAACTTTACTGGTAGACCAATAAACGCGGCACGGGTAGTTGTGGTGCAAGGTATTGTGACGTTAACCACTCCGTTTGAACCGCATGGCTTGTCCTACGGTGACTCGCTAGGATCGGCAGGGCAGTGGATGTGGCTACAGATGATGTATTATTGTGTGCTTTATTTCATAAGAAAGCTTGTGTCATGGGCAGTCCAGAAAGGCTCTTTGTTTTCGCCCATATCAAGGCTTTATATATTTAATTGCAAAGTATAAGTTTTATCATTAGTAGGAATGATAGGATTTGAGAGAGAGAGAGAGTAGAACAGAGGGAGAGGAGGTGCGCAGTGTTTTTTACCATGCTCGATGACGTCATGGCTGGCTGGCCTCCTGGGGATTGGCTGGAGGACTTGATACCGCCCTGCCCACGCGGTCCAAGCTAGTGCCAGTATATATACAGCTCCCTTGCCTCTCTCTCCCTGAGATCTGGTCTCTAGAACGCATCCTTCTTATCCCTTTGATATCTGTCCTCCTCCCTGCACCTGAGAACCTTTTCCTCTGCCTATCTCTCTCATTTCCCATATCTTTCACCACCTTTTATTAATATCATACCCCCTCTGGTTAACTCTGCATATTCAGCTTCATGCTGGCCAGTTGTATTGTGCGTTAAGGTCTCACATAACCCATGTATTTTAGTTGTTAAGATAAGTTGATCACGAAGCATTGGTTGGCATCCATATTGTTCAGTACCGCTTCCTATAATTATTAGTGTTCTGCTGGATTAGATAATGCTAGACTAGGAGTCTGATATTATAAGGTATTGTTTCCGATGGGTGCTGGCTTTAGTTAAAAGCTGCACGACATACCTGAGAACTGGAGTTGATTGGGTAAATTCTAGTCTGTGTGCCATTGAGAGTGGAGCATGCACGAATGAGGGCTTTTTGCCTATACCATTCTGCACTGTTCTAAGCTCAGTTGTTTGTCTTTGAGGTATGCCAGGAGAACGCTTAATACTTCGGTATTAAGGTTTCTCAAGAGAGCTACCCTTCACTATAACGTAATACTTGATGCACAGACTTGAGATTTGCACTAGGCTATGCGGCATGCCATGCGCACCAGTATCTCGTATCATTGACTCTAGCTAGACTTTATCAGTCATAGTAGACATTAAGTATATTAAACCAATTACTCTTATTATGCATACCCGTTTATGATTACACAAGCATTTCGCAGCCTAGTTTGATGTATTGAGACACAAACGACTTAGGCTCTTTTTGTTGATAGGAATACTGCAATGTCGTGGCGATTATTATTATTGTTGTAGCGGTTAGGATATTCTTGGCTCCGACTGCATTATATATCCTGCCTTTTGTGGGCATAGCCTGCACGAGCATTGTTCCGCTGCCTGCCTTTTTGGGTTCCATTTCCGATTCGAGCATCTTGATAGCATCTAACATTTAAAGAAGATTCCTTGTTGGTGTTGAAGGACTTTAGTACACTTTCTTTCATGCAGGAGTGGCTGACATTTATTGATTAAAGTAACGTAAGCTGTAACTTCTCTTACCACCTTACTTTGCATAACATAACCAAGCACCTTTGGTTATAGGTAGTAATAGGCTGTTTTCACATAACATTAAGCCTAGAGTAGAAGCACATTTATTGAGAGTTTGATAACCTATTATTGCATATAGAACTCTGGAGAGTATTTGTGTTCTTTGTTCACTGGGAATATACATCAGAGGTTGGATCTAGCGCTTTCCGTTGTAGCATTTATGCCATTACTAGTCCAATGAATAAGAGCCCTGATATATTTAAACCTCAGTCGTAACAAATGGCGACCTTACCTAGGATTTGGTGAACCTACATTTATTAGCAGGGAACATTTGTTGTTTTGGGGAATATTTTGCGGGGATCAGCAAGAATAATTTTGTTTTGCAACATAGTATTGCCCTTGAGTATTTCCGAGAATTTGTGTGTGTATATTGAGGTATAAGAGTTTGGGGTGCTTTTCTGAATATTTAGGTGAAATTGTTTTGTGAGCATCATGTCTTATACCGGATCAGAGGAGAATGGAGACACAGTACGTAATGTCGAAACTGAGGAACAGCAGCATGATGAAATGGTTAATCAGGTGAACTGTGAGGAGGATGCTAGGATATTTTTGCAATGGCCTGTTACTGCCGAGCGGTTGGAGGGTATCAATCGGTACGGTCTTCAATGCCTGGCCACAGCTATCGGTCATGCGGGTACTAGCAGCATGACCAGGGATAACTTGATAACGTGTGTACTGGGCAGGCTGACTGGTGAGCGAGATGGGTTGAGTGCTCAGAGCCCTTTGGCCATGCTTCCCCTACACTCGACTCCCAGCCATCCAAGTAGTTTGCCGACCCCGATTACGCTTCCACAGTTGGGTGGTGACTGGCAGGGTGGGTTGCCCCTGGGAGGACCACCGGTAATTTCAAACATTGTAGCACCTTCACCTCCTCAAGGATTAACTCCAGAATTATTGTTTCAGCTCGAATTAGCTAAGATCAAAGAGAGAAAGGCTATCAGGGTATCTGAGGTTCAACAGCAACAAAGGGCATCTGAGCTTCAGCTTCAGCTTCAGCAGCAAATAGAATTAGCCAAGATAGAAGAGAGAAAAACTATCAGTCAGCAGTCTCAGCACATAGAGCTAGCAAAAATCCAAGCTGATTTAGAGTCGACTAGGTACTGTGCCGACATGGACGTAGAGAAGTCGCGAGTAGAGACAACGGGACAGCGACTTGGGGCTGGTAACCGTGTTCATGATCAATCTCTCTCGCACTTATTGAAACTGGTTCCGGTTTTTGGTGAGAGTGGTGTAACAGAATTTTTCGCACGCTTTGAGAAGAAGTGCCAGGAACACCAGTGGCCAGAGAATAAATGGGCAGCACTTGTATCCTCTAGATTAATAGGCAAGGGTCTTAAAGCCTACGATGCGTTACCTTTGGAGTCATGTATTGTGTATGAGGATCTCAAGGAGGCTGTCCTGAGGGCTTACGAACTGCAACCAGAAACGTACTGTTTGAAGTTCCGGGGTGTAACCAAGGGAAGAGATAGCACCTTTTTGGAATACGCCCGGGACTTGTCCGATGCTATGGAGAACTGGCTCCGATCTGAGAAGGTAACAACATTTGATGGAATTAAGCAGTTAATGATGTTGGAGCAGTTCTTTAAGAGCACGGGCGGTGATCTAACTTTGAACTTAAAGGAGAAAAACCCAAGAACTCTAGTAGAAGCAGCAGAAATGGCTGATCTACGGCTGTCGTTGATTCGGGGTTGCGGGTCTTCACAGAAGTACGATGCAAGTGCTAAGGACCGTTATCCTCCCCCTCCCCGTAGCAATGACACATTTAAACAAAAGAGCAATGAAACTAAAACTGAATCCAAACCTAACACCACGCCGTATAAGAAAAGTCAGGGGCCTTTTACATCACAGTATAAGCCGAGACCGAAATTTATGTGTTTTAGGTGCCACAAGGAGGGTCATAAAGCAAATGAGTGCCCTAGTCGACCTCCTCCGGCAGCCGTGTCTTTTGCTCACGGCATTGGAGTGTTCAAGAGGACATCGGAGTTTGTTAGAGGCAATTTTTCTGAGGTAAATACACTGCCAGTGCAGAAGGATCCGGAAGGCTTATTCCCTGTCCGTGATGCCTTTAGTGACCACAGGGGACTCGGTTGTGTGGAGTGGGGGGTAGAAGACATGAGGTGAGAATTTTGCGTGACACTGGGGCATCGCAAACACTGTTGAGAAATTTCACTGGTAAACCTGTAAATACGGCGCGGGTGGTTGTGGTTCAGGGAGTCAATGCAACAAGGTCATACCCGCTTGTAAGAATGAAGATGGAAGTTGATGGTGTGACTCGTGACCTGGATGTAGGAATTGTGGAGAAGTTACCTGTTGGGGGCGTCGACCTCCTTCTCGGCAACGACTTTGCGGGGCCTACTTCTGAGGCTCCACCCTTAGTCGTTGCCGAGAAGCCGGCTGACGTGAGTAGGGAGGAGCAGGAGTGGGTTGAGAAGTGTCAGGTGCAACCTATGGCGTGTGTTGTCACCAGATCTCTTGCATCCAGGGAGTCACATTCTGGTCAACAGTCTTTAGACAAGCGGAGGAAAGGTACCGAGAAGGGGTTGAAAGTTGATGCAGTTGAGAGTTTAGTATCAACGGACATTCTCGGGGACTCATTATTAGGACCGATTTTCGAGTCTGGAGAAGACCCATTAACTGTTACTAAGAAGGCAGAGGATGGGCTTAAAAGGACGAAGAGACAGCAACGATACACAGAGAGAGAGCAACGGGAAGCTAAATTCAATGTAGGATGGGGGCATGAGTTGTTTCGCAAACACTTAGATAAGCTTGCTCCTCCGGACATTCGTAAATTGCAATTAGAAGACCCGGAGGTTCTTGAATGTGGTACCGGTGCTTTCGAGTTGGAGGAGGACAGTGATGCACAGTCGGGAGATTTTTTGTTCATAGATGGCATATTGTACCGGCGATTCCAAGATCCGCAGAGGAATTGGGAGGGGGGGTCAGGAGAGGTAGACCAGCTGGTCGTGCCGAGGACATCTGGGTGTCCGTAAGACGGTTGCAGCCTTAGGAAAATTATTTTGGTGGCCTGGTCTGAAAGCACAAGTTTTTTCATGGGTGGCAATGTGTGATGTGTGTCAGAAGGTTGGCAAACCAAATCAGAGCATTCCTAAGGCGCCGTTACACCCCATTCCTGTCAGTGGGCCTCCCTTTAGTAAGGTAATAGTTGATATGGTTGGCCCCCTTCCCCCTACAAGTGCCGGAAACAAGTATCTCCTGACCATCATGGATGTAGCAACAAGGTACCCTGACGCGTACCCTATGAGAAATGGGTCAGCGAAGACGGTGGTCCGAAACTTGCTAGTGTATTTTTCCCGGTATGGTTACCCGCAGGAGATTCAGCCAGACCAAGGATCCAACTTCACTTCTAACCTCTTTGTTCAAACAATGCAGCAGCATGGGATTGTTGCGGTTGTGTCATCTGCGTATCATCCGGAGAGCCAGGGTGTGTTAGAGCGATGGCACTCAACCTTAAAATCTATGCTTCGTTGTTATTGCTTTGAGAATGGGAAAGATTGGGATCTTGGCCTGCCATATGTTTTATTTGCTGCACGGGAGGTACCTGGGGAAAGTTTGGGATTCAGCCCTAATGAGCTCGTCTTTGGACACCGTGTCAGAGGGCCTCTCCATATGGTTAAAGAAATATGGGAGGGCGCAGAAAAACCTTGTTCTATGCTCAAGTATGTCCTCGACAGTCGAGAACGGATGTTGCGCAGTCTGGAGTTGGCTGGCCGTAATTTGACTAGCTCTCAGGCCCTCATGAAGGACAGGTACGACCTCAAGGTTAAACTCAGGGAGTTTCACGTGGGTCAAGAGGTGTTGATTCTACTGCCCCTTGTAGGTCACCCCTTATCCGCGAAGTACACTGGTCCTTATAGGGTGGTTCAGAAGCTATCGGACCTGGATTACTTGGTAGCCACTCCAGACAGACGTAAGCGCAATCAGTTATGTCACGTTAATCTCATGAAGGAGTATGTGAGGCACCCCCCTGAGCCTCTCACTGTGCCTGTGATGACGTTTAGCAGTCAAGGTGAAGAAGGAGAACGGAACAGTCAAGCTCAGGTGGAGGATAACTGTGATCATCATGTCTCTGCGAACCAGTGGGCGGGGAATACGAACCAGGCGGCTCAGGAAGCGTTGCAACACTTTCCTGAGCATCAGCGTGTGGCTGTGGAGCGCCTGTTCGATTCATACCCCTCTGTTTTCGCGGAGCACCCAGGCCTCGCTACCCTAGAGGTGTACGACGTGGACATAGGAGACCACACCCCTTTCAAGTCAGTTCCCTATAGGGTGCCCCCTATTAAACTGCCGGTCCTCCGGGCGGAGTTGGAGTATATGTTAACAAGGGGGCTGATTGAGAAGGGGGTAGTGAGGTGGACATCTCCCGTCACGCTGCAACCAAAACCGGATGGTAAGGTGCGATTCTGCGTAGACTACAGACGGTTAAACGGTTTGACGCCCACCAACCCATACCCTCTTCCTCGGGTCGACGACTGTGTGGATAAGATAGGCAATGCAAAGTACCTAACCAAGGTGGACTTGGTTAACCCTTATTTAGCGGGGTCGGACTTAAGTCCGATACGAGAAAATTGGACTAAATGGCGGGTTCGGACTTAAGTCCGTGGGCGTATTCCCGCCCTAATTTTGGTGGAAAGCGAAACTTGGTGGTCAGGCGGTGTACTACAAGGGCCCACCCACACATCCCCACTGCGTGACCGTGACTAAGTGACCCTCAAGCAGCCATAATGGAAGGTCAAGATTTGCCCGTGTTCGATTCGGTGGCCGCCAATCCCTAGTGCGTCGCGCCACCCTACTAACCACGCCCGGCTCACCACCTAGAAACTAGATATCATGCTGAACTCTTCAGAACTTTCTAATAAGCTGTTGGATGAAACCGTCGAAGGTCTGGGTGAGAGTTTTGGTAGTGTGGATGACTCGGAAGACGAAAGTAACCCGATCATAGGCTTTCACCCCAAGCATAATTTGCGTGGGGTGGATGTTGTGGTTGATATTGGACAGACCCTTGAGCAAATTGGAGACGTTCCTGACGAAGAACATACTGGTGTGGGTGTTGGTAAGTACAATTTATATATTATAATTGCTTGAAAATGTGATTGCAAGCATTTTATCACCTTATGAGCGGCTGGTGGAGTATATTTCACTGTGCCGCCCAGCGGGTTTTTTTTTTACCCTAAATGGGGTTGTTCCGTGCTCTTTTTCATGCATAAACAAGACCCAGAGCGTAATACAAGTATGTATCCTGAAAGTGCGTAAATTGAGCTTTCCAGTGACACCCGAACCATCCTTTTACGATCACTGGTTGTCTTTCAACGATCGTAAAACACGAGTGCAAAAACCCTAAAATACGGTAATTTCCTTATAGAATTCCCTGTGTGGCGAGCGGTCTTGAGGTAATTTATGCTCCTAATCACCGCTCCGCTCTCTCTCAGAGCACATTACGTCCTCAAAATTGCACTCTACAAGAAATTTCCTTTGCATTTATAGCGTATTATTTGCAGGCGTTCGGTAAATTTCTTACGGTAATACAAACAACCAAAGATTGAATATTTGTGCTTGGCATTATATGATTGTGGAGAACAGATGTAGGCCTACCTATATATTATGTTTTCATATATTATATGATATATGTGTAACATTTTTATGTTATCACTACTCTCTCTCTCTCTCTGTCTCACTCTCTTTGTTTGTACTCCTTTGTACTCTCTTTGTCTGATGTAGGCCAGGGCACGCCCCTAACTAATCTCTTCCCTCCCAGGGGAAATCACATCTAGCAGATGTTTTTGACCTCCCCTCTCTCTCTGTCTGTCTTCCTCTCTGGGTCTACCTATACTGCATGTGACATTGAAATTGCTTGAGAGTTTAATTGCAAGCATTTTATAGCGTATTATTTGCAGGCGTTCGGTAAATTTCTCACGATAACCAGGGTGTATGGTACATTTCTCACGATAATACAAGCAACAACGAAGCTTGGCGAAGATTGTTGTCTACAATATACCTTTTTATAATTGCATGTGACCTTGTAATTGCTTGAAAGTTTGATTGCAAGCATTTTATAGCGTATTATTTTCAGGCGTTCAATAAATTTGATAAATATATCAAAATAAGTCCTGTGGGACTATGAAATAGCTATTATTGGACAAGGACAATATTTTGTTCATCCCTCCACTGGAACATCAACAACAATGTCAACAACGTATCGCCGTCGGCAATCGGCAATCGTAAGATTCAGAGTCGTAAAGATTCCAGGACGAGCTCAATAGAAAATGAATGAATGAAATGAATGAGTGTGCAGTACTGCCAATACGTATAGCGACTTCCGCTAGATCTAGAGACCATTACTTCGATCTAGCAGCAATGACTTACACTAGCGGTTTTGTTTTGAAATTTCAGAACAATTTCGAAGTGATATTATATGGATTTTGCCAATTCATATTTCTAGTGGTATTTATCATGTCTTACATCTAACAATATATGCTAGCGGATTTAATTTCAATTGGTAACCCTCCCGCTCTAGTCGGCTCCAAGAAAATCGATAATGGTGGCACTTTAGTAAACAGGTGATAAACAAAACCGCATGCGGATCGGTTTGGTGTATCGGTATTATGGTAAGTTGGCTACCTACTATTGTTTATACGATATAGTAAGTAATGATAAGTAAATTATTATATATTATATATAAAACAAAAACAAAATTCCTGCAAAGCAAGCGAAACAGAGAGAGAGCATGCAGAAACTGAACTGAAGAAAGAGTGAAAAAGATATAATAATGCAGAAATATTACAAGCAAATAAATTAAATAGAGGGATTAGTTAGAGAAAATAATAATGAGAAATACATAATACGGATGAGGAAGAGGGAAAGCGAGCGAGCCAGAGAGAGAGAGAGAGAGAGAGAGAGAGAGAGAGAGAGGAAGAGTGAGAGAGATTAGAGAAAATAGAGAGATTGCAAGCATTTTATAGCGTATTATTTGCAGGCGTTCAGTAAATTTCTTACGGTAATACAAACATGAAAGATTGAATATTTGTGCTTGGCATTATATGATTGTGGGGAACAGATGTAGGCCTACCGTATATATTATTTTTTCATATATATATGATACATAATTTATGTAACATTGTTATATTATCACGACACTCTCTCTCTCTCTTGTCTCTTCCTCTCTGGGTCGGTTACCTATAGCCTACATTTATATTTGCATGTGACCTTGAAATTGCTTGAGAGTTTGATTGCAAGCATTTTATAGCGTATTATTTGCAGGCGTTCAGTAAATTTCTTACGGTAATACAAATAACCAAACAACGAAAGATTGAATATTTGTGCTGCACATCCCTCATACGAAATACCATTCCCACCGTATAGAGAGAATACAGAAACTGAACTGAAGACAGAGTGAAAAAGATATAATAATACAGAAATATTACAAGCAAATAAGTGAAATAGAGGGATTAGTTAGAGAAAATAATAATGAGAAATACATATACGGATGAGGAAGAGAGAAAGGGAGCACAAGAGAGGGAAAGCGAGCGAGCCAGAGAGACAGACAGACAGGAGGAGTGAGAGAGATTAGAGAAAATAATAATGAGAATTACATATACGGATGAGGAAGAGAGAGAGAGACAGAGCGCGCGAGAGAGGGAAAGCGAGCAAGCCAGAGAGAGAGAGAAAGAGAAACAGACAGACAGACAGGAGAGAGAGAGAGAGAGAGAGAGAGAATACAGAAATAAGGAGAAATAAGAGAAAAATAAGACCGATTACCGAAGGATTACCGATTACCGAAGACGCGCGAGAGGCCGAAGTCAGGCCAAAGCGAACGCAACCGAACGCGCCTGGGAAATAGACCAAAAAGTACCTCCTCTTCCTCACCTCTTCCCACCCTCCACACTCATTCATAACATCCATTCATAAACTTATATGGGGAGACGAAGAGTTGCTCTTTCCAAAAATGATCGTTTCGTTCGCATTGGAGCCATAGTAACGGCGCTAGGGCGAGTGAAATTGAGCGAATATTTCGGGATTATGCCCGCTGAGCGGTACAGTGTAAAATACCTGACCACCCGCTAAATAAGGGTTAAGGGGTTCTGGCAAGTGCCCTTATCCGAACGAGCGAAAGAGGTATGTGGCTTTGTGGTGGATGGTGCTACCTACCGCTGTAACGTGATGCCTTATGGCCTAAAGAACGCACCCGCTACCTTTCAGAGTTTGATGAATGATATAACGGCAGACATTCCTAATTGCACAGTATACCTCGACGATGTTATTATCTATGACAACAGCTTTAAGAGTCATTGTGAGCACGTAGAACTCCTGTTCAAGAGGCTTAGTGAGGCTGGCTTGGTGGTCAACCTGGCAAAGTGTGATTTCGTGCGGGCGTCCGTGCAGTATCTTGGGTTCATGGTGGGGTTGGGTCAGGTGTGCCCCCCACAGAACAAGATAGCTGCGATAGATCACTTTCCCCGGCCGGCCACCAAGAAGCAGATCATGAGGTTCTTAGGTATGATCGGATACTACAGACGCTTCATTAAGGGGTACTCTACCATGCTAGCACCTCTGACAGATCTTTTAGCGAAGGATAAGAAATTCAAATGGGCGCCTGAGTGTGAGAAGGCGTTTAGAGTAGTAAAACACCTGTTGTGCACTCCCCCGATCCTCAGGGCCCCTGACTTTAGTCTACCTTTCCAACTAGCAATGGATGCTAGTGGTGTGGGGGCTGGTGCCGTCCTTATGCAAAAGGACGATGATGGGCTGGAACATCCTGTTAGTTTCTACTCGAAGAAGTTCAATTCAGCCCAAAAGAACTACTCTGTTGTCGAGAAGGAGCTGCTGGCAATTGTACTTGCACTAAGGCATTTCGAGGTCTATGTTCCAGTCGTTGTAATTTACACAGATCATCACCCTCTCAAGTTCTTGAACGAGTTTCACAATCGGAATATGAGGCTGACCAGGTGGTCACTAATGTTACAGGAATATAACCTGGACATACGCCATATTGCCGGTTGTGACAACGTGATTGCAGATTGTCTTTCAAGGGTAGATGATCCTGGGTAGATTGACTCACGGGTAGCCTCCTGCTTTGGCTTGAATAGTATTTTGCGCTTGGTGCTTGTTGGCTCGCGGTTGTAGCCCAGCGTATTGGGTCGTAAAGCAGGAGTTGAGCGTTTGGTATAGAAGAAAAAACTAGGCTTGCCCCTATAGTGCAGCCGAAATAAACAAATTAAAAACATAAAAAATCAAATAAAAAACTCTTTCTTTGATAGTTGAATTTTTTCAGTATGGTATAGCAGTAATTCAGAGTTGCACTCCTCTCAGAATGCTGGGCTAGAGAAGCTCGCTCTTGAGGAGCAAAACTACATATGATTTAACCTATTGTGTTGGGGAGGGTTATAATTTTGTAAAATGTTTTGTTGAGAACTGTGCCAGATATTTTACTGTCGCTGGGTGATGGGAAGTAGAGATATAGCATGGGTTCTAACCATCAGATTTTTTTGAGCTTTGGGCCTCTGAGAAAAATCTTGGGGGGGAGTGTGACGTTAACCACTCCGTTAGAACCGCATGGCTTGTCCTACGGTGACTCGCTAGGATTGCCAGGGCAGTGGATGTGGCTACAGTTGATGTATTATTGTGTGCTTTATTTCATATGAAAGCTTGTGTAATGGGCAGTCCAGAAAGGCTCTTTCTTTTCGCCCATGTCAAGGCTTTATATATTTAATTGCAAAGTATAAGTTTTATCATTAGTAGAAATGATAGGATTTGAGAGAGAGAGAGAGAGTAGAACAGAGGGAGAGGAGGCGCGCAGTGTTTTTTACCATGCTCGATGACGTCATGGCTGGCTGGCCTCCTGGGGATTGGCTGGAGGACTTGATACCGCCCTGCCCACATGGTCCAAGCTAGTGCCAGTATATATACAGCTCCCTTGCCTCTCTCTCCCTGAGATCTGGTCTCTAGAACGCATCCTTCTTATCCCATGATATCTGTCCCCTCTCTACACCTGAGAACCTTTTCCTCTGCCTATCTCTCTCATTTCCCATATCTTTCACCACCTTTTATTAATATCATACCCCCTCTGGTTAACTCTGCATATTCAGCTTCATGCTGGCCAGTTGTATTGTGCGTTAAGGTCTCACATAACCCATGTATTTTAGTTGTTAAGATAAGTTGATCACGAAGCATTGGTTGGCATCCATATTGTTCAGTACCACTTCCTATAATTATTAGTGTTCTGCTGGATTAGATAATGCTAGACTAGGAGTCTGATATTATAAGGTATTGTTTCCGATGGGTGCTGGCTTTAGTTAAAAGCTGCACAACATACCTGAGAACTGGAGTTGATTGGGTAAATTCTAGTCTGTGTGCCATTGAGAGTGGAGCATGCACGAATGAGTTTTTTTTGCCTATACCATTCTGCACTGTTCTAAGCTCGGTTGTTTGTCTGTGAGGTACGCCAGGAGAACGCTTAATACTTCGGTATTAAGGTTTCTCAAGAGAGCTACCCTTCACTATAACGTAATACTTGACGCACAGACTTGAGATTTGCACTAGGCTATGCGGCATGCCATGCGCACCAGTATCTCATATCATTGAATCTAGCTAGACTTTATCAGTCATAGTAGACATTAAGTATATTAAACCAATTAGTCTTATTATGCATACCCGTTTATGATTACACAAGCAGTTCGCAGCCTAGTTTGATGTATTGAGACACAAACGACTTAGGCTCTTTTTGTTGATAGGAATACTGCATTGTCGTGGCGATTATTATTATTGTTGTAGCGGTTAGGATATTCTTGGCTCCGACTGCATTATATATCCTGCCTTTTGTGGGCATAGCCTGCACGAGCATTGTTCTGCTGCCTGCCTTTTTGGGTTCCATTTCCGATTCGAGCATCTTGATAGCATCTAACATTTAAAGAAGATTCCTTGTTGGTGTTGAAGGACTTTAGTGCACTTTCTTTCATGCAGGAGTGCCTGACATTTATTGATTAAAGTAACGTAAGCTGTAACTTCTCTTACCACCTTACTTTGCATAACATAACCAAGCACCTTCGGTTATAGGTAGTAATAGGCTGTTTTCACATAACATTAAGCCTAGAGTAGACGCACATTTATTGAGAGTTTAATAACCTATTATTGCATATAGAACTCTGGAGAGTATTTCGTTATGATCCAGGTTCTCAAAGACACAGGGCTCTTCAACATTGGACTAGATAATGGCAAAAAGCAACAACGGTAACACTAGATCCAACCCCTGCCTTAAACACTGGAAAACAAAACACCATTACCGCCCTGAGTCGTTCCTGGACAACGAGGTATCCTATGACTCGGTAACTGGTGCACACACACTAGGCTGACGCTCAATGAAACATCCTATTCTCAAACAGTAAAAGATTACTCGATTATGTTACACAAAGAAAAGATAGTTAACGTGATTAATTAACGTTACGGTAGATACTCAAATAACTGGCACTCCTGTATTAAAGAAAGTGCCATGCTAGTCCTGCATCATCAACTGGAAACTTCTGAAATAAGTCTGATGCTGGGAAGATGTCCGTAAAGAATCTTGAACAATTATAATGCAGAATACGGGTCACAATAAATGCTAGGACATATAGTAATAATAGGCAGGCGAATAATAAAGACTGCGCAAAGGTAGTAATGCTCGACAACTAAAGAAATGCTTCGTGACACAACGCAACAGCCTACTCGGGTTGTGCAACTCAACAACAACCTCGGCTCAAAAGTGCAGTGAATAATAATGCTGCATACATATAATAATGGGGCTTATCTCTAACCAGTGTCTGCTCAGTTAATAAAGTCTAGCTGGGGTATCAAGGCAAGGCAACAATGGGCGAGCATGCGGCTCGTAGCCTAACGTTGTCCGAGGGTGGTATAATGAAGATTACGTTATATGACGGGGATGCTCTCTTGATAAATCTATGTCTCTAGTACCTAGATCTATCCTGGCGATCCCTCAGAAGTCAACACAAAGAGGCAGCACTATGTTGTGAGGGATAGGCTATGGCCCTCTCACACCACAGCGCTGTGCTCGCAAAGTAAACCAACCCGAAGACAACTTAGGCTCCCACAGTACCTGTCGATGTCGTGCAGAGCTTAGCTAACACTGCATACATCGGAGACAACGACACAGTAACCTTAACCCCAGTCTAGCTTTAGATAACCAAGCAGAATCACTCAACACCTTGCAAGGGAGACATATACCGGTCTACAACCTTCCCGAGAGACGACACATACGGAAAAGTCCGTCTCTCTAAACCTCAATAAAGCATAATACCTCCTTAACCTAATACATGGAAATATCTGAGAGCTTCGCGTACAATACGACTGGTCGACGGTGAACGTCTATGCTGAAACCAGAAGGGATGTTGAGTTTAATAAAGATTAGAGAATGAGAAAGGAGAAGTCGAGAGAGAGAAATAGTATGCAAAGTAGCGAGTATGGGGGACAGAATTGCAATGGATGTAGGCGATACGCGTGTCAGGCAAGCTCTGAGCTGGTAAAAACTACGAGGCCGCAACGGGAAGGGACTAGTTGACCACCCGGCCGCCAACGCCGTCAGCGCCCAAGCGAGCCGCGTCATAGCTCACCTCTCTGCCGGGTGTACTCCCTCACACTCTCTCGCTCGCCTCCCACACAAGCAACATTTATATTATAGCGAATATAAAATATAAGGCACGGTCACAGACCAAAACAAAGATCATTTCTAGACTGTCTGTGGCAACACGACACTAATGAAATAAAGCAGATCATTCTAGGACAACTGTAGCCTATCCCCCCATCCTGGCGAGCGATAGCGAGCTGCAATGCCCCACGCAACCATTCTGCTAACGCCGGGAGGTGTCACACCCCCCCCAAGATATGGGACACTCAACCATGAGCCCATATCTGAACAGGCAGAATGTCGCTAGAATCTGCCACTCCTAACCACTCTGCCACTCATGGAATGCAAGCTCAGTCTCCTCAAAAAAAAATACAACAACATTTTTATATAACAAAAATCTTATCACCCTTCCCAAATATAATACTTTAATTCATAACATTGTGCTCCCAGAGCGAGCTTTAAGAAGCACAGCCTACTGAGGGAAAATCATCTGCACTCAGTACTCAGCTACAATATTATCTTAAAATTAATTATTAAAAAGAAAGAGTTTTTATTTAATTTTTCATATTTTATTTTAATTTTGTTTTTGGCGGCTACTATAGATGTAGCCTAATTTTCTTCTAATTAAAGCCAACAACTCCTGCCCTGCGACCCTACGCTGATGCTACACACGCGAGCCAACAAGCACCAGCGCAAAAATACACCGCGAGCCAAGACAGGAGGCTATACCAACATACTGTGGTAGCCTACCCCGGATCCTCCACCCGCAACAGACAGTCCGCAATCACATTCTCACAACCGGCAATATGGCGAATGTCTAAGTTGTACTCTTGCAACATGAGCGACCATCTGCTCAGCCTCATATTCCGGTTGTGGAATTGATTGAGGAATGTAAGCGGGTGGTGGTCGGTATACACTACCACGACTGGCCCATATGCAGGAACATAGACCTCAAAGTGTCTAAGCGCTAACACGATTGCCAGCAGTTCCTTTTCAACAACCGAATAGTTTTTCTGTGCTGAATTAAATTTCTTTGAAAAGAAACTGACTGGATGCTCAAGACCTTCCTCGTCTGTCTGCAAAAGTACGGCACCAGCCCCTACTCCGTTGGCATCAGTCGCCAACTGAAATGGTCGTTCAAAGTCCGGGGCCCTGAGGATAGGGTGAGTGCATAAAAGGTGTTTAACTACTCAAAATGCCTGCTCACACTCAGGTGCCCAGCGGAACTTTTTATCTTTGGCTAGTAGATCTGTCAAAGGAGCTAACACAGTAGAATAGCCTCTTATAAAGCGGCGGTAATACCCAATCATACCCAAAAATCTCATGATCTGCCGCTTGGTGGTCGGCCTGGGGAACAAGTCGATAGCCTGTATCTTCTGTTGGGGCGGGCTCACCTGCCCTAACCCAACCACAAACCCCAGATACTGCACCGTGGCTTGCACAAAGTCACACTTTCCCAGATTAACCACCAAGCCTGCTTTACTAAATTGACTAAATAAGGCTTCTATGTGCTCACAGTGACTTTGGAAATCGTTGTCATAAATGATCACGTCATCAAGGTAGACAGTACAGTTTGGGATGTCTGCTACGATGTCGTTCATTAAGCTCTGGAAAGTGGCCGGTGCATTTTTCAGACCATATGGCATCACGTTGCAACGGTAAGTACTGCCATCCACCACAAACCCGCACACCTCTTTAGCCCGCTCAGACAGTGGTACTTGCCAGTAGCCTTTGACGAGGTCTACCTTGGTCAAGTACCTTGCTTTCCCGATCTTATCCACACTGTCATCCACCCGGGGAAGAGGATATGCATTGGTGGGGGTCAACCCGTTCAACCGCCTAAAGTAAATGCAGAACCGAACTTTTCCATCAGGTTTGGGCTGCAGAGTGACAGGAGAAGTCCACCGTACTGCCCCCTTCTCGATCAAGCCTCTCGCCAGAATATACTCCAGCTCATCCCTGAGCGCTGGGAGTTTAATGGGTGGCACCCGATAAGGTATCGACTTGAAGGGGGGGTGCTCTCCTACATCGACATCATGCACCGCTTGAGTAGTGAGGCCTGGGTGCTCGGCAAATACAGTGGGGTATGAATCGAACAGGCGCTGCACTGCCACCTGCTGTTCCTCCGGCAGGTGCGCCAGAGCATCATGCGCACATTGGCTCGAATTCCCCGCCCACTGATCAGCCGAGACATGACAATCCCAGTTATCATCCACCTGATCATTGCTGCCCCCCTCTACTTCTCCACCATGACCGCAGCAGGTCAACACAGGGACAGCTAGTGACTCAGGTGGGCGCCTCACATACTCCTTCAACAAATTAATGTGGCATAGTTGGTTACGCTTCTTCCGGTCTGGAGTGGCAACGAGGTAATCTAGATCGGAGATCTTTGACACCACCCGATAAGGCCCAGCGTACTTGGCAGCCAGAGGATGACCTGACAAAGGCAACAGGACCAACACCTCTTGACCTACCTGAAACTCCCGGAGTTTCGCCTTAGTATCGTACCTGTCCTTCATACGGGCCTGCGAACTCACCAAATTACACCCGGCCAGCTCCAGACTTCTAAGCATTCTCTCTCTGCTCTCGAGGACGTATCTCAACATAGAACATGGCTTAGCGGTACCCTCCCAAATCTCCTTCACCATGTGGAGAGGGCCCCTCACCTGATGCCCGAAAACAAGCTCATTCGGACTGAAACCGAGATTCTCTCCAGGTACTTCTCTTGCCGCGAACAAAACATACGGCAGACCAAGGTCCCAATCCTTTCCGTTCTCTGCGCAGTAACATCGAAGCATGCTTTTCAGCGTGGCGTGCCACCTCTCCAACACCCCTTGACTCTCCGGGTGATACGCAGAAGAGACGACAGTGCTGATGCTATGCTGAATCATAGTTTGTTTGAACAGATTAGATGTAAAATTAGAACCTTGGTCCGATTGCACCTCTTGCGGGTAACCATACCGCGAGCAATACAAGAGCAGGTTCCGGACAACAGTTTTCGCCGTGCCATTTCTCATTGGATATGCATCAGGATAACGAGTGGCCACATCCATGATAGTTAATAGAAATTTATTACCGGCACTAGTAGGGGGTAGGGGTCCAACCATATCAATGATGACCTTACTGAAGGGCGGTCCACTGACAGGAATGGGGTGCAACGGGGCTCTCGGAATTGTTTGGTTAGGTTTTCCAACCCTCTGGCACGTATGACACCTTGCTATCCAGGTTACCACCTGCCCCTTCAACCCCGGCCACCAAAACAATTTTTCTAAAGCCGCCACCGTTTTTCTCACCCCTAGATGTCCTGCCAGTGGTATGTCATTCGCCAACCTCAGTAGGCTATCCCTGCACTCCCGTGGCACCACCAACTGGTCCACTACTCCGGACCCCTCTTGCCAACTACGTTTAGGGTCTTGAAAACGCCTATAGAGGATGCCTTCTAAATAAAAAAAATCTGGCTGTGCATCGCCGTCCTCGTCGAGCTCTACAGCTCCATTAGCACACGTTTGGAGCTCAGGGTCCTCTAGTTGCAACCGACGTATATCTGAGGGTGCCAAGCGATCTAACTGCTCCCGGAGCAATGCATGACCCTCCCCGATACTGGGCTGCTCCCTCTGTCTCTCTCGATGTACATAACGTTGCTGTCGTGGAGTCTCGTCATGCCCAGCCTCTTCACTCTCGATGACAGGCCCAGGGGCTACTCCAGAATTAAGTAATGATGCTAATACTGAATCACCCAGGAGAGCCGCCGAGTCAAAACTCTTAAAACCAACTCCAGCTTTAGCCTCCTCCTGTTGATCGTTCCTCCGCTGGTCTGAAGACGGAGGACTAGGCTGTGACACTTTAGCTGCCCGAGCTCGGGTGACAACACACGCCATGGGTTGTGTTTGGCACCGCTCGACCCACTCTTGCTCTTCCCTACTCACGTCGGCCGGCCTCTCGGCAACGACTAAGGGTAGAACCTCAGAAGCGGGTATTGCAAAGTTGTTGCCGAGAAGAAGGTCGACGCCCTCCACTGGCAGTTTCTCCACAATCCCGACATCCAATTCACGTGCCACACCATGCACCTCCAACTCCAACCGCACCAGCGGGTATGACCGAGTTGCATTAATACCCTGCACCACTACCACCCGAGCCGCGTTTATAGGGTAGCCAGTCAAGTTTTTCATCAGAGTCTGGGAAGCACCTATATCACGCAAGACCTCTACTCCATGCTTGCGCCCCGCCCACATCACGCAACCCCGTCCTCTATGGTCGCAAAAAAACATCCTGAGCAGGGTTCGAGCCTCCCAGGTGCTTCTGCATTGGCTGTGCCTCAGCCTCTGACAAACTGCCCCGGGCAAACTCAGACGACTTCGGAGACACACCAATGTTGCAGGCCAAAGACACAGCTGCTGTAGGTGGTTTGCTAGGACAGACTCTTGCAAAGTGCCCCTTTTTATGACAATGATAACACTCCAACTCCCCTTTGGGCTTCCCTTGGTACTGGGAAGGGCCCGGCCCCTTCTTAAACGGGACGGTGCTATTCTTGTGGTCAGTCTTGGTATCATGGCTCTTGTACTTGTTTGCATAAGGTATATCACTAACTCGGGGGGGTGGGGCGTCACGCCCCTTGTTACCTGCCTCACTACGCTGGGCAGACCCGCACCCACGAATTAGTGATAGCCGGAGGTCAGCCATCTCAGCTGCCTCCTGTAGAGTTTTTGGTTGCTTTTCTTTCAGGTTTAACGTCAGGTCGCCGCCCGTGCATTTGAAAAATTGCTCTAAAAGCACCAACTGTTTAATGTCGTCAAACGTAGTAGCTTTCTCCGACCTCAGCCAATTCCCAAAAGCATCGGACAGCTCCCGGGCATGTTCCAAAAAGGTGCTCTCCCGACCCTTGGTAACACCCCGGAACTTCAACCTGTACGTCTCTGGTTGTAGTTCGTATGCTCTCAGGACAGCCTCCTTGAGTTCCTCATAGATAATACAAGACTCTATAGGCAATGCATCATAAGCCCTGAGTCCCTTGCCCACAAGTCTAGAGGAAACAAGGGCTGCCCAATTCTCCCCAGGCCACTGGTGTTCCTGGCACTTCTTCTCGAATCTCATGAAAAATTCGGTGACACCCGACTCATCAAATACAGGGACTAGCTTCAACAGGTGCGACAAAGACTGATCATGCCCACGATTCCCACCACCGAGACGTTGCCCTGTCGTTTCCACCCGAGTTTTCTCAAGATCGATATCTGCACGGTACCTGGTAGACTCAGCCTCCGACTCGGATTTTATTCTCGCGAGTTCGAGATCAGTCTGTTGTTTAGCCTTAGCGAGTTCGAGATCCGTCTGTTGTTTAGCCTTAGCGAGTTCGAGATCCGTCTGTTGTTTAGCCTTAGCGAGTTCGAGATCAGCCTGTCGCTTAGCCTCTATCTTAGCGAGTTCGAGACGTTCCTCACGCTCAGCCTGCATCTTAGCCATCTCAAGCTGGAAGAGCATTTCTGTAGTGAAACCTTGAGGAGGAGGTGCAACTATTGGAGGCCCACCCAGCGATCCTAAACCACGCTGCCAGCGGCTATCGGCCTGCGGGAACGTACTAAACTCCGGCATCCTAGAGGTCCCGATGGGAGTAGAGTGGAGGGGGGGCTTGAGCAGAAGTCCCCGAGCACCCTCTCCACCCTGGACCTCACTAGCCGCCCCCAGTACGCAAGCCCTCAAATCGTTCTTCTTGATGCCATGAGCCACCTTAAGCCCCATTAGGGGAGCCAAACACTGTAGACCATACTTGCCCTAGTCGATCAGCTGTTATAGGCACCTCCAAAAACTTCTTTGCGGCCTCCTCACTAGTTACTAACCCCCCTGGCATCTGCCCATCAGAGCCTGCATCATTCCCTGAACCCTCAGTATGATCTGATTCGTCTCCCATTGTGTCCACCAAAAATTCTGACGTTTATAAAAAAAAAAAAAGTACCCAAGCTCCTATGTAGCACTATTCACTTGCCAAAAATGTCTGAAGACTCTCAAGTGCTATACTACTTTGCCAAAACAAAATTAACGTGCCCACTATATTCCTCAATAAAACAAATGACCACAACAATCCTGCAATTATCTCTTAGTTCACAAGATCCTGAGCTAGGTCGCCATTTGTTACGATCCAGGTTCTCAAAGACACAGGGCTCTTCAACATTGGACTAGATAATGGCAAAAAGCAACAACGGTAACACTAGATCCAACCCTTGCCTTAAACACTGGAAAACAAAACACCATTACCGCCCTGAGGCGTGCCTGGACAACGAGGTATCCTATGACTCGGTAACTGGTGCATACACACTAGGCTGACGCTCAATGAAACAGCCTATTCTCAAACAGTAAAAGATTACTCGATTATGTTACACAAAGAAAAGATAGTTAACGTGATTAATTAACGTTACAGTAGATACTCAAATAACTGGCAGTCCTGTATTAAAGAAAGTGCCATGCTAGTCCTGCAACATCAACTGGAAACCTCTGAAATAAGTCTGATGCTGGGAAGATGTCCGTAAAGAATCTTGAACAATTATAATGCAGAATACGGGTCACAATAAATGCTAGGACATATAGTAATAATAGGCAGGCGAATAATAAAGACTGCGCAAAGGTAGTAATGCTCGACAACTAAAGAAATGCTTTGTGACACAACGCAACTGCCTACTCGGGTTGTGCAACTCAACAAGAACCTCGGCTCAAAAGTGCAGTGAATAATAATGCTGCATACATATAATAATGGGGCTTATCTCTAACCAGTGTCTGCTCAGTTAATAAAGTCTAGCGGGGGTATCAAGGCAGGGCAACAATGAGCGAGCATGCGGCTCGTAGCCTAACGTTGTCCGAGGGTGGTATAATGAAGATTACGTTATATGACGGGGATGCTCTCTTGATAAATCTAGGTCTCTAGTACCTAGCTCTATCCTGGCGATCCCTCAGAAGTCAACACAAAGAGGCAGCACTATGTTGTGAGGGATAGGCTATGGTCCTCTCACACCACAGCGCTGTGCTCGCAAAGTAAACCAACCCGAGGCTCCCACAGTACCTGTCGATGTCGTGCAGAGCTTAGCTAACACTGCACACATCGGCGACAACGACACAGTAACCTTACCCCCAGTCTAGCTTTAGATAACCAAGCAGAATCACTCAACACCTTGCAAGGGAGACATATACCGGTCTACAACCTTCCCGAGAGAGGACACATACGGAAAAGTCTGTCTCTCTAAACCTCAATAAAGCATAATACCTCCTTAACCTAATACATGGAAATATCTGAGAGCTTCGCGTACAATACGACTGGTCGACGGTGAACGTCTATGCTGAAACCAGAAGGGATGTTGAGTTTAATAAAGATTAGAGAATAAGAAAGGAGAAGTCGAGAGAGAGAAATAGTATGCAAAGTAGCGAGTATGGGGGACAGAATTGCAATGGATGTAGGCGATACGCGTGTCAGGCAAGCTCTGAGCTGGTAAAAACCACGAGGCCGCGACGGGAAGGGACTAGTTGACCACCCGGCCGCCAACACCGTCAGCGCCCAAGCGAGCCGCGTCATAGCTCACCTCGCTGCCGGGTGTACTCCCTCACACTCTCTCGCTCACCTCCCACACAAGCAACATTTATATTATAGCGAATATAAAATATAAGGCACGGTCACAGACCAAAACATAGACCATTTCTAGACTGTCTGTGGCAACACGACACTAATGAAATAAAGCAGATCATTCTAGGACAACTGTAGCCTATCCCCCCATCCTGGCGAGCGATAGCGAGCTGCAATGCCCCACGCAACCATTCTGCTAACGCCGAGAGGCACCATAATTTGTGTTCTTTGTTCAATGGGAATATACATCAGAGGTTGGATCTAGCGCTTTCCGTTGTAGCATTTATGCCATTACTAGTCCAATGAATAAGAGCCCTGATATATTTAAACCTCAGTTGTAACAGTATGAATGCTATCAGGTCATACCTGTTGGTCAGGATGGAACTGGAGGTAGATGGTGTGACACGAGAGTTGGATGTGGGAATTGTGGAGAACTTGCCTGTTGGGGGCGTCGACCTCCTTCTCGGCAACGACTTTGCGGTGCCTACTTCTGAGGTTTCACCCTTAGTCGTTGCCGAGAAGCCGGCCGACGTAAGTAGGGAGGAACAGGAGTGGGTAGAGAAGTATCAAGTACAACCTATGGCATGCGTTGTTACAAGATCTCTTGCATCTAAAGTGTCACAGCCTATTCCTCAGTCTTCTGATCAATGGAGGAACGGTCGGAAGAAGACGGCTAATGTTGGTAAAAGTTTGGAGAGTTTAGTACCAGCAGCGCATCTTGGCGACTCAGTATTGGCACCATTGTTGGAGTCTGGAGAAGCCCCAGGACCTGTCACAGCTAGTGAGGAGGTAGGGCAGGAAGAGACTCTGAGGCAGCAACGTTACACACAGAGAGAAAAAAAGGGTTGCTCAGTTTGATATTGGGGGAGGACTTGGGTTGCTTCGGAAGCACTTAGACAGGTTGGTTCCCTCAGATATTTGTAAACTGCAGTTGGAGGATCCGGAAGTTCAGAAGTGTGGTAATGGTGCTGTCGAGATCAAACACGAGGACGGGGAAACATGTCATGTGAACCTGTTGGAGGAGTTTGTGAGGCAACCACCTGAGCAGCCTACTGTCCCTGCGTTGGCCTGCAGCGGCCAAGGTGGAGAAGGAGAGGGGGGCAGTAGGGCACAGGTGGAGGAGAGTAGGGATTGTCATGTCTCGGCGGAGCAGTGGGCGGGGGACACGAGTCTGGTGGTTGTGGAAGCGCTAGAGCACCTGCCTGAGCAGCAGTGTGCAGCGCTCCAGCACCGGCTCGGTTCATACCCCACCGGTCGTGCCGAGCCCCCGAGCCTCACAACTCAGGCGGTGCAAGATGTTCCGCGGGCAGGTCACTTGAATGTTGGTCGACCGTTATCCTCGTTGTTTCGGTGGTTCAAGGTAGGCGACGAGGCTTGGACATGGTTGTCAGGTCAGGGTCGACCCATAACTGCCAAGGGTGGTGGTCAGAAGGAGGACATTGGGCAGATTGGTGAGGTTTGCTGTGGAGTGGATGTGCCCGGTCGTCGTATAGCCTCCCAATGCTGCTCTAGTCGAATGCAACAGCCCTACCCTTAGACCGACTGTATCTGGCTATGTCGCTAAAAGCGGTGATGCTGCGCAGGCAGATGTAGTTGCAAGGAATGCGGGGGTGCGCATATACGGTATCGGCGGGGAGGCCTTAGCAATAATGAACTATGGGAGTGACTGCACAGGTGGTACTGATTGTCCCTCTCATGACCTGGCTGTTCTAGGGACGAAGGTGGAGAAGGAGGGAGACTACAGGTTAGAAGCTGTGGTCTCGGCTGGGTTGTGGGAGGGCACTTGTCATGTTGTTCTGCGAGATAAGTTGTTTACTAGGCTGTGGCAGTGCATCCGCATGTTTGTTGCTTCTCCAGGCCTGATGTACGGGGTAGAATCCGACATGGAGGCAGGAGACAGTGCAAGGCTCAGTTTAATTCCCTACTGTATAAATCCTGCTCGACAGCCTGTGGTGCAAGCAGAGCTGGGTTGCGTGTTGACGAAGGGTCTGAGGGATAAGGAATGTTGTGAGTGGTCGTTGCCTGTAACTTTACAACCTGTGTTAAGTGGCAAGATCAGTGTGTGTGTTGATTGCAAGAGTGGGTGTGAATTATCCCTGACAGACGCCTATACCTTATCGAGAGTTGACGACACCATAGACCGCATCGGGGCTGCATCGCTAATCACGAAAGTAGAACTAGTGAAATGTTATTGGCAGGCCCCGTTGCCGGAAAGAGCGAAAAGAAGTGCCAGTCTTGTGATGAACTGGGCAGTTTATCAGTGTCAGGTGTTGTTGTGCTGCCGGAACACAAGTTGGATGTGTGGCATGCTAAGGGCACTGATAATGTTTTGGCTGATTGTTTGTCACGGGAGGGTTTGTTTGCAGGAGAACCCTCGCCGTTCAGTCAGTGTGTTTTGAGAGTGGAGAAAAACTAGGCTTGCCCCTGTAAGTGCAGCCGCCATAAACATATTAAAAATAAAAAATCACATAAAAACTCTTTCTTTTGATAGTTAATTGTAAGTTGCCTATGTTATAGCTAAAGTCCTAAGTTGAACCTGTCTTTCACTTAGGAGGCTGGGCTCTGTAAAGCTCGCTCAGGGAGCATAGTAAGCTAAATTATACTATTATGTTTGGGAGGGTTATAAGATTTTCTTTATGTTGATATGTTGTTGAGCTTTGAATTTCATTTCTGGTGGAGTGGCTATGTGTGACGGGTCTTGTCGGCATTCTGCCTTGTCAGATATCGTGCTCGCCTAATGTTGAGCGTCCTATATCTTGGGCGGGGTGTGACGCCTGCCAGCGTTGGCAGAATCGCCTCCCGGTAGCCACTAGCGCTCGCCAGGGCAGTGAAATGGGCTACAGTCTGTCTACAATGTTGTTCTTTCTTTCATAGTGTTCGTGTTGTTACAGACAGTCCCGTGATGGTCTTTATTTTCGTCTGTGACAACGGGAGGAATTTTATATCATGAGTAGAACATAAGATGCCTTGTATATAGTTAAGGAGAGAGAACCATATAGGTAGTGTGTGCGTGCGTATACATGTGCTGCCTCCCCCCCGCTCGTAGGCTCGCGCGCGTGCCGTCTCACGCCTCTTGATTGGCTGGTGGTTCCTGGCGCCTTCTGCAGGTCTGCTGCTTGGTGACGTAGAGGCCTGTGATTGGCTGACCACCATGCCTTTCTGTGATCCTAGGGGTTCCAAGGAGCTACTCTCTTCAGAGCTTGCCTGACCAGCATACCCTTCACATCTCCCTTACCACCTGTCCCCGACTTCTACATATAGAGCACTTTCTCTCTCTCTCAACTTCCTACCTCTCATTCTTTCAATCTATTTAACATCATAACTCCCCTTTGGTTCTGCACGATTTCATATATCGGCCATCGTATTATATGCTGAAGCTCTCAGATATTACATGTTTAGTTAGGCATTTTGGAGGGGTTACCATTTTGTCTGTAGAGGTTCGACACACTCACGGTGTCTCCCTACCTTTTGCTTGGATGGCTGCTGGGCTATTTAATGCTAGACTGGGGTGAGGCTATCGTTGTTGTGATTTTCGATGTGTACCAGGTTTTGTTGAACCTTTACAATCGCAACGGATACGTGGGAAGCCTAGGTGGTCTTTCTGACTGTGTATCTTGTGAGTTTAGCACTGTGTTGCAAGTGAGGGCTTTTGCCTCTGCCACCCAACACTGTGCTAACTCGTTTTGCTTTGACTTTGAGAGGGTCGCCAGGAGAGAACCAGATACTAGCGATCTGGATCTCTCAAGAGAGCACCCCGTCATTTTAACGTAATTAGGCCATACAGTCTTAAGGACCTCGCTGGGCTACGAGCCGCTTGCTCAGCCATTGTTTCCTAGCCTACTACATCCCAGCTAGACTTTATTCGCCTAGCAGACACCCGATTAAGATTATAAGCTCTTATGTTATGTATGCAGCATTTTTATTCATGTTGATTGTAAGCCTTGGTTGTTGTTGAGTTGCATAACCCGAGCAGGCTTTTTGAGTTGCCTGAGGAAGTACTTCTTTTGTTGTTGGAGATAATACTATTGCGCATTTATTATTATTCCCGTGCCAGTTAACCCTGTATGTCCCTACACTTGTCATATCTTGTTCCTGCTTTATATAACAGTTTCGTTCCCGAGATCATTGTTGTCCTGTGCTGTAAGTGAGATGTTGAGGATGCCTGCCGCGGCTGTGTTCTCCTGCACCACCACACACACCAGCGCCGAGATCCTCGGACATCCATTGGGAAGGTGTACTGATTAGGTAGCCCCTGCAGAAAAAATTTCCACTTTATAGCTAGAGTCACAACACAGCATTAGCGGTGGATTACTCCATATCGGGACCCGAAATGAGAAACGCACGGTTTGTTTTTTAGATTAGGTATAATTTTGGTAATGGTAAGCTGAACTCGTTCAAGTTTATCTATATCTTTTTGGTAGTAGGGGCACCAGGATTGAACGAAATATTCCAGGAGAGGACAGACTACTGTAGGTGTGAGAATTACATATTTGGATTTATGCTCGAATTACCTGCCTATAAAGCCATTTATTTTATTAGCCTTCTTAACAACTTCTGAACATTGTTGACTGGGTTTTAGGTTACTCGATATTGTTACTCCCAAATCAGTGTCTCTGTCTACACTCTTAAGCTGAGTGCCATTCAATGAATAGTTTGCTTTCTCATTTCGGGTCCCGATATGGAGTACTTTCCATTAATCCCCATTAAAACTCATTTGCCAAATTTGAGCCCAACTTGATTGCTTGTCTATGTTAGTTTGCACATTTTGTACATGTTCGTTTGAATGTACAGTATTTGCCATTTTTTGTATCATCTCCAAACTTTGAGATTGTACAGGTGAAGCCCTCATCAATATCATGTATATAAACTAGGAAGAGAACTGGTCCTAAAACCGATCCCTGGGGTACCCCGCTAGTTCATTTCAATGCTTTATAGTTTATGACTACCCTTTGCTTTCTTTCAATGAGCACCCTTTCCACCCATCTCAACACTCCCCCTTGTATTCCATGCGCTTTTAATTTTATCAATAAACGTTTGTGGGGTACTTTGTTAAAGGCCTTTTGAAAATCAAAATATATAATTTCTACAGTTTGACTCTCGTCATATAGGTTCAGAATATCGTGGAAGAAGTCTATGAGGTTCGTCAAGCAAGAACGTTTGTTACGGAAGCTATGCTGGGTATCTTTGAGTATTTTATTTTCCTCCAAGTGATTTACGAGTCTGTCTCTTATGACTGTTTCTAGCATTTTACAGACAACTGAGGTTAAGCTAATTGGATGATAGTTCTTAGGTATAGATTTGCTACCTTTTTAAAATATCGGTGTTATGTTAGCAAGCTTCCACTCATCAGGCACAGTCCCGGACTACAAGGATTTATTAAAAAGCAATGCTGTGGTTTGGAGGGCTCACATTTAGCTACTTTTAGAACTCTAGGTAATATTGTGTCAGGTCCAGGTGATTTGTTTGACTTAAGTTTCTCCAAACAATTCAGTACTTCTCTCTCCGTAATGTTGGTATTGCTTAGAGCATCAGAATTGTCTAACTGAACTGGCGTTTTTAACACCTTACGTGCGGGTGGTGGAGTATATTTCACTGTGCCGCTCAGCGTTTTTTTTTTTACCATAAATGGGGTTGTTTCCGTGCTCTTTTTCATGCATAAACAAGACCCAGAGCGTAATACAAGTATGTATCCGTGAAAGGGCGTAAATTGAGCTTTCCAATGACACCCAAACCATCTTTCTACGATCATTGGTTGTCTTGCAACGATCGTGCAACCGAAGGGCAAAATCGCCAAAATACGGTAATTTCTTTATATAATTACGTATGTAGCGAGGGAGTGAGGGTGGATGTAAGTGGAGTACATCTCAGTTGGTCCACGGTGGCCGTGGCGAGCGGTCATGAGGTAACCAATGCTCCTCCTGTCACTCGTCTCTCTCTCAGAGCCAATATTGCGCCAAAATTGCACTCGGACGTAAGTCGGGCCCCGCCACATAGTCCAAATTTTTCGATACGGACTTAAGTCGGGACCCAATAGACAAGGGTTAACACACTGTTCCAAACATATTTACCAGACCCTGCAACTCCCATTTATTATCGCTCATCAGAACTGTATCATCAGCAAACAACAGTACAGGTAGCTTCAATTTGTTTCCCTCACTTATCAGCGATATATATATATGTATATATAATATATATATATATATATATATATATATATATATATATATATACACAGTATATATATTGAAATAACGGAAGAAGAATAAAGGCCTCCTCAACAACAACCGGCAATGCAGAATCCCTCCTCAACAACAACGGCAGTGCAGAATAGCAATAATAAAGAAACAATCAGAAATAGGAGAGTTACCCAAATCGAATAAAGGGAGGAAAAAGAAACAGTCAGCCCTACTAAAAACACAGCCCAACCCCCCCTAGGGTCCCCCAAAAGGTACCTGCTGTGACGCCTGCCAGCGTTGGCAGAATCGCCTCCCGGTAGCCACTAGCGCTCGCCAGGGCAGTGAAATGGGCTACAGTCTGTCTACAGTGTTGTTCTTTCTTTCATAGTGTTCATGTTGTTACAGACAGTCCCGTGGTGGTCTTTATTGTCGTCTGTTACAACGGGAAGCATTTTATATCATGAGTAGAACATAAGATGCCTTGTATATAGTTAAGAAGAGAGAACCATATAGGCAGTGGGGTGGTAGTGTGTGCGTGCGTATACATGTGCTGCCTTCCCCCCTGCTTGTAGGCTCGCGCCCGTGCCGTCTCACGCCTCTTGATTGGCTGGTGGTTCCTGGCACCTTCTGCAGGTCTGCTGCCTGGTGACGTAGAGGCCTGTGATTGGCTGACCACCATGCCTTTGTGTGATCCTAGGGGTCCCAAGGAGCTACTCTCTTCAGAGCTTGCCTGACCAGCATACCCTTCACACCTCCCTTACCACCTGTCCCCGACTTCTACCTATAGAGCACTTTCTCTCTGTCTCAACTTCCTACCTCTCATTCTTCCAATCTATTTAACATCATAACTCCCCTTTGGTTCTGCACGATTTCATATATCGGCCATCGTATTATATGCTGAAGCTCTCAGATATTACATGTTTAGTTAGGCATTTTGGAGGGGTTACCATTTTGTCTGCAGAGGTTCGACACACTCACGGTGTCTCCCTACCTTTTGCTTGGTTGGCTGCTGGGCTATTTAATGCTAGACTGGGGTGAGGCTATCGTTGTTGTGATTTCCGATGTGTACCAGGTTTTGTTGAACCTGTACAATCGCAACGGATACGTGGGAAGCCTAGGTGGTCTTTCTGACTGTGTACCTTGTGAGTTTAGCACTGTGTTGCGAGTGAGGGCTTTTGCCTCTGCCACCCAACACTGTGCTAACTCGTTTTGCTTTGACTTTGAGAGGGTCACCAGGAGAGAACCAGATACTAGCAATCTGGATCTCTCAAGAGAGCACCCCGTCATTTTAACGTAATTAGGCCGTACAGTCTTAAGGACCTCGCTGGGCTAAGAGCCGCTTGCTCAGCCATTGTTTCCTAGCCTACTACATCCCAGCTAGACTTTATTCGCCTAGCAGACACCCGATTAAGATTATAAGCTCGTATGTTATATATGCAGCAATTTTATTCATGTTGATTGTAAGCCTTGGTTGTTGTTGAGTTGCACAACCCGAGCAGGCTTTTTGAGTTGCCTGAGGAAGTACTTCTTTTGTTGTTGGCGATAATACTATTGCGCATTTATTATTATTCCCGTGCCAGTTAACCCTGTATGTCCCTACACTTGTCATATCTTGTTCCTGCTTTATATAACAGTTCAAAATCCGATTCGATCATCTTAAGCAGCATCAGACTTTCTTCAGAAGATTCCTGCTCAAGCTTTAGGACGTTCACTTTCTTTAATATAGGAGTGACAGTTTATTATTGTTTAGAGTAACTTTAATTATACCTTCTTCTTGTTTGCATTAAATCATTTCAGTGATTTAATTAAGCTCTCTATCCTTTTCCTTGTATACATTATTAACGTAATTGTATCTTGTTGTGATCAGGCTGTATCAGAGATCATCAGCCTGTAGTAGTAGTGCATTTATACCGAGTTATAGGATACCCCGTTATCGCAGATTTAACTCTGGAGGGTATAGGTGTTTTTGTGCGCCGGCATTATAAGTTCGAGGGTTGAATCTAGTGTTTCCGTTGTGGCTGTGTGCCTTTCTAGTCCAATGATTAAGAGCCCTTGTTTTATACGAGTCCCAGTCGTAACACTGCTAATTTCCCCCCTCCACCCCATTCACCCAAAAGAAGATGGCCGACACATCCTCAAGGACCCGATCTGGAATACGATGAGATGTTTATGCAATTAAGGCATCAACCACATCCTTGCTTTCCAATGCAACTCTACTCCGACCACCACTACAACAAAGCGGAGATGGAGAAACAATCACCTTTGCAGTATCCTTCTTAATAAAGATTCCTTTCCGTAATCACAACCAAATGTATGTAATTCCATAACACACTAAATTTATTTTTACTCATTCCTATACACCCTTTCCTCCTTGTATATATTTTTAATAAATAAAGAATGTGTCCCCCCATATAACCATATGTGCATTGTATTTTTAAGAATGTTAATAACTGGAGCTAAATTCAAAAACTGTATTTTTCATGTCCTTTTATACCTCGAGAAGCTCTACCCGTGACTAAACATTAAATCGTAATATTACCTGACCGAACGAAGATTTGGTAGGCAAAATTGAGGCTGTCCTTGGTAAAACATTCCCTTAATTGGACGCATGTGATACGTAAAGTACAGCTGGGCTTGGTAGAGCATTCCCTTAATTGGACGCATGCAATACGTAAAGACCAACTCAATTCGGAAGTACTTCCGTAGGGGCTAGCCATTCTCCCCTTAAAGTACGACAGGAGTTGTGTCACGAGTGAGGAGAGAGGACACCTGGTGGGAGAGTATGTGTTGGGGAAAAAAAAAATAGAAGGAAACATGCTTACATTACTGAAATGTTTGTGGACATGCAGTAATACAAGTAATGGTCACTCTTCTGTAAATCTAAAATGGCTTACTTAAGAATGGGAAAGGGGTGGGACCTTCTATTTTTATTATTATTTTTTTTTTTCAAAAAAAAGTCTGGGGTCCACCTGGATTACGTCAGACTCAGTTACTACGCGTGACCAGATCTCTCATGGGCTACGTCACCTATACCTCCATCCAAAACTTAAGTGCTTCTCGTTGTATAAAGTGTTTGATTTGAATATTGCGAAGGGGGTTCAGATATGCAGTGTTCAATTTAACGTAAATACAGAGAATGTCGATTCTCTTCTTATTTGCTATCACCCCTCGTAATGAGAGAACAGTACATACTCTATTTGCAGGGATTGATATATGTATAATTCTGGGAATATATCTCTTATATTCTATATCTGAGCTTTACATATTATCCATTTGGGATATTTATACATCGCACTACACATAATTTATTGTGAACACCCAGCAGATCTTAATTTTGTGTTTATTGTTGGCTGGGTACGTGAGCATAAAATAAGTGTACAGAGAGAGAGTTCTTATCGTGTTCTAGTAGAACTGTGCTAAAAGATTGCGCTCCTGACCTCATCCTCAGGCCTAGCATGATGAATTACTGATTTGAATTCCTGTCAGACCTACGTCGCACTTAACCTGTGGGTGGCTATATGATTATAGCCAAGCGTACTGGCTCATATAATTATTTCTCATTGAATTACATTATTATTCAATATTATAACTCCTTGAGTTAATTAAGATTTATGTCTTTTATTTTATGAATTAACTTACTAGTTATTCAGACCTCAGTTGATAATTGATATCCTAATTTCCATAGCAAATAATTATTGTGTGTACGCGACGCAGTATCTTTGATCTACCTTTGGCGGCTAATCTTTTAGCGATTGCCAGTTACCGCCAGAAGACTAACTATTGTTTTTGAGACCAACCTGTTATTCATATTGTGGTTCTCTAGTGACTTACTGTTATGCCCTGATTTTATGCAGGATTAACGATTGATCAAGGTGAGTTCTTCGAGACTGGAATATCAGATTTCATGCAAATACATATAAGGAATCAATAGAACACATAATATAATTTCTGAATGTGGTTTGTAATACAGCTTTATTTATGTAGCACTTATTAGCATAGAAAAACGAATAAATTCACTTAGGAAAACATGAAGGGGCAAAAGATTCAGTATCAATATTGGTCTTTCAATTCTTCTAGCACAATCGCGGATCTGGATAGAGCGCGCACTACCACTTTCAACACTCAGGTATTATTCTTCCGAGACAGGTACAATTAGGAATAATATAGAATTTCACTCGTGGGGTACCTATTAGATTTGTAGAAGTATCATATGATATTAATTGCGTTTACCTTGTGTTCTGTTATTTCTTTAGACGCGTAGATATCTTCCGGTATTTATTTTCACAAAATACGGATTATTAATCATGAAACAAAATTATATATTTGGTCGACTGGTTATGCACGGTATATGAATTCGTCACTGAGATTACTTATTTCACGACCTATCACACAAGCACTCGGGATCACATAATATCTATACCATAGTCTCAAATAGGGAAGACTTATTATTATGGCTTAAGGTAAATACTGTCGCTACAGATATCTCCTAGTATCTTAGTACTGATACTGAATTCATTGGCAATGCACAGGGAACTCTTTTAACATAATCTCATCACTCGTCATTGGTAGCAAATAACTTAGGGGGGCACAGGTGAACAATCGATCATATAGTACAGTATCTCCGCACTGATACAACAATAATTAATAAGGCACTGTTGAGTTCTCTTCTTGGTATCTCGATGCACTGTCGTTGAGGGTTTCTTGGCTGCTCCGTGGGCCGTCCAGGGTGTCCGGTCGTGTGAAGAAGTTACAATTGGGTTAATGGGCTTTGGGTCTTAAATATGGTGCCGTAACTATGAGGAATACAGTTGGTCACCATATCGAACTAACACAAGTATTCTAGGCATGTAACTTTCGAACGAATACTTGATTATTCTGACCTTTAATATTAACCGGTGATGAAGTTCCGTTCAGGTCCTCTTGAGCTAGGATTTTAAATGTTATGTTTCAGGCAGGGGCCGGATTAACAAAACATCGGACGAACGTAAGAGGAGTCGATACAAGTAACTTCTTGACAGTTTCTAATCTTTTAAAGAGGTTCAAAGAACTCGGGCGGTTTTTAACTTTTTAGTCACAAATCCTGGTGGGTTGCTACAGACAATTTGTGCCTAGGATCTATATATGCTAAGTGCTCCTAAGAGTATCTCGCATAGACCCTTCTAACACAAAAGATCTTTCTATCCTAGAGCTCTGTGAGTTAAATGCCGGTATAATGTCTAAAGTAATAAATGTATTGAAAGGTAGGGATGCCTTCGTCTTTCAATATTTTTATTAGGTTGGAGAAGAAGCTAATATGAATAACTATATTAAAATTCTGGGTTGCCAGAAGTAATCAGTTATACATATGTAGCTACTGTTGCACTATATAAATTATTAGAAACCCAAGTGGAAGAGGCCATACCATCAATGAGATTTAATACACTTACTTTGTATTTATATATATATATATATATATATATATAGGTATTATTTAAGGTCTCTATATTAACCGATGGGTGACCACGATCAATAAAGATCCTAAAACAGGTTTATATATATGTATCACAGATAGTATACAGACTCCGGGGTGCCGTTCGTCAATAACTAGTCTTGAGGTTGGGTATAAAATAGTCTTCAATCAGAGCGGGGTGCCGATTGTACAGAAGCGATATTTCTACGTGCCTGAACTCCCTCCTCCTAGAGTTTATATATAATTTGTCAGTGAGAGGGTAGAAGGGGGGGGGGGGGGGCACTCGGTGTTGTCGAGTCTGAATGATGGTTTGTTTACTATTATAAGAGGGGTTTAGGAATGGAAGACGTAAGGTTTATCTCTACACATGATGCTCTATTGGATTGTTTACTTGATTGGGTAATGGTTAATTGTAGTCTTAAAATTACTTATTGGTGGATATAGCAGGACTTCAAGCTGGCAAGCTTTCTGAGGTGTGGAGAAGGTCATGGCTGGGGTGTTGTCTGAACTTTGAAAGCGGTTTACTTTACTTTTGAGGCAGCTATGTACTGTGGTGGCTTAAGACTTGTCTGAGTTATTCATTTCTTATTCTGCGTATCCTGGATTATATGGTATGGGTAACTTAAACATCTAACATATATGTACACGTTATGGCCTGGCTGTTTGGCAAGAGTTTCTTCACTGGGCCGCTCTCGAGGTCAAGGGGGCGGGGTGCGTCGCTAGTAGGGTTGACAGGGGGGAGGCGTGGGTTTTTTTCCGGACTTCAAGTTGCCTTCCACTTGGTGTATACCAAATTATATTTCTTCTCGAATGGTTTGATTCAGGGGAACAGGAATTATGGATTTCCTTGTTTCTAGCTGGGTAGTATCAGTACCTACCATTTTCGTCCTTGATGGGGTAGGTTGTATTCAGTGAGGGAGGCTTCCTTTAGTGTAGAGGTTAGGGGGGAAGGGTGATTTTTTTTTCCGGGTGGTCAGGAAGGCCCACATCTCGTTAGCCTCGCACAGTCGCACCTGCATGTCGGGAACTGTGAAGGTAGGGATGTTTACTAGGGAAGTTTCTTACATATTCGTTTAGCAAGTGAATGCTTCTGGTGTATCGCTGAAGAGGTGTGGTAGGTAGATGTGCTGGAAAGTGTGAAAAGGAACAACTTGAGATGGTTCGGCCATATTTCGTTCGTGGCCACCCCTTCGGGGATCACGGCGTCAGGCAATAGATAGATAGATAGATAGATGCTTCTGGACCTTAGGGAGTCCACTTCTATTTGTCGTAGTGGTGTATGATGGGCTAGTTGATGTTTGAAGTTTCTTTCGTCATACTATCATGGGACCTCGGCCGAGGCTACCTGGGTCACTCAGGGACGGATGACCTGAGGGGGTTTGGAAGGCCTTCATTCTGCTAGTCTCACACAGCCGCACATGCCCGGGTCGGGAATGGCAAGGTAGTGATGTTTACTAGGAAGTGTTATAGTGTTCTTTTAGCAATTGAACGTTGCCGGACCCTAGGAAACAACATATTGATACATCGTAGTGGTCCCTGATGGCACGAGTTGATTTATGAGTATCTTTTTGCTCATCATCGTGGGGGCTCGGGTGAGGCTACCGAGGTGATTCCTTTGATCTATTTGTGGTAGCAGGTATAGAGGTGAGAGTCGCTTACAGTTGGAAAGGACAGAAATGTGGGTTGTGTGAGTTTAATTGGAGGAGGTACAGGGGTGTTCAAAAAGACGTATACATCTTGTTCATATGGTTATCAAGCATCTCTCTGAGATGGTTGTATTCAGATTCTCCTAATTTATAAGGTACATTTGGTTCATATATTGATGGTGTCTTTCTTTCTATAATGTTTATTTACATGGGGAATGATGTCTTATTTGTTGTATGAGGTTTTCTGTTTCAGGGCGTTTTTATTGTATTCTTATTTGTGTGTTTACGTGTTTAGATTTATATTCTTATTTATTTGTTTACATGTTTATATTTATTTTGCATAGGATTTTTGTTGTCCTAAAAGGGTTGAGAATATAGCACCTTCTTGGGGGTGGTCTGTCGGGGTTCCTTTCCTGCCACTTTGGAGCTCTCTGTCTCTACTGTTGCGAGGCGGTGGTAGTCCTTTGTTGTTTGGGTCTTTGGCCTTGACCCTGCCATTGGCGCGGTATGCTTGTCTCCTTTCTTTATTTCTTTCCGGTCCTGGCTCTTTTTTTTTCTGGTTTCTTTTGTCTTTGTTGGTTTCTCTTTTCTTCTTCTGTATTTGGTCCTGGTTCTCTCTTTTCTGGTTTCTTTTGTCCTTGGGGTTTTTCTTTTCTTCTGTATTTCACTTCCCTCACCTTCAAGGTAGGCGCGTCCTCGTGCCTCAAGGGCGAAGGTAAGAGAGACGTCCTGGTGGCTGGTCATGGGCATGGTATGTAAGAATGTCCACCATTCGGTGGAGCGCTTATCTGGAGTCTTACATGGGTCAATGGTGACGAGAAGAGAGGTGTTCGTGGTGTATATGAGAGCTGGTGTAATAGCTTCGTGGGTGTGTCGGATTCTGGCAAGGCGTCCGGAATCCGTGAAGACTTTGATTCTCTTAATGAATGGTGTGGACAGGTGATCAAGGGGGGGGGGCTGGAGCAGGAGGTGGCTATGGTAGTAGTGAGGGCTTTCAGGCAAGTGTTGTTCTGACCCGTTTGTGGTGACAGGTCATACCTTTGTGTGGACGTAGGTGTAGCAGGGATTATTATTGAGGGGTGGGGCATGAAAGGGTGAGAGGCAGGTAGGGATACGGGGCTGGTTATTCCGGCTATGCTAAGCGTATGAATGTTGGTTGTGTGTGTTGGGTGGTTTGTTGATTGTTTTTGTTTATTTGTCTTGTTGGTGGTGTTGGCCACGTTAAGAATAGGTAAAAAACGTTCAGGTCTTGTGATCAAACGTCCAGATTTTGTTCTTACGTTTTGTCTGATGGGGAAGTCTGGGCTAGACTCGGTGGAGAAGGGTTTATACCGAGGGGGTTTGAGGTTGGGGGTACGGGGCGGTGTTGATTTTGGACTTATGGGAGGGTTGGTGGTTGCGGTGGAGGCATGTCGTTTTGCATTAGGGGCGTTTTTGGGGGGTAAGGTGGAGGGGAATGGAGATAATGTAGGGGGTGCAAGACGGGAAGGAAGAACAAACGGGATGACGTTAGTTGCCATTTTGGAGGTACTAGGTACTGGGATATTTGAAGGTGGTTTTGCACTACTGGATGGTTTGTGTTCGATACTCTGATCTTTGATAGCGTAATCATGGTCAGTATGTGGAGGGATTTCTTCGGGCAGGACGAAGTTGGGGATGGTGAGGTTTCGGAGTTAGCATGAGGACTGGGGGTGGAGTTTGGAGGTGAAGTAGAGGGTGGGGAGGAAACGTTTGAGGATGTGGATACTGGTCTGGGAAGAGATCGTTTACGAATAAGGGGACAACTAGCTGGTGAAGGAGATTTGGTCATGTGGGAACTGGTTTTTCTCAGGCGTTTTGTTCGACGCGCTGTTGGAAGTGTTAACTTTGATGAAGTTTGGGATCGTAATGCATAACGACATGATGCACTGAAAACAAAACAGTTTTAGTTGTGGGCAAGGTTGTGTTGGAGGTGGTGTCAGAAGGAGAGGAAATGGTGACATGTGGAGGTGGGGTGACTCCGGGTGAGATTATGGATGGGTGTGGTGTCCTAGGGGTGTGTTGGCGAAAAGTTATGGGTGACGGTGTGGGTGGTTAGATTCGTTGGGCCCCGGGTGGATCGGCTGTAGGGTAAGGTTTTAATTGAGCAGGTACTGTTAGGTCGGGGGTGGCGACTGTGGTTGGGGGCAAGGAAAAGGGTACTGCAATGTTGCTGTCGGTTATTTGGTCGGGTTGAGTGGATAGATTGATAATGGGTTTAAATATTCGTACGAAACGGTTCCTATACGTCCAGGTTTCTCCGTGATAGTTGATGGAGGTTTGGTAGGGATTGGGAATATGGGATACTGTATATGGTCCTACATAACGCAGACCTAGCTTATTAATGAGTGGAAGTTTGGCTACCATTACTGTGTCATGAATGGCGAAGGGACTTTTATCATTTTTGGCGTCATGTTTGGTGTCTTGGCAAACTTGGGCGGTATGAAGGGTGTTCTTTAGTTGTTGCAAGGGATCAATGTTGAACTTGGTGGTGGTAGGTTGAGCTTGGTGATGAAAAGGTAGTAGAAGTGGAGCTACCCCATAGACTCTTTCGTGAGGGGAAATGCCATCTTCCTTTGGACAGGTGTTCATTCCCCATTGTACCATTTTGACTTGTGACGACCAATCGGAGGTGTTCAAGGCTATCATTCTGGTACGTAACTGGTTGTTGATGGTGCAATGACTTTGTTCGCAAACTGCGTTACCTTGAGGCCAGTATGGGGATGAATGTTTAATTTTTATACCACATTGTTTGGAAAATTCTTCCCAAACTTGTCCTCGGAACTCTGGGGCGTTGTCGGATAAGAGTGAAATGGGTAATCCGAATATAGGCAAGATCTCGGTGGCTAATAATGTTGCAATTGTGGATGCATTATGATCTTTAGTGGGACATGCTATCAGAAATTTTTAATATACGTCGACAAACGTGACTATATACCGTTTGTAGCCGCTAACTGGGAAAGGTCCCACGATGTCAAGTGAAAGAGTTTGGAATGGTTTCTGGGCGGAAATGGTGCCAGTTGGTCCTGCGGTGCGACACCTGTCTTTCCCAAGCGCACATGGCTTGCAAGCTTCGGTGACCTGCTTAGCAATGCCGGAAGGATTCGGTGTCCAGTATTGATCTTGGAAAATGTTTTAACATTTTTCTTTGACCTAAATGAATGCCATTTCCTTCGTGAATGGCAATCATATATTCTTGAGCGACTGTTGGTTCGACGACTATGTGTCCCGATTCGGTGGTTAATTGGTCACCCCAACAAGTTAGTTGAGAGAAAATATGCTTGGGGATCCATTTTGGCTTGAGTTTTCTCTCCCATGATTGTAGCAGGGTAGGTTGAGAAGGTGAGGAGTTCTTGAGGATGGAGGTATTGATGAAATCTGTCTGTTGCAAGGCTGCTAGATTTGTGGGGATGTTCTCTGGTACAGGGAGACGAGAGAGGGCGCCTGCGTTGGTGTGGAGTTTTCCCGGACGGTAGTGGATGACGAAGTCGTATTCTTCTAAGGTTTCTCTCCAGCATACTAACAATGCTGAATTGGTTTCACATCTTCTAAGCCATTGCAAGGATTGGTGGTCTGTGATGATATCCAAATTGGCACCCAGCACGAAAGACCGAAAGTTATTTAAGGCCCAGATTATACCGAGACATTCACGTTTTGTGGCTGCATTCTGTTGTGCAACATTTAATGTGGCGCTAGCATATGCAATAACGTGTTCTTTTCCCTCCTGGACTTGAGCTAGGACAGCCCCAATGGCATACAAAGAAACATCAGTGTATAGACCAGTTGTCGGAAATAGGGTAATGATCCCGACAGTTTTAGGTCCAATAGGACATTTGAATTTGGCGGTATCGTATCGCTTGTACGATTTCGGCTGGTTCTTTGTGTATTGTAGTTTATTCTTAAGTATAGGTTAAATATTAACTGTAATGTATAAATATCTACATCAGCTCTAGATGTATCATGAAACCAAGTTATGGGTTATAATTATTATGAGCCGGCAGCCATATGTAATTTCGCGAAGCGATCGGACGCCGGCCCTTTAGTCTCTCAATCAACACCATACAGCCAAAATCTCCCCCCCCCCCCCCCCCCGCGGCTCTGACTCAAACCACAGTTCACCATGTGCTACAAATATTAATCTATAACAACAGTCCTACATCACCAGTCCTCTAAGCTAAGTTCATTGTATCGATATTGTATTTTGTGAACATTCCTACATGTCATGCAATTGAATTAGCCTTGTGTGGGGGACTGGATTACACCCATCGAATACCTCGTTGGTAATTACATTATAACTATTTGTTGGGATATTTCATGTACCAGTGATATTCAATTTAACCTCTTTATCTAAATTCCCGACAAATAATGGTCCTTCGTGCCCTAAGGCTTCCTTACCGTAGTACCGTTTTGTTTGCTTCCTTGACGCTTGTGGGCTTACAAATGGCTGCCGCCTCGTGCGTTGTTGGCCGACTGCCGTTTCCCTAGTTTAGACCCAGCTTCTTCCCTCGTGTTTTTTACCATTTAGGCGCCGTCCCTATCTTTTTTGGGGCTAGTTTCCAGTTTTTTTTGGGCGTGTGATCCTTGGCGTTTTTTGGTGGGTTAGCTGGGCTGGAGATTGGGGTAGGGGTAATTTCGTCGGGCACCATTTCGCGCTCATAGGCTAGGCTAGGCTAGGCTAGGCTAGGCAGTCTAGGCCTGCAGGTGTCTGTGGTAGCTGTTCATTTCGATTTGGTGGTGTGCCTGTGGTGTTCATTGTGTTTTGTCATTGTGGGACTCATTATTAATTTTGCTGGTGGGGAGGGTTGTCATGTGACCTTTTATATTTCAATTTCATAATAGCCTAGGCCTAGTTGCTTATAGTGGCGGTCATGAGTGTCGGTCTTTGTTAATTCCTAAGCGATTGACAGTCAATAGTCAGACCTCATGATTGTAGCTTGACCAACTAGGCTTATCTATAAGGGGCATTCAATAATTAGTGCTTCACCTTACCCTTTCTTTTAATGGATTTAGTATTTAATTTTTTTGTCTAGTTAGATAATTTCCTTTCGATAGTTTATGTTAAGGGTGATGTAAGTACTGTGTAATTCTTTTTGAGCAAAATTCTTAAGTAATGGGGGTTTGCCGCTGTTGATTCCTAAGCGATTAACGGTTTGTAGTCTGACCTCATTGTAGTTTAAGTTGCTGAAAATTAGACCTTAACGATGACAGATTTAAAGAAACTTAAGATTCTGAAGGGAGGGATGAAGGGAAGTTTAAATAGGTGTTTAACCCTTAAAAAGCGGCTCACCACATAAGTCGTATTTAATAAAGCTGGACTATGTGGCGGCGCTCGACATAGGTCGAGTGGCAATTTCAGCACGTAATGTTGCTGAGAGAGAGAGACAAGTGGTGGCAGGAGACTAGCGAGCGTATGACTGCTCCAGACCACCGCGGCGAACCTACTGACACGAATCTCAGCTCCCTCCTCCCTCTCTCACTCGCTATATACGGAATTGTATCGGGAAAGTGGCTAATTACCTGCTTTTTGCACTCGCGTTGCACGGTTATTGCAAGAAAACTAGCCATCATAAAAGGATCGTTATGGTGTCATTCGAAAGCTCTGTTTATGCCCTTTCAGGGATAGATACTTGTTTTACGTTCTGGGTCTTATTTAGGCATGAAAATGATCACGTAAACAGCCCTATTTTGGCTAAAAACACCCCGCTGGGCGGTACATATAAATAAACCGCATAGGCCACTAAAGAAGGGTTAAGAGATCTTGATGAATTTTTATTAAGTGTCACAGCTGATCAGATTAAGGGTAAATTCGCTACTGTTACTAAGTCGCTAGCCACTTACGATAATTACGCTCAGCAGGTATATGGTTTATTGACAATTACTGACGATGTGGAAGAAGAAATGTCGGCAGATCTTGAGTACTTTGAGGACGTTAATTCAGCCTTAGCCAGACTATCTTCCACCCAAGAATCAACCCCTGTTAAGGATACCGGTACACCAAAGGCGACTGGTTTTAACCTGCCAAAGCTTACTTTGCCTACCTTTTCCGGGGATTCGGCTACCTGGACTGGATTTTGGGATATCTTTGAGTGTTCCGTCCATCATAATAAAACACTCACATCCATCCAAAGGTTCACATATCTCCGTGGTCAATTGAAAGGGGAGGCATTGAAGTTGATCGGTGGGTATAAGCTAGAATCTACAAGCAACGAGTCTGCAGTGGAGTTGCTGAAGAGAGCTTACGGGAGAGTGGAAGTCATCAAGACCGCGTTAATTACCAAATTCTTTACACTAGATCCTCCATCCTATGATATGGTGGACCTAAAGGAGTACTATGCCTCCTTTGAGAGCCTCCTCTGAGCTATGGAGACAATGGCCATCACCAAGGAGGAGATATTTAGTGTAAGTAGCTTGAACAAGATACCCTCTCCCCTAAGGGAAATCGTAAGACGACAACTAAGCGACTCTCCACTAAACTTGGAAGCGTTGGTGCAGGTGTACCAGACTGAAGTCTTCAATATGGAGAGTACTGGACACTACCGACAAGTGGAGATGTCGCCATCTACTGCAGTTTTCCCGGTACAGACTTCTCCTAAACAGAAAAGGCTAATATCATTAGGTTGCAAGTTGTGCAGTGTCCACGGTGTTACGACTGGGGTTCAAATATATCAGGGCTCTTATTCATTGGACTAGTAATGGCATAAATGTTACAACGGAAAGCGCTAGCTCCAACCTCTGAAGTATATTCCCAGTGAACAAAGAACACAAATACTCTACAGAGTTCTATATGCAATAATAGGCTATCAAACTCTCAATAAATGTGCGTCTACTCTAGGCTTAATGTTATGTGAAAACGGCCTATTACTACCTATAACCGAAGGTGCTTGGTTATGGTATGCAAAGTAAGGTGGTAAGAGAAGTTACAGCTTACGTTACTTTAATCAATAAATGTCAGGCACTCCTGCATGAAAGAAAGTGCACTAAAGTCCTTCAACACTAACAAGGAATCTTCTTTAAATGTTAGATGCTATAAAGATGCTCGTATCGGAAATGGAACCCAAAAAGGCAGGCAGCGGAACAATGCTCGTGCAGGCTATGCACACAAAAAGGCAGAATATATATATAATGCCGTCGGAGCCAAGAATATCCTAAACACTACAACACTAATAATAATCGCCACGACAATGCAGTATTCCTATCAACAAAAAGAGCCTAAGTCGTTTGTGTCTCAATACATCAAACTAGGCTGCGAAATGCTTGTGTAATCATAAACGGGTATGCATAAAAAGAGTAATTAGGTTAATATACTTAATGTCTACTATGACTGATAAAGTCTAGCTAGAGTCAATGATACGAGATACTGGTGCGCATGGCATGCTGCATAGCCTAGTGCAAATCTCAAGTCTGTGCGTCAAATATTACGTTATAATGAAGGGTAGCTCTCTTGAGAAACCTTAATACCGAAGTATTAAGCGTTCTCCTGGCGTACCTCAAAGACAAACAATCGAGACTAGAACAGTGCAGAATGGTATAGGCAAAAAGCCCTCATTCGTGCATGCTCTACTCTCAATGGCACACAGACTAGAATTTACTCAATCAACTCCAGTTCTCAGGTATGTCGTGCCGCTTTTAACTAAAGCCAGCACTCATAGGAAACAATACCTTATAATATCAGACTCCTAGTCTAGCATTATCTAATCCAGCAGAACACTAATAACTAAAGGAAGCAGTACTTAAACAATATAAATGCCAACCAATGCTTCGTGATCCACTTATCTTAACAACTAACATACATAGGCTATATCAGACCTTAACGCACAATACAACTGGCCAGCATGAAGCTGATTTTGCAGAGTTAACCAGAGGGGGTATAATATTAATAAAAGGTGGTGAAGGATATGGAAAATGAGAGAGATAGGCAGAGGAAAAGATTCTCAGGTAAGCGAACGGGGTACAGATAGCAAGGGAAAAAGATGGGTGCGTTCTAGAAACCAGATCTGAGGGAGAGAGTGGCGAGGAACTGTATATATACTCGCACTAGCTCGAGCCGCGTGGGAAAAAAAGCGGTTACAAGTCATCTAACCACTAACAAAGCTAGCAAAACATTACAGCATGGTAAAGGCCTCCCTCCACCAACCCCCGCGAGTCCAGCCAGCTGTGACGTCATCGAGCGGGGCAAAAACACTACGCGCCCCCTCTCACTCTGTTCTACTCTCTCTCTCTCTCTGATCTTATCATTACTAGTTAATGATAAAATATATACTTTACAATTAAATATATAAAGCCTTGACATGGGCGAAAACAAAGAGCCTTTCTGGACTGCCCATGACACGAGCTTTCATATGAAATAAAGCACACTCTAATACACAAACTGTAGCCCCATCCACTGCCCTGGCGATCCTAGTGAGTCACTGTAGGACAAGCCATGCGGTTCTAACGGAGTGGTTAACGTCACACCCCCCCCAAGATTTTTCTCAGAGGCCCCAAGGCTCACAAAAATCTGATGGTTAGAACCCATGCTATATCTCCACTTCCCATCACCCAGCGGCAGTAAAATATCTGGCACAGTTCTTCAACAATTTTTTTTTCAAAATTATAACCCTCCCCAACACCATAGGTTAAATTATGTAGTTATGCTCCTCAAGAGCGAGCTTCTCTAGCCCAGCATTCTGAGAGGAGTGCAACTCAGAATTACTGCTATAACATACTAAAAAAAATCAACTATCAAAGAAAGAGTTTTTATTTGATTTTTATGTTTATAATTTGTTTATTTCGGCTGCACTATAGGGGCAAGCCTAGTTTTTTCTTCTATACCAAACGCTCAACTCCTGCTTTACGACCCAATACGCTGGGCTACAACCGCGAGCCAACAAGCACCAAGCGCAAAATACTATTCAAACTAAAGCAGGAGGCTACCCGTGTGTCAATCTACCCAGGATCATATACCCTTGAACGACCATCTGCAACCACGTTGTCACAACCGGCAATATGGCGTATGTCCAGGTTATATACCAGTAACCTTAGTGACCACCTGGTCAGCCTCATATTCCGATTGTGAAACTGGTCCAAGAACTTGAGAGGGTGATGATCTGGGTAAACTACAACGACCGGACCATAGGCTGGAACACAGACCTCGAAATGCCTCAGAGCAAGTACAACCGCCAGCAGCTCCTCCTTGACAACAGAGCAGCTCCCCTGGGCCGAATTGTACTTCTCCGAGCAGAAACTAACAGGATGCTCCAGCCCATCATCGTCCTTTTCCACAAGGACGGCACCAGCCCCCACACCACTAGCCTCCCTTGCTAGTTGGGAAGGTAGGCTAAAATCAGGGGCCCTGAGGATCGGGTGAGTGCACAACAGGTGTTTTACTTCCCTAAACACCTTCTCACACTCAGGCGCCCATTTGAACTTCTTATCCTTCCAGTTATCCTCCACCTGAGCTTGACTGTCCCGTTCTCCTTCTCCACCTTGACTGCTAAACGTCATCACAGGCACAGTGAGAGGCTCAGGGGGGTGCCTCCCATACTCCTTCACGGGATTATCATGAAATAACTGATTGCGCTTCTGTCTGTCTGGAGTGGCTACCAAGTAAACCAGGTCCGATAGCTCCTCCACCACCCTATAAGGACCAGCGTACTTCGCGGATAAGAGGTGACCTACAAGGGGCAGTAGAATCAACACCTCCTGACCCACGTGAAACTCCCTGAGTTCAACCTTGAGGTCGTACCTGTCCTTCCTGAGGGCCTGAGAGCTAGTCAAATTACGGCCAGCCAACTCCAGACTGCGCAACATCCGTTCTCGACTGTTGAGGACACACCTGAGCATAGAACAAGGTTTTTCTGCGCCCTCCCATACTTCTTCAACCATATGGAGAGGCCCTCTGACACGGTGGCCAAAGACGAGCTCATTAGGGCTGAATCCCAAACTCTCCCCAGGTACCTCCCACACAGCAAACAAAACACATGGCAGGCCAAGATCCCAATCCCTCCCACTCTCAAAGCAACAACAACGAAGCACAGATTGCAAGGCTGAGTGCCATCGCTCTAACACACCCTGGCTCTCCGGATGATATGCAGATGACACAACCCCAACAATCCCATGCTGCGGCATTGCTTGTACAAAGAGGCTAGAAGTGAAGTTGGGTCCCCGGACTGACTGAAGCCCCTGCGGGTAACCATACCGGGAAAAATACACTAGCAAGCTTCGGACCACCGTCTTCGCCGACCCATTTCTCATAGGGTACGCGTCAGGGTACCTTGTTGCTACATCTCCCGACTGTGCATCACTGTCCTCCTTCAACTCTTTCGTCTTTTTAAGCCCATCCTCTGCCCCTTCAGGAACAGTTACTGGGTCTTCTCCAGACTCGATATTTGGTCCTAATACTGAGTCCCCGAGAAGGTCCGTTGACACTAAACTCTCAACCGCATCAACTTTCAACCCCTTCTCGGTACCCTTCCTCCGCTGATCTAAAGATTGTTGACCAGAATGTGACTCCCTGGATGCAGAATCTCCGGTGACAACACACTCCATAGGCTGCCCCGGACACTTCCCAACCCACTCTTGCTCCTCCCTACTCACGTCGGCCGGCTTCTCGACAACGACTAAGGGTGGAGCCTCAGAAGTAGGCCCCGCAAAGTCGTTGCCAAGAAGGAGGTCGACGCCCCCAACAGGTAACTTCTCCACAATTCCTACATCCAGGTCACGAGTCACACCATCAACTTCCATCTTCATTCTTACAAGCGGGTATGACCTTGTCGCATTAACTCCCTGAACCACAACCACCCGCACCGTATTGACAGGTTTACCAGTGAAATTTCTCAACAGTGTTTGCGATGCCCCAGTGTCACGCAAAATTCTCACCTCATGTCTTCTACCCCCCCACTCCACACAACCGAGTCCCATGTGGTCACTAAAGGCATCACGGACAGGGAATAAGCCTTCCGGATCCTTCTGCACTGGCAGTGTATTTACCTCGGAAGAAATGCCTCTAACAAACTCCGATGTCCTCTTGAACACTCCAATGCCGTGAGCAAAAGACACGGCTGCCGGAGGAGGTCGACTAGGGCACTCATTTGCCTTATGACCCTCCTGGTGGCACCTAAAACACATAAATTTCGGTTTCGGCTTATACTGTGATGTAAAAGGCCCCTGACTTTTCACATACGGTGTGGTGGTAGGTTTGGCTTCAGTTTTAGTTTCATTGCTCTTTGGTTTAAATGTGTCATTGCTACGGGGAGGGGGAGGATAACGGTCCCTAGCACTTGCATCGTACTTCTGTGAGGACCCGCAACCCCGAATCAACGACAGCCGTAGATCAGCCATTTCTGCTGCTTCTACTAGAGTTCTTGGGTTTTTCTCCTTTAAGTTCAAAGTTAGATCACCGCCCGTGCTCTTAAAGAACTGCTCCAACATCATTAACTGCTTAACTCCATCAAACGTTGTTACCTTCTCAGATCGGAGCCAGTTCCCCATAGCATCGGACAAGTCCCGGGCGTGTTCCAAAAAGGTGCTATCTCTTCCCTTAGTTACACCCCGGAACTTCAAACGGTACGTTTCTGGTTGCAGTTCGTAAGCCCTCAGGACAGCCTCCTTGAGATCCTCATACACAATACATGACTCCAAAGGTAACGTATCGTAGGCTTTAAGACCCTTGCCTATTAATCTAGAGGATACAAGTGCTGCCCATTTATTCTCTGGCCACTGGTGTTCCTGGCACTTCTTCTCAAAGCGTGTGAAAAATTCTGTTACACCACTCTCATCAAACACCGGAACCAGTTTCAATAAGTGCGAGAGAGACTGCTCATGAACACGGTTACCAGCCCCAAGTCGCTGTCCCGTTGCCTCTACTCGCGACTTCTCTACGTCCATGTCGGCACAGTACCTAGTCGACTCTAAGTCAGCTTGGATTTTTGCTAGCTCTATGTGCTGCTGACTGATAGTTTTTCTCTCTTCTATCTTGGCTAATTCTATTTGCTGCTGGAGCTCACCTGCCCTGATAGCCTTTCTCTCTTCGATCTTAGCTAATTCGAGCTGAAGCAATAATTCTGGAGATAACCCTTGAGGAGGTGAAGGTGCTACAATGTTTGAAATTACCCAGGGGCAACCCACCCTGCCAGTCACCACCCAACTGCGGAAGCGTACCCGGGGTCGGCAAACTACTGGGATGGCTGGGAGTCGAGTGTAGGGGAAGCATGGCCGAAGGGCTCTGAGCACTCAACCCATCTCGCTCACCAGTCACCCTGCCCAGTACACACGTTATCAAGTTATCCTTGGTCATGCTGCTAGTAACCGCATGACCGATAGCTGCGGCCAGGCACTGAAGACCGTACCGATCCATACCCTCCAACCGCTCGGCAGTAACAGGCCATTGCAAAAATATCCTAGCATCCTCCTCACAGTTCACCCGATTAACCCTTTCATCATGCTGCTGTTCCTCAGTTTCGACATTACGTACTGTGTCTCCATTCTCCTCTGATCCGGTATAAGACATGATGCTCACAAAAATTTCTCACCACAATATTCAGAAAAGAAGCACCCCAATCTCTTATACCTCAATATACACACACAAATTCTCGGAAATACTCAAGGGCTATACTATGTTGCAAAAAAAATTATTCTTGCTGATCCCCGCAAAATATTCTCCAAAACAACAAATGTTCCCTGCTTAATAAATGTAGGTTCACCAAATCCTAGGTAAGGTCGCCATTTGTTACGACTGGGGTTCAAATATATCAGGGCTCTTATTCATTGGACTAGTAATGGCATAAATGTTGCAACGGAAATCGCTAGCTCCAACCTCTGATGTATATTCCCAGTGAACAAAGAACACAAATACTCTACAGAGTTCTATATGCAATAATAGGCTATTAAACTCTCAATAAATGTGCGTCTACTCTAGGCTTAATGTTATGTGAAAACAGCCTATTACTACCTATAACCGAAGGTGCTTGGTTATGGTATGCAAAGTAAGGTGGTAAGAGAAGTTACAGCTTACGTTACTTTAATTAATAAATGTCAGGCACTCCTGCATGAAAGAAAGTGCACTAAAGTCCTTCAACACTAACAAGGAATCTTCTTTAAATGTTAGATGATATAAAGATGCTCGTATCGGAAATGGAACCCAAAAAGGCAGGCAGCGGAACAATGCTCGTGCAGGCTATGCACACAAAAAGGCAGAATATATATAATGCCGTCGGAGCCAAGAATATCCTAAACACAACAACAATAATAATAATCGCCACGACAATGCAGTATTCCTATCAACAAAAAGAGCCTAAGTCGTTTGTGTCTCAATACATCAAACTAGGCTGCGAAATGCTTGTGTAATCATAAACGGGTATGCATAAAAAGAGTAATTAGGTTAATATACTTAATGTCTACTATGATTGATAAAGTCTAGCTAGAGTCAATGATACGAGATACTGGTGCGCATGGCATGCCGCATAGCCTAGTGCAAATCTCAAGTCTGTGCGTCAAATATTACGTTATAATGAAGGGTAGCTCTGTTGAGAAACCTTAATACCGAAGTATTAAGCGTTCTCCTGGCGTACCTCAAAGACAAACAATCGAGACTAGAACAGTGCAGAATGGTATAGGCAAAAAGCCCTCATTCGTGCATGCTCTATTCTCAATGGCACACAGACTAGAATTTACTCAATCAACTCCAGTTCTCAGGTATGTCGTGCAGCTTTTAACTAAAACCAGCACTCATAGGAAACAATACCTTATAATATCAGACTCCTAGTCTAGCATTATCTAATCCAGCAGAACACTAATAATTAAAGGATGCAGTACTTAAACAATATAAATGCCAACCAATGCTTCGTGATCCACTTATCTTAACAACTAACATACATAGGTTATATCAGACCTTAACGCACAATACAACTGGCCAGCATGAAGCTGATTTTGCAGAGTTAACCAGAGGGGGTATAATATTAATAAAAAGGTGGTGAAAGATATGGAAAATGAGAGAGATAGGCAGAGGAAAAGATTCTCAGGTGCGAACGGGGTACAGGTAGCAAGGGAAAAAGATGGGTGCGCTCTAGAAACCAGATCTGAGGGAGAGAGTGGCGAGGAACTGTATATATACTCGCACCAGCTCGAGCCGCGTGGGAAAAAAGCGGTTACAAGTCCTCTAGCCACTAACAAAGTATCTAGCAAAACATTACGTCACCAAGCATGGTAAAGAACTCTCTCAACCAATCCCCACGAGTCCAGTCAGCTGTGACGTCATCGAGCGGGGCAAAAACACTACGCGCCCCCTCTCACTCTGTTCTACTCTCTCTCTCTCTCTGATCTTATCATTACTAGTTAAGGATAAAACATATACTTTACAATTAAATATATAAAGCCTTGACATGGGCGAAAACAAAGAGCCTTTCTGGACTGCCCATGACACGAGCTTTCACATGAAATAAAGCACACTCTAATACACAAACTGTAGCCCCATCCACTGCCCTGGCGATCCTAGCGAGTCACTGTAGGACAAGCCATGCGGTTCTAACGGAGTGGTTAACGTCACAGCATGGTGGAGAAGTTGCCAGTTGAGGGGGTCGACCTCCTTCTCGGTAATGACTTTGCGGTGCCCACTTCCGAGGTTCCACCCTTAGTCGTTGCCGAGAGGGCGGCCGACACGAGTAGGGAGGGGCAAGAGGGGTTCGAGAGATCTCAGTCCGCTCAGGTGTCACAGCCTAGTACCCAAGTTGCAGACCAGCGGAGGAAGGGTCGGAAGGAGAAAGTCGAGGCTGGTGGTCGGGTTGAGAGTTTGGACTCAGCGACACTCCTTGGTGACTCGGTACTTGACCCAAAGGTGAGCTCCAGAGTGGCCCCAGAACCATTCCCCCCTAGTGACATGGTAGGGCGTTATGGCACTCCATGACAGAGTACAAAGGAGTACAAAGGAAATCAAGCAACAACAGATCTAGTGACCCTTCTAGGTTGCTTGTCCTCCAAAACACTGAGGATCAAGTGTCCAAACAGTGGTTTAGAGTGGGTAAGGGAACATTGGAAAGGGAATTACTGCCCTGGAACTAATGTCCGTGGCAGGATTAGGAAGTTAGTAGAGGACAGATGGGTTAGTAACTGAAGGGGGATAAAATAAAGTTATTCATTTACAAACACAGTCAGTCGCGGGTTTGATGAGAGATATTTGTCTAGGCGGAGTTTAAATGAATCAACGGTGATGCAGTCTACAACGTTTCGGGGAAGCCCATTCCACAAGTTGACAACTCGATTGAAGAAGAAATTCTTAGATTTGTGAGAGTTAAAAGATTTACCAATAATTTTGCAACCGTTTCCCCGCGTGTAATTAGATTGGTCGATAGTGAAGTACTTACTACAGTTCATATTGTCGATGCCTTTGATGATTTTCAACACTTGAATTAAGTCACCTCTTAATCTGCGCTGGGTTAAAGGAAATAGATTTAATTCTCTAAGACGCTCTTCGTATGGTTTGTTCTTTAGGCTAGGTATCATTTTGGTAACTCTACGTTGAACTCGTTCTAGCTTGTTTATATCTTTTTGGTAATAAGGGCACCAGGATTGAACGCAGTATTCCAGAAGAGGGCGGACTAAGGAATTGTAAAGGGTTAGGATAACTTCTTTGGATTTATGCTCAAATGACCTGCCTATAAAGCCAATTATTTTGTTTGCCTTCTTAACAACTACTGAACATTGTTGACTCGGTTTTAGGTTACTCGATATTGTTACTCCCAGATCGGTTTCTCTGTTTACATTCTTAAGCTGAGTGCCATTCATCGAATAGTTTGCTTTCTCATTTAGGTATCCGACATGTAGTACTTTACATTTATCCGCATTGAAACTCATTTGCCAAATTTGGGCCCAACATGACAATTTATCTAGATTGTGTTGCATATCGTCAACTTGTTCTTTTGAGAGTACGCTATTTGCAATTTTTGTATCGTCAGCAAATTTTGAGATTGTACAGGTGAGACCCTCATCTATGTCGTTGATGTAAATTAGAAAGAGAATTGGTCCTAGTACCGATCCCTGGGGTACCCCGCTACTTACATTGGTCCATTTAGATGCCTTACCGTTTATGATTACCCTTTGCTTTCTGTTGCTGAGCCAATTTTCTATCCATTTCAACACACCGTCTTGTATTCCATGCGCTTTTAGTTTTAGCAGTAAACGTTTGTGGGGAACTTTGTCAAAGGCCTTTTGAAAATCAAGGTATATAATATCTACAGCTTTACTCTCATCGTAGAGGTTGAGGATATCGTGGAAGAAGTCTAAGAGGTTTGTTAAACAGGAACGTTTTTTACGAAAGCCGTGTTGAGTATCTTTAAGTATGTTATTTTCCTCTAAGTGATTTACGAGTCTGTCTTGTATGACCGTTTCTAGCATTTTACATACAACTGAGGCTAAGCTAATTGGACGATAGTTACTGGGTAGGAATTTGCTGCCTTTTTTTAATATCGGTGTTACGTTGGCTAGCTTCCACTGATCAGGCATAGTTCCAGACTGCAAGGATTTATTGAATAATAATGTCAGTGGTTTGGAGAGCTCATCCTTAGCTTCCTTTAGAACTCTAGGCGAGATTGTATCAGGTCCTGGCGTTTTATTTACCTTGAGTTTATCTAAACAATTCAATACTTCTCTCTCTGTAACGGTGATATTGCTTAGAACATCTGAATTATCAATCTGAATCGGCGATGGTGTAGGGATATCACTGAGGTCTTCTGTTGTAAAAACTGATGCAAAGAAGGTATTGAGGGCATTACTCATTTGTACTTCGTCTTTGGTGTATTCTCCATTTTCATCGACTAACGGTCCAACAGTTGAAGTAACTACTTTTTTCTTTCTGATATAACTATAGAATTCTTTCGGGTTTGTTTTACTTTGATTCGCAATATGTAACTCTAAGGTCTTTTTACTTTGCTTAATTAACTTTTTGGCTTTGCGTCGTAGCTCTACAAATTTCACCCGTTCTTCGTCATTTTGTGAGGATTTTAATCTATCATTAGCAAAATGTTTAGCAAGCAGGCAGTTTGAAATATCTTTATTCCACCATTTGGGCTTATTATTATGGCCTGGACGCCGTATTTTCGATGGTATGCAGTCTTGCACTGCTTTTAGGTAAGTGGTTTCGAATAACTTCCAAGATGTATTTATGCCGTTTTTGTTAATTAAAAAGCTCCAGTCAGTTTCTTTAAACATAGCTCTAAGTTTATGGAAGTTTACTTTCTTGAAATTAGAGACTTTTTCGATGCTACTATTTGGTTCGTTACTAGTAAACTTTAAAGTGAAAGTTATCGTATGATGGTCGCTGTTACTGAATTCATCACCAACATTCAAATTCTCTATCAATTCTTCTTTTGTTGCAAGTACAATGTCAAGAACGTTATTACCACGGGTCGGCGTTCGAACAAGTTGATAAAGCGAACTCTCTTGCAAGTTCGTATACAAGTCATGTCCGGAGTGTGAAGTAAGTGTGAAGAGTAGTTCCCAGGTGGAGGAGAGTTGTGGGAACGGGGCTATTGAACTCGAGGACGGGGAAGCATGTCAGGTGCACCTGTTAGAGGAGTTTGTGAGGCAACCACCTGAGCAGCCTACTGTCCCTGCATTGGTCTGCAGCGGCCAAGGTGGAGAAGGAGAGGGGGGCAGTGGGGCACAGGTGGAGGAGAGTTGGGATTGTCATGTCTCGGTGGAGCAGTGGGCGGGGGACACGAGTCAGGTGGCTGAGGAAGCGCTAGAGCACCTGCCTGAGCAGCAGTGTGCAGCGCTCCAGCACCTGCTCGGTCCATACCCGACTGTTTGTGCCGAGCACCCAGGCCTCACAACTCAGGCGGTGCACGAGGTTCCGCTGACAGGTCACTTGAGTGTGAGTAGACCGTTGGCCTCATTGTTTCAGTGGTTCAAGGTGGGCGACGAGGCTTTGGCATGGTTGTCAGGTCAGGGTCGACCCATGGCTGCTAAGGGTGGTGGTCAATATCAGGACATTGAGCAGATTGGCGAGGTTGGATGTGGAGTGGATGTGCCCGGCCGTCGCATAGCCTCCCAATGCTGCTCTAGTAAAATGCAACAGCCCTACCATAGACCGACTGAATCTGGCCATGTCGCTGAAGGCGGTGACGCTGCACAGGCAGATGTAGTTGCAAGGAATGCGGGGGTGCGCATGTGCGGTATCGGCGGGGAAGCCTTAGCAATTATGAACTATGGGAGTGACTGCACAGGTGGTACAGATTGTCCCTCTCATGACCTGGCTGTCCTAGAGACAAAGGTGGAGAAGGAGGGAGACTATAGTGTAGAAACTATGGTCTCGGCTGGGTTGTGGGAGGGCACTAGGCATGTTGTTCTTCGAGATAAGTTGCAACCTCTTTTTTCCTGAGCGACAAGAGGAGTTGTTTACTAGGCTGTGGCAGTATGTCCGCATGTTTGTTGCTTCTCCAGGCCTGATGTACGGGGTAGAATCCGACATGGAGGCTGGAGACAGTGCAAGGCTCAAGTTAACTCCCTACCATATAATTCCTGCTCAACAGCCTGTCGTGAAAGCAGAGCTAGACGACATGTGGAAAAAGGGTCTGAGGGATAAAGGATATCGTGAGTGGTCGTTGCCAGTAACTTTGCAACCTGAGTTAAGTGGCAAGATCCGTGTGTGTGTTGATTGTAAGAGTGTGGAAGCATTATCCCTGACAGACGCCTATCCATTACCTAGAGTTGACGACCCCATAGACCGCATCGGGGCTGCCTCGTTTATCACTAAGGTGGAAATAGTGAAGGGTTATTGGCAGGCCCCATTGCCGGAGAGAGCGAAGAGAAGTGCCAGTCTTGTGATGAACTGGGCAGTTTATCAGTGCCAGGTGTTGTTTTGTTGCCGGAACACAAGTTGGAAGTGTGGCATGTTAAGGGCACTGATAATGTTCTGGCTGATTGTTTGTCACGGGAGGATGTGTCTTGGGGAGCATCCTCGCCGTTCAGTCAGTGGTTGTTTGAGAGTAGAGAAAAATTAGGCTTGCCACTGTAGTGCAACGCCGCCAAAAACACTATTAAAAATATAAAAAACTCTTTCTTTTTGATAGTATATAAGTGCAGTATATCACAGCAAGCATCTAAGACACTCTGAATTGTTGTCTTAGTAGGATAGGCTTGGTGAAATCTGCTCGTTGAGTGTGATATAATTATTATGATGCTATTATTTTGGGGAAGTGTTGTGCAGATTTGTTTGTATAATGCAGTGTTTTATGTTTGTGATTGTGCCTTGTTTTTACAACTTGGGAGAGTAGCTGGATGATGCGGGGTTGGTGAGCATTCTGTCTGGTCAGATGTGGAGTTCACCTGAGGCTGAAACGTCCCATATCTTGGGCGGGGTGTTACGCTGGCCAGCTTGCCAGAATGCACTCGTAACTCGCTAGCGCTCGCCAGGGCAGTGAAATGGGCTACAATAATCGTAGAACGATGTTCTTTCTTTCATAGAGTTCATGTTGTCACAGGCAGATCAGTGGTGATCTTTATTCTTGTCTGTGACACTTGGAAGTATTTTATATCATTGATAGAATATAAGATGCATTGTGTGAAGTTGTAAGGAGAAAGAGAGCAGGCAGCGTGGTGGTAACATGTGCATGTGTATGTATTAGACCAGTCAAAGTAGGGCTGGACTTAGAACAAATTGCAATAGAAGGTTTTTTGGCTTTAACTTGTTTATTAGGTCCCTCTGATGAACATATAAAAAGTCTCCAACTTTTGGACACCGGGAAAGTGGTTAATTTGCATAAATTCAAGATGGCCGCCGTCCAAAGCTTCAATTTACAGATAACTTTTTTCTGGTTGCTCCTAGACCCTATAAATGTATTACAAACAACGTTTTTTGGCTTTAACTTGTTTATTAGGTCCCTCTGATGAACATATAAAAAGTCTCCAACTTTTGGACACCTGGAAAGTGGTTAATTTACAGCCAAAAAACCTTACAGCCAAAAAACCTTCTATTGCAATTTGTTCTAGGTCAAGCCCTACCTTTACTGCACATTATTGTCTATTACATTTTGCCTAGGCCTATACTAATCCCATCATCTTGTTTCTTGTTTCAACAGATTGGTGCGACATCTACCGAAGCCATGGAAGAAGAGGTGGTGCATAATCCCTGCGGCATTTGCTCAAACACGTTAGACGAAGGAGAAACAGTCAAGCTGAGGGCGAAGGGAGCAGATACTATCAACAAGGCCAGTACTGAACGTGGAACGCCATCAATTACCGTGTCCGAGGGCCAAACGGTGCACATTGATTGCCGAAAGAAGCATGTCAATACGAAGCCAAATAGAATTCCTGGGAAGCAGAAGAAACGTCCTGAAAAACCTGCTCTTCGTTCTCAGACACCAGACTTTTGTTTTACAGAGAACTGCTTTTTTTGTGGTACAAAAATCTATTTGGACACAAAGCATGATTCAGAAGAAGTGTATCCAGTACGCACCTTCAACTTTCAAAGGACAATACTTTCTGCATGTGATGCCAGGGCTGATGAGTGGGCTGACACTGTTAGAGGCCGAATTAACTTTGCACGCGATCTTCCAGCAGCTGACGCAATATATCACAAGCAGTGCAGCTCAAATTTCCAGACACATAGGCAGATCCCCTCCAAATATCGTGATTCCGCAGACAGTGAACCTCCTCGCAAGGGTCGCAAAGTAGATGCCTCACGAGAGGAAGCATTTCTACTCGCAATCGAGGACCTAGTCAGTGGCAATGATGATGAACAGACTACAGTGGTTGATCTCGTTGATAGAATGTCCCAGTTGTGCCCTGATGTTGAAGCGTATAGTGTAAAATACATGAAACAGAAACTTATTTCATATTTTGGGGATGAACTGGTTATTAGTAACGTGCATGGACGCAGCGATGTTGTAACTGTCAAAGAAAGTGCTGCAAAGATTTTGCAACAATTCAAAGACTCACCACAGACTGATGATGAGGAAGCAGAACAAAGAAAGATAGTCAGGGCTGCGGCACGGTTGATCAAAGCAGATATAAAGAACATTGATACTTGTAGAGATTTCTATCCAGATCCTTCTGAACTCCGGTCGCTGGAAAAGAATGTGGCGTACGTTCCGCAGTCCCTTCGTATATTGCTGCAAGAGACGTTCAGTGGCAAGTCATGTGATCTTGAAGTTGCATCAATTGGACAAAGTATCGTGCAACTTACCAGACCAAGGGCCATTGTAGCACCCATTCAGTATGGATTGGCGGTTCAAATGCACCAGCACTTTGGTTCCCGCTTTCTTGTGGACAGTTTACACAGCTACGGCTTCTGTCTGCCTTACGCAGAAGTTTTGAGGTTTTCGAAGTGTGCTGCCAATTTCAGGGGCACCAACATATCCACTGCAGGCAGGTTTGGACAGTTCGTTGCAGACAATGTTGATCACAACTTGCGTACGCTTGATGGGCGAGGAACATACCATGGTATGGGTATAATTGTTGCTGTCACCCCTGAAGTAAGAGACACAACATCAATACCAAGATTGCAGTCACCTGAAAACAACTTCACGGCAGCTCAAATTGAAATCAAATACTACCGCAGTGTTCGCAAGAAGGGTGGGCCTCTCGAATTTAAAAAGCTTGACCCCATTTCAGCATCTGACAAGCTTGAAAATCTGGACATACTGTGGAAAACGTCATGGTTGCTTCGACCAAAACGACCAGGCTGGTCCGGCTTAATGCAGAGTGTGTGCCATGGACCACACCCAGGGAAATCATCCGTCCATTTCTTGCCCATGATTGACATGGACCCTACGGACATGAGTTGTATTTACTCAACACTTCACTTCGTTGCTGCGGAAAGCCATCGCCAGGGAACGACGCCAATGCTGACATTCGACCAACCGCTTTATTGGAAAGCGAAGACGATCATTGTTCATGAGAAGGAAGGAAGCGAACTGAAACCCATTGTTTTGAACCTTGGTGGCTTTCACTCTGTGATAAGCTTTTTGGGATGCATGGGCCATGTTATGGAAGCATCTGGGCTTAAGGAGGTTTTGGAACTTATATACGCTGAAAATGCTGTGACCCAAATGCTGAGTGGGAAAGCCTATGCACGAGCAATCAGAGGCCACTTCTTGGTTGACACAGCCTTGAGTTCGATTGTGTTAGGCAGGGCATACGGTGTCAACCTCTCAATGGTAGATGAGGAAAGTGACGCATGCAAGGACTTCCAGGAGGCTGCAGATCTTTTGGATAAGCTGTTGCGTGAAGACGTTTCACCGGATGAAGTCTGCAGTAAAGACGTTTTCAACAGAATTTCTGAAAAACTTAAAGCTGAGAAGAGCTCCTTAGCAGAGCATAAGATGGGAAAGCTATGGATTCAATACATGGACATGATTGACCTGCTGCGTCGCTTCCTGAGGGCACTGAGAATGGGCGATTTCCTACTGTACCTCGGAACACTCCAGGAGATGTTGCCGTACTTTGCAGCGTGTGGTCATAACAATTATGCCAAGTCAGCCCATGTGTACATTCAAGACATGATTGAACTTGAGCAGCTCAACCCAGACATGTTCTGTCAATTGAACTCCGGTCTATTTGTGATCCGCCGAAGTGATCGGCTGTGGGCAGGACTGCCAAGCGACTTGGTTATAGAGCAGGTTTTGATGCGCTCTTTGAAAACGAATGGTGGATTGACACGTGGTAGGGGCATGGAGGAAACGCAACGCCTGCGCTGGTTACTTGCTATGCCAGCCTGCGCTGAGGTGAGTGAAGTTATGCAAGAACTGACAGGGAAGCATTTCCACACCTCTGAGCAGCACAAAGAAATGACTGAAGCAAGGCGTGAACGAGATAGGAAGGACACAGAGAAGGTTCTCGCATTCTTCAAGGATTATGATCCATTTCAAGAATCAAATTAACTCAGGAATATTGCCAACGGTGTGACAGGACCAGCCTCGGCCAATCCTCATTTACTGTATGAGGTTGGTATGAACATTGTGCAGAAGATGGAAGGTAGCAATGCTTTTGACTTTTCATTTAGGAAGAAAGATCAAGTTGAGTCGTTGGGTGCAAAGGTTACAATCAGTGCTGAAAAAGTACCAATCGACCCACAGCTCCTTTTCCAGAGGCTCCTCATCTTTGCTAATAACAGGGACTTAGGTGTTGAAGAGGTCTTTGCGTATGAGTTGTCTAGCTACCCTACTGCTCTGTTCGATAAGTGGGGGAGGCTCAGGGAAGCCAATAAACCACAGCTAGGAGATGAGATAGCTGCTGTTGTTCCCAAGTCGTCATTGGAATCATTTGAGGAAGAAAGGACTGTGACCCATGTTCTGGATGGTGGTTCCTTATTGCAAAGGATTCCATGGAAGAAGGGTGACACATTTGAGGACATTGCAAGCATGTACATGAAGCATGTTTCCAAAAACTTTCTCAACCCGGTGGTTGTATTCGACGGTTATAAATCAGGACCTACTACCAAGGACATGACACACAATCGACGATCAAAAGGAGTCTTTGGTCAAAAGGTGATGTTCACTCCAACCATGCCCCTTCGGTCAAAAAAGGAAAACTTCTTGTCAAACTCGGACAATAAGCAAAACTTCATTGACTTATTGTGTGAAACATTCAAGGCAAATGGAATTGACTGTGTCAATGCGCCAGCAGATGCAGATGTCATGATTGCGAAGAAGGGAATTGAGCATGCAAGGGAAACCGTGACATATGTGATAGGTGAGGACACAGACTTGTTGGTGCTGTTGTGTCATTATGCGGAACGAGGGATGAATGATTTGTACTTCAAGTCGAGCAAGGAAGGTGGGAAATGTTGGCATATTAACTCAGTAGCAGAAGCTCTCGGTGAAAGCATCTGTCGTGTCCTGCCAGTTGTCCATGCACTCTGTGGATGTGACACAACCTCACGACTGTATGGTATTGGTAAAGGGGCTGCCTTGAGGAAAGTGAGGGAAGACAACGGTTTCTTGAAATGTATAGAAGCATTCTGTTGCCAAAGTGGAAGTAAAGACGCGATATCATCAGCTGGTGAAAAGGCCTTGGTTTATTTGTACGGGGGAAAAGGAAATGACACCCTTGACGGACTGCGAAAGACAAAGTTTTGCAACAAGGTGGCAAAAAGTTCAACTACCGTTGAAGTTCACAGCCTTCCCCCAACAACCGATGCAGCCAAATACCACTCGTTCCGAGTTTATTGTCAGGTCCAGGAATGGATGGGGAACTGTGTGGACCCCGAGAAATGGGGCTGGTGTCTGCGGAAGGGACAGTTTGAACCGAAGACGATGGATTCGCCAGTGGCTCCTGATTCACTACTGAAATTGGTCAGATGTCAGTGTAAGGGCAACTGTGACACTCAACGCTGTAGTTGCAAACGGAATGAGCTTGAATGTTCCAGTGCATGTGGTCAATGTAAAGGACTCTGTCAAAATAGCAACTTTGATGCAAGCACCGATGATCCAAGTGAATACGAACTCCTATCATGAATTACATAATTGGCTCTGAATGACGTCATACTACGTCATGGTTTTTTTTTTTTTTTTTTATAAAAAAGAGGGACAACAGGTCAAAAAACCCATACAAGCACAAAGTGCCTGTATCACCCCTTGTGAAAGAGACAGTTCAGCCTGTCTGTAAGGTTTTTCGGCTGTAAATTAACCACTTTCCAGGTGTCCAAAAGTTGGAGACTTTTTATATGTTCATCAGAGGGACCTAATAAACAAGTTAAAGCCAAAAAACGTTGTTTGTAATACATTTATAGGGTCTAGGAGCAACCAGAAAAAAGTGATCTGTAAATTGAAGCTTTGGACGGCGGCCATCTTGAATTTATGCAAATTAACCACTTTCCCAGTGTCCAAAAGTTGGAGACTTTTTATATGTTCATCAGAGGGACCTAATAAACAAGTTAAAGCCAAAAAACCTTCTATTGCAATTTGTTCTAGGTCCAGTTAAATGATTGCTAGATTTACTGGACTATATGTGCTGCCTCCCTCACTCGGAGGAGTTCTCCCTCGCGCGGGCTTTCCCACGCCCTTGATTGGCTGGCGGATCCTGGCACGGCCTAAGGATGCCTGCATTTCATGACGTAGTGGTCTGTGATTGGATGCTGCTGCCTTTGTTAGTGCTGGGGGGCTCCTGCCCGCATTTCTTTTGTAGAGCTTGGCCCAGCGTGCTTGGTACTAGACGTCCCTAGAAATCTGTCCCCCATATAACCCTCTATACTACTATCTCTCTCTCTGAACTTCTTCGTTTTCATACTTCTCTCTTTATTCAATTACTTGTCCCTTCTGGTTCTGCATACGACTTCCATAGTCGGCCAGTCGTATTACCAGCACCAGCTCTCCATATATGTTTGCACTAGTTTTAGGGATTAGTAGTCATAGTCAAATGGTATTATAGTGTTGGGGTGCTTCTAATTATTGGGCTGTTCTCTCTTATTATTTAATGCTAGACAGTGGAAGGTATCTTTGGTCGTTGTCTGAGTTATGTATGTGGCAAGTCAGAGCCTGTACAACATCGATGAAGCTAGCTAGCCTGTAACCCTTGTGTATATTTTCCTTTGCGAGTGTAGCAGTATACAAGTGAAGGGCTTTTGCCTAATCTCACCTGCATACTTTCTACCTCATTTTGTTGACCTTTGTGGAGCGCCAGGGTAAGACCAGATACTTGAGATCTGGACTTACCAAGAGAGCCTCCAAGTCACTTAACGTAACATAAGGGAAATCTGTTCAAGGGGAGACAGTAGGCTACGAGCATGCTTGCGCTCGGCCTAGTTTCCTAGTACCTTTTATGCCACTGCTAGACTTTATTAGTGAGAAAGACAGCATTGTGTTTATTAACTTTAATTGTGTATGCTTTAGGAATTATTCACGCATTATTTTAGCCTAGGTTGATGCATAGTGCACAGCCCAGTTTGGCTGTTACGTTGGCTAAGGAAGCACTGTTTTGAGTGGCGATTATTAGTGCTGTCACAGAGTTGTTGCACTCCCTTGTTATATATATATATATATGTATCCTACTTATTGGTGTATTTAAGATACACGCTTTGGTGTCCTGCCCCTGCATTTATTTCTGTTCTGTATTAACGAGCATCTTAGAGCATCAGACGTTTTCAGAAGATTCTCTACCTGATTGCTGTAGGACTAGACTTCCAGTGCTTTCATAGAGCATTGTAGAGTTTAGTGTTGAGTACAGACTCACACTAAAGTTAACATAAGCATATACTCCATTATTAAATCTTATTATATTTTATTCAAGCATTGTTATTACTTAAGAGCATTTTATTAACGTAAAGTACTCCTGTTGTGAGTAGGCTTTGCCGTCATCGGTAAGCCTTTGTAGAAGTGCACTAAAACCCAGTTAATTGATACCCCGTTATCCAGTGGATTAACTCTGGAGGGTTTTAAGTGTTTTGTTCACCGGCGTAATAGTTCGAGGGTTTGGAATTAGCGTACCGTTGTTGCAGATATAGCCTATCATCTAGTCCAATATTGAGTGCCCTTGTTTATTTCGTAGTGCCGGTCGTAACAATATCATGTACCATGACTGTCATTATGTAGTAGACAAACATATCATGTACCATGACTGTCATTATGTAGTAGACAAACATATCATGACTGTCATTATGTAGTAGACAAACATATCATGTACCATGACTGTCATTATGTAGTAGACAAACATATCATGTACCATGACTGTCATTATGTAGTAGACAAACATATCATGTACCATGACTGTCATTATGTAGTAGACAAACATATAATGTGCCATGACTGTCATTATGTAGTAGACAAACATATCATGTACCATGACTGTCATTATGTAGTAGACAAACATATCATGTACCTTGACTGTCATTATGTAGTAGACAAACATATCATGTACCATGACTGTCATTATGTAGTAGACAAACATATCATGTACCATGACTGTCATTATGTAGTAGACAAACATATCATGTACCATGACTGTCATTATGTAGTAGACAAACATATCATGTACCATGACTGTCATTATGTAGTAGACAAACATATCATGTACCATGACTGTCATTATGTAGTAGACAAACATATGTACCTTGACTGTCATTATGTAGTAGACAAACATATCATGTACCATGACTGTCATTATGTAGTAGACAAACATATCATGTACCATGACTGTCATTATGTAGTAGACAAACATATCATGTACCATGACTGTCATTATGTAGTAGACAAACATATCATGTACCATGACTGTCATTATGTAGTAGACAAACATATCATGTGTCATGACTGTCATTATGTAGTAGACAAACATATGCAGGTACTAAACAATGAGATAATTAGTGATATAATGATTTGCCTCAATAACTTGTATTTACAAAAATTAAGAAATTCAAAATAAAACTACACATTTTACAAATGCGATTGAACAATTAACCAAATACTTTCAACATTCGAGTTGAAGAATGACAGTCTTCTATTTGCTTACAACTATCTTCCAAATCCATTCAACGGTCAGACATTTGAAATTGACAGTTTGCAAAACGTTTCAACAGCCACGTATCTCTAATTGATTTCAAGTCTCCAAAAGTTTTATACAATGTGAGTGAAACAATCATCATTCAAAAGACTTTATTTGACAATCATCAAAAATTAATAATACGCATGAATATTTATTGTCTGAGTATATTTACTTAAATATATCAATACAATTTTTTGTTTTTAAACAAACATAAGTTATATAATTTTAATGTCACTATAGTACGTACAGTACATACAGTATACGATTACGATTACGTACAAAACAAAATGAAGAAAAGACAAGAAAATGGGAAAAAGTAAAGTGCCTTCAAATATCTTGCTCTCATGTACTGTAAAGTTGCCTCCACTGGAAACAATCCACAACAAAGGCTTCGTACTCATGGGTTGTTTCTGCCTTCTCTACCTCACGTATAGTAACCTGTTAGGTAGAAATTAACAACCCATGTGTGTGTACGAAACCTGTGTTAGGAATTGTTTCCAGTGGAGGAAAGTGTATGACAGTATAATCTATCAATTGAAGATGTCACGGCGCTCAGTGGATTGAACCTAGTAAGTGTTGGCGTGGTTATAGTTCTGCGACGCAATATGTTGCGTGACATGGGGCAGTGCAAACTCAACGCCAACATGTAGAATGTTCTGTCTCAGAGCATTGAGAGTCACTCCTTCTTGCCTGGCGCGGGCCACGTTGCACTGTGGAGCTTCATGATGGAGGTACTGCTTCAGGTAGGACTTAAAGATGGAAAAACAATTTTCTATGGGATTAAAAAAAGGAGAGTATGGAGAGAGAAATTTAAAATTCAACTCGGGATAGACCGCTGCGATGCCGTTGTGAATTGGAGCGTTGTCTAGAATGAGTGTGGGTCTAGGGTCTCCAATGATTACTGCAATGGATGCGATGAAGTCGCTGAATACTTCTTTCGTCACAGAGCCATAGTGAATTTCGTAATACAGTATTCCACAGCGGTCAGATATCGCAGCAATCACTGTCGTGTTTCCTCCACGCTCTCGCCCTGCCATACGTCCTTTTGGTCCATAGATTGAACCCTAAAAATGAAACATTTGTATTAGCTAAGATTTTAACCCTTTCACCGCAGACGGGATATTGAAACTGAACAAAATCGTCTCCTGGTAGCTTGTATGTAATGAAAATGCTCTAGATTGATTCAAAATGATTGGTTTAGATGTTATTTTAAACTTTTCCCTGTGATAGATCTATCCACTCATAAAGAAAATCGCTGGGGGGTAGTTAAATTACAATCAATATTGGCCTCCCGCAGTCAAAGGGTTAACACAAGAAAATTTGGTATGATTTTAGTTACTGGACACCTATTTGACAGGTACAGTCGTCAGGATTCATTTGTTTCATTTTCCCTGTTAGTAGCACTGCATGGTGGAGAGGTATCCCCTCTACCCCCTTTCCTTGTTGGTTCCATACCCCCACCTAAACCCTCCCATTTTCTCTCCGACCCCAGAACTACACCCACCCTCCCTTCTCTCACTTTTACCCAGCTAGGAGCTACTTCTGGCACCTCACCGTTTACATTTATTCTGAACACCTGATGAAGGAATGAAGTATTTCACACACATCTCTCCATCACCATCTCCTGCACATTAAAAATATGAAATAAATTAAACCTAACCTGAAGCTGCTAATTACTACCGTTACTAGTAGGGTTAACGTTACTGTATAGTGTTTATGGATATACCAGGTATGAGGGGTTACACACTTACATAATTATATATAAGGTATAATGAGATTATTTGGTTATACACAAAACTGTTATACAGAGTGGTATTGTAGAAGAATTATAGATCAGTTCAATATTATAACTTGTAGTTAGTCTGGGATATAATAAATTAGCGTGATATAGTTATTAACCCGGGAACTGCGGGGAGACTCTTAAGAGTTCCCCCGGCGGACTGCGGGGAGACTCTTAAGAGTGAGTGAAAAAAAAAATCAACTTTTGACATCGAAAAAAAAAATATATATATATTTTTATTTTTTTATTTTTTTATTTTTTGTTGGCCCCTGGGCCATGCAAAATCTCAGTCCTCTACCTCCCCTCCTTCCCCACTTTCCTCCTCTCCTTCAGTTATCACCTATTTTCCCTGTTATTCCCTTATTCTGAGGTATATTTTCATGCTAACATTAGCGAGTTGCAAGCAGGGTGTTGTCATCACTGATGGCAAGCGAGTGCAAGAGAGAGAGAGAGAGAGTATCGATCGACTGTGTCTCAGTGGCCTTGGGGGAAATTGGCGGGAAAGCAGCTTGCCTCACCCATACATTATACAACTTGCGGGCTATATCTCCGATTTTGACCATCCAAACGCTGTTTTCACTCGTTTTATTGTTGTTTCAGGTTAATACCTTTATAATCAACCCATAATAGGCACATATGGATAAGTATTAATGCTATTAATGGCACAATGAATATTTTAGTGACGGAAACACCTCAAATACGTCAGCCACAGGGGGACGTTTCCAATTACCCCCATGCGCACTTGTTAGGTTAAGTAATTATTCTTTACAGATGTGAATTCCAATTATCTTGAAAGTTATCTCAAGAGAATAAGTTTGAATAGGCGTGAAGCTTTCAATAGTATTATGAGTAGATACTCTAAGTCTTGCCATTACTCAGGGAGTATTTAACACAATTTGCTACATAGCCATAGCGGACGCCCCTCTTAACTTGGTTACAACACAAGATACCTGATAAAATAGAGTAACCCTATGGCAGGGTTTTAAGAGTAAGGTGACAATATGAATAAGTCCTTCCCTAATGTATGGGTGAACGTAAATGTTGAAGGAAAGGGAACTTTAAAATAAGACCCACCCTAATGGATAGATGAACGTAAGAGTGCCCTAGGGGTAGTTAGTAAAAATAGGGCATATATATTTGTTATCAACCGTAATATTTTCAAAGCTGGAGCCTCTTTTCAAAAACTACAGCACCTTGCCCGAGGGTAGTTCGTGTCCCTTTTATATAGAGTAGTTTTACATTATGGTCAATTAGGAAAGCAATGTGGCGTAATTATTGGGTAGATAGCTATGTTAACCCGCTTAGTGCCAGGGACGTATATATACGTCCTAGGGTGTTGTCACGCCCAGTGCCAGGGACGTATATATATGTCCTCGCCGAAAAAAATCGTAGCAGCGAAACGACTGCACCTATGGCTTTCATATTTTTACCACATGTACTATTGTGGACATAAGTCCTGCTACACATGCCTGGCGGAGAATCGCGAATTGTGTTGGTAACATTGTGCTCCCCCCCCCCTCCCCCATACCATCCCCGCTCTTTCACCCCTCTCAGCATAAGCCCCTCCTTCCCTCTCTATACTTCTTTCTTGTTTCACGTCTGCAAGTCCCTTCCCTTCGATCACTTTCCACTACTAGAACCACGGAATGACGATTATCTTTCTTCTTTCTCTCTATTTCTCCATTTCCCATCGAATCATTGTAGTTTTATGAATGCACGAATTGATAAGTCGAGCATAAGGCGGTGAGAATATGTAAGACAAAACAAACTATAATTTGTTAACTTTAATAAATGCATAATATCAATATGTCTATATCTATAACCACGTCGTGTGAAGTAGCTAAAGGGATGTTGTTGCGTAGTAGGTAAATTTCTATATTATAGAACAAAGGACCTTGGTAAACCTTAGCTAGGCCATGAATGGAGACTTTTTGCTAACCCTTTTGGTACCGGGGACATATATTATATTTCATTATAGCTATATTCAGACTATTTTATGTAGATTAGAAAGGGTCTGTGGTGGTAGGTAAGGTTATATTTGCAATAGGTTGTAGCATTCTAAATAGTAGCCCTTCTTTATCTAAATAAAATCGACTAATATTTGCCAGAATATTTTGAAAATGATATCACTGGTATTTATCGAGTTAAAATCTCATAATCGTAACGTTAATAAGATGAAGATATTCATGCCCACACCAACCAAGTAGCCTAAATATTCAAGAAACCAACAACCTCGTGGATCATGAAATAGGATATAAATGTAATGGTTAAAGAATCTTGTAAAATGTTAAAATATTGAAATTCACCTAATGTAAAGAACACGATCGTCATCCCTTTATGTCATTAAGTAATTAATGTCTAGTTAGTATATGGGTGTAGCAAAATAATTGATATTGGGTCAAACAGACGATAAGATACAAACAAAATAATTATTATATATAGTAGTAATAATTATATAATTAAGCTGTCCTCAAAATAGATTATATTTACATTGTAAAGGTATAGGTATTGTTAACCCTTCCAGTACCGGTGCCGTCCTATTAACATTATTTTGGCTACTATCAGGCGAGTGTATTAAGTTAAAAAGGGCCTCCAGCGGGTAACAGGCTTCGAACAATCTCACTTAACCCTGTATACGTTCACAGATCTTTCTTAAACTGCACAATATCGTCTTCATATAGTAAGAATAAAATTGTATATACGTCTTCAGAACAGAAGGGGTTAAGCACGCAGCAGAAATATTTCGGGTTTGATTACCGTCTTGGCCAACAATGGGAGTACCGGTAGGCCTATAATTTTTGGTTTTCCATGCAACACGTCATTAAACTAGGAGCACTATTGATATAAACTTATTAATACACGGTTGCATATATTTGTAAAAATATATTTTGTTTCTAATTATAATTTTATTCTTTGTAACTACTAGCTGTTTACACTATTAATTTGGTAAACATAATTTTCAAGCCAACATTTCTCAATTCATGCTGTGAATACTAAATGCTAGAGTTGGTTACATATTATACAAATAAACGTTCTTTCTCCCACGTGAAATTAATGGATTTAGATAATTATACACCCAATGTTCACGTGTTCGTATATAGTTTGTACGCAAAGAGTGTCCATGTAGGGCCGAACCTGTTGTATACCAGGAAAATAATACGTCTTCGCTTAGGGTTTTATTTACGGTACGAATGGGTTAACCAACTACCTGCTAAATAAGAATCCACCGTAACATTTAGTTACAGAGAGTCCTCAGTCAGTGTTTGTTGTGGTTTCACCATATACTAAATTCCCAAGGAAGTTTGTTTCACATATCTATCTATCTATCTATTGCTGGACTCGGTGATTCCCGAAGAGGTAGCCACGAATTAATCGCCCCCATGCACCTCTGTTCCCAGTCAATCGTCGCCCATCCTCCCATCTAGCACGACGCCCCTCTTCCCGTCTAGCACCGCCTTCACGCATATACTTCTTAACTCTTTCACATATGATTATCATAATAATATGATACAGTGCAGTTATTACTATTTTGAGTTATAAGTTATTTGTTGTTTACACATTTCAGACATGCACTTCAATATAACACATAATTGGAAGTAATGTATCGACAATTACAAAAGAAACAATGTGACCTCGTGTCACCATAATATCTAAGGTGATGGCGTGGGAGAAAACAAATATGTATATGAAATGGTAGTAAATGAAGGCATATAAAGATGAAATTACGCATTATGCGTGTTAATTTATTTCCATTGTTTTGTTGTCTATAATTATTATATTCATACATTTGAGAGCTTGTCCTGCATCACTTAAGCTACTTCACTCGTGGTAAATATAGATATAGAAATATTATTTCTATAATGTTATCATAATTTAAGAATTATAGTTTACATAGGAATAATTAACAAAATAATCTACTTGCATGCATAATTTTCTTAACATAAAGTCTATATAACAAAATCGTCCTAGTAGAGAGTCCAGCAGCCTTCACGATCGATGAACTCCTGTAGTCGGCTGGGCATGGAAGAGACCAGGTCATAGATGAGGCATGGTTTACCTAGGAGCCCCTCCCAGACCCGTGTAGTGTGCTGCAGAAGCTGCTGCCGGGTCCGCTCCATCGCGGTTTCCCAGCTGTTGACCGTGATGCCACACGCAGACTCAATGGGAATTACGTTTGGTGCGTTACTCGGCTAGATCCCATCAGGATCGTTGATACATTTTTCTGGCTATTATTAGGCAATTTTATTCTGCATAGGAAGAGTATATGGAAGTCAGAAGGTTAATTGGGATATTCTTTGCCTTTTTCATTCATACAGGTGGATCCTTCTTACGCTGTATAAAATCGTCTGAAGGGAGCCACAATAAACGGTCAAAATGCGTCATGAACCTTAAGTAGTTAATCATGTTGCAAGGAAAGCCAAAGAATATCTTCTTCCTTTCGGACAAGGTAATTCTCTCACTCAATTTTGTTTAGCTCCGTGTTCAACACTTATTACCTCGACCACACATTTAAAAATGGCAGTGCCGGCATTTCTTTCCTTGCTTGTGTTTACTGTATAGCCACGTTATTTATGTTATTTACGTGATATTTTATAGCTCTTAAGGTTCAGATAGCACTTATATCATTATCATTAAACTCACTAAAACAAGGACTTTCCCTTATACTTCAACAATACACAAATCAATCCCTCATATTCTCTCAATATTCTCGGTGTCTCCTTTTCTTCTAATTTCACTTGTAAGGACCATATTACCACTTTTGCTAAAACAGCTTCCCAGAAGCTGGGTGTGCTCAACCGCCTCCGGGGGTTCTTTAGCCCTACATAGCTTCTTGCTCTGTACAGAGGCACAGTGCATCCAAGTATTGAGTATTGTTCACATGTCTGTGGAGGATTCTCTCACATAGCACTTCTTGACAAAGTAGAAAAGAAAGCCTTTCGTCTCATTAACTCACGTGCACTCACCGAATATCTGCAATCTCTATCTCTTTGCCGCAATGTTGCATCTCTCTCCCTATGCTACCGCTATTACAATAATCAGTGTTCCTCAGAGATCTCTCAATATATACCACCTCCTTTACATAGAGTATGTGGCACCCATCATGCAACACAACCCCACACCTACTCTGTGCATCTCTCCAACCCAAGAGTGAAACGATATTCCCAAACTTTCTTTTATTCAACAGCTGAGCTCTGGAACTCTCTCCCTGAATCCATCTTCCACTAATCCTAAGACTTGAATTGCTCTAAACTCCCTGTGTCCAGGCATTTTGGCTCAGACATTCCTTGATTTTGGCCGTCTCTCTTTCAACTCTGGGGAAGGCATTTGTCACAGGCAGTTCTGCCTTTTGTCTTCCTCATTCGCATAATAAAAATATAGTTTAACTGTTTATTTAATATATAAGGAACAATAAAGATAAGTTTAAGTAAATCAAGTGATAATGTGATAATCTACAGTGATATCCGAACCTCATGTGCTATAAAGTATTACATGGAGCACATCAAAACGCAGATATAATAAAGTAAACACAACAAAGGGATGAAATCTCGTCACTGTCTATTTTAAATATGTAATAAGTAAAGCAACGCCTGTGATTGGTTAAGTCATGTGGGCCGAGTCAGTCAGTCTTCACCTCTGGCTTACTTCTTAGGTTTATCATTTCTTAATCTCGCTTGGGTTTACTTTGTAGTATATACGGTATTAATGTGTTGTATGTGATATTCTATGGCTCTTAAGATTCAGATGGCACTGTAGATTATTAATTAATCATTAAAATTACTAAAATATATAGAATTTAATGAATACATAGGAAAGAATAAATATCATAATGAAGACATTATCAGCTCTGCAACTCCGGGCCTGTGAGCTAGGGTATTGATAAGATTGTGAATCATGAGCGTCGATACATACACCAGTTAGGGCCAGATGCATATGGTTCGAGTGAATGGAATAAAGCTATAAGTATACGTTTTCATTCAGTTAAGGAAGGAAGGGTTACAATTATAAGGGTTTCATACTAGCTCAATTAACTTCTAAATACCACAGATACTTCCTTAGCTGCAAAAAAACTGTCTAAATATAACTAATATAAAACTAAGCACAACCCTGGTATGGAAGGGGTTAATCTCAGAGGGAGCAGCACTCGCCAAGGCGGTTAAAATACGCCACATCTCCTCAAGTAAGAAAATAACATGCAGGAATGTGTTATGTGAATCACATTTAATGTCTGTGGCCGTGTGTTTAAGTCCACTAGTTACAAACCATGATTAGACAAGTATGCACATACTGTAGTTAAGGGGGAGGTGGGCTAACAGGCAAATGCACACGTAACCAAATTTTATATATTTTGATATTCAATTAATTTAATCGAGGAACCTATTATACGTGTGTGTCAAGGATCTCTTTTAATAATATATAGACATGAACGATGAACACCATGAATATAAACACCATATGAGGAGGAGCACTTTATTAACAACGTTCTGCAGATAGCTTCTTCAGGTCACTGGGAAACGTTCTCAATAAAGTGCTCCTCCTCACATGGTGTATATATTCATTCTGTCAACTTTTCAAAGATATTTCAACTATGAAATCCATCCTTACTCAAGATAGTGGGTTATATGGGCTTATATAATAATAATAACTGAATTGAGATATGAGAATGCAAAAGTAAATTCAAACACCAATTGTATCTGACTTAAATACACATATGGTTAGTAAACTTCCACCTTCGAATGGATAATAAATTATATATTGTGCTAGTTTTTTTTTATATAATGGCTAATATATGAGCGTGAACTGTGTAACGTAATGATAATTTAACGATATGATATTTCATGATAGGAAGCAACTTTGCAGAACATGCATACAAATGCAATAATTCGATGAGAGGGAAAAATAGATAGACAGAAGGGAGAGAGAGAGAGGTTATTGCTGGAAACTAAACCAGGGGGAGGGGCTTATATAATATATGAAACAAGAAAGAAAGTAGCATAGAGGGAAGGAGGCGCTTGGCTGAGAGAGGGTGGGCGAGTGGGGACGGTGTGGGGGGGGGGGGGAGCGGCAATGTTACCAACACAATTCTCGATTCTCTGCCAGGCAGGTGTAGCAGGACTTATGTCCACAATAGTACCTTACCCTTTTGGCTACCCACCACAAAAATCCCAAATCCCTCCTCCCACTCACTCGCTGACTGTCGGTCCTGTCAGAAGGAAAAAAGAGGAAAATCTGTGGTGGCGAAACGACTGCACCAATCGGTTCCATATTTGTGTGACAAGTCCCTTACCCTTCTGCCTTCCCCCCACCACACCCCCAACCGCCTCCCACCACCCACTTCCAGCGTATCCGTACGAAGATAAGGAAAAAAAGGAAAATCCGTGGTGGCGAAACTACCTCACCAATCGGCTTCATATTTGTAACATGAGTCAATTACGCTTCTACCTTCCCCCCACCATCCCCCAAACGACCCTCCCACCACCCTCCTACCCATACATTCCGATACCATAAAAGTCTCTGTAGTCTATATTGTCTTTTCAGCTACTTTCGGGACCATCGGGGACCTGATTTCTGGGGAAAATGGACAAGGGGAGTGTTTTTTTTACCATTTTCCTTCCTTTCTCTCCCAACTTGATAGATTTAGCCAAAAAAAAAAAAAAAAAAAAAACTCTGGCACTGGCAGAAACTCACCGTCAAAATTGGCTGGCACTCAGCGGGTTAAGAGTTGATTTCACGTAATGCTGTCACATGACCGACTCACGGGGCACATTCTCAGAAATAATTCATAGCATGTATCGGCAAATTGGCTGTTTACACTTAATGAGTCTTGAATTGTCTAGCAGCAGTGAGATTTGTGGAGAAAATTATAAGCAAATGTTTTTAGTTTAGTTTAGTGGATAGAGAAGGTTTGTGGAAAGTACATAGAATATACGGAGTAGATGGCAAGTTGCTGAAAGCCAGAAGAGCATGTATGAGGGTGCAAAGGCGGCAGTACGTGTGGAGAGTGAGCAGAGCGAGTTCTTTGACCTGAATGTTGGTTTGAAACAGGGGTGTGTGATGTCCCCGTGGTTGTTTACTGTATATATGGATGGAGTCATGAAAGAAATACTATCAAGAGCAGTGGATGTTGGTGTATCGCTGAAAATAGGTTGAGTGGAAGCTACCTATACTGCTGTTTGCGGATGATACAGTTCTGATGAGTGATAATGAATGGGAGTTGCAGGGTCTGGTAAATGAGTTTGGAACAGTGTGCGAAAAACGGAATTTGAAGGTAAATGCGGGGAAGAGCAAGGTTATGGTCTTCGAAAGGGGTGAAGTCACAGAGTGTGAGGTGAAGCTGAACGGTCAGGCTATGGAGATCGTCAACTCTTTTAAGTATTTGGGCAGTGTGCTGAGTAAAGATGGGACTATGGATGAAGAAGTGCGGGAGAGGGTACAACAGGGGAAGAGGGTTGTAGGAACGCTGAAAGCAGTAACAAGAAATAGGGTGGTCAGTATGGAAGTGAAGAAGTCCTTGCATGACAGTGTGGTAATCTCGACACTGACTTACGGAAGCAAAGCATGGACGTTGGTTGAGAGACTCAGACCAAGAGTGAGAGCAGTGGAAATGAATTACTTAACCTCTGAAGTGCGCATGTATTTGAGCTGTTTCCATTACTAAAATATTCATTTTACCATAAATAGCATTAATACTTATCCATATGCGCCTATTATAGGTTGATTATAAAGGAATTAACCTGTTACAACAATAAAACAAGTGAAAACAGCGTTTGGATGGTCAAAATCGGCGATACAGGGCGGGAGCTGCATAATGTATGGGTGAGGCAACCTCGTTTCCCGCCAATTTCCCCCAAGGCCACTGAGACACTGTCGATCGATACTCTCTCTCTCTCTCTTGCACTCGCTTGCTAACAGTGATGGCAATGCCCTGCTTGCAACTCGCTAATGTTAGCACAAAAATATACCTCAGAATAAGGGAATAACAGGGAAAATAGGTGATAACTGAAGGAGGGGACGAAAGTGGGGAAGGAGGGGAGGTAGAAGACTGATATTTTGCATGGCCCAAGGGCAATTTTTTTTTTTTTTTTTCGATGTTTAAAATTGATTTTTTTTTCTCTGACTCTTAAGAGTCTTCCCGCAGTCCGCCGGGGGAACTCTTAAGAGTCTTCCCTCGGTTTCCGGGTTAAGAAGTGCGTGCGGAGTTACATGGAGGGATAGACAGACTAATGAGGAAGTAAGGAGGAGGTGTGGTGTGGAGGTAGATGTGCTGGAAAGTGTGAAAAGGAACAACTTGAGATGGTTCGGCCATATGGAACGTATGGAAAGCGAGAGAATGACTAAGAGGGTGTACGCGAGCGAGGTGGAGGGACAGAGAGGGAGAGGTAGACCGAAAGAGAGGTGGAAGGATGGAGTGAGGAAGTATATGAACGAAGGCAATGCTGGTTGGGAGGAGGGGCGTCGACTGACTCGGGACAGAGGTGCATGGGGGCGGTTCGTTCGTGGCCACCCCTTCGGGGATCACGGCGTCGGGCAATAGATAGATAGATAGATGTTTAGTTCTTGTATACGGTGCTATTAACCCTTAAAAAGCGGCCCACCACTTAAGTCGAGTTAAATAAAGCTGGACTATGTGGCGGCGCTCGACATAACTCGAGTGGCAATTTCAGCACGTAATGTGGCTGAGAGAGAGAGACAAGTGGTGGCAGGAGACTAGCGAGCGTATGACTGCTCCAGACCACCGCGGCGAACCTACTGACACAAATCTCAGCTCCCTCCTCCCTCTCTCACTCGCTACATACTCAATTATGTACCGAAAGTACCGAATTACCTGCTTTTTGCACTCGCGTTGCACGGTTATTGCAAGAAAACTATCCATCATACAAGGATCGTTATGGTGTAATTCGAAAGCTCTGTTTATGCCCTTTCAGGGATAGATACTTGTTTTACGTTCTGGGTCTTATTTAGGCATGAAAATGATCACGTAAACAGCCCTATTTTGGCTAAAAACACCCCGCTGGGCGGTACACATAAATAAACCGCATAGGCCGCTCGTAAGGTGTTAAGTAGTTATATTAGTATTAAATAATGTTATACAAAGAAATAATTCAAAATAATTGAATGGTTTATTTTGTGTGTTTATTGATGGGAGAGACTCATGGAGGAATTGACACAGACGGTCCTCCTTGTCTCAAGCTTGTTACGTAGCCGAGCCTGAGCCATTTCAACGATGAAAAGGAAATACAACTTTGCGTGGGTTAGTTTGGCAGTTTTATTAGAGTATGATAGTTCAACATTATTAAACCATCAGTGAATCGGTATGAAACTTTCAGGTTTCAATGTTAGGCCTAAATGTATCAGTAGAAATCACTCGAATCATATGTAAGGTTTTCGTCGAACATTCCCCCCCCCCCCCTCCCTCTCACTCTCTCTCTCTTGTTTCCAAATTTAGTAAAGCTCATACTTAACTCTACCTATGATACATTGCATTTCTTCATTAGTTGTTCAGAATACATGCAATTGGTGAGGTCCAGAAGTAGCTGGGTGAGAGGGAGAGAAGGGAGGGTGGGTGTAGATCTGGGGTTGGAGAGAAAATGGGAGGGTTTTGGTGGGGGTATGGAACCAACAAGGAAAGGAGGTAGAGGGGATACCCCTCCACCGTGCAGTGCTACTAACGGAAAGGGGAAATGAAACTAATTAATCCTGACGACTGTAACACCAACGATTTAATACATATTTGTTTTCGGTTTGCACACATCCAACACAAAGCTACACCTTTTTCTGGTCCGGTAATAGTATTGAAAACGATATAATAACTTTTTAAATGTGGGTTTCGAAGAGAATAAAACGGCGCGTTTGTGCCGAAAATCGGGAGTCCGTTGTCACTTCGGATCGTCGGTTTGTTTACATAGGATGCTCCAGGTTACGTCCCCTCTAAATTGACCGTTCTGTTGCCTAATATATTTTCCTGTATTTTTCTATTTGTTGTTAGTTTTATATGCTTGTTATAACCAATATAAGGTGCGGAAATATACATGAATAATCCATATTCCCCAACAATAATACGAGACCCTTTGAGAATAGGGGGTTTTGGGTGGGGTAAACAAATTGAGGCCTAAATCCTATAAATACCTTTACCTAAACTTCTAGTATTTATACTTGGGGGTTGGTATTAGATACAGGACGTGAGATACAGGACGAGTTAAGGCGGGGCTCTGCCCCCCTTACCCCCCTGAATTTTAATAATCGTCATATATGTTGACAGTAGAGGGTCTAATTATCCCATGGCCAGCTGTTACTTGCCCCCTGCTGGCAACATATATGACGATTATTATAATTCACGGGTGGGTGAGGGGGGGCAGAGCCCCCCTCAACCCGTCCAGTATCCCACGCAAGTCTTTATCAGAAAATGAACCCAACAACTGGTTAGCTTAGCCATTTTAATTCAACCGCCAGGGTGGGAAGTCACTTAGAGCGTAAAATAAACAAAGCGACGCTACTTCCACGAACGCAACAGAGTTGTCTTTATATTTCGGTCTCATATTATTAATATTAAAGTATCCTCATTGTTTTTTTAGTGTTTCATGCACCAGAAAAGCGCGTAGCTTGGTGTTGGATGCGTGAAAACCGAAAACAAATATGTATTAAATCGTTGGCGGTAGCCTACCTGTCAAATAGGTGTCCAGTAACTAAAATCGTACCGAAAAATTGTACGATATGACAAAATAGTAAAGAGTTTCTTACATTAATACACTTTCGATAGACAATACTGATTATTTAATGATTACATATTTACTATACATGCCTGTCTCGTCAATGTACACCAAATCTTGCTGCAGACCCGTCGCCAGCATCCATGTACCATATGTGTGTCGTGCCTCCTTTACTGCGGCAGAATTCCTTTCTGCTGGGGCGTCATGGGACATTTTAAGCGATATTAGCTCACCCTCCAAAGCACAGGAAAGCGTCGCCTCACTGAAATGTGGTTTTGTGGGAAATACGTGCCGGACTTGCTCCTTCATCTCTCTTAAGGTCATCATAGGGTTTGCCTCAAGCAGCATCACAATCAGGTCTAAATTAGTTTCATTGTCGATAACCTTGCGTCTGCCTCCTGATTGAGCCGCTTCAGTCCTGTTATGGCGTTGATAGGACGGTCCGCTCAATGGAGTATGCCATGGTGCGCTGAACTCCTAGGGCTTCTGCAATCTCGAGGAAATCGTGTTCTGCTCTGTAGGCTTCGACAATGCGTGCACGATCTGCGTTACTTGTTTTTCTGTGCCTGCGTGGCATGTTGGGGCTTATCTTTTAGGATGGTTGATGATAAAAGTTTCAACTTGGCAATGAACTGTGTACGGAGGAGCTGCATTCACGTGAGGAATGTACTAATGAGTAACTGGCACACCGTCTATGGTTCTGTGATTCATTACTTTGAGTTCAGTTGCTTCAAATGTTCGAGTTCGGTAAAATATTGCTTCTATCTACGATAGAAAATAATATTAACTTTAATTCTTTTCTGCAGTGGCTTTCTGAGTAGTTATGGCGTTTTAACGATTGTTATTTAGTTTTGCAAAGTGTTAAAGGTATTAGCAAATTGTCAATGCAGATTGAGAAGATTGTCATAAGCGAATGGAGACTGTCATACCTTAAATGATTGTTGTAAAGTTTTTGGTGATTGTTGAACGGAAAGTAAAGAAAGTCATTTATCGAGTGCAATAATGTTGATATATTTTGAAAATGTTGAAACCATAAGTAATATTGTTCAATTGCATTTGAAATAAGGTGTATTTCACTGTGTACATATTGTATTGCAAAGAATATATGAATACAAGAGTAGGCAACAAGAATAACTAAAACATACATTGATTAAGCAAACTAAGGAATAAAAGAATTATCATTGTAAAGTAAAACATAAATAATAAAGTATATTTCCACATATCACTGCATGGTAAAATGTTGTTACAACTGTTGTATAGTTGTCAGGTTCACTATAACTGTCATAGTAACCAAAATTAAATGAACAAATTTACATACACAAAATAAGTATATATGTGGTCTTTGCAATGGTTCACATGACCCTATAGAATTATTGTCAATATCTTAGGACTCATTTCTATGGTGATCAACATTATTACAATAACCACTAAAAAGATAATCATGAACACTATATAATTTTAATATGCATGGGGATTACCAATCTCTAATTGTCATGGCAATGTACTACCAGCAATTGTCTTTGTTATAGCCATTTGAAAATAGGCATGACTATTGGGTAATATTTATTATGGTTATTTTTCATGATTTGATATTTTTCAATAACATCAGTTATAATAAATGAAAAGTTGCATGTCAAATTTGCTGTAAAGATGGGAGTACATCAGTAATATGCCAAGGGGTTGAAAGTGAGATGTTCCCTAGGAGGGGCTTGCTTGGTCAGCAATGGTGTCAAATATGTATATTGACAAAGAAGACACTATTAACTCCTTGCGACATATATGACGCGATCGCGTCATATGAAGAAGTCCACCAAAACTCATATGACGCGATCGCGTCTATCGAATGTGTAGTGCGAGGCAGTGGCAATGATCCTGGGGCTCCCGCCTCCTCGGACTTACTGGAACATAATATGTCTGGGGGAGTTAAATGTAGGATTATAAATAAGTAAAGTGAGTTATTATAATAAATTTGGAATGCTTTATACTGTGGGGAAACATAGAATAATTAGAGGAAGGCATTACAGTATCATCTCCAGGCCAGTGTTATGAATACAGATAGCCCAGGATCATGTTACATGGAGAGCTGCTATTAGGTAAATGAACTTCACATCCTAGTATTATATGGGTCATTATAAATGCAACATTACAAAAGTAACCATTAGAAGCTGAACACATTTTACGCTGACACTTTTTTTACATATATTATTTGTTGTTAAGATAATTACAATATGTTTGAGTTATCTACCACAAAATCTATATCTCAGTACATTAACCCACTCACTGTGGCAGATGTACTGGTGTGTGCTATGTAAAAATAGACCTATAGCCTACTGCAGGAGACGTACCCGTAGGTGTTGGTATTACCAGCTGAGTTGGTTGAACTAAGCAGCTCTGCTTGTTTCCAGATGCTTCCAGAGCTGCTAAGCTTGTCACACATACTCATATCAGTCTGCTCCATGCATTAGTTGAGGGAGGGTGTGTCTAAGGTGTTTCAAAAGCTGAAATAATCAAATTTTATTCATTTCACTCCCAACACCAAACACCTCCCAATGAAATTAATGAAAGTACAGTCGACCCTCGCATGGGCGGACCCCAGTTGACCGAACTTCGGTTTGTGCGGACCCAACAGCCGATGCGGACAAGTCCCCAAAAGACCGGACAAATCGGGCAAAAGAAAGTTAATTTAAAAGTTGTCCGGTATTTTAATAGTTCGTGTTTGTCTATCGCTCACTTCCCCCTCTGCAACTCTCTTTCTATCTATCTATCTATCTCTCTAATGCATCTACCTAACTCCCTTATACATTAACATAACTAGGCCTATGTCTTATTTGGTCTTTTTTTAATCTATGAATCAATTCTAATACGATGGAATTGAAAACAATATTACCCTTCTAACACGCAAATAATAAAATGAAAACGAGAGTAAATAAAAATGTCTCCTTTGTCTTTCAGAAACATAAGTCTGTTTCACATATGTTAGTATTTTATCGCTCGCTCGCCCCTAGCCACTCTCTCTCTATCTATTTATCTCTCTAATGCATCTAACTAACTCCCTTATACATTAACATAACTATGTCTTATTTGGACTTTTTGTAATCTATAAATCATTTCTAATGCGATGGAATTGAAAACAATATTATCCTTCTAGCACACAAATAATAACATGAAAAAGAGAGTCAATAAAAAAAGTCTCCTTTGTCTTTTCAAAACCAATTAAGTCCGTCTCATAATAGTTCGTGTTCGCTCACACCCCTCTGCAACTCTCTTTCTATCTATCTATCTCTCTAATGCATCTACGTAACTCCCTTATACATTAACAAAACTATGTCTTATTTGGACTTTTTGTAATCTTTGAATCATTTCTAATGCGATGGAATTGAAAAATATAATATCCTTCCAGCACATAAACAAGAAATAAGATACAGTCAACAACAAATATTCCCCCGTGTTCGAGTTCCGAGCGTCGGGAGATTTTATTTTATTTATTTACTGTATTGTTGTTTTTTTTCCCCACGGTTTATTTTCGCCTTGAAAGTGTGTCTACACAAATTGATTGGGAAATATTGTTATTTTTAATTGACATTTGTGTCATTTTTGCTGATTATGAGTTGGTGGAAAAATGTGTTCTTTAATTCCATCATATCTGAAATGATTCACAGATTATATAGAGACCAAATAACATACACTTTTAAGTGTGTTCAATAGTTTTGCATTATCAATAGGGTGTAGCATAAGGCTTATCAACATCATCACAGTAACGGGGTCGGGGTTGAGGCTGGGATGGGGAGGGGAGGGAGTAGGCCTACAGCGGCGGGGATATCCTTCCTTTCTTTTTTTTTCTTTTATTTTTTTAAAATGTGAAATTTATCAAATGACAAATATGGGGTCGGGGTTGAGGCCGGGATGGGGAGGGGAGGGAGTAGGCCTACAGTGGCGGGGATATCCTTTTTTTTTTTTTTTTTTCAATGTATTTCCAATGTGCGAACTTTTTCAATGTACGGACAAAGGTCGGGGGGACTATTAGTCCACACATTCGAGGGTTGACTGTATGTGATTTTCCTGGGATTCGAACCAGGGTTACCACATACAGATCTTAAACACTCCAAGCATTACTGTACACCATCAAGACAGTTCAAGGTTAAGTTCATGACTACAATTTTATATCCATTTATCGACTTACTGGATATCAATCTAATCATGTACTCAAACCTAACTGCACACTGAATAGCCTAATGCTTATGCTACTTCTATTTTAACTTGTGACGGCTATATACCAGCTACAAATGTGAGGTTCATTTGATGTTACAGGCCTTAACTTATACTGTCTAACAAACATATTACATGATAAATTAACAGAACACTTTATTGAGTTACCCGAGTGTATCATATGAAGATGTAAAAGAGAGATATATATGGTAATTATATATTTGGTAACTGGCCGTGAGCCAGGCCAGTGGGAGGAAACTTTCCCTCCACATTATCAAGGTGGCTTGCCTCGGAAAGAAAGAATGGACTCTACTTGTAAGGAGAAAATTTGACACAATACTTTCATCGGAACTCATTAAAATTCCATCTGGGATACAAATATGGCGCTAAAGCAATGCAAATTAAGTGGAATTAGAGGGGAAATTGCTGCCAGGGTGTATTCTTACCTATAAAACTGTCGCACTGTAAAGGTCAAACTGAATGTTTGTGAAGACTTCTATTATGTCTGTTGAAGTTACCTAGATAAGAAAAACAGTTGACACAATGATCACACTTGAAATTGTTCACTCAATATATACATATATATACAGCTGGGTCCCCGACTGTGCTAGAATTTGGTGGATGAACGAGGTCGCACAGATCGAAATCGTACAAATCTAAACATGTATCTTATGGGAAATAATTAATTTGATGGATGGACGGTCCCGAGTTTAGGGGTTCAACTTCATATTACTTATCATAAACAACACTAACTGACACATATTCATAACAATACATAATGAATAAATTAAAGTAAGCAATAATTAAACAATATTAAGTCATTGTTTACTCACATTAAGTTAGGGGGCTCCGAGAAAAAAACCCACGGCAGGGCGATTGCAGCTATGCTACCCCGGCCCCAGCCCCATCTTTAATCTATAGCGGATAAACCATACGCCTGGACACACTTTAACACTTCATCCTATTTCTTATAAATTGACCTAACATTTGACTCAGTAAACCCAAACTCCCTGCCTACAACTGAATTTCCTTTTCCAGCATCCTTTAGCCTAACTCAATAACTTTCCGCTTCGAACAATATTCGCAAAGTTTGGAATTATTAAATTAATATTTTTGGTAGATCGTACAGATCGCGAAACGCACAAATCGAACACGCATAGATGGGGGACCCTACTTATATACTGTATATATATATATATATATATATATATATATATATATTAAAATGTAAAACTTGCAAACAAAACAAACCAAAACTGGGACAAAGACAATATAAAGTCAAAACAACTTATCAAAATCGCTATGTGGAAACAACGCTTACTAAAATAAAATTTATGAAATGAAAGAACACAATCCACCACATAGGGTGTACATTACTACATGAGCAAGTTAATCTGTTTCCCAAGCAAACTAATTGCACACATAACAACGCACTATCGTCACATTCAAGGAATTAGTCAATTTGGGAAGTCCGGGACGTTCTGGCAAATTTTACTAAACTCTGCATGAATAAAAGAAACTACAATTAATGTTAAAATGTTCTATTAAAATCAAATTTGCAACTTGACAAGACATTAACAATAGTATAAAATACAAATATTGATAAGATATCTATAATTTTACAACAAAAATATAGCACTCACTAACGATAGTGCTATCGGGTAGGTACCTGTAAGCATAGCATGCCTCAAGTGATCCCTATCAATAGCTACCCTACAAATAACCTACATTTATTGTACAAATAAATTTAGGAAATAGAAAAAGCAAGCAATTGATACTATCGACAATGAATAGATATAATATATATACAGGGATCTGCCTTGCTTAGGCCAATCGGCTTTCTGCAGACTCCCATTTTCTTATGTTCTTATGTTCTTATAATATAAAGACAAATAATTGCAAAATATGAAGAAGCAACAACAGATTTAAACAACGAGTACTCGTTTAACAAGAACAATTCATTTTTTTTTAAATCATCAATAATAATAATAGAAAAAGAAAAACAATAAATACAAACAGACAAAAAGTAAGCAGAGGTTATACAAGAAATTTCAAGTAAAAAAAGCTTGATTAAAATGATTGATGTCAAATTTTAGAATAGTCACAATAATTGACCCTAAAAAGATTAAATTTATGTAACAATTTACTTGCCTCAAAACCTCTGTCTACTAAGAGTCTGTATAGTAACCTAGCTCTAGCCCAAAAGTTATCTACTTGATTTTCAAATCAAATTTTACAAAATCTTATTAGGTGAGGGTACATACAGTATATACTGTATATATATATATATTAAAGCAGCCTCCCAGAAGCTGGGTGTGCTCAACCACCTCAAGGGGTTCTTTACCCCTGTACAGCTTCTTGCTCTGTACAGGGGCACAGTGCGTCCTTGTATTGAGTATTGTTCACATGTGTGGGGAGGATCCTCTCACACCGCGCTCCTAGATAATGTAAAAAGGAAAGCCTTTCGTATCATTAACTCCCGTCCACTCACCAACTCTCTGCAATCTCTCTCTCTTCGCCGCAATGTTGCATCTCTCTCGCTATTCTATCGGTACTACAATAATCAGTGTTCCTCGGAGCTTTCCCAGTGTATACCACCTCCTCTACGTAGGGTACGTAGTACCCGCCTTGTAACACAATCCCACCCCTACTCTGTGCAACTTTCCAACCCAAGAGTGAAACGCTATTCTCATTCTTTCTTTATTGAACTGCTAAGCTCTGGAACTCTCTCCCAGAATCAGTCTTTCTCTCTTCCTATGATTTAAATTGCTTCAAACTTTGTGTCCAGGCAATTTAGCTCGAACGTCCCTTGATTTCGGCCCTGTCACTCTTTGAAATCTGGGGGAGGCACTTGCTGCAGGCAGTTATGCCTTTTGTCTCCCTCATTCACATAGATTTTTTTTTTTTAAGGCTACATTTGTGAGAGGCATTTACCACATTAACCTTTATTTAGCGGGCTAGGTGGTCTATTTGACCGTAGCGCCCAGCGTTTTTTTTAACCCTAAATAGGTTATTTACGTGATCATTTTCATGCCTAAATAAGACCCAGAGCATAAAACAAGTATCTATCCCTGAAAGGGCATAAACAGAGCTTTCCAATGACACCTGAACCATCCTTCTACGACCACTGGTTCTCTTGCAACGATCGTGCAACACGAGTGCAAAAACCCTGTAATTAGGTAATTTCCCTACATAATTCCCTGTGTAGCGATTGTGAGAAGGGAGGGAAGGGTGGGATTCAGTTCAGTTGGTCCACCGCGGTGGTGGTGGACGATCATACAGTTGCTAGGCTCCTCACACCGCCTCTCTCTCTCTCAGCAACATTACGTGCTGAAAATGGCGCACGACATAAGTTGTGAACTGCCACATAGTCCAAATTTATTTCACACGACATAAGTTGCGCGCCGACAGTTAAGGGTTAATAGCACTTTAATTTTTCTCTTCAGTGAGCTAATGTAAATGGAGATAATTTCTTGGAACAAACATATTTACACACACCTCTCACGTTTAAACTTCTTCTCTATCCTGTATGACCTAATAAATGTCTGGTGAGGCTTCTCTTATGACCAAACATTTTACCACACACCTCACACTTAAACTTCTCTCTTCTGTGTGAACTATTAACCCTTTGGCGCACGATGACTCGTTCAGAGTCATTAGGTATTTTTTTCCTAGGTGCACGATGACTCGTTAAGAGTCATTAAACTTAAAAATATTCGCCAAAAACAAAGTTTTCGTCTGACGCGCATCATATTTGGCATAGATATTAAGTATTACATCTAGTTCAATGGGTACAATTGGCAACCCCCTCAGTTTAACGGTTTACTCACGGCTGGCTGGGAAGGGAGAAGAGTACAGCTCAGTCTGTGTTTCGATACTTTCACGTTTATTTGTGTATCTCAGTAACTATTTGGTTTATAGTAATTCTGAAGTTACCAGTGGAATCCTCATTAAATTCCGCTTCCATATATGTATGCAAATAAAAAATGTTGTGGGCAAAATTTTGAGCTAGCGCAAGTTGGAGATAAGGTATTTCATTTTGGTTTTACAATTCTTATTTCGGAGCGCCCCAAATGTGGTTGTTTTGTATTTATTCTGTTTTTATTCGCTTATCTTCAAGTTCAATCAATAACGAAGCCGATGGTACCTCATTAATCCAAATACAAGAATTTTTTGGTGGATAAAAACGTCACAGAAACAAATTATCGCCGGGCACAAAACTGGCTCTGAGTGAGCTGAGATATACTTTGGGAGTGGGAAAAACTTTGATTGGAAACTATAGGTGCGCCAAAGGGTTAAATGTTTGGCTATGTCACTCTTCTGGGCAAACATTTTACCACACACCTCACACTTAAACTTCTTCTCTGCTGTGTGAACTATTAAATGTTTGGCTATGTCACTCTTCTGGGCAAACATTTTACCACACACCTCACACTTAAACTTCTTCTCCTCTGTATGAACAAATACATGTGTGGTGAGGGTACTCTTCTGACCAAACATTTTACCACACACCTCACACTTAAACTTCTTCTCTCTTGTGTGAACTATTAAATGTTTGGCTATGTCACTCTTCTGGGTAAACATTTTACCACACACCTCACACTTAAACTTCTTCTCTCCTGTATGAACAAATAAATGTGTGGTTAGGCTACTCTTCTGACCAAACATTTTACCACATACCTCACACGTAAACTTCTTCTTCCCTGTATGAAGTAATAAATGTCTGGTGAGGTGACTCTTCTGACCAAACATTTTACCACACATCTCACATTTAAACTTCTTCTCACCTGTATGAAGTAATAAATGTGTGGTGAGGCTACACTTCTGACCAAACATTTTACCACACACCTCACGCTTAAACTTCTTCTCACCTGTATGAACTAATAAATGTGTGGTGATGCTACTCTTCCGGGCAAACATTTTACCACACACCTCACACTTGATTTCGTCTCCCTTGTATGAAGTACCGGTAATAAATGTGTGGTGAGGCTACTCTTCTGACCAAACATTTTACCACACACCTCACACTTAAACTTCTCACCTGTATGAACTAATAAATGTGAGGTGAGGTGACTCTTAAGACCAAACATTTTACCACACATCTCACACTTAAACTTCTTCTCAGCTGTATGAACAAATATAAAATGTGTGGTGAGGCTACTCTTCTGACCAAACATTTTACCACACATCTCACACTTAAACTTCTTCTCCCCTGTATGAAGTAATAAATGTGTGGTGAGGGTACTCTTCTGAGTACCCTCATCTTTTACCACACACCTCACACTTAACCCGTGGAGCCCCGGCTAGTTTTGTAATGTTTGTTCACCAGAACCCGGCCGGTTTTCAAAAAATGGTTTTATTCCAGAAACAATAGCGAATGGGTTAGGAATGAAGGATAAACCACGAAAAACCGCTCAAAAAGCTTAAAGAATGGTCCTACAGAGCCCCCGAAAACGTATTTTACAAGAGTAAAAAATTGAAGGCAATTACCCCAAAAAACAAGGTTGTTGCGTGCTCACGCGCACGCACGTGGACTTTGAGAGTTTTCAACCATCGGCACGGTTGCGTGGGATACGTACACAGTTCCTATACAAATCTGAGCCCTCTTGAATGGCTACACCTGAGGTTACGGTCGGCGCAATTAGGGTGACGCGCCAGACGCGTCTCTGGGGCTGTGCGTTACATACATCGCCGACGCGTCAGACGCGTCGCTGGGGCTGTACGGGTTAAGGGGAGCGTCCGCCATGGGGTATTATAGGTGCAAGTTGAAAAATCCGAAATTGAGATTTTCACTGCTCCCATGAGGGCAACACTCTAGGCATCTCCTGGCAGAATTTTAGACTCTTAAAATAAAAATTACCGTAAATACAGCCCCCCCCCCCCCCCCTTATGCACCACCGTACTTACGTTGTATATGTGGTATAGTGTATATGTGTATAGTGTGGTATAGTAAATTGCACTGGATCTTAGTACCAGAACATGTATCAAATCAATCAAGAGCAAACAGATGCAATAAATCGTCATTTGAGAGAGGAATCGTTGGGTAATAGATAAATTTAGTTTTTCGCCTTTTTCTCAAAACTATAATTATTCGAACAAAAAACTTAAAAACTTTCGTAATTTTGGTCCGATTTAAATAAATAAAAAACCATTGGAAAGAGGAGAGTAAATGCAGTAGAATATACTGAGGAATTTTTGATAAACCCATAACTTTTTTGACAGGAGGCTTGAAACAATTTAAATATAAAAAAAAAAAAAAAAAAAAAAATAATAAAAAACTATAAGGTGTATCAAAAATCCCTCTGTACATTTTATTGCACTGTTTCTCCTCTTTCCAATGGTATTTTTTTGATGTAGATTGGACCAAATGTTTTTTAGTTTTTAGGTTTTGAAAATTTGGCATAAATGCGAAAATGCGAGGTAGCTAAAAAACTATTCATCCGAATTTATTTATTTTTGGATATGTTGTTCCTAGAAGTAGTATCTATCACCTGTAAAACATGAACACGATCGGACCATTTTGAAATACATGGCGGACGCTCCCCTTAACCCGTTGAGCCCCGGCTAGTTATAATATTTTGTTCACCCCAGTCCCAAGCCATTTTCACTTCTTTTTTTTGGTTTTCTAAAATGGAAGACAAGGATGAGAAATGAAAAACAAAAAAAAATCACCTCGGACATTTTTTTTTGGGGGGGGGGAGCCTCAAAAAAATGTGTTGAGCCAAAATGGAAGAGAATGGTGAGAAATGAAGACAAAAATAAAAAAAAACTCATTTCGGTCATTTGGGGGGCGGGGGGGGGGGGGGGGGTTCGAAAGTTCGTCTCCCCCCCATGACCACCTGCCCGCGAGCACTAGGGTAAAACTGAGTATGGCATTGTACGGCATACATCCTAAGGAGTGTCTCACATAAATCTCAAGCCTCTAGCTCCCATACGACTGGAGTAATGAAGGTTCAAAGTGGCGGTGAACTAAGGGTGTAAAGTATCCCCTAGCTCACCACCACCAGCCGCACGGCTGTCTCGGCCCGCAACACCTACTGGCCCGGCTCCCACACACACTACGGTACCTCCCCCTCCTATTCTCCGCCATTTCCTACCTTACGAGCCACGTAAGTGTTTTTATTGCGGACGCACGTGCGTCGCTGGGAGTTGGTGATCAAACACTGCCGACGCAACACGTGCGACGCTGCTCACCGGTTACAACCTTCTTCTCTGCTGTATGAAGTAATAAATGTCTGGTGAGGATACTCTTCTGACCAAACATTTTACTACACATCTCACACTTAAATTTCTTTTCCCCGGTATGAAGTAATAAATGTGGGTGAGGTACTCTCTGACCAAACATTTTACCACTACCTCACACTTAAACTTCTTCTCCCCTGTATGAATAATTATGTGGGCGAGGTTACTTTGGAAACCAATATTTTACCACACACCTCACACTTAAACTTCTTCTCTCCTGGTGTGACTATTAAATGTTTGGCTATGTCACCCTCTGGGCAAACATTTTACACACCTCACACTAACACTTTTCTTCTCCCCTGTATGAACAAATAAATGTGGGTGAGGTTACTCTTTTGACCAAACATTTTACCACATACCTCACACTTAAACTTCTTCTCCTGTATGAACTAATAAATGTCTGGTGATGTGACTCTTCTGACCAAACATTTTACCCACACACTCACACTTAAACTTCTTCTCATCTGTATGAAGTAATAAATGTGTGGTGAGGCTACACTTCTGACCAAACATTTTACCACACACCTCACACTTAAACTTCTTCTCACCTGTATGAACTATTAAATGTTTGGCGAAGTCACTCTTCCGGGCAAACATTTTACCACACACCTCACACTTAAACTTCTTCTCCCCTGTATGAACAAATATAAATGTTTGGTGATGTTACTCTTCTGACCAAACATTTTACCACACATCTCACACTTACACTTCTTCTCATCTGTATGAAGTAATAAATGTGTGGTGAGGCTACACTTCCAACCAAACATTTTACCACACACCTCACACTTAAACTTCTTTTCACCTGTATGAACTATAAATGTTTGGCTAAGTCACTCTTCTGGGCAAACATTTTACCACACACCTCACACTTAAACTTCTTCTCCTCTGTATGAACAAATAATGTGTGGTGAGGTTAATATTCTGACCAAACATTTTACCACACACCTCACACTTAAACTTCTTCTCCCCTGTATGAAATAATAAATGTTTGGTGAGTTAACTCTTACGACCAAACATTTTACCACATACCTCACACTTAAACTTCTTCTCTCTGTATGAAGTAATAAATGTGTGGAGAGGTTACCCTTCTGACCAAACATTTTACCACACACTTCACACTTAAACTTCTTCTCACCTGTATGAAGTAATAAATGTCTGGCTAAGTCACTCTTCAAACCAAACATTTTACCACACACCTCACACTTAAACTTCTTCTCCCCTGTATGAACAAATATATGTATGGTGAGCGTACTCTTATGACCAAACATTTTACCACACACCTCCCACTTAAACTTCTTCTCTTCTGTATGAAGTAATAAATGTGTGGTGAGAGTAATCTTCTGACCAAACATTTTCCCACACACCTTACATTTAAACTTCTTCTCCCCTGTATGAAGTAATAAATGTCTGGTGAGATGACTCTTCTGACCAAACATTTTACCACATACCTCACACTTAAACTTCTTCTCCCCTGTATGAAGTAATAAATGTGTGGTGAGGTTACTCTTCTGACCAAACATTTTACCACATACCTCACACTTAAACTTCTTCTCCCCTGTATGAAGTAATAAATGTCTGGTGAGGTGACTCTTATGACCAAACATTTTCCCACATACCTCACACTTAAACTTCTTCTCCTCTGTATGAATAATTATATGTTTGGCGAGGTTACATTTGTGACCAAACATTTTACCACACACCTCACACTTATAACTTCTTCCCTTCAGTATGTATTTTTAACCCCTTCAGACTCTATGATGCAGAGGTTGCCAGATGAGCAATAAGAAATGAAGTTCTCTCACTCTTATAATTACCTCTGCAAAATTTGTTTTCTGCCCACAGCTAACTCAAAGACAACTGCAGAGGTTGAAGTAACTAAACTAAAGGTTGGTAAATACCCCTGATGGTAACAAAGGCTTTAAAGTATCCCGAATAGGCTCAACAGTGTGTTATATGTCAGAGAGGGTTAAATGTCTGGTGAGGTCCATCTTCTGACCAAACATGTTGCCACATACTTCACACTTAAACTTCTTCTTTTCTGTGTGAACTATATAAATGTGAGGTGAAGTCACTTTTATTACCAGACAGTTCACCACATACCTCACACTCAAGTTTCTTGAATTTTTGCTTTAGGGTGCCTGTGTGATGAAATTAATTTTCATTATTGCCAACAGAACTCTTATTTGGATTACATTTCGGTGTTTCATCTTAATATTTTTGTCAATCTGCACTCCTTCCCTTTCTCTCGTCATTTAGTAATTTTGTCATTGTCTTCATAGTCCAGCACTTCTTCATGTATATGAATGTTCTCTATGCTACTTCATAGTTGCAGGCACTCTCCTCTTCATAGTCACAAAACACTCGCCTCTTTCATGGTTACTCATCCAGCAGCTATGCCTTGGTTGCCTTACTCAAGACGTGCAGTGTTTACAATGTTGTCCATTGCTGGTCCCCATATCCACCTTTTACAAACTGATGGACCTTATTTTAACATCCCTCCCATCAATAACTTTTCATTGTATAACCCTCTAACTAAAAAAGTATAATTTTATTTACATTTCTCACCGAAACCTCAGAAGGCTTGGTTAACTTACCAAAAAGGTCCAACCAAAGCAGTTAGTATATTTAGTCAACTGTATCATGAAGGATAGTAAACTAAAATGCTTCAATATCTTGGCAGTTTTGGAACTACACACATTTAGTGCTACTTCCTGGTGGACCGATTTCAGTTCTTGGATCTGAAACCATAGACAACATTGGATTAAAAGTTAGCATATGTCTGTAGATTGCAGATTTCTTTCTTCACGGTCTTAACATCTCAATGGCGGACTAATAGGATCAAACCTGTATATGGGAATGACAGAAGTGAGAAGAGTAAGATAAGGATACTGAGATTGGAGCAGATTTAACTGCAACATCTGTGCCCCTCCGGCCTGTTCGCCCGACCCGACCGTTCATTTCCGGATTATTTTTATATACGCACCACATTTGGGGCCACACATTACTCCTTTGGGGATTGCTCTGTTGGGTTTTAACTAAAACCCGCTAGCCACCTAAAAAAATCAAGTGGGCGGTGCATTTTTCACAAGATGGCCGCCATTGAATATACAGAAATAATGCATTAGCAATAAAAATCGCAAAGACTTGTCATATTTGAATGAGCTTGGTGTCAAATCATACATTTTTCACTATGTAGAAATCCAAATTTGGAACCATGGACTTGCTCACTAGCTTCCTCTACCCCATACTATCACTCCCAGAATCCTCATATTCTGCCTAAATTAGAGGTTCATGTTAAGTCTGACTCGGCTAAAATGCATGGTTAGTGTATATCGTAGCCCCAAATAGTGTTAGAGGTTTAGTATGGGTAGCATCTTCCTGTACAAGGCTTCCAAACTGGACATGACACGGATGTGGGTGGGGGTGGACGTTTTGAGAGACCTTGCAGCGGAAGGTGTAGAGGAGTAAAGCTCAAACAGAGCGGATGTCAACGCACAGCCAGGGCACACTGGTGGCACTGCTTGCTGTGAAACTCAGCATGGGGTTTAGTATCAGCTGAATAATTAGGTTAGTGTAGCTAAATAAGTAGTTTAGGTGTCCCAAATGCTGTCTAATAAGCCCCACATCAGTTCGCTACTGTAGATTCCATGTAGTTTAACATCGATGTTTTAGTTAGATAGCCGCGCCTGAATTGACAGGGTGTGCAAGCGCGGGAGAGCTGAGCCAAGAGTAACGGGGCTTTACATGGCGCTTTGCATGTAGTTACCTGGATGGGGTGTACAGATCGCACGGGACTCCAATGATACGGCATGACACGATCAGGCTAGGTGTAGGTCAATATTTTTATTAGAACCTAGTCGTATCCCATACCTTATTGTGTATGCATTGTGATCAAGGTGGTTAAAAGGATAACCCCTAGGCAAGTGATTCAATGACGATACAGATAATTCTCCTACTGTGAT